>SNVD02012968.1:0-749695 GCA_013180625.2 Boswellia sacra
CAATTGTCCCATTTGATTTTCCAAGTTTTGGATACTTGCCCTAGTTTCTTGCTGAAATTGCATTGTGTTAGTGGCAAGTGCTTTAACAATATCCTGGAGAGACATACCTGAATTTTGTGGAGCTGGTTGTGGTGCTGGTTGTGGTTGTTCTTGAAATGGTTGCTGCACCCTTGGTTGATTGAAACCTGGTGGTCGATTTGGTATGGCATTTGAGGCAATTGGTTGATGATCCCATATCTTAAATTAGGGTGATCTCTCCATCCAGCATTGTAAGTATTGGAGAAAGGGTCATACCTTTGCCTTGGTTGTCCTGGAAATCCACCCATGGCATTGGCTTGTTCTGTATCTCCTTCTTGCAAAGTTGGACACATGTCGGGTGGATGGTCCATGGCAGAACATACTCCACATGCATAAGATTGCTGCATATGTCCTACAGCCATTTTTTTACAAGAGTGGTAAGTTCAGAAAGTTGATGTTCAATGTTTGAAGTACTTACCTCATTTACTCTCTTTGGTAGTTGTGGCTCAAATTGGCTGCTGAATTGTTGGGAGTTCGCTGCCATGTCACTAATCAAACGTCTTGCCACTTTCGGTGTTTTATAAACTAGTGCTCCACCACTAGCAGCATCAATGATACTCCTTTCCATGGGTAGGAGACCCTCATAGAAATATTGAATTAGGAGTCCATCACTAATTTGGTGGTTTGGACAGCTAGCACATAACCTCTTAAATCTCTCCCAATATTCATGAGGTGATTCTCCATTGTGTTGTCGAATGCCACTAATATCTTTTCTAATATTTGTAACTTTCGAGGCTGGAAAGTATTTCTCCCAAAAGAGTTTACTCATCTCATTCCAAGTGGTAATGGTACCTGGTGGTAGATAGTATAGCCAATCTTTTGCTGAATCTGCTAATGAGAATGGGAAAGCTCTCAATTTAATTGCTCTTCAGAAACGCCAGTTGGCTTCATACTTGAGCATACCACATGAAATTCTTTGAGGTGTTTGTTCGGATCCTCTCCTGCAAAATCATGAAATGTAGGCAAGAGATGAATTAGTCTAGATTTAAGTTCAAAATCTACCTCAAGATTGGTGCTTATGCATAGCGGTTGTTGATCAATAATTGGAGACGCTAACTCCTTAAGAGTCTGATCGTTTTCCATCGCCATTGCTTCCGATTCAGATTTGATTGAACTGCAAGAAGATGGGAGGGAAGTATGTCGTGCAAGGTCAAATTCTGGAGGTGGAGTTGAAATTGACCGATTTAGTCTTAAATTCGAGGATTGGAGAAACTCCTTAATTCTCTTAAGTCGCTGATCCGCTTCTCCCTCGGACATAAAAGCTCAAACATAAACAATCAGAAAATAAAAATCAAAATTAGGAATCAATAATGAAAACAAAATAACAAATCGATTAGAAAATCAATCCCCGGCAACGGCGTCAAAAACTTGATGCGTTCGAAACTAGCAAGTATACTAGTCGCACAAGTAATAAAGTGATAAGTAAGATATCGTTCCCACGAGGATTGATTCTAATTGAATTTGTTATTTCCAGCAACAATAAACTAAACAGGGGGGGATTTTTGTTGATGGATTAACTAAATGAAATATTAATGTAAATGCACAATAAAACAACACAAAGTAAAATAGAGTGAAAAATCAATGAGAGTAACCTGGTTAAGAGTTCATTCTCTGCCACAAGATATGAATTTGTGAATTAACCTAGAATTGTAATCCAATTACAGCATTGAAGTTATCAACCGTAGATAACAACAAGCTCTGTTATCCCAATCTTTCCTTACTTTGTTGTTAAATAAAACAAGCTCTTTATTTAATCTCTATCCATTAAACAACCTAGAACAAGCTCTCTAAGTTTAATTCAATGGAAGCATTACGATGAGAAAGATAGGTTGATCTAAGCAATAATCACACAAGTTCGGATTATTTAACCTAGGTTGTATTTTCCAATTGCAATCTCTGATCACAATTTTGCTACTAATGATTGGAAATTCATGACAATTACGGATCAAGATTTCTAATCTAGCAATAGACAACAACAGATTATATTCAGTTGGCCATTCCAAATACAATCAGCAAGCAATCATAAGCATTAGATATGGGAAAATACAAGCAACTTCAATTAGAGAATTGGATAACAACTTCTTACACAATCAACTCACAAAAACCATATCAAGGGCTTTGAAATCACCCTCAACCAATTCAGATTCAGTTACACATGTTCAAAAACGTGACAAATACAATACAACATGCAAACTTTCCAGAAAATGAAAGGGAATGGAAAAACTTAGCAATTTTGATGTAAATCTCTTTGGATTGTAATTCTTCATCTTTCCAAGCTTTCTTTCTCCTTCAAGAACTCCAGGAGATGAGAGAATTCCAGAGTTGCAGCCTCCACCACGTTCTCCCCTCTTCAAGTTATGAAAATAAAACCCTAAGATATGTTTATATACTCTGCTACAGTAACTTGCTACAGTGAGAAATGACTCAGAATTCACTTCGATTACAATTACGCTCTTATGCCAATTCTCTGTCTAGACCTCTGTAGATCGATTTAATCTCACATAAGTGAGTTCAGATTCCTCCCTTCGGTACATTCTCATGTACAATCAAAATCACACAATAAGGAAGTTTCCACAGTATCAGTTACAGTCACCTAGGGAAAAAGGCTCTTTAATCAAGGTAGGACTTTTCATTTCACAGTCAGTTCCCATATGTAGGCCCAAATCACTTAGCCACCTGTTGGCGGCATCCGTAGGCAAGGCATCGTCGTAGTGAGTATTTATCACATTCTCACATTTCACGAATCCGCCATCACCCAAAGGTGACAGCCATATAGTCTTGCTGGACTCTATCCTGCCATACGGAACAGTACAGATACATTCAGGTGCCTACCCTTGAAATTGCTTGAGGCTAGTCTGACAATCCGGGTGATACCGGGCCCATGTTACCGAATCTCGTATAGAGAAACACATGGTCCAGACCTCCCCTCAAGCTATGGGAGTACGGTACAGTATAAATACATTCAGATGCCTACACTTGAAATAGCTCGAGGCTAGTCTGACAATTCGGGTGATACCGGGCCCATACTACCGAATCTCGTCTGGAGAAACACATGGTCCAGACCCCCCCTCAATCTATGAGAGCTAAGCTTCCTAGGTCTTGGCATGCCAATCATGTTTCACAATTTACCATCAATCATATTATCCCACATTCAAGCATCAGGATGCTAACAATTAACAGTGTTAATCCACAATATTACATACAATATAACACAATTTATTGTGACCTCATCATAGTTAGCTTTCTTACCTAGTACAGCTCCTTTTGATGCTTGTGATTGACCTAAAAAAACAAAACAAAAATCCCTTTCAGGTCATCATACACCTTGTAAAACATTTTCCCTTTTTGGCTCTATTTACACACTCTGTCAAACAATTTACAACAACAATTATCTACTTCCAAAAATTCACACAATTGGGTAGACATTTATTACACTCATATATCTTGTCTCTTTAAGATTTTTAGAGCCATTTGAGGCCATTTGCTCACTCAAAATAACCAAAATCGTTAACTCAACGATTCTGCCATTACATATATTTCACTGAACAGTATAGACTAAAAAATTTGTAGGAATTTTAATCCTACTTAAATGGCTACAAAAATTTATAGGCTGGTATATAACACATATATATACCTTCATGTCAAAAATCGTGGCTTTTTAAAGTTTAGCCCATTCAAATCCAATTATTTCAGACTGCCCTATCAAAACAGTGCAATTGGAGCAATTTTGTGTTTTCGCTCGACCCTCAACACTCGACAACGCGCACAACTCGACTAGGCGCGTGACACTCGACCACGCACATGACACTCGATGCGCACTCAACCAGACACTCGACACTCGACGCGACACTCGGCACGCCCACGACTCGACCACGCACACGACACTCGACACGCACTCAACCAGACACTCGACACTCGATGCGACACTCAGCAAGCCCACGACTCGACCACGCACATGACACTCGACATGCACTCAACCATACACTCGACACTCAACGCGGCACTCGACACGCACAACTTGAGCACCAAACAACCGAGCACTCGACACTTGACACAGCATCGCCTGACCACTCGACACGCCCAAAGTGTTTTGTCGAGCACACTGGCAGTAGCCATGTTTCACGCCATTTCCTCCTTACTCTGTTTTCCAAAACAGGGGAGACATGCACATATCAAACCCGAAGTTCAAAAATTCACCATAAATCATACACTTCAAATTTTTGGGTGATTCCAATTGCTATAAACTCCTAGACATGTCTATTTTCATCCATAAAAATTTCAGAACAAGAAAACATCCCATGATTTATGGAAATTTTCGGAACATGCACTGCTCAGTGTACACAAAAATTCCAGGATTTAACCAAACTCTCATTTTTAGCTTGATATCCTCATCCCTTACTCAAATACATTCAAATCTCATTCAAATTCATATTTCTACACAAATTTCCAGCAATACAAACAACAATTCTTATACTCACATCACAAACCAAAAAAATTCTTGCAAACACATACACAACAAAACAAGAATTCTAAAGGAGAGAGGAGCTCTTACCACTTCCTTCCTTTCTTCTCCTTCCCTTCCTTGAGTTCTTGGTAAATTTTTGTGTGGAAAGCTTAGAGAGAGTGAAGAGCTAGAAACGTGAATTTAGAGAGCAAAGATGGAAGAAATTCTAGAATCGTTCCTATTTTATAGATAAACATAAGGCAAATTTCCATTTAGTGCTCTCTCTCCCTTCCTCATTACCATTAAGCCCATCATCTCTCATCTACTACACTACAATTCCAATACATCATCAATACATTAATACATATTATTACACATGTAACCACAATACATGGTATAATATACATTGAAAAAGTTAGGATATTACAGCTAACCTCAGTGTGATGGATAAAATATTTCCAACAAAAAATTGTAACAATTGACATGTGATTGGTTGTTTCTTAAACTTAGAGGACAGTTGAGATTTTTTTCCCTCTATATTATATTAGGGATCACATTGTTATCATAACTTTTATTTATTTATTTTATATTTTACATGTTAGGCTATTGAATTTATGTTTATGAATGAAAATTTTTGGATTCATAAATTAAGTTACATAAATATATAATTTGAAGGAAAAATTTCATAAATGATCCTGAGTTACGGCCTAATAGCACATATAACCTTGCCTTTTTTTAAAATAGGCAAAAATGACCCCATTGTTAGTTTCTGTATGGCACTGTTAGTCAATTCAAGAGTAAATTGGTCCTTTTATTAAGTTTGACATGTAAAAATATTTTAGTCAGTTCAAGAGTAAACTGGTCCTTTTATTAAGTTTGAAATGTAAAAATATTTTCATTCATCAAACTCAAGCAACTCAAGTGAAATTGAGTTAAGCCACAATCACACCACCAATTCAATTTAATATAATATGTGCAGAATAATTAATTCATCTTTGAAAATTGAAAATTAAAAAAAAAGAATAAAAGATCAATTGGTGTTTGCAGCACCTGGTAATTGCAATTTAGTGGCCCTTGGCGCCAAATGCTCTATTAGGGAGGATGCTTTCCTTATTGGTAGACTTAAGGGTATGATTTCCAAAATATATTTAATATATATATATATATATCAAAATATTTAAAAAAAAAGAAAAGAAAAAAGCATTGTCTCTTAGTTTACAATCCTTCACTCTAAATTCTACATAATTCATTTATTGAGTGCTCTTCAGAACAAGTAATAATTGAAAAAACAAGAAACAAAACAAAAACAGATACAAAAATTCTGCAGAGCACTTGTGAAGTTTGTGGCTCAACTTATGTAGTGTAGGCAGAAATATGGCGTCGAAGCACAGATGGAGCTATGCAGGAGCACCAGGATATAGCATCAGACAGAAAGGCAGCGACTTGGTGCAGTCACACAATGAGTGTTGCATAGGAGCATAGGTAATTTTGTGCAGGGGTACAGGTTCTGGGTTTGGAATACGCACGAAGGCAGAGAGTTTGCGTTGGAGCGCGAGTTTGTTTTCTAGTAGAATTAGGATTTCTTAGCACACAAGTTATTAGTCCATAACCCTTGGATATAAATAAGGGACGTGTTTCCAATGTAAAAGAAGGTCTGAGAAGTCAGAGAGAAGAGAGGAAAAAAGAGAGTTAGAGTTCAGAGAGATTGGGAGTTTCTTGGAGAGAAAGAAACTAAAATTTTCTTTTAATTGTCCCTGTAAACACTCTTATATCTCTTGTTTTTCACCATTATGGATTGATCATCACCAGCAACTGGATGTAGGATCATGTTTTGCGGTCTGAACCAGTATAAATTCTCGTGTTCTTGTATTCTTCCTTTGATTTACTTTACTTGGGTGTGTGTTAAATTTCCTAGTTTAATTCTACGTTAAACTGCTTGTGAGTGTGTGTGCCGCTCTTTTTAACAACAAATTGGTTTCAAAGCTAGGTTACCACTATTTTGGGGATCTTTGATGGCCAAAGTTCTTAGCACGACAGGTGTTCGATAAAAGTCCTGAATCTTAGCTGCGCAGTACGAGAGGTGTTCGAAGAAATTCCTGTGATGCTATATCAACTAGCAAGTGCAAGACTGAGAAGTTTGATGGTAGCAACAACTTCACTATTTAGAGAATGAAGGTTAGCTTTGTTAGGCAACCTAGGATTGGATGAAGCATTTTGGGGGCGAAAGCAAGATGCCAGATAGCTACAACACTGAAAAAAGAAGCGATATCATGAAGAGGGCCTACAACACGTTAATTCTCTACTTGAGCAACAAGATGTTAAGGCAAGTTTCTTGGATGAAAACTATGGCTAAGGTATGGCTAAAACTTGAAAGCCTTTACAAGACAAAAAATCTGTCGAGTAGGTTGTATTTAAAAGCAAAATTCTTTACATTCAAAATGGCTAAGGATAAAAACTTGCAAGACCATATTGATGAATTTAACAAGCTATGCTTGGATTTAGAAAATATACAAATAGAATATGATGATAAGGATAAAGCTTTGGTATTGTTACATTCTTTCCCAAAATCATATGAGACGTTTATAGATATTTTGAATTATGGTAAGGAGACATTGTCGCTTGATAATGTAACTGGTGCATTAAATTCGAAAGATCTCCAAAAGAAGAATGAATTGGGTGAACACTCAGGTGAAGGGCTACATGTTAGAGGTAGGAGTGATAAGTATGACCATAAGGACAAGCCTCACTCAAGATCGAAGTTGAAGGGAAAGAGCCATAAAATGCTTCTACTGTTACGAGAAGGGGCATATTATGAGGCTTTGTCCCATAAGAAAGAAGAACGAGAAAGGAAAAGAACTAGAAAAGGGTGATGTTGCTATTATAGAGGATGGATATGAGAGTTCTGACGTGCTTGTCGTGACTACAAAAAACTCGAAGAAGCAATGAGTCTTGCATTTCGGTTGTTCATTTCATATGATGTCGAACAAAAGACGATTTGAATCTTATAAGAAGATTGATGACGAAAAAGTTCTGCTGGGAGACAACAAAGCTTGTAGCGTAATGGATATAGGGATAGTTCGGATAAGGAATCATGATTGCATGGAAAGAGTTTTGACGGCTGTGAGGCACATTCTCGAGCTAAAGAGGAACTTGATTTCACTAGATACACGTGATCCAATGGTTGCAGTTATAAAGACGAGAATGACACCTTGAAAGTTACAAGAGGATTCTTCATTGAAATGGGAAAACGGTTTTTATATTCTCTGAGGCAACACTATAATTGAAGAAGCGGGTACGGTATCGAGGATGGATGATAAAACCTACTTGTGGGATAAGAGGCTTAGCCATGTGAGTGAAAAAGGGTTTTAGGAACTGCAAAAGCAAGGATTGCTATGTCAGAGACAAGTTGAAAAAATTAGAGTTTTGCAAGGATTGTGTGCTTGGCAAGGCAACAAGGGTAAAATTTGCTTCCTGATCCTATACTCCAAGGAAAACTCTCAGTTATGTCCATTCTGATCTATGGAGTCCATCTAAGCATGCAACTCTAGGTGGAGGTAGATACTTTATGTCCATAATTGATGACTGCTCAATAAAGGTGTGGGTGTATATCTTGAAGACTAAGGACGAGGCATGACACATCCAAAAATGGATTATCTCCCGAGTATAAGAGTGTCGAAGTAATAAACCCGATAAGACTGAAGTCGATTCACGAGGAAGGGGAGTTAACGGTACAAACTAAAAGACGAGAAAATATAATATGAATGATTTAAATAAATAACAAGATAATGTTAACAAATATAAGTAAAGATGGTAGGCGATACAACCGACCATTCAAATGTAAAACAAAAACAAAAGGTGGTAAAAACATCTATGAAAATTTGTGGTAAAACCTACCATAGCAAATGAAGGAACAATTTCATAAGTAATAAATAATAACACTTAAAATACATAAGTAAGAGAAATTGACACAATAATAATGAAAGCTAAGATTAAAGGATCCGCTCTTGATATATTAAATAAGGATAAATAACCCAATTATAACTTAATTTGAATCCACACATCAAGCAGGTTTCAATCGGAAGATATGTCATTTAAGCCAATTTTAGTTATATGAATTATATTTGTTTCCTTACCAATATTTATACCACTTCTTGTAAATGGGTCTAAGCATCCAATGTGCCAATCACCATATATCTACAATAAATCAAGATTCCTAACTAGACTTATGTCGATAAAGAAGAACCATACGGCATCTAGAAAGTATCCACGCATTTGATGTGCCAATAATTGTCTATAATGGATCAAGACCTCCACTTTATGTGTGCTGTCAAGATTGATTAGGGAAATAAATATAAATCATATAAAATAAATAAAAAAATTTTGATTTTTAAGCACATATTAAAGGGTTAGAGGATCCTTATTCTTATATCAATGGTTCACCATTTCACCTTAGCAAGAAAGAATTTAGCAAGACATTATAAAAGAATGAAAACAAATTGCAAGAAAAAGAAGATTTATTAATTACATTCAAGGAACAAAACAAAGAGAGAAAACACAATAATAAGAGATCCTAGCCAAAGCTAAGATGCCCTAATGGGTCACAATGCACCTCTATTTATAGATACATTTAGGGGCAAACTTGTTAAATTACAAAGGGACAATTGTAAAATATCTTATTGATAATTTGGATCATCATGTGTACCGACTTGGACCACCGATTTCGACACTGAAATATTTAGAATTTTGATCACATGTCTTCATGAAAGTTGTAGATATGTTTCTTAGATTTCTAGAATATCTTGATTCATACGATTTGCATATGTATATCAAGAAATATGATCAAAATACGAAGGCATGGTCAGGTTGGGCCAAAACTGCATATGGGCTCACTTCTACCCCTTTTTGATCCATTAAAACCTCGAATTTCATGATGCTGGTGAGATACAATCATGTAGATAATTTAATCAGCTTTCCAACAAATCAAGATTTGCACTATTCTGATCTGTAAATAGAAAGTTATACTATTTTACCAAACCTGTAACAAAAAATGAAATTAAGATGAAGCTAATTCAAAAGATGCAATGACTACAAATATACTTAAGTTGAGGAATTTAATAACACTATTAATACAATATGATGAATTAAGCTCTTATTAAACATACATATTTAAGTGTTCATCACACCCCCCAACCATCTTATTCCTAGTCCCTAGCAATTAAAGCGTTATTATTTAGTAGTGATTTATAGAATTTTACATCCAAGGTGGTTATTATTGTACTCTCTTTGATTCTATCTAAATAAACAAACTCTCAATCGATTTTTTTTAAGACTCATGTACCCTTCAGTCAAGATATAAATAAACATTCTTTTTGTGCTCAGTCGACACATGACTATGGGGCTTTTTAGAAAGAAGTAATATCGGTTCTAATATTTGTTAAGACTAACGTCCTTAGGCAGGAGCATTGATTCACCATCATTATTGTTATTGTTGTTGTTGTTGTTATTATTATTATTATTATTATTATTATTATTATTATATTTTTGAAACAATGCATCTTTAACCCATGTAGCGAGCCTTAGGCTAATGACTCATACACCACTTGGCCTTAAGGCATTAGGTGTTAAAACACCCCTATGAGCTTAACAACTTGGGTTGTTGATGCTTTATTTTTGCTTTAAAAATTGTGGATAGTGCAATGTTCAATCCCCTTAAGCTTTCTCCTTAATCCATGCAACGAGCTTTGGGCCAATAGCTCCCAAACTAGTTGGTCTTAGGGTATTAGGTGTTGAGGCACCCCTCGGGCTTAATTGTTCGAATTAAGGAGGATACAAGACCAAACTTATCCACAATTGCTTATTTATTTATTTTTTTTTTTGCTTTCTTTTTTTCTTACTTTCCCCTTCCTTTTGATGTTATCCTAAACAAAACAAAAAAAAAAAACCCTCAAATATTGCAACATTTCATTTTGTAACTCACAATCATGCATCAAAGTATGTATGTGTGTGAAGAAAGGTTCATGAAGACTTGCTTAATGAGTACATGAGCAAACAATCTATTAAATGATAAAGTTATGAGAGTTCATAGATTTGCATAATACAAAGTGAAGTGAATAAAACAACCTCGTTATAAAATTCCAAAATCATAACTAAATAATATCAAGTTAGATAAAATGAGTCTTCAAAAGTGTAAAATCAAAACAAAATGACAAACTAGTTAGAATAGGCTTCAAGAGTTCAAAATGGCCCTCTTTACTCTGCCATTCCTGAGCCAGAATGCGTCTCAAGAGGAATTGAACTCCTTCATCGCTACTATAATCTAACTACTTCTCGCTTTTTGTTTTTTTGCAAGAAAAAAATTTAAGACACTTATATCTACTATCCTTTCCCACCCCAACCAAAGAAACATTGTCCTCAATGTCTAAATGTAAAGAGATAAAATATAGGAGACATTACCTGAAGTTTCAGTTATTCAAAAGAGACGACCTGAAAGACATGTAAAATAAAATGCTATAAATAAAATAAAAGACAAGAAAAATTACAAACGGAGCGTCATATCTAATTTGCACTTTTTGTTGTGTCCCCCTGACCAATTAATTTGAGTAACTTTTTAAGTAATTCATTAGTAGTAGTGGTAGAAACAAGGATCTATTACACTGAATGTGGGATAAAATTCTGTTCTACATCTGCATTAACAAAACGTAGCAAAGGATCAAAGATATTTTTAATGTTCAACAAACCTATGGGTTTTTTATGAAGATTCAGTTGGGCCAAAGAGGCAATTTGAAAAATTTCTTTGAAAGTACCAAAGCCACTTGATAAAGCAATAAAGGCATCCGAATTGATAAGCATATATACCATGCATTCATGCATAGAAGAGACTTATAACTCTTGCCTAACTATTTTTTCAATGATGCTTTTTACAGCCAAAGCTTTAGGAATAACACCTAAAACTTTACTGCCTCCTGAGAGTGCAACTATTGACAAAGAACCCATTAACCCGAGGCTACCTCCCCCATAAACCACAAGAATCTTTCTTTCAACTAATAGCTTACCAAGATAATTTGCTACTTTTACAAATTCTTCACTTTTTCAGGTCGAGATCCACAGAATACACATATCTTTTGGATTCGACATTTTGAGGTTCCCTCCATGTCTATGCAACTCTCTAACTATATGTGTGAAGTGAAGAACAAGAGATGTCATATTTATAGAGTGCAAAAGGTATTCTAATGATGACATCTATATAAGTAGTTCGGCCATTTGTTGAAAAAGTTTGACAATAAAGCATAGAAATTTAAAAAAAAAAGACAGAAATAAGACAACATAAATGCATTAGTCAACCAAAAGATAGAGATATAAATTAAAAAATGACAGCTATTAGACATAAAAATTCAAAAATGCTAGCACACATACATATATACAAGTAGTTGTGACTGTGGCTCACATCTTCCTCTAATTTTACATCTAGAAGCGGCTTAAACACCTTCTATGAGTTAGGGATATGCTTTTCATCCAGTTTTCTTATAAACTGGCAAATATGGTTGTTTTGAGTCAGATTCCTGAGACTGTATCGTGCGTGCTCTTCTCGAAACTGTGTCTATAATTTCAAAATTTCACGCTACATAGTTCCATAAGAATACGTTTCAAGAGTCAATTAGATATTATCCAAAGACTCCCTACTCAGTCTATTCTTGATGAATTGTAGCTTATCCTCTCGATTGTTAGATAAAAATCCCAAGGAGCAGCAATGCTGGTTATAAGTTCATCTTACACATTTGTGACGAACTTGTAATTTTTTCGCTTTTCGCTTTTTGGCGTAAGAGTTTTTTCCTAAACCTGGCTTGTGAGAAATAAGATCATCTGAAAATTCACAAGAAAATCAAACCTTGGTTTCAATTAACCATCTTAAATCAACAGGAATACCTTTGCGCATCAACATCCTTAGTCTTTATGTGCGAGCTTTGCAAATTTTAAGTAAACATTTTGAGAAAAAGAGGGAAAACGTATGTGCAGATTCGAAAAAATGGTATCCATATGAAGAAAATAAAAGAAAAGAAAAGAAAATGAATGCAAGATGAGCAACAGTTTTTAGGGAGCTGAAAAACCCACTTTAAAAGTCATGTAGTATGTATCCGCCACTTGACCGGGAAAAATCAATCCTTAAAAAGGATGGACTAAAACAATGGACTCTTCATTTTGATCAAAATTTTCAAAGAATGGTTTTTTGTCCGTTAATTTTAAAAACATCACCATTATTTGGGTTCTCAATTTCAATTGCTCCATGAGAGAAAACATTTTTAATAATGAAAGGTTCAGTCCAACAAGACCGAAGTTTACCAAGAAACAAATGCAATCTTGAATCATACAAAGGAACTTTTTTTGAAGGTTCAAAAGATTTTCTAACAATGAATTTGTCATGAAAAATCTTCATTTTTTCTTTGTAGATCTTAGAATTATCATAAGCCTCATTCCTGATTTCTTCAAGTTCACTCAATTGGAGTTTACGTAACTTGCAAGCATCATCCAAATTTGTGTTGAATGTTTTAATAGCCCAATAAGCTTTATGCTTAATTTCTACAGGCAAGTGACAAGGTTTTTCAAAAACTAATATATAAGGAGACATACCCAATGATGTTTTGAAAGCAGTTCGGTAGACCTAAAGTGCATCATTAAGTCTTAGAGATCAATCTTTACGGTTTGAGTTAACTGTTTTTTCTAAGAACTGCTTTATCTCCCTATTAGCCAAGTCAACTTGTCCATTTGTTAGAAGGTGATAAGGTGTAGAAACTTTATAGGTTATTCCATATTTCTTCATTAGAGTTTCAATGGTTTGTTACAAAAATGTGTATCACCATCACTAATAATGGCACTAGGAATTCTAAATCTACACAAGATATTCTCTCTCAAGAATTTGATAATTGTTTGGTGATCATTGTGTCGACATGAAATTGCCTCGATCCATTTTGAAACATAATCTACTGTAACAAGAATGTACACAAAACCAAATGATGGTGGGAACGGTCCTATAAAATCAATACCCTAACAGTAAACAAATTTCAACAATAAGAATGGGATTCAAAGGGATCATGTTTCATTTTGAAATATATCCCAATTTTAGACAAATTTTACAAGTTTTACAAAATGTATGTGCATTTGTAAATAAGGTGGGCCAACAAAATCCACATTGCAAAATTTTAGCAGCTATTTTTTTATATGAAAAGTGTCCTCCACATGCTTCGAAATGACAAAAATTAATGACACTACTTACCTCATTGTCGAGTATGTATCTTTTACTTATTTGGACGGGATCATATTTGAATAGATACGAATCATCCCTATAAAAATTTTTCACCTCGGTCAAAAACTTCCTTTTGTCTTGAGCATCCAATGAGATGGCATTTCTCCTGTTGCAAGAAAATTTACAATGTTAGTAAACTAAGGTACTACAGCAACAGAGAATAAAAATTCATCAGGAAAAAAGTCATTGATGAGTGAAGTTTCAATTGATTCTTTGTTGTTAATCTTGATAGATGATCTACAACAAAATTTTCGGCTCCTTTCTTATCCTTTATTGTGATGTTGAATTTTTGAAGCCATAAGATCAACCATATCAATCTAAGTTTTGCATCCTGTTTAGGCATTAAATATCTCATAGTTGCATAGTCAGTATAAATAATAGTCGAAGAACCAATTAAATAAGATCGAAATTTGTCCAATACAAATACTATTACAAGTAGTTCTTTTTTAGTTGTAGTGTAATTTATTTATGCATTATTTAAAGTTATACTTGCATAGTATATTACATAAGGCTTACCTTCTCTTCTTTATCCTAAGACAACACCAACCGCTTAATCGATCGCATCACACATCAATTCAAAAGGTGAGGACCAATCGAGAGATTGCATAATTAGAGCAGTTGTTAGAAGTCCAATTAATTTATCAAAGGCATCTGGACATTGTTGAGTCCATTCAAAAGAAGTGTCTTTTATTAAGAGGTTACAAAGAGGCTTAGATATTGCACTGAAATTTCTTATTAACCTCCTATAAAATCCAGCATGTCCTAAAAAATGAACAGATCTCCTTGACTGCTTTTGGTGGAGGCAAATGGGAAATCAATTCCACTTTTGCTTTATTACCTTCAATTCGTTTAGAAGACACCACATGACCTAAGACAATTCTTGAGGTAACCATATAATGACATTTGTTTCCAATTCAAAGTAAGACCTTTTTCTTCACACCTTTTTTAGACTTTTTCTAAGTTTTCAAGACAATTATAAAAAGAATTTCCAAAGACAGTTAAATCATCCATGAAAACTTCTAAACAATGCTCAACCATGTCACTCAAAATGCTTAACATGCATCTTTGAAAAGTGGCTGGGGCATTACAAAATCCAAAAGGCATCCTTCTAAATGCAAAAGTGCCAAAGGGGCATGCGACTGTGGTCTTTTCTTGATCTTCAAGTGCAATAGGAATTTGGTAATAGCCTGAATAGCCATCAAGAAAGCAGTAGTAGGAATGCCCTGCCACTCTTTCTTAAATTTGGTCAATGAATGGTAAGGAAAATGGTTTTTTATAAATATAGCATTTAATTTTCTATACTCAATGCACATCATCTAACTAGATGAGACTCAGGTTGGCAATGATTCACCCTTTTCATTTTGATTACTGTAATGCCAGATTTCTTTGGTATCACTTGTGTAGGGCTTACCCACTTACTATCTGAAATAGAGTAGATAATTCTCGCATCAAATAGTTTAAGAACTTCAGCCCTAATAACCTCTTTTATATTGAGGATTTAATCTCCTTTGCGTTGTTGGGATATTTTAGCATTTTCTTCTAAATGTATTTTATGTGTACAAATCAAAGGGCTAAAGCCTTTTATATCTTTTAAAGTCCACCCAATTGCATTTTTATACCTTTTAAGCACTTCTATCAACTTATCTTGTTGCTCGCTTGTGAGGAATGAAAAAATTACCACCGGATATGTCTGATTCTCCCCAAGATATGCGCATTTTAGTCCTTTAGATAAAAGCTTCAGTTCTAAAATAGGAGCTTCCTCTTCCTTGCTTTCATTAATTTGTCTCAAATCTTCGAATCGTGATTTCGAGCCTTTGTTTTTCATCACCTGTGCACAATCCAATAAAGGACATATATTCGAAAGATAAAGCTCAAGTTGTATACTTGATTCTAATGAATTGACTAAACAGGTTTCTAAAGGGTAAGAAAAACTCCCTTTTTGGATATGGTCTTTCACAATAGTTTCAATCATATTAACCTTCTCAATTTCATCATCTTCTTCATGCAGTTGTTTGCACATATTAAAAACGTTGGGTTCCAATGTCATGTTCCCAAATGATAGCTTCATGATTCCATTCCTGCAGTTAATCAAAGCATTGGAGGTAGCTAAAAATGGATGCCCTAAAATGACAGGAATTGAATTACATACTTTCACTAGTTCTGTATCCAAGACGATAAAATCTATTAGGTAAATGAATTTATCGACTTGAGCTAACACATCTTCTACTACTCCTCTTGGCACTTTAATTGATTTAGCAGCAAGCAAAAGAGTCATAGAATTCGGTTTTAACTCACCTAGATTAAGTTTCTGAAAAACTGAGTATGGAAGCAAATATACACTAGCACCAAGATCAAGTAAAGCTTGTTCAATTTTATGATCTCAAATAATACATGAAATTGTAGGACAACCTGGATCCTTATATTTCACTATATTATTGTTTTGAAGAATAGCACTTACTTACTCAGCTAGAAAGGCCTTCGTTTTCACATTCAATTCTCTTTTCATAGTGCACAAATCTTTCAAAAATTTTGCATAAGAAGGTACCTGTTTGATCACATCTAGCAAACAAAATATTGACCTTAACCTGTATGAAATTTTCAAAAATTTCAAAATTGTAGTTTGGCTTCTTTTAAATGGCTAACGCTTGAGGAAATGGAGGTACATATGGGGATTTGGTTTCTTCCTCACTAAGTGTTGGTTTGGCAACCTTTTCCTGACCTTTAGAGATCGATTTGTCTTCTTTCTCGTAAAGTTTAGGAATGTGTTTTTCAACAATCTTACCATTGCGAAGGGTCATGACTAATTTGGCTTGGTCCATATAATGGCTATTTGAACTACCCACACTTGAGTTAGATTGATATTTGGGGTTTTGCAATGTTTGAGAAGGAAATTTTCCTTTTTCTTGGATGCTAAATGTAGATATAGATTTTGCAAGAGTGTCTAACAAATTTGCTAATGTTTGAGTAGTTTGACTGTTGAAAGTCTCTTACTTGTAATGATGAATGTAATATTTCTTCAAGGTCCTTCCTAGGGTTTAGGAACATATGCATGATCATAAGAATTTTGAAATTTTTGATGTGTTTGAAAATGAACTTGTGAAGATTGTGCATGATTGTCATTTTTTAAACTAAAATTCGGATGATTTTTCCGCCCGAGATTGTAAGTTTGTGAGTATGGATTATGATTTGGCCTTTTGAAAGTGTTTAAGGCATTGACTTGTTCATGGAGACATTCCCTAAAAGCAGGCAAAGTTGGGCAATCATTAGTAGCATGGTCATTAGCATTACAAATGTGACAGACAATTTCTTGAACAGAATTCAATTAACCATTCTTTTTCATTTCTAGCCTCGCCTTTTCTAGCTATGGATGCATATTTGGCTTGAAGATCATGGTCTTCCTTAAGGTTATATATGCCTATATTGGATGTCAAGGATGGGGTTTTGCTTGGTACCTCATAGGTGCCACCAGTATCCCAATTTTGGGCCTTTTCTGTTAATGAGTCTAGGTAGTCAATTGCTTCCTCAGGATCTTTATCTGTAAATTGTCCGTTATACATTAGCTCTACTAGTTGCCTATCTTGAGGTGTTAAACTTTCGTAGAAGTGTGCAACTAATCTCTAAGTTTTAAAACCATGGTGAGGACAGGTATTAAGTAATTCTTTATACCTATCCCAACATTGGTAAATGGTTTCTCTTTGTTTTTGAGTAAAAGTAGTGATTTGTCTTTTAAGAGAATTTGTTCTATGGGAAGGAAAATTTTTTAAAAAAAAATTGTTGTTTCATCTCATCCCATGAACTGATGGAACTTGACCTCAAATTTTGTAGCCATGTTCTAACTTTATCTTTTAAAGAAAAAGGGAAAAGCTTTAATCTAATAGTATTTATGCTACAATTTGCGTCACTGTAGGAGCTACACACCTCTTCAAAGTTTTTTAAGTGTCAATATGGGTTCTCCATATCAAAGCCATGAAAGGTGGGTCAAAAACTCGATTTGAAATTGAAATGGATTGCATTGGGAGGAGAAACTACACAAGGTGGTGCACTAATCCTTACCGGATTCATATAATCTCTGAGGGTTCTTGGTTGGTTTTGGTCATTTTGTTGGGAACGATTGTCCCCTTCATCTATGAATCTTTCCACTTGATTGTCAGCCAGGTTTTCTAGTGAAGATGATTTTTTTTAACAAGTCTACCACTTGATGTACCTGACCAAATTTTCATGCAATTTCCCAAGAGAAAAGGAAAGAAAAGATGAGCACATAACAAAAAAAATTAAGATCTAAAATGAGAAAAGATAATACTTACAATTTTGCAAGCTTAATTTTATCTTCCCTGACAACGGCATCAAAAACTTGACACCTCCAAAATAGATTATCCCCCAAGTATAGGAGTGTCGAAGTAATAACCCCGGTAAGCCCGAGGTCGATCCACGAGGAAGAGAATTTAGCGGTACAAACTAAAAGATGAGCAAATATAATATGAAGATCTAAATAAATAATAAAATAATGTTAACAAATATAAGTAAAGATGGTAGGCGGTACTACCGACCATTCAAATGTAAAACAAAAACAAAAAGTGATAAAATCATCTATGGAAATAGGTGGTAAAACTACTTAGCAAATAAAGGAACAATTTCATAAGTAATAAATAAGAATACTTAAAATACACAAGTAAGAGAAATTAACACAATAATGATGAAAGCTAAGGTTAGGAGATCCGCCCTTGATATATCAAATATGATAAATAACCTAATTATAACTCAATTAGAATCCACATATCAAAGAGGTTCCAATGGGAAGATATGTCGTTTAAACCCATTTTAGTTATATGAATTATATTTGTTTCATGACCAATATTTATACCCATTCTTGTAAATAGGTTCAAGCATCCAATATGCCAATCACCATATGTCTACAATAAATCAAGGTTCCTAACTACACTTATGTTGGTAAGGAAGAACCATACGACATCTAGAAAGGATCCAAGCATTTGATGTCCCAAGGATTGTCTACAATGGATCAAGACCTCCATTTTACGGGTGCTGTCAAGATTGATTAGGGAAATAAATATAAATCATATAAATAAATAATAAAAGATTATGATATTTAAGCACATATTAAAGGTTAGAGGATCCTTATTCTTATATCAAGGGTTTCACTCTTTCACCTTAATAAAAGAGAATTTAGCAAGACATTATGAAAGAAAGAAAACACATTGCAAGTAAAAAAAGATTTATTAATAATATTAAGGGAACAAAATACCAGAGAGAAAACACAATAATAAGAGATCCTACCCAAAGCCAAGATGCCCTAATGGGTCACAATGCATCTCTATTTATAGATACATTCAAGAGCAAACTTGTCAGATTACAAAGGGACAATTGTAAAATATCTTGTTGACAATTTAGATCATCATGTGTACAAACTTTGACCACTAATTTTGGCATTGAAATATTTAGAATTTTGATCATGTGTCTTAATAAAACTTGTAGATATTTCTCTTAGCATTCTAGAACATCTTGATTTATATGATTTGGATATGGATATCAAGAGATATGGTCAAAATACGGAGAGGTGGTCAGGCTAAGCTAAAATTGCAGATGGGTTCACTTCAAGTCCATTTTTGGTCCATTAAAAGCCCGAATGTCATGATGCTTGTGAAATATAATCTTGTAGATAATTTAATCAGCTTTCCAAAAAATTAAGATTTGCATCATTCTGATCCATAAATAGAAAATTATGCTTATTTTACCAAACCTGTAACAAAAATTAAAATTAAGATGACGCTAATTCAAAGGATGCAAAGACTACAAATATTCTTAAGTTGAGGAATTTAATAATACTATTAATGCAATACACTGAATTAAGCTCTTATTAAACATACATATTTAAGTGTTCATCAAGGCACTCCAAAAAGTTAAACATTGGAAAAAGATGGTTAAAGTCCAAACGGGTAGGAAAGTTCGAAAGCTTAGAACTGACAATGGTTTAGAGTTCTTGAATGAAGAGTTCAACTGTTTTTGCAACAATGAGGGAGTAGTGAGGCACAAGATGATATCTAAGATGCCGCAATAAAATGGCTTGGCTGAAAGGATGAATAAAACGCTTCTTAAGAGGGTTAGATGCATGTTGTTGAGCGTTGGAATGCCCAAGAAGTTTTGGGGAGAAGTAGTCAAATGACAACACATTTGATCAATAAATGCCCATCAGCAACTATTGGCTTCAAGACGCTCAAAGAAGTGTGGACAGGTTCGCTTCGAGGTTATAGTCACTTAAGGGTGTTTTGGTTGTGTGGCATATACACATATAAAGCCAGGTAAATTGGAGTCAAAGGCAAGGAAGTGCATATCTGTTGGCTATCCAAATGGTGTGAAAGGATACAGGTTGTGGTGGCAAGAGCCAAATATTTCAAAGAGTTTCGCAGGCAGATATGTCACTTTTAGAGAGTCGGAGCTCTATTTTGGGGGCTGCTCGAAACCTCAGTCAATACCTAGTGAGAATGCTACAGATGTAGATAGTGCTGCGAATAAGGTGGAGCTCCATAAAGCTGAAGATTCTTGAAAGGAAAAGGCAAGTGAAACAGTTGAACATGATGACGTGTAGAAAGTGTTTGATGAGTCTAACGACTTGAGAAACTATCAACTAGCAAGAGATCGTGCTAGAAGGATAGTAGCACCATCGATGAGGTATAGTTATGCTAATTTTATAGCTTTTGCACTATCTATATCAGCGGAGATTAATGGTAATGAGCCTAGAAGCTATAGGAAAGTAATGGCTAATAGAGATAGAAGTCATCGGCAGTAGGCAATGACAAAAGAAATGGATTCTTGAATAAGAATCATACCTAGATCTTGGTTGATAACACTATTAGACATAAGGTAGTAGGTTATAAATGGGTATTTAAATAATAAGAAGATGCTTTTAGGGAAGGAAATCTTAGGTATAAGGCTAGATTGGTGGGAAAAGGATTTACACAAAAGAAGGGCATTAATTCCAATGAGATTTTCTCTCCTGTCGTAAAACACATGTCAATTAGAGTACTACTGGCTCTAGTAAACCAATTTAATATGGAGTTAGAGTAGATGGATATCAAAACTGCGTTCCTTCATGGCAATTTGAAGAAAAGGATTGTGATGGCACAATTGGAGGGTTTTGTGAAAGTAGGAAGTGAAGACAATGTGTGCTTGTTAAAGAAATCTTTGCATGGGCTCAACAGTCATCAAGACAATGGTATTTGAAGTTTGATGAGTTCATGATCAAACATGGGTATACCAGAAGTAAATATGATAGTTGTGTATATGTCAAGTGGTTAAACAATGGAGTTGGGATTTTCTTGTTGATGACATGTTGATTATATCGACGAACATGGAAGAAATTCAAAAACTTAAAATGCAGTTGAACAAGGAATTTGAGATGAATGATCTAGGTTGTGCCAAGAAGATTTTAGGGATGAAGATTAGTAAAGATAGGGACAGAGGCTTGTTATTTCTATCTCGAGGAGACTACATACTCAAAATACTTGAGTAGTTCAACATGGATGTTACAAAGAAGGTACAAACTCCTTTGGCAACTCATTTTAAACTTTCATCATCACAGTCTCCTACTACAAATGTAGAGAAAGAGGAGATGGCTAAAATTTCTTATACTAGTGGTGTTGGAAGTTTGATGTACTCCATGATGTGTACAATACCTGACTTGGCATATGCAGCTAGCTTGGTATGTCGTTTCATGGCAAATCCGGTTAGACATCATTATGAAGCTATCAAATGGATATTCAAATATCTCAAGGGTACTTCGAGCTATGGATTAGTGTACGAGAGGAGCAAATATATGGCAGATATGATCACTAAGCTTGTTACGAGTGTCAAGTTCAATACTTGTTTGGATTTGATACGAGTGATGGATGGACCGTTTTAGCTTGAAGGTGAACATGCTGGAATCTATGATGGTTGTTTATAATTTAGAGCACAAGCTTGATTCAAGGTGGAGATTTGTGAAGTTTGTGACTCAACTTGTGTAGTGCAGACAAAAATATGGTGTCAAAGTGCAGATAGAGTTGCACAGGAGCACTAGGATGCAACACCAGACATGAAAGGCAGTGACTTGGCCCAATCACACAATCAGAGCTATGTAGGAGTGCAAGAGCGCAGGTAATTCTGCGCAGGGATGCAAGTTTTGGGTCGAGAATACGTATGAAGGTAGAGAGTTCACGTCAAAGTGCGAGTTTATTCCCTAGTAGAATTAGGATTTCTTGGCATGCAAGTTATTGGCCTATAACCCCTAGATATAAATAAGGGACGTGTTTTTAATATAAAAGAAGGCCTGAGAAACTAGAGAGAATAGAGGAAAGAAGAGAGTTAGGGTTCAGAGAGATTAGAAGTTTCTTGAAGAGAAAAAACTAAAATTTTCTTCTAATTGTCCTTGTAAACACTCTTGTATTTTTGTTTTTCACTATAATAGATTGATCATCACTAGCAACTGGACATAGGATCACGTTTTATGGTCTAAACCGGTATAAATTCTCGCATTCTTATGTTCTTCCTTTGATTTACTTTACTTGCTGTGTGTTAAATCTCCTAGTTTAATTCAACGTTAATCGGCTTGTGAGTGTGTGTGCCACTCTTCTTCACAACAACACTTTCAAAATCTGCAGAAACACTTACAAAACTGTAGAAACAAAAAAATCTGTAGAACACTATCAAATTGTTCTAAATTTGTAGAAATCTTGCAAAAACAAGTAATTCATCTACTTTGAAATCTACAAAATTCATTTACTGAGTGCTCTTTACAAACAAGTAATAATTGAAAAAAAAAAAGAACGAAACAAAAACGAAAAAAATTTGTAGAAACACTTACAAAATCTTCAGAAATAGAAACATAATTTTTTTTCTCAAGTCAATTTTGATAGGAAAAAAGACTTTCATTCAATCCATTCTTGTTTCTCAAAATATGCAAAACCCCGAACTTCAAAATCTGTAGAAATAGAAACAAAAAAAAACTTTTAATTGCTTTTCCATTTTCCTTTGTTTTCTTAGCAACCAAACAGAAAAACAAGAAATCTAATAAAGTAAAATCGCAAAAAAAAGGGACAAAAGAGCAGCAAGAAATACCACCACCATCGAACCCAACACCACCACGATCGAACCAAGTCGCCGCGATCGCTACCACCACCACCGAAACGCAAAATCACACCTCCACCCTCTACCACCACCATCGAAACCCAAAATCACACCTCCACCCTCCACCACCACTATTGAACCCAGCCGCCATCACTACCACCATCGAACCCAACTGCCATCACCACCATCGAATCCATCAGCCACCACTACCTCCTCCTCATCCATCCATGGCCAAATACAACCTCAAATACCAAGAAAAAACCCCAATTTTCTTACCCATGGTACACCAACCTTGTCTGGCCACCACAATCAGTTGCCTCACTGAATCTTCGTGCCACAACCAGCGACGTCTCGCCACCACTCATGCATTGACAAAAACAACAATGAAGTAGGAAACTGAGAAGCCTTAAGGAAAAAAAAGGGAAAGGACAAAGAAACGTACAGGAAAGGGAAAAAAAATATAAATTTAATTTTTATATTTATTTTAAGAGGAGAGAGAAAATATACATATATAAAGTTTATTTTTATTATATTTTAATTAAGATTTTTATATTTATTGAAATTACATTGATACCCTTGCTTTTGGAGGATAAAATAGTAATTATATTTGAACAATCTAACAGTAAGAGAAGGGAAGTAACATTGGGGTTATTTCTGCCTATTTTAAAAAAGATGAGGCCATATGTGATAGTAGGCCATAACTCAAGGTCATTTGTGAAATTTTTCCTAATTTAAAAGCTTTTATACTTAAAAAATGGTTACTTAGCCCAAAATTTTAACTACAAATAATCTTAGGGGAAATATCACAAATTACCTTTATCTTTTGACGAAATTACACACGAAAATACCTTTTGCTACTTTTTATTAGCGCATACCCTTATCTTATGAAAAGTCATCATGAACCACCATTCTGTTAAATTTTCTGTTAAAAGTTTGTAAATAAGCTGAAATTTGAGGGTTATTATGGTCATTTTATGCTAAATAGTTAACAATAGTTTCTTTCTTTCCAGCATTTTCTCTGCACTTGTCATCTATACTCTCTTCACATCCAAACATGAACAGAGCCAACCTAGCTATCAAGTACACGAACCAAGCCAAACCAACAACTAATAAATCCACCAAAAATCATCGGAAAGAAAAAACTTTTGCCAGCCACAGTCTACCTAAATCTAAACCATTACTAGCCACAGACCAGCCTAAAGAAATATATTTCAAAAACTAACAAACTAGCCACCAAGTTTTCAAAATCAATAAAAAAGAAAAAAATAGTAATATATACGTGCCCATTGACTAGAGAAAACTCCCTAGGATCAGTGCTTTACAATCAATTATCACAAACTCCATTCACTAGTACCCATCTTTCTCCACTTACCCATGGTAGCAAGAAGAAAAAAAGAAAAGCACCCATCTTTCTCTACTTACATATGACAGCGAAGAAGAAAAATAAGAAGAAAACATCCATTTTTCTATACTTACCATGGTAGCAAAGAAGAAAAAGAAGCAAGCATTGATTTAAAATTTCCTCAAATCTTTTACCCATCAACCTCAATTTATCTTATCTAGCAAATGCACAATCAATTCAAATCTACCCAATGTAAAAATTAAAATAAAAAACAAAAAAAATTACAACTTAACTTTTGGGTTTTCTCTGTCACAGCACTTTCTAATCTTATTGACGCCTTTGAAATCTAATTTTTGAACCTCGGTAAGTCTCAGCATTCAACATCGTCTCGAAGGTCAAGGTCCTCTTACAAACCTTCTTCTCAGTTTTGGCAGTCTCAATCTTCTCAGAATATGTATAGGTTCTATCTTGCTCGTCTTTCTTCATTGGCTTAAGGAACATGTTTCTCCGTGCCACAATCAATTCACAAGCAAAATACTGGATTTTCTTGCTTGGATGTTTTATCAGAGATTGAAGATGCCTTACAACCTGAAAATTAAAACATAGTACATACATGTAAAATTAAAACAAATATTCTAAAATTCTAGCACTTACTAAATGCAATACATAGATTAAGATGTAATCATTGATAAAGTATGCAATTAATTAAAGGGCAAATGTCATGAACCAGCCCTATGTTTAGGCAAAATATCACGCAAATTCATCGTTTGTAAATTTTATTACCGCCTACCCCTATCTTTTTAGAAATCATCATAGACCGCCTTTCCATTAGTTTGGGAGTTAGATAACACAAGTTTTCCATCTATTTTAGCAGTAATTACTAAAACATACCTAAACAATTATAAATAAACATGTGTAGAAACATATGATTTTAAAAAATAATTTTATAAAATATAAAATATGATTTAAAAAAATCTCTCCCTTTCTCTCTCTTCTCTCTCTCCTTTAATTATCTCTCACCTACTCTTTATTTTCTCTCTTCTCTCTTCTCTCAATATCCCTTAAAAAAATGTCTTAGCCATACATGCCACCATCATGCCACCATAAGCATTACAACTCAATTCACAAAAATAAAAATTAATCAAAATAATAATCAAATTAAAATAAAAATAAATCAGGCCACACAGTCACATATGTAAATCCAGAAAATCAAAACATTTTTGTTTTAAAGCATGAAGCTTTTGTTGGAGATAAAAGGTTTAAAACAACTGTTTTACATCATGAGTTACAATATTGATTTGAGATTTAATTTATCATGAGTTACAAATACATAAAAACATGATTTACAAAAATTATTATTTGTAACTTACATGTTCTTATTAAGAACTTTATGGCTCAAGAGTTGCAAGAATTAATTTATAAGTTACCTACGTTAGGAGACTACTATATAAAGGAATCTCAATGTTCTAACACAATGATAAATATATTTAAGTGTCTTCTATGTTTTTGAGCAACCACGACACATGGAGATAGGTTATTTTCTTCCAGTGATCGTGCTCGTCGATGAGATAGGCTATGAATATTGGGTTGTATCTTGGACCCTTAAGTACTGATTTACCCTCATGAAGGGAGGACTCTTTAGCTTTAAGATAATGCTTTTAACATGCCTCCCAAGTACTCAAGCCGCATGTTTCTTTCTCTCTCTCTTTACTTGTTATATTTATTTAATTTTTTGTTATGTTTATTTAATTTATATTTTATTATTTCTTCAATGTGTTGTTGTTTGATTTTATTATTTAGATTTATTATAAATATTTCCAACAATCTAAAGCCAAAGAGTATCTCATATGATTAGCTGGTTATTTGTTTAATATTAATTGATTGCATATATTTATACTTTTATTATTTGATTACATATGTTGCATGAACTATTTCATAATAGTGTGTTCATTCTACTTATTATTAGATCCATGTGTATAAGCATTTATATAACTATTAGTTACATCTGTATGTTATATATATTTTGTTGAACATGAGAGAGGTTCATAAGTGTGATAGATTGGGTTAATTGTTTTATTTGTTTATTCATTATATAATATATGTTGTAGATCTTTGTGAAATCTATCATGGTTTATATTTTGTTCATAACGTGAATATAGCTAGCTTAACTAAATTATATATAATTAGTGAATTATTCTAGTTTATATTGTGATAAATACTTGCATGTATAAAATCTTTTTATTTTTCCTTGCAATGGAGAACTGAAAATGCATATGAAGTTTAGAAGCATAATATTAATTTAGTTAGTAACTTGATTCAATTTCAAATATTTGAAGCTTCTTTAGATATTGAATATATAATGATTGTTATTCTATTGCAGATCTAGTCTCATTGGCATTAGAGAGTTGGTGGCGTCAATGTATAACTTGTTTTGCAATTATTGCTTTATCTTACAACACCAGGAAATAAACGTCTTTATTAAGTTAAAGACATAGAAGTAAATAATGATATGCAAATTCTTTTATTCTATACTTTAGCCATATAAATTTTATTTATATCAATATCTTTTATTTGTGATTATGATTAAAGTGAGTACGAATTAACTAATAACTTTTATATGAATACATTTAGTCAACTATGGTGTTATATATATATATATATATATAATAATAATAATAATAATATGATTTGTCCTTATATAGTTTGCTTATTATAAGCTTTGAAACAAGTATTTATATGTCATAGTAATATGAGCATTTACTTGTAAAACTCAATATATGGCATATGAGATATATTAATAGGGTTACTAAGAATTTTTATCTTCTCAAATTCTCGGTTATGAGTATGTTAATGATATAAGTGTATGTAATATTTCATTTATGAAATGACTATTTGATTTTATTGAAATTGTAGTTATTTATATAAGCTATAGATGTTACAAGTAATAGTTATAAGAGCAAGTCATTGTAATTGCTTTACAGGTATGTGCTTGATATTAAGATATACATGTGGTAAAAGTACTATGCAAATTCTATTACTCTATGATGTAGCATGGCTTATTTTATTATTAAGGTTAATATAGTCTTTTAGTATTTATTTAATTAGGGTTTTATTTAATTTGAGAAATTATCAGTCTAGGGATTTTGACTCAAATTAGGGATTTTGACTTTTCCTAATTTGATTCAAACCTAAATTGTTAGTTTAGGGATTTTTACTCAAATAGGATTTTGACTTTCCTAATTTGACTCAAACTCTAATATGTCTTGATTAGTATAAATATAGGGTTTCATTATTGTTTTGTTAGACATTATTATTCAGACATTATTATTCAAACATTGATTATTTTGAGTTATTGAAGAGTATTCAGATTATTGGATTGTTGGTTGGTCGATTATGTATGAGTGATTGTTGAGTGAGTATTTGAGTTTAGCTTGTTTTTGTACGGGTTCCCCGTCAATTTGGTATCAGAGCCTAACATCGTTCCATAAAATTCATCCCAAATTCCATAAACCCCAAACACAGTCACTGTTCATCACCGCCGACCGGCGAGTGGTGTCTCACCTCTACCACCAAGTGATAGATCGGCCCCTCCCTGTCAACTTTCCATTCTTCGCCGATCACTAATTCTCGCTGAAATGTCTCCAAAAATCAAAATTTCAGTTTGAAAGCCACCACACAAGCCACCGCAAACCACCGCGGCTTACACCACCGACCGAAAAAGTTTCTGCCGTTGCCGATCCAGCGCCTGCAAGTTTGGCTGTCACAGTCCTATCGCCAGAAGCCGCCACCGGAGAGTGTTTGGATGTTTGAGGTTAGGGACTTCTTTGTCACTTTTTAAAATTGGTGGATATTTTTGATTAGGGGCTTTCAGGTTATTTCCCATTGAATCAAGCTTAATCTAATGAAGACCCACCCACTTTGCATAATCACACCATTGTCCGAATTTTAAAATTTTATTTACCCTTTTATAGTTTAACCCTTGCATTCTCAATATTCAGTGTTAGCCTATACAGTTTCATTAAATTTCACTTTAGCCCATACACTTAAAAAAAAAACCATTACATATTTACTTTTCTTGCCTTTATTTGCATTGCAGTAGCATCAGATTTATTTATCGCTTATAGGAAATTTTTGTCTAGATTTAGCATAGCTACGTAAAAAAAAATGGTAAACCCAAATCTTCCGCCTGCACAACCTGATTTAAATACCATAAACAATAGGTTGAATGGATTAGAACTTAGGTTCAATAACATTGAACAAGTATTACTTGATATTAGAGAGCAAATTAATCGTAGGGATAACAATTTTTGGTCATCTAATAGATTTGATAAGGGTAAAGAAGTCATAGGATCTACATCAAAAAAACATCATGAGCGAGATTATACTCATAATCTTTTCTTTGAAGATGATAGTGATGATAAAGGCAATCATAGAAGCTCCAGAAGTCGTTCTAGGCATGAGTCATCTGACATTCCAAAAGGTGTCAAACACAATGTTCCTGAGTTTGATGGTAAGTTAGAACCCACTGCTTTCTTAGATTGGATAGATGCCATAGAAGAGTACTTTGATTGGTATGACATGGTAGACTCCTATCGTGTTCGTTTTGCTTGACTTAAATTAGTTGGTACTACTAAGATCTTTTGTCAGTCCATCGAACGTAGATTTTGCCAACAGCATCATCATCCTCCTACTTGGGCAGAATTAAAAATGGACCTCACACAAAAATATGTCCCTCAGCCCTATAAAAAGCAACTTTATAGGCAATTGCTTAACCTTAGACAGGGTTCTTCTAGTGTCTTTGAGTACCAATCTAAGTTTGATAATCTTCACATTAGATGTGAAATTGAAGAGTCTATTGATGCCACTGTATCAAGATTTATTAATGGACTTAGGTTTGACATCCAGCGTGTTGTTGGGTTGAGCTCCCCTGAAACTGTAGAAGATGCCTATAATAAAGCCTTAGAAGCTGAACTCCATGCGAAAACTTATAATGCTAGGCAAACTTCTTCAGTGCATACTCCATCTCCTCAAATTAAGGCTTTTAATAGGAGCAACTTTAATCAACAATCCTCCACTACTAGAGCTTCTAGCTCGTCAACTCCTAGTTACCCCACATCTAGTGCATCCCATCCTAATCCTCGTTTCAATTCAAATAGGGAAAGATCAATGAGCACTTCAAACCAATCCTTTAGTTCCCCAATTGTGTGCCACAATTGTCAAGGTAGAGGTCATGTTGCTGCTCGTTGTCCTAGTCGTACTATGACCATAGGATATGACCCTAGTGAATCAATACATGAGGATCCAGAAGGAGAGGTCTTAGAACCATTAGAGGAGAGTGAAGATTTAGGATTATGAGACATTCAGGAAGAGGAGTTTAATGAGCAATTGTCAGTCATGCGTTGCATCTTGTCTACTCCAGTGGATTCTGATTCTTGGAAGAGAATTAGTATTTTCCATACCTTAGTTCCCCTTAAGAATCAATAATGCAAACTAGTGATAGATGAAGGTAGTACCTTAAATGTCATCTCTAAGGCTGCAATTGATAGGTTTAACCTCACTCTAGAGCTTCACCCTAATCCTTTTCAGGTAGCTTGGGTTAATAAAACAACCCTACCTATCACCCATAGATGTCTGGTTCCTCTTAAGTTGTGTTCTTACAAGGAAAACATCTATTGTGACGTGTTACCCATGGATGTGGCTCATATCCTCCTAGGTAGACCATGGCTCTATGACCATGATGTCGTAAACTATGGGAAAGAGAATACCTATGTTTTTAATCATTGTGGTAAACCTATTACCTTGAAATCAGCCAAACCTAATGACAATTGTAAGGTTTTAACTAGGGTTCAAAAGGATAAACCAACTCCAAGATCTAGATCCAATAACTTAGAGCCGAAGAAACACAACTTGAATATTTTGGGTCCAACTCATTTTATGAAAGAAAGCCAAGAGACTGGTGTTGTGTACACTTTGGTTCTAAAAGAGCAATCATCGGAGTCTAGTTTAGACTTTTCCCCTAAGATAGGTGAGCTTTTAGAAGAGTTTAGCGATGTAGCCCCTGAGGACTTACCAAATGAGCTACCACCTATGAGGGATATTCAACATGCCATTGACTTAGTTTCAGGTTCACAACTTCCTAACCTTCCACATTATAGGATGAACCCCACTAAGAGAGCTGAGTTAAATAGACAAATAAATGGTTTGTTAGAAAAAGGTCTCATTTGTCATAGTCTTAGTCCTTGTGCAGTTCCAATGTTACTCACCCCTAAGAAAGATGGATCTTGGAGAATGTGTGTTGATAGTAGGGCCATCAACAAAATAACTATTAAGTATAGGTTTCTCATACCTAGACTTGAGGATATGTTAGATAAGTTAGCTGGTTCTAGTTGGTTCTCCAAGATAGACTTAAGGGTGGATATCACTAGATTATGATTAGACTAGGTGATGAGTGGAAAACCGCTTTTAAATCCCCTGATGGATTGTATGAGTGGTTAGTTATGCCTTTTGGATTGTCTAATACTCCTAGTACTTTTATGAGAGTCATGACACATATGTTACGACCCTTTATAGGGAAGTTCCTTATAGTTTATTTTGATGACATTTTCATATATAGTAAGAGTGAGGAAGATCATTTAGACCATCTTAAGAAAATTTTCAGTACCCTTAGGAATGAGAAGATGTACATCAATCTTAAGAAATGTTCTTTTATACAATCTCAAGTCCTTTTCTTAGGATTTATAGTTTCTTCAGAGGGTACAAAAGCTGATCCTAATAAGATAAAAGCTATTACATCATGGCCTACGCCTAGAACTTTGTCTGAAATTCATAGTTTCCATGGATTAGCTTCTTTCTATAGGAGATTCATTAGAGAGTTTAGCACCATCATGGCACCAATCACTGATTGCATGCAAAAGGGTGAATTTCAATGGACCCCTGCAGCCACTAGAGCATTTAAGCTTGTTAAGCAACGTATGAATCAAGCCCCTATTCTTAGGCATCCAGATTTTTCTAAAGTCTTTGAAGTAGCTTGTGATGCTTCAGGAGTAGGTATAGGAGGAGTCTTGAGTCAAGAGGGTCACCCTATTGCCTTCTTTAGTAAGAAACTCAATGAGACTAAATAAAGATATTCTACCTATGATAAAGAGTTCTATGCTATTGTTAGATCTCTACAACATTGGCAGTATTATCTTTTGCCCAATGAATTTGTCCTTTACTCTGACCACCAAGCGTTGAAATATCTTCAATCCCAAAAGTGACTAAATAAGAGACATGTCAAGTGGTCTGAGTTCCTTCAAATGTTCACCTTTGTCCTTAGACATAAGCCTGGAGAGAATAATAAAGTAGCTGACGCCTTTAGTAGAGTCATGTACACCCTTCAAACCATGCAAGTTGAAATTGTAGGATTTGATAGGATGAAGTCTGAGTTTCCCTCTTGTCTTGATTTTGGCATCATTTATAAGGAACTCTTAGATAATAACCGTAGAGATCACATAGATTTTATCATTCGTGAGGGTTACCTTTTTAAGAGTTCTCGTTTATGCATTCCTCGTACTTCTATGAGAGATTTTCTAGTTTGGAAAATGCATGCTAGAGGATTAGCTGGTCACTTAGGGAGAGATAAAACCATTGCCTTAGTTGAGGATAGGTTTTATTGGCCATCATTAAAGAGGGATGTTGCTAGGATTGTATCTCAGTGTCGTACATATCAACTAGCTAAGGCTAGAAAACTTAATCAAGGGTTATACACTCCCCTCCCTGTTCCTTACCTTCCTTGGAAAGATGTTAGTATGGATTTTCTTTTAGGACTATCTAAAACCGCTAGGAAACGTGATTCTATTTTTGTTGTGGTTGATAGGTTTTCTAAAATGGCTCATTTTATCCCTTGTTCTAGGACTAGTGATGCTTCACATATAGCTCAACTATTCTTTAGGGAGATTGTTCGTCTCCATGGACTGCCTATGTCAATTGTATCTGATAGAGATGTTAAGTTTGTTAGCTACTTTTGGAAGACACTTTGGAAGTTGTTTGGTACATCTCTTAAGTTCTCTTCAGCTTATCATCCTTAAACAGATGGCCAAACTGAAGTGGTTAATCGTAGCTTGGGGAACTTGCTTCGTTGTGTGGTAGGTGAGAAGTTAGGTAATTGGGATTTAGTGTTACCTATGGCTGAGTTTGCTTATAATAATGTTGTTCATAGGTCAACTGGTAAGAGTCCATTCATGATTGTTTATAGTATTACACCCCGCCGACCCATTGACCTTGTTCGCTTACCCTCTCACTACCCTTCTTCAAATTTTGCTACTGATTTTGCCACCCATATGTGTGATTTGCATGCTGAGGTTAGACAAATGATTTCCTTGAGCAATGATAAATATAGGTCTGCTGCTAATCTGCATCGTCGAGAGAAGGTTTTTAAGGAAGGTGATTATGCCATGGTTCGCATTGATCCTTCTCGCTTTCCTAAACAAGCTAACAAGAAATTACAAGCCAGTGCCCATGGCCCATTTAAAGTTAATCGTAGGCTTGGTTCTAATGCTTATTTACTTGATTTTCCTTCTGATTGGAGTATCAATCCAATTTTTAATGTGGCAAACTTGTTTCCTTACCGAGGACATTTCGAGCCTCCAGCTGTTTTTGATGTTTCTGCAGGTTCTCCTACTATTGTCGTACCTCGTTTGCCTCCGTTCGATCCTCCACCGGATGATGAGGTTGATCGCATTTTGGATGACCATTTTGTTACTTCTACTACTGGTGGTTTTCGTCGTTTCCTTGTTCGTTGGAAGGGACGACCAGCCGATGATGATACTTGGCTTTCTGAGGATGAGCTTCGTCGCATCAACTCCCGTGCTTTGGATTTTTATTTACAGTCCCACTCGTCCGGAGACGATTCTTTCTAAGTCGGGGGGAATTGATGTAGCATGGCTTATTTTATTATTAGGGTTAATATAGTCTTTTAGTATTTATTTAATTTGGGTTTTATTTAATTTGGGAAATTATCAGTTTAGGGATTTTGACTCAAATTAGGGATCTTGACTTTTCCTAATTTGATTCAAACCTAAATTGTTAGTTTATGGATTTTTACTCAAATAGGATTTTGACTTTCCTAATTTGACTCAAACTCCAATATGTCTTGATTAGTATAAATATAGGGTTTCATTATTGTTTTGTTAGACATTATTATTCAGACATTATTATTCAAACATTGATTATTTTGAGTTATTGAAGAGTATTCAGATTATTAGACTGTTGGTTGATCGATTGTGTGTGAGTGATTGTTGAGTGAGTATTTGAGTTTAGCTTGTTCTTGTACGGGTTCCCCGTCACTCTACAATTTTGAAGATTAATAAATATGCTAGTCTTTTACATTATTATTTGCTCTTATATAATTTGGAAGATTAATAGTTTATTTTACTTTGATAACTTATGTGGTTGCATTGAATAAAATTTTAGTATAAATGCTAATAATTATTTTTAAATATATATGAGTTATATAATATGTTTCCTAATGTAGCAATAAATATCTTATTAATGTGAGGGTTGAAATAATTTTCATGTGGGGTTTTTATTTTTTAAGTGATTTCATGTTTTAGTTATTAAAGTTGTACAATAATGATGATAGTGATTTGAGTTTCGTTGTTATTTCCAAGAGTCTAAAAAGAAAAAATCAACAAATTAGAGCGTTAATATTTTGTGGAGTCATTGTTAGTGTATTAAAATGCTTCTTAATATGGGGGTTTTCTTAATATTGTGGTTGTTAATATTTTTATAATATTGTGGGTAAAAAAGGTGATATTATATATAAAGTATGAGATGATTACTAATTTTTGTGTATGAGTTTGAAAATGTTATTACTTAAGAATTTTTAAGTTTTTGGTGATTGGATATTTCTCAATAACTTTCTAAGTCTCACTTATATTATTCTTGTGCTCTTTAACATTCTTTTTATGAGAAAGTTAATGTAATTAGATTAAGAAAGCTAGTGGAAGCAATTATCTGATGAATGACAAGTTTCCCAAGATGAAATAGAGTAGTGCACGTTCATGAAAAATCTCAACATGTTATATTCAATTAATTAATTAAATTGTCGAGGGGGATGTGCTCAAGCTCGAAAGGAGTCACCTAGGGAAGTAACCCAACCTCTATGATTGGAGATCTCATAAAGGAGGTTCAATGGGTAGAAAGAATCTATATTGCGTAACTTATTAAACACAACTATATTGACATATCTTAGAGGATATATGATCCTGCTCATGATGTTAGGAAGGATATTTATCGTGAATGAGTTCAAATGCTAGAATATTCTTACGAGGTATAAGTCACATATATATTTTGAGGACTCGCCTAAGTGAGAGTGTTGTGAGAGTCGCGACTGTGAGAATTTGGTTATTCTCTAAAACTCTTATGAGAATCAAAATTAAATGCATAGCTATTAATAGCGCTAACCTGCCAACACCATTTCTTTCTCGATATTATGTGTGTGATAGCTTGAAGTTTGGTTAAGAAATCGAGTTCAATAATTTGTTCACTTAGGTTTCTCAAATGGATGCTATGTACACAAAGTGCAAGTTCAAACCTGAAAGGTACCTACACCTATTGCATAATAGAAGGTTGTCATTTATATATTTTTTTATTTATGAGTATTTTCATCTAAATATTTTATTTTATAAAGCTTTAAAGTTTTTAGCCTTTTGTGGGAACTGTTGGAGATAAAAGGTTTAAAACAACTATTTTACATCATGAGTTTCAATATTAATTTGAGATTTAATTTATCATGAGTTACAACTATATAAAAACATGAGTTATAAAAATTATTATTTGTAACTTACATGTTTTTATTAAGAACTTTATGGCTTGGGAGTTGCAAGAATTAATTTGTAAGTTACTTAAACTAGGAGACTACTATAAAAAAAAGTCTCATGGTTCTTACACAATAATGAATATATTTGAGGATCTTCTATGTTTTTAAGCATGACATACAGAGACAGGTTATTTTCTTCCAATGATCGTGCTTGTCGAGGAGATAGGTTGTGAGTATTAGGTTGTATCTTAGAGTCTTTGAGTACAGATATTATCCGCACGAATGGAGAACTCTTTGGCTTTAAGACAATACCTTTAATATGCCTCCCAACTGCTCAAACCACATATTTCTTTCTCTATCATTTTACTTGTTATATTTATTTAATTTATTGCTATGTTAATTTAATTTATGTTCTATTATTTCTTCAATGTGTTGTTGTTCGATTTTATTATTTAGATTTATTATAAATATTCCCAACAGTTTTTTGAAGTGTAACCCATTAGACTAGTGGACAATAAATGATCAAACTTTTAGAAAATTAAAGAAAACCCATATCTCGTTAACCAAATTCAAAAACCATAACAAAAATGCAATTAGCACTTAAAAAAAAACTAAAACTAAAAGACTACCTAAACCCGCCACAAAAACCAGAAATGAATAATAATTACAAATTTGGAAGCTGTTGAATAATTAAAAAAAAAAAAAAAAGAAGTAAAATGAAGAAAGACCGAAGCAAAATGGTGCTAACAGTGACTTTAATGAAGAATAGGAAACTAGGCAGCGACAGAACTCCATCTCTCATAGCATATTATCTTCCCCTAATGTGAATGCTCTCCTTCTCTTAGCTCAACTCAAATCCACAACCTGAACCGACGAGGAAGAGGAAGCCAATAATTCCACCTCAAAGCTCCTCATTATTAAGTCAAGGTCCAGTGTTGCCAGATCGGGGTCTAAGTCATCAAGAAAGCCTGATACTGAAGAAGTGAAGAGGAATCGAGAAACTGAAGTGGAGAGGAAGCAAAATGAACGAAGCACAGGGGAAGCAAAAGGAATGAAGTGAAGACGATAAAGAGCTAAAAAAATAGAGTTTTGTTTTTTGTTTAATTAAAATGTATTTAAATTTATATTATTATTAAAAAGTCTAATAAAATTATCATTATAATCCTTCATTTTCAACTTATTTACGAATATTAACGGTCAAAGTAACGGAAGGGTGGTCAATGACGATTTTTTAAAAGATAAGGGTTGATGATAAGAAAATTTGTAAACGATGAATCTGCATAATATTTTACCTAAACATAGATGTGACCCATGACATTTGCCCATTAATTAAATTTACATTCACATAAGCATACGGGTAAAAGGAAGTATGAAAAAAAAAACTATTACCGAGAAAATTCTTTTAACTACAAAATCCCAAAAATTACTCCTATTTGTGTATAATGATCCCAAAACACTGACCTTTTTTAGGGGATAAGTAGATCTGTACCACTTTACGACATTGGTGGGCCTAAGAAGGGACCGAGGAGGCCCAGGCCCCTTTTGAAATTTTAAAATCTCTTTTTGCTCCCTTACTTCTAATCATTTACAGTTACGTCCTTCTTAAAAAGTTAAAACTAATTTTTTGATTGTCTTTCTCTCTTTCTCTATTTTATTTTTAAATCAATATCCTATCAAATTTATATTTTTATAGCTATATTAAATATAATATTTGAATAATGTCTTTCTCTTTATAATTTGTATGTATCAAATAGCGTGAAATTAGTAAACTTTATATTTAAAAAAAAATTATGCTTGAGTCTTCTTATTATTTTTATACATCTATAGCCTTTTTGGATAAAGTGTAATGGTTATTGTAAATTAATAATTTGTAAAAAAAAATATGGAGACATATTTTAAAAGAAAAAATTATTTTTAAGTTGACATCATCATGTCTAAAAAAAATGTTAACAATTCAATAGAAAATTATCTTGAAATAAGTAAAAAAGGTTTACTTGTGAATTTTATATATAGAAGTCAAAATTTGGATTATAATGCTAATCTATGAATATAAATAAAAATATTTTTTATATATGACAATGAGATAATTCTGCTATGTTTTTTAAATATAAATACTCATCAATGACAATAATTATTATGTATTTATAAAATAAATTATTAAGTGTTAGTATTTATACTTTGATTATTGTATTAGGATTATTTAATTTAGAAATATAAGATTCATTATGTCTACTATTTATATGTTTGTTTTTAATAAATTCTTATGTACCATTGAGGTTTGAAAAAATATTAATTTTAAAATATAAAGGTACCCCTATCACATAAAATCTTAAGTCCGCCACTACTTTACGGTGCAACGGAGATAGGCACCTAGGATAGAAAAGACGAGTGACGTCAGACTAATTAGCAAGTACAAGCACAAATCTCTCTTGGACCAGCATGTCCACTGGGTAAAATGGTGATAGGATACGACCAGCACACCTAGTGGAATCGGCCCATCTTCGTAAGTGCGAAGAAAAAATAAAGTAGGCAAAAGCATTTTTTAAAAGAAACCTACCTGAGTGGAAACAAAAAGTTGACGGGTGATAAGAGAGTTTTTGAGGTGATTCGAGGCATGAATGCACTGCGCTTCCCCCACCTTGCTAGAAGTTAATTAAGTTTTTGAGTTTTTATTTGACAATGAAAATCCCAAAAGTTAAGATTTACCATTGGTGGTGGCCGATGGAGGAGGTAGTGCAACAATGCTGTTGGTGGTTTGCGATGGAGGCGACAAAATAGTGGCATTAGTGGGTGATGTCGTGGGAGGAGAAGTTTCTAGCTACAATGAAGACATTGCCGACGAATCGTGTGGTTCCTCATTTCTACTTCTTTTTGATAAATAGAGGCTTATAGATCTCGTTTGATCAAAGAATCTAAAATGAAAAACTGAATTAAATGGAATTTGATAGTTGGAGATGTGAAAAATTGAATTGAATGGAATTCGATTTCTTTTTTATTTTTTTATTTTTTGTTATTTTTTGAAGCTTAGGATGCAAAGGTAAAGCTGTGAAAAGAGCTAGTATAAGTGGATAGTAGGTATTTCACAACTGTAATTAAAATTATTTTAATAATTGCATAAAATGATAGAAAGATAAAGGTATTTTGATAATTAAAATTAACAGGGATAAAAAGATGTCATTTAATGAGAAATTAAACAAAAAAGTGATTTATAATGACTTTTTCAAAGATCCGAATGCGCATTAGGTCTTAATTTCGTCAAAATGTAAGGTAGTGGGTCGTTTTTCTCCATTTTTTGTTAAACAAAATCTTAATAATTTTATAATGAAATTCATTTTTAAATAAATAAATCCAAAAAGTTGTTTAACTATAATTGAGATATTTAGAAAGGATAATAACTATGGGCCCTGAATCGAACGGCTGTGAGAGCTACACGTCAAAATTCTGGCACGTAGCAGTACCCGTGGCAAAATTCTTTTCTTATAAATAAAAGAGTCCTCGACCAATTTTAACTCTTTGCATTTGGCTCTAGGGTTAGGGTTTGTATTTCAGCGCAGATATTTTTTCTCTTTAATCGAACATGATGCAGCCAACCCCCGGAGTGGTCCCACCGCCGCCGCCTCCAATGGCACACCAATACCAGTACCAACAACAGCCACCGCAGCAGCCCCCGCAACAGCCGCCGCCTTACATGATGATGATGCCACCGCAGCCCCAGGCTCAGCCTCCTCCCATGTGGGCTACGCAGCCTGGCGTTCCGCCTCCGAGCGGGGCCGCTTCTGCTCCAGTTCAGCAACAGACGCCACCGGCTCAGGGGCAACAACCAGCGGGTCAACCCGGGGAGATCCGTACGCTGTGGATCGGAGACTTGGCTTACTGGATGGACGAGAACTATATCACCAATTGTTTCGCGCATACCGGCGAGGTATATACTGTAACACACATCAAACGACACCCAATTTTGCGTTTTTGAAAATTTGCTTCTTAATTCGGTCGATCTGTTTTTTTTTTTAATTTTTTATGTCAATCTAATTTTTTTATGTGATTTATCGTTCGCAGCAGTAACATGAAACATTACATATGGCTTTGAAAAATCATATTTTATTTATTTGCTATGATGTGGAGCAATCTAGAGAAAATATTTTTTTTTTTGGCTTTCTTGAATTGATTGGGTTTAGTATGTGAAAAGATTTATAAAAGGATAGGTATTGGAAATCTTCAAGATTCACAAGCGTGAAAAATAGTTGTATCATTAACCAATAGCAAAAATTTGTTGTTGCAGGTTGTTAGTATTAAAGTAATTCGTAACAAGCAAACCGGTCAAATAGAGGGTTATGGTTTTATTGAGTTTATTACACGAGCTGCCGCTGAAAGAGTTTTGCAGACCTATAATGGTACCCCAATGCCGAATGGGGAGCAGAACTTTAGACTGAATTGGGCTTCTTTTAGTGCTGGGGAGAGACGAGATGAGACCCCTGATTTCACCATATTTGTTGGAGACTTGGCTGCTGATGTTACTGATTACATGCTTCAGGAGACCTTCAGGGGCCGCTATCCCAGTGTTAAAGGTGCAAAAGTTGTGATTGATAGGCTTACTGGACGCACCAAGGGTTATGGATTTGTGAGATTTGGGGATGAAAGTGAACAGCTACGTGCTATGACTGAGATGAATGGGGTCTTTTGTTCGACAAGACCCATGCGAATTGGGCCTGCTACTAATAAGAAGACCGTGACAGGGCAGCAGCAGTATACTAAAGGTATGTTTTTCATGGTGGTTTCATTGTTGGTAGATGCCTTTGTGATACGATCCATGAGATTATACTTAGTTGCTAGTTAAGTACTTTGATTGAATGCTGGTTTTTTTATTTTATTTTTAATTATTTATAATGCTTTAGTGTTATTCTGGCTTCATTTTTATTCACAATGATAATTATTCTTAAACTTTGCGGTCTTAAACTTTTGGTAATACCATGTTGAGTTTGCTACTGGAAAACAGTGACGTTGGTTACATTAGACTTCATTACGGTTTGATGTGCAGTATACCTGACATTATTGTTAAGTTTGCTTTCAGTTATGTTCTTCAAGAAAAGCAGCAGTTTCCAAGTCGTTTCGATCCTGTATTTTCCTTACATTTGGGTACAATAAATGTTATTAAAATCTCAAAACTTATAGAACTCCTGTTGTCTCAAAGCAGGGTGTCAAGAGGCTCTATCATCTTGGGGCCTGGAACTGATTTCAGCTGAAATGGTTGTCCCTTTAGTGCCTGCCCTCACTTAGGTCAGTTTTTGTGTTTATGTCTTGTCCTTTATTTGAGATTTTTGTGGCATCTTTTATGCTACATTTTTCTAAGTATCCTTTTAGTTCATTCTATTGGTTGAGCTGTCAGACAGTCTGGTTACTTTTCATTACTTCTCTTGTTACGTGGAGGATTAATCATCCCAGTAACATTTTGGCTTGTCTAGGTTTTTACCCTTCAGTTTCTATTTATTGGTTAGGAGCATCACGTTTTAATTTCTTATGTGTTATTTTCTTGTACCTTTTACGTTTCAATTTGTTTCAATTCCCCCTGTTGTATCATCCCAGTTACTTTTTGGCTTATCTTTAGGTTTTTACCCTTCAATTTTTTATTTATTGGATAGGAGCGTCGTGTTTTAATTTCTTATGCGTTATTTTCTTGTGCCTTTTACATTTTAATTTGTTTCATATTGTGCGTAATTCTGATTTCATATTTCAGATAGTCCCACCCATGTGTGCTTTTAGATTTTTTGTTCATGGTGAATACTCTTTTAGTAGTGGGGGTGGCAACTTAAACCATCTGCATAAAACTGCATTTGTTGTGCTGGCTATCAGTGGGGAATGTCACCATTTACCTCTCTTTGTCGTCCTCATGTTCTGTTTGACTCTGCTTCTTTCTTGTGATTTTCCTTTTAATTTCTTATTCCAGTAGAATATTATTAGATGACAGCTGTTTACTTTGTTTAGATATTAACTTTTTGAATTATTTTGTCTGAGGAGTTTTTGATCAGTTTAGTCATCTTCCCAGTTTACAAATGATATGATGTACTTATATGTTATTTGGTTTCAGAATTAGTTTTTGGGTTCAAGCTCTTTTTATTTTTACAGAACAATTAGTTTGGTCAAGCTTGTATTTTATTGGGCCAGTCTGGGATTATGGGCACAAAAGATTATTTTCTAAAATATTTTTTGTGGATTGATTGTACTGCTAACATTTTATATTACAGTATATTGCATCTTGTAGCCAGGGTGCGCGTGCCTCCTTGACTGCCTCCTTGCTGGATAATAATCTGTGTCTACAATTTTTATTGATTGCTTAGTATTTCTGTGGGAATATTAGTCTCAGCAACTTTGTCGCATGTTATGGTGCTTATGGAAGACATATAATGTTGCTATTTTGTGAAATTTGATCTGGGATTAATTCAAATAGTTATGTGCTTAAGGACGTGAAATTGGTTGATAGCTGATTGTTGGATGTTGATTTTCATGTGGATGGCAGCCAAAGTAATGATATATTATTTTTTGCTCATATTCATACATATCCATCAAATTGCTTTTTATGTAAATTATGGAGCATTGAAAGTGTATTTTGGCCAGCAGCATGTTTTTGTCAGTTTGTAGCTTTATTTAGTTTAAGTGAGGGGATCTAGGGTTAATGCTGGTAACTTCTTTCCCGAATGAGTTTGTATTGGATGAAATAATCGTTTGCCTCTTTCTTATCCCTTTTGTTTTACATCTGCTTTTAATATGCAGCTTCATATCAGAATTCTCAAGGGAGTCAGGGTGACGATGATCCAAATAATACAACTGTGGGTACTTCTTTTTTTCAATGTAGAAACTAAATTTTTGAAAACATGTGTGTGACCTAACAATTTGAATTCAGGTTTTTGTCGGTAATCTGGATTCAGTTGTAACGGATGACCATTTGAGAGAGCTTTTTGGCCAATACGGGCAATTAGTACATGTAAAGATACCAGCTGGAAAGCGATGTGGGTTTGTTCAATTTGCTGACAGGTATGCAGATTACCTGATAATTACTCCTAATAATATTTTGCAAGGGAGACTAGCCAATATAAATGTCTTTTCTTATTTATGATGAATCAGAAGCTGTGCAGAAGAAGCTTTGAGAATGTTAAATGGAACCCAGGTGGGTGGCCAAAACATTCGCCTTTCATGGGGACGTAGTCCATCAAACAAGCAGGTTGTTTTACCTTATTTGATGTGGCCCTTAAGTTTTTAAAATTGGAATATGTGATTGCCCAGTCTGACTAGTGCATGCGGATTTTTTTTTTTTTTTTAATAAATATGTTCAGGCTCAGTCTGACCCAAATCAGTGGAGTGGTGGATATTATGGATATGCACAAGGTTATGAGAATTATGGATATGCGGCTGCCCCTCAAGACCCAAACATGTATTATGGAGGCTATTCTGCTTATGGAAACTTTCAGCCTTCCCAGCAACAGCAGCAGCAGCAGCAGCAAGTGGGATATAGCTGAGAAGTTTTCTTATGTGTTTACTCTTTATTTAACTAGTTAAAAGGGTGGATTGTGCTGCTCTTATCCTCCTGTCTTTTCCGGACTCTGGAGGAATCCAGCTCTGGTTGTACTCTTCTCATGCTTGGTAGCATGTGCTGGATGAACCTCTATTCTCATAAAATTTTGAGCTATTTATGACTTTTGGTTTGACAGATTGTGTTGTATTAAATATCTGTTGTGCCTACTCTTTTATCTTTCTTTCTGTCTTTATCTGGAGGATCCAGTTCAGCTTGATTGCGTTATACGCTGGATGAATCATCTCTATTCTCGTAATTTTTTATGAGCTATTTATGACATTAAGCTTTTATCAAATTATACTGTGTACACGGACACACTCTTGTTTGCCCTTTTTCTCCGGGCAACTTAAAACGAAGATTACAGGATGCATCCCTGCTTCCATAGATTCAAAGCCTATTTACTATTTGCAACGCAATCTATTAATTTTGGGATGCATTGTCTATTAGTTGAGATGATTAGACAGCAATTTGCCTACGAGTTGCAGGATTTATGAGACTCAAATCTGGCTGATAAGATGTCGCTGGGTGTACAACCTGTGTCTAGATGATTGTGGGTAGACTTCGTTGCACGTGAAAAGGAATTTACCAATAGCCTGATAGATGATGACCAGAACCTGGCATATAAGCTGTCTCTCGGTTTGAAAATCTGTGGTTCAAATAATTGAGCGAATTTCTTCGTAATATGGCTGTGACGCTTTGCCAATTAAGAAGTATGGCACTTACTGCGCCGTGTGACAGTATGATGCTCATCTAATGCTCGACTCACTATCTCTGCCAGAAGGTTTTCTAGCTGACCCTATGCCATCTTGTTACTTCACAATGGTCTCTCTTCTCCGCTATGGGAAGGCGAATTGATTTTCCTTGATTACCTCGTTTCCGTGGACATTTCACCAAATTACATTTGTCAATTGAATGCTTTGGTCTTCCCTCGATCGATGGTGCTGTTTTACTCGACGCTGTAGTTTAGGTCAATGGGTTACCTCGTATCCGTGGACATTTCACCAAATTACATTTGTCAATTGAGTGCTTTGGTCTTCCCTCGATCGATGGTGCTGTTTTACTCGACGCTGTGTTTAGGTCAATGGGTTTCCGAAGTTAACCAGTAAAGCATCCTGTACCTTCACCAATTCTCTCCCACTTCTTTTGCGATGAAAGAGATTGGTGAGAAGACACAATAATCCAAGTTTTCCTGTGCAAATAAGCTACAAATTTCAAATTCGTATCCTAAATCATTATGCAAAATGAAGATAGCACAAGTTATCACATTGTATTATCACATAATTCAGTTGATGATCATTAATTGCTGCTTCTTCATTTAAAGTACATTATTTGGTTACAATTTAAGATATATATCATTATTTTTAGTGTCAGTCGTAGAGCATTTGCTAAATTTTACTTAGTACTTGCCCAAATTATTGGTCTCATTTATAAGTGAAGGTTATTAAGTTGTAGCAGAGGTTAGACTCCCCAAAATATATGGTAATTAGTCTTCGATTGCATAAAAAGTGCTAATTTGCCTCGAGAATTTCCAGTATAACATCCTTTCAAAAGAGTCCAAATCTGGACTTCTTTAGTGAGGATTCAGTTTGAGGGAGGTAAGAGCTCTGCAAATCGAGTAAATCTGCCATACCGCCGCCCCATTATAGCATGCCCAACCAAAGGGTGTGTGCTGGTTATGCACGCCAATGTAGCACCTACTTTGCGCCCGCTAGTTGGGCACACTGCAATGCAACAGATATAGCATAGATTTACTTCTGCAAATCTGTTTGTAGTCTATCATTTAAGTGACATGAAGAAAATCAACCTTGATTCAGCTCTTTAGGTAAATTGGTACATGATGGGTTGCTCGATTGCCATCCAGAGTGCTAAAAGTTATTACTAGTCTTGCTAGGTACAAAATATTCAAATCCCATGCTCACAGTAGGAGGATGAAGTCAGGTTCCAATCAAACAAGAGTAGCTTGATATAGTAAGACATCCAGATTTCAAAATTAAGTTGCTTCTCGTATTTTTACACCAAAAAAAAAAAAAAAAAAAAAACCGAAAAACTGATGTAGAATGGTGTGTTTCGCATTCAATATAGTTAATCAGGCTTCTTCAGATTCAAGCAATTATCTGCTGCTTGGCTGAACAACGCTTGGACCTGTTTCAGCTCCTTTTCTGTACCACAAAAGATACCAAGTTCATAAGCTCTGGCATCAGAAAGTTATCTAGGACCTAGAAGATACAAACTTTAGGTTGCAGGAAAAAGTTTATGAGCAAAAAGACACAGATCATCCACTATAGTAAGTGATGTATTTATGAATGAACTATGCACCACACAAAATGAATTATATTTATGAATTGCTTGCCTAGGATTTGCAGCCAAGTCTCTTAAATTCCTCATAACTGACCCAGATGCTTATTGGCAGCATTTCCTCAGATCTAACCCATAGCACCTCCCCGCATGAATGCACATGAAATCTATAGATCTACGACTCATATTTTTCATCCATTTTCATAAGTCAATTTGACAGTCACTATTCTGGATAATGGGATTATAGGTGGAAAGCCGATCAAAGCTTTTCCATAAAACGAAGGAAAAAGTAACCTAAAATTCTAATAAACATCCTATCCATTTGACAAGTATTGAGGTTTGAGAGTTCACCTGCAGCTTCCAGTTGCCTTTGCAGTTCTTGGCCCACGGCATCATTCTCAGCCTGGAAAGTGAGTTTGTCAAGAAAAGATAAAAATATAGGCAATACATGAGAAAACTATAAATGATAGATTGGAGAAAAGCGAATTCTAAACTGCATAGCCTATACCTGAAGTTCTGCAATCCTTTTCAGTTGAGCTTCTTCACCACCTTCAGCCAACGGAAGTGCCGCTACTAGTGCATCAAACTGCAGCAGGAATAAGTAACAATAAATATCTTGTACCACATAGTAATAACTTTCCTGTATGCAGAGTACTTGTTAATTGATAAACATCACATTACTATGGCCAGAAAAAACAAAGAAATTGATGGCAGAACAATAAAGATTTAAATGAGCCCATTATTAACTTACTCTTAAGAACCAACCAAGTTTCCTTCTAACCTCCTAGACCTAACTGTAACTATTTAAACTATTATCGGTAATTTCTCTTCCATAGAACAACAAGTTGTTCATGGAAATTTTGCACTGTTCCGCCAAGTCAATATAAGTGCATGTGCATTTCAGCAATTGCTCTCCTATCTACAATATGCATCGAGTGATTTTGCTAATAAAAGGACCTCCAAGCGAAAATCTAAGCTATCCTGGTGATGAGAGATTTTCTAGTTTCAATAACAACTTAACTACTTTATTAATTAAATGGAGGTTGAAGAAAAGACCTGCTTAGCTGCTTTTACAAGAGCAGCACTCATGGCCTTAGGCTGCTCCGCCAAAGTTGAGGCATCCTCCGGAGTAGTATTAGCTGGTGGTGGTTCTGGGTAGTTGGGAGAGAGCCTGACCGGAGGAGCATCTCGTTGCAGTGTCCCGAAGGTATTAAAGGCGATTCCTGCGATTTGATTCACTTGTTCTTGTAACTGTGAGATTATGTCCATCCTATTCCTACTCCTGCGAACCTTACGCGATTTTCAGTTTTCTAGGTTTGAAGATCCTTTTGATTTTCTCGGAAAACCAACATAGATAAAAGCCCAATGTTGCAGAATTAAGAAGCTTTAGAAAGTAAAAAAGGGAAATGCTGTACCCAAAACTCGATCGAAGTTTAGCTTCGTACTGCCAACTGGAAACTTCAAGAATCAACGACCTCAATACTTTCTCAGTTCTTAATTTGCAGTTTGATTGGGAAAAGAGGTAGATGCTCTGCTCCATTCAGTTCCAGCCCCCATTGTAGTTTCAAATAAGGGCAAAACTGTGCTAAAAATTAATTATAATAAATAGGGTAAGAAAAATCTACCCTACTTTCCTCTTCCCTTAAAACATCAAAAAGTAAGAAAATAGTTTATTCATTTGTTTTGTTGCCGTGGACTTGGAAAATTGGATATATAAGGAGAAAGCAATTTATAAACTTTAAAACCGTTGATGTTATTGCTTAAATTTAAAAGCTAAAATCAATCGATAAAAAAATAAAATTAAATAAATAATTTAATGATGTTATTATAAAAATATTAAAATAGATATAAAATAACATTTAAATTTTAAAAAATATTATAAATATACTACGTTATCTTAACGATTTGATAAATCTGTTCAATAAGAGGCTGGCACATTATTACAATGAGTTAAAAAAATTAAATAAAAAAAGACATTGTAACATCTATATTCAATAAAACGACGACGAGTTATCTTGGTTTATTAACAAAATTGAAAAAATAAGTATCTCAAGAACTCTTTTTTTTTTTTTTTAATGGAATGAAACAATTCTTTTAGAAAAATAACAACTGGGCCCGATTAAGGCCCATAACTATCAGTCACTTCTTTTCTTTAACAAAAAAAAAAAAACTAAACTAAACTAATCAATTCTCAACAAAATAAAATGAAAATAATTGAACTTGATCAACGATTTTTTTTTATTCAAATTAATATTGTCTTGGGTATGTGCAGGGACAGTTGGGACAATCCCTTAAGATGCTGAATATTATTTTTTTTTTTTTTTTGCCTTCTTTTATGCTGGTACTTGTTACAAGTTTCTATGACATTAAAAGCACAGATTAATAGGTAACATCCGCTTGCTCTGGCTTCACTTCAGCTAAAACTGAGATAGGATGGTGATGATGAACTCCAGATATGACATAAGCTGTTAATTAGGATATTAGAGATCGAGTCTTTGACCTTACAATTCCATTAGTTAACAAAATAAGCATTCAGGGAAAACTGAAATTTCAACAGAAGACGCCCAGTTATGAGAGAATTAGGAGAAACCATCATCTCATTCAAAAACCCCCAATTTTCTAAAAGAAAATAATATTGAAACCAAAGTTGAGAAGTAAATTGCAATAGTTCAGGTTACAAAAATTATCCAGAGCTGACTAAACCAAAACTCTGGATTCCCTAAAAGCATCTAATTGATACCCTCAACTATTGGCAATCAAGACTAATATCAATTTTCTTTTTTTTTTTTTTAATTCCTCAAGCCTTGACGACAAATGCCTTTCAATATCCGAGTCTTTTCCTTTTCTTTAGCTTTTCATAGAGCTCTCAGCCTGAAACAGATAGATTAACCACTAGATAAATCTAAATGAGTGTTGGTAAGCGAATCTTTGACATCTGAATCTGCGTCATTGGTAGCAGCAGAAGCATTACATATTTGGGTCTCAATCATTCTTGGAAGAACACATCCTTCAGTTCCAAGCTTGGGTTCAGATGGAATAGATTCTCCGCCAAACATCATTACAGATAGGCTGGTTATTGGTGCAGTGTATGAACCTACAGCAGGGACACTAGCAGCTTCACCTACAGGAAGTGATGTATCATTCCCCCATATAGTCTTGCTACCAAGCTCTGGCTGTGGATCTTGTGGTGTATCTTTCTTCAGAGGATTCTGCTGATGTAAAATATTGTCGATCCCAATCGGTCCACAAGACATGGGTACAGGTTCAGCAAATAAAGGAGTTTGGTTCCGTTCAAGGTTTTGTTTTTGCATCAAAATGTTGAATCCAATAGGTTCAGAAGACAGGGCTTCAGGTCCAGCAAATGGAGCAGCTCGGTTGTCTTCAATGTTCAGATTCTTCACTTCGTCATGAACCAAATCATTTGACTTAAGATCAGAACTCAAAACCTGATGTTCCACTTGAGGCGCCTGATTAATATTTTCAGTACATTGCATAACATCAATGAATGCTGCAGCCACAGGCTCTGATTCTTTAGTTGCCTGGATGTCCATATTAGTTCTCAGCTGCAATTTATCCTGTTCAACAGCTTTATCTTGTTTTAATTGTGCTATTATAGAGGCAGTTTGGCTCTCAAGCCCAGACTCTGACATGTGCTGTGACTTCACCTTTTCTACTTGATCTGGCTCATTCATTGGCAAGCTGTCAGCTACAGGTATCACAATAGAGGCAGATTGGTTCTGACCTGCAATTGGGATGTCAGACTGAAGTTCAGAGGATTGAACTTGATCTGGAGGTTTAGGTGCATCTGGTTTAGATTCAATAGCTTGCTTTTTAATTTGTTCTGATGGAGGAATGATAATGCAATTCTCAGTTTGTGCGTTTGGAACTGGGATTGGTATCTCTTTTCTTTTGTACATTTTAGCATTTGGAGCCACATCATTTGCTGCTGTGATGGGAGTGAATCGGCCCGGTAAAAATACAACACCCCTCAGCTGTGTGTCAGTGTCACCTACTTTAACATTAAGGAGATATCCAGCATCAAATGAACCCTCAATGACACCAGAAACAACCTGACCCACCATGTCATCAGTAGCAGCATTACTTGCACCAACGATCTGTTTGTTTTTCTTCACATAGTCAGATCCAGGGAGTAAAGGAGTGTTCTCGCCTTGAACTTGACTATCATCCTTACGTGGACGACCACGTTTCCGTTTTACAGGGGGGTCCGCTGGAGAAAGAGAGCTCATTCCTCGACTCTGCTGGCTCATCATGCACAGATTGACACAAAATGGCTGACTTTACAAGGATGTTATGTAATTATCCCTGCAACAACATCAAATATCTTTATCTTTCTATTAAAACACCTAAATAGCCCAGAAGTTAAAAATACTAATATAATACAGTGTAAAAATATGTCAGCCAACAATTTCAAATTCCTATAATCTTGCTAGTATGTAGAGTAGCACATGGTAGCTCAAAAATTAGTTCTTACAAACTATAATAATCATCTGGAATGCTCGGTGAGAAACCATTCATATGAGACTGGTGTTTGTTTTGAATCTTGTGTTTTAGTGTTCAAGATTGAGGAAGAATATGTGGTTGATATTCATTTAAAATGCATTGATAAATATGCGTTTTCAGAAAATGGTTTTTGAAAATGAAAACAAACAAAGAATGTGAAGCTCATTTGAATGTGATATAAACAAAATCATGGTAACAATGGTCCAGTAGTTTGATCGAAAATATGATATAAACAAAATCATGGTTATAATGGTCAAGTAGGTTTAAGACCAGAAAACACCGTAATCTGACCATTTGGCAAACCAAATTACATCTGCAAGCAAGGAGCCTGAAGATGTCCAAAGAAAAATAGTCGGCTAAATACGGTAGACCTCTATATGCAGAGTGATTGGTGCTTCAAGGAATTTAGTTTCAAAGATTATAATCCCTGCATGCTTAATGGAACTAAAGTTGAAGTAGTCAAAGAAAAAACAAGTCCACAAGTTGAACAAAGTAAAAGTTGTGAATCTGTTCTAGAAATGCATCCATTTATGAAAAGATATAAGTATCACAGATATGGAACAAGATTATAGAATATAGGCTCAAATGGGCTCTTTAAATATCATAGAGAGTTTAGATCAATAAGAATGCTTCTTGATCGGATCTGCACCTCACAAACCAGGATGGCTCTAGAAGTTAACAGTTTGAAGAGATACCTTCGAGACAATCTCTCGCTGAAAATCATACTCCATCTTAAAGTGGGAAACTTAGACAACATATTGTATGACACTACCTCTCAAAATTCAAATGATGTAACCAAACTTCAACAGATGGATTAAGATAAAATACACTTAACAAGGATCATGAATATGATGCGAAGTTTAATACTTATTACCTGCAGAAAATGCGCACTAGAATGACAAAATTCAGACTCTAGAAGGAACAAAACAAACTAAAATACATAATGTGGTAAAATTCAAACTCTACAAGGAACAAAATAGACTACAATACATATTATGGTCTTAAAATCTTGTCAAGTTCACAGTAAACAATACATTAAGGAGCATATATATCCATACTGGTGATATTTATTCAATATAAATATAATTAAAAAAAAGTGCAGTACATAAAAAGTGAACCTTAGATACAATCACAACCCCAGTTCAATCAGCCCAACATGCCCCATAACATTCATTCACATACATGGAAACCGAGCAAAGTATGGATGAACATAATTTACTAACCTGTGATTCTATTTAAAAATTGTATTGCTTCATCATATTACCGTGACTTGTCCTCTGAGAAATAACCATGAGAAGGAAAAAAAATTAAAAAATAGGCCATCGTCTCTTTACTGTTAATGTCAATACATGAGCGGCAAAAGAATTTTTTTTTTCTTTTTACCACTTATAATTACAATTTCTTACTTATAGCTCTACTTATACTTGCCACTAATTTGCTAAACAAAGATCTCTTCCATGTGAGGCCATCTTCACAATAGTTATCCACGATAGTGTAAAGAAAGGAAACAAGTCAAAAGAAAGAAAAGAGAGGGAAAAAAAACCCTCATGTTATTTTGAAAAACCTAATAGAATCTGTGAAGTCAAAGAATTAAGGAAATGAAAAAGCACATCAAAAACTTCCTTTAATAACCATGCCATTATAGCTAAATTAAAACTTTGTGAAATATATTCAATGATGTAATCAACTTGTCATCACCACTATCCCATAACCTAAATCTTTGCACTTCTTTTTCTCCTAGCGCATTCTTTATCATCATCATTAGGCACGTTACGGAAACTTAAGACGTTATAATCAATTTCCTAATCCTCCATTGAAATTTCCCACCTTTCACAACTTCAAAGTTACGATCTTTTCCCATCAAATCAATGAAACAAAAATACCAAAAACTCGAAACTGTGACCCACGATACAAAACATAAGCAGAGCAGCATTATCGCTGTAACTAACCAGGTAGATCGTTGGATTCAAAGACACCCAAAAACCAACAAACAAACAATCTCACACAAAATCATTGAACAATTCCAGTTTCTTTCTCATTTTTGGCAGAACTGACAATCTCCTACAAATTCAAACCACAAAATACAAGGAAACAACAACGTTAATCTATTGTTGAAGAGACTTACAGTTGCGAGGCTGCGTGTTCCAGGGAGCTGGAAATCGGGTCCAGGCCCAAAAAGGTGAGCGGAGAAATAGAAATCAAAGGGAGATTTGAGCTGTGAGAGAGTGTTTTGTTTTGAAGTAGGTGTTTGCGTTTGTGTTTGTGTCTGGTGTTTTGTCGTTGTTGTTCGGCTCGCGGGATACTCTATTGTAACCGAAATGCAAAGAAACTGAAGAAAAGAAAACTGTGTCGTTTTCTGTGTTTTGGGCTCTCTGAACCGCTCTCTTTTTGGATCCAAGAAGCTCTTCAGTAGTTTTTCTTTTGACTGACTTTTTAAGTTTTTTTTTTCTTTAATTAAAAAAAAAATCAAAGTATTTGTCTATTTGGTAAGAGATCTAATTTTATAAAAGTAAATGTTCTATCATCTGTTTTCGTTTTGTAAATGCAAAAGTGCTTTTTAGTAGGTCTGATATTAAAATTAAATTAAAAGAGAAACTATTTGACCTTTTTAGGTAAATATAAATTAGTTTCTTATATATACCATGTCAAACCGAGGGATCCAACGGCATGAACCAAACCCCAATGAACATATTTGGTTATCAATTAATAAGGTTACCAAACCTGTTTGGTTATCAATTAATAGGGTACCAAAAATTTGACTTGTCATGTGTCTGATATTTTTGTTGGTTTAAATGGAACCGTAACTAAATTTGTTTTAAGACTTGGTACGATTAATTATCTTTATTAGGAGAAGGATATTTTAACACAATTTAATAATACAAATTTATGATCATTGATCTAATCAAATCTAATGGTTGATATTGAAAGTTAAAAAGTTACATTTAATACTATCAACTCATCAATTGTTTCAATAATTGGATTTGATAAGATCAAGAATCATAAATTTGTGTTAATAATTTGTGTCAAAAATTTGTGATAAAATATCCCTTTCTCATTATTATATTACTATTAGTATTAATCTTATAAAATGTGGTTGTAACTTGTGAGTTAGTTAGCCGACTAATTCTTTTGTGTTGGCTTGCATTCTTCTATTATTGTGATATATATATTTTCGACAAGAATCCTCCTCTCAACTAACATTTGCCTAATCTTCCAAAGATCTATTGCTATATGTCATTTGCATGATTTAATGGACAAGATTAGTTTACTCCAATTCCTTATATGTCATTTGCATAATTGAATGGCCAAGATTAGTCTACTCCAATTCCTTATATAGTTAAAACACTCTTTGGATAGTCTTAATTATCTACTTTCCTTTCTAGAGGAATGCTACATCTAGGGCTCTTGTCGGTTTGGATCCAATAAATTTAGTTAATAACCGTCCAATCCGATATTAATCGATTTAGAGATTTTTCAATTCAATCCAATCAAATAGTGAATTCAACCCAATCCAATTTTATAAAATCCATCATCTAATCCGATTCAAGTTAATCGAGAAAACTATAATCTGATCCAAACTTAAGGAACTTTTTCCCAAAAAAACTACAATATGGTCCAATCAAAAAACATGATTTAATGTGATATAACATAAAATATAATGATAATATATTAATGTAAATTTAAATATAAGTAATAGCTCATAATATAAGACATAAAAATTCATTTCTAAATTAATTAAAAGTGCCCAAATGAAAAATAACAATAAACATTTAAATCATCCCATTACACAAATTGCAATTTTAAATAAATTCATAGGACTTTAATAAACCATGCATAATATGAAACAATTTATTTCTTGCATTAACGTCATCAACGTCCATGCGTATTATAAAAATCTCGTATTTTTCAGTTATTTAATTTAGGGCTAAATATATTTTATTGTATTAAAATTATAATGGGCAGGGTGTATATATATATAGTTTAATCTTACTACATTTTATTGGATTTGATCAATTTATAGCGGATTTTTATAATTAGATCCATCATTTGATCCAATTAATTTGATTTTTAAAAATCCTAATCTTATCCAATAATTAACCAAATCCAATCAAAATTAGATTGTTTAAATTGGATCAATCGGTTTGGACTAATTGATTTGAATTTTGAACACCTCTATCTACATCTAAAATCAAATTACTTGCAACTGAGTTGGCAAAAGTTTAATGAATGAGTAAAAAAAAAAAAAAAAGAATAGAAAAAGCTACAATGCGTGAAATAATAATTATATCTGCAATATAATTTTGTCAATTCAAATTATAGAAAAAATTAGTTGTAAATAAATTATAAGTGTTATAATATTCTCTTTTTTTATAATAAATCCCAAAAACGTAGGCCTATAAGTAAGTAAATTTATTATCAAAATTCTCTCCCTCATCGTCTTCTTTGTGCATTCTTCGCCACCAATTTTTTTTTTTTTTTTGTGTACTTTGGTTTCAATTTTCGAAACACCCCAACGTTTAATCACGGCTGATATTAACTCAACAATTATATTAAAAAAATACTAAACAAAAGAAGTTTGAGAAAAAATTGTGGTGGGCGGCACACATATACAAGTTTTAACCTTTATCTCGCAAAATTGGAATTTATTGGAGTGTATAGAAATTCCGATAAATTTTGTTTTGAAAAATTCAGTAAATAATTGATTCCAGTATCAATATTGAAGTCTTGTAAATGAATTATTTTATTAGTTGATTTAAGATTAATAAAATTGGGAGACATTAATAGTGTGGAAATAAAAACTACCGTATTTTTTTATTTCATAAGAAAAAAATTTAGGTAAACAAATCTTGACCATTCAATAATACAAGTATCATATGCACTAGATCTTCAAAAGATTAAGTAAATATTAAATGAGAGGAGGATCCTTGTCAGTATGGTTTTATGGTAATTTAGATTTTTTTTTTAACTTTTCAATTTGATTTAAACCATTGCAATTATATGTTAAGAGATGAAAATACTGTTATATGATAAAAACACAAATTAAGCAACAATAGATTAATACGATAGATGGATAAATAAATAAATAAATTGCTTGAATTGCTTTTGAGCGGAAACACTATTTGAAAATGTTCTATGGAAGACTTTAAAAACATGTATTTTAAGTATTTTTCTTATCGAAAATGTTTCTTTTAACAAAGCACATGTTGAATGTTTCTTATATAAAAGGAATAATTTTTTAGTTTGATTTTTTTTTTCTTTTTGCATCTTAATGAAATTGAAAAAGACAAACCCTAACAATCAACAATACTGCTTTCATAAGACATAGACAAAACTATAATGATGACGTAAATATATATATTTTGATTCTTAAAAAATGTTACTGTTGCCACGAAAGTTAATATAATATATAGAATAACATTATTATTTATGCAAAGTAATTTATATAAATTAAGGTAGCTCTATTAGAAAATTGATAAATGTTCTATTTCATTTGTTTAATTTGTTTTTAATCATTTGCTTATTTTATACAAACTAATTTGTACAAAAAAAAAATTCTTATTTTTGTTAGATATATAATTTAATGAAAGTTATTCAAAAATATAACATAATCTTCATCCTTATTTACATTAAAACCTTGATAAATGAATGATCCATAAAGTAATAATCACGGTTAAATAATAAAGTATTTTTGTCCTAACTTTGACCCATATACTATGAAAGTTCTGGAAGTATGCAGTTATAAGAAATATAACAGTAAATTGTAAAGTAAATCGGCACAGGAAGATTTTTACGTGGTTCGATTATAAAACCTACATCCACGGACAGCTATAGAGCTGCAATTCACTAAGTTCTTGTTTGTACAATCTGTAGGACCTTTTACAGTGTTGACTCACTCTCACACACTGACCTAATCTTTGTAAAACAAAATCCCACCAAGATTTTAAACTCTAGCGACACTGCCTACTCTCTGTCGCAGATCACTTAACAACACACTGTTAAGTTATACATAACAAATGACGTCTGACATTGAATTACATAAACACTTAACCTGCAAGTTATCCCAGGTGTCTACTAACTCTCACAGACTTAATCAACAACTCATGTATAATTTTTACCTCTCATACATGAATCAAAGACTCAAAGAATCAAATTAATAAAGATATTCCAATTTGCGTTGAAGCTTTTCTCTCAAATCCTGGAATGTCGAAACAAAGAACACTCCCCACCAACTAATGAATTTCACCGGCCAAGTTATGTAAAAATAACTTAGTACATATAATGGGAGGTCTGGACGAAATCTCCTAGAAATCCTGTAAAAATCTAAATCAAAATTACATTAGGATAAGGAGAAAAATAATAGGAAGATATATAATTAAATTCTTAAAGGAATTAGAACACAAATAAATATTCTCATATTTTAATTAGGATACAAGAAACAATATCCTAATCTAAGGAGATATTTATTATAAATCAAATACTTTCTAAAATATACTTCTAGAAACATTAAAATAGGAATCAAAATAATATTCTTGTTTTATCACAAGTTGGTCAAAATTTATCATGTGCATGACACATGTACGTTGGCACCAACAATCTCCCCCTTTTTGGCAACTTGTGATGAAAATACCAAACTGTTTCCGATCAAAAGAAATCACACATGATAAGTTAAACATAGCTATAAGCTATCATGAAATAGCAAACAGAAAATATAATGTGTTAAGAATAACTAGTGTGCTGTTATAAATCTTATAACAGAACACTGTCAGAATATGTATAACCTGTAAATTCAACACAAAACAAAGTTTGACAAACTTGTCAAACAATAAGACAATCAGATCCTGATCAGAGCAAATCAAATCATCAAACCAAGATAACACAAAATAAGTATTAACACAAACACAGTAACTACACAAAGCATCAAAATAGTTCGAATGCACACACAAAGCAAGCATAGCATAAGAAGTTCAAGTTCTTTCTCCCCCTTACTCCTTACATACATCCCTTAAGAGATACAAAAACAGAGTTAGAAATAACAGGGATATCAAAACAAAAAAACAAAATAGGGATATCAAAACAAAAAATTCATAAATGCCTTTTTATCTCCTGATCTCCCCCTTGATTTCAACACAAGTGCCAAAAGCACTTTAACGAAGTCTTGGAGACTTTCGAACTGGTAGAGAAGAGGACCTGCCAGGGCGCTTCTTAAATTTGTCAGCCTTTACTTTGTACTGTTTGCTGGTAAGTAGTAGGAGTAAGCTGCTCAGTGGGCTCAGGAACAGGCTGTGCATCAGTAGTCTCAGAGGAAGTAGTAGTAACTTCAACTATAACTCTGTGAACCTCCCTGTCAAGTCTCTCTGCACTGGTTTCTGTTGTGGGCAACTCAACAGCAGGTTGACAAGAAGGAACCACAGACTCTTCTGCAAGAGCAGGTGGTGAAGATTAGCTGGTGCAGTTGTTTCTTCAGCATGGGGGGTGCCTGTGTGTGTTTTGCAGGTGATGAGGTTGGAGCTGCTGATTCAGTTTTCTTCTTCTTCTTGTCAGATGGTTTCTTCACCATTTCAACTTTCCTCTTTCTTGTCAATTTTCTTCCCTTAGCAGTTGACTTGATTTTCTTTTGCTTCTGCTGTTTTGCTGCTGTTATATCTATTGCAACAACAGGTTGTGCAGCTTGTCCTGCTTCAGCCATTTGTTCAGTTTCAGTAGGCATTAGAGCATCAGGAACTGGTATTTGCTCAGCTGACTTCTCAAGGACCACATTCTCAGTTTCCATTGGCTATTGCTCTTCTGTAGTACTAGAGTGTCCTGCAAGCTTTGCCTCCAAAACATGTTATTTTGCTTTGATGTCCTTCAAATCTTGCACAATCTCAGTCAAGGCAGAATTGATCAACACAAGCTATTCTTCAATATTTTTCATTTGATTTTTCCTAACTCTCTTTGGCTTTGGTTCAGGTGCAGACAAGTCAGTCTTGTCATGCAATCTTTGAAGAAATCCTTTGGTGATGGATTAAGATAGAATTTCTGTTTGTTCCTTAGGACTTATAGGAATACTATTTTGTGCAAGAATCCCTTGAATCAAGCATGAAAACACAAGCAAGTGATAGTCAAAGTGATATGGACCAATCTGAACTATCATCCTATAGGCTAGCAAACCAAAATTTATTGGTCGATTGGTGCCTAAGCAATACAAAAATTTTACTCCGTCTTCCCAAACTTGATTTTGATGGGAAGAGGGAAGCCAATTGAGCTATGCAATTTTATTCATCACTCTATACTTCTTCCCAAGGTACTACTGGTCTATACCATCTCTAGGTTTTCAATCAATATCTTCTCTACCAGTTAATTCCTTAATCACTTCAGCCATGTTAAATTCCTCATCTAATGCGTGCAAACTGCCTATGGGAATGTCCAGAAAAGTGTTTATGACATTCAGAGAGAATTTCACAAACTTTCCTTTACAATAAACTTTGTGATAATGAAAGTTTTTAGGATCATCAATGGTAGTAGAGATATTCGCATAGAATTCTTGAATTAAAGACTTCACAGGGGATAGGAAATTTGTTATTGTACAAGTTCAGTATATAGACTCAAGCAACTCACTCAGGCCATAGGTGTTGAAGTCTGTCAATTTCACTGGCCTTTCCATCTGTAATTTCCTCTTTGAGGTGTACTTTACAAACTTCTATTTGATGGCTTTCGTAAGGAACTTGTTAAACTTTGGTTTGAGTTTGTCTTTCATTTTTTTTACTGGAACTTGCTCATCCTCACTCATGGCGGGATCAATAGCGATCTCTGCATGTGTTTGTTGTGTTGGAGATGACGGTGCACTGTTGCTCCTATTGTAACTAGAGTCGCTCTGAGAAGATGAAGAACTAGAGTTTTTTGTCGAACCAGATGAGGTAGCCATTGTTAGGGTTTACTAGTCTGTAAAAATTTTCAGAACAGGAAGAGAGAAGCAAGACGAGGGACAGTGGAGAAACTGTTGAATGGGTATGGGATGAACAGGAGAAGCCCAAAACCAATTCGTAATATACTAGGCCAAATTTAAAGAAATTTTGTTTTTAACAAAAAATTAATGTTAATTCCCTTTCCAAAAACTGTTTCATAACTGACATTAATGGAAAAAATTCAAAATTTGATTCCTATTAGAATAAGGAATTCTAATAGAATTAGGATTCTCGCCATTGAAACTTCTCCCCCTTAATTCAATAATGCTGACATGACATTTTTGACACATGGACACACAAGAAAATCAAACTTCGGATTGGCACAAAGAGCATCGTATGTTATGAAAAACGTAACAGAACATAGTTAAAAATAACATAACAACAATATCTGGACATCAAATGAATCATTCTAAGAAAGCATATTTTAAAGCTGTTTATTTACTTTTATTTTATCACTTAATCCAATTAAGTGATCAACCTAAGCATGCTTCTTACACACACAAAAGTTAGTCTTAATGTGAATTTTCTAAATAAACACAGTAGCTTTCGCACATGTATAGAGGTAGCCCTTTCCCATTTGAGTGGGTGATCTCACCATATTTCCTAGATACAATGAAGTTACTCTCAATAGATAGCTTTCACACATCATATACTGGTAGCCCTCTCTGTACTTTTCGTTTTAAACCAGTATCTTATCATTCACTCAAATTTTATATTACAGCTCACACATGCTAATTTAGAAGAAAACTTATGATACTATAGATATAATTAACATAACAGCACACTGTGTTTATTCAGATAACTGACAGATACCTAAGGCTTTTCTTAGATTTTCAAATCTTGTTGTATCTAATACCTTAGTGAACAAGTCAGCCAATTGTCTATCAGTGGAGATGTGTTCAATGTGTATCACCTTAGACTCTACTAGTTCCCTTATAAAATGGTATCTTATGTCAATATATTTTGTTCTAGAATGGTAAACAGGATTTTTAGAAATATTTATAGCACTAGTATTATCACAAAACACAGTTATAGGCTTTTGTTCAATACCATAATCACTCAATATTTGCTTCATCCACAGTGGTTGTGTGCAACAACTCCCTGCTGCTATGTATTCGACTTCAGCAGTTGACAAAGAAATAGAATTCTACTTTTTACTATGCCATGAAACTAAGTTAGTACCAAGATAAAAACATCCTCCTATGGTACTTTTTCTGTCATCTGTATTTCCTGCTAGGTCAGCATCACTAAACCCTACAAGATAATCATTTGTATCCTTAGAAAACCATATTCCATAATCATGTGTTCTATGAACATACCTGATGATTCTCTTAGCTGCTGCCAGATGTGATTCTTTGGGATTTGCTTGAAATCTTGCACACAATCCTACACTAAAATACAAGTTTGGTCTGCTTGCTGTGAGGTATAGCAGGCTGCCAATAATGCTTCTGTACAAACTTGCATCAACATCTTTTCCTAAATTTTCTTTTGAAAGTTTAAGGTTAGTACTGATAGGAGTTTCATTGGTTTTGATTTCTCAAGCCCAAATTTCTTTACAAGATTTTTTGCATATTTTGATTGAGATATGAATATCCCATCGTTCATTTGCTTAACCTGCAATCCAAGAAAGAAATTTAATTCTCTTACCATGCTCATTTCAAACTCTTCCTGCATCAACTTAACAAACTCATTAGTTTTTCTTTTGTTAGTTGATCTGAATACAATGTCATCCACATATATTTGTGCAACAATAAAATAGTTAGATGCATGTTTGATAAACAAAGTCTTATCATTGCTGCCTCTTTTATAACCTCTGTTGATCAAAAAGTTTGTCAACCTTTCATATACCAAGCTCTAGGAGCTTGTTTCAAATCATACAAAGCTTTGTACAATTTGTACACAAAATCAGGATGTTTAGGATCTTCAAAACCTTTAGACTGTTCAACAAAAACTTCTTCATTGAGATAGCCATTTAAAAATGTTGTTTTAACATCCATTTGGTACAATTTAAAATCAAGCAAACAAGCAATTACGAGTAGTAATCTGATTGACTCAAGTCTAGCTACTGGTGCAAAGGTTTCATCAAAATATATGCCTTCTACTTGTGTGTAACCTTCTGCAACTAGCCTAGCCTTATTTCTTACTACTTGTCCACTTTCATCAGTTTTATTTTTGAATATCCATTTAGTTCCAATGACATTTGCACTTTCTGGCCTAGGAACTAATTCCCATACTTCATTTCCTTTAAACTGATTAAGTTCATCTTGCATGGCTTGAATCCACACATCTTCTTTTAAGGCTTCTTTCACATTTTTTGGTTCAACTAAAGAAACATAACATGCAAATCTTACCTGATTTCTTACCTTGCTTCGAGTCTTCATCATACCATCTGATGTTCCCAATGATAGAACTTGTTGGATGTGCCTTCTGAATCCATGTGGGTGGATCTTTCTTTTCATCTTCATTCCTGATTGAATTTCTATTCAAATTTGAGTTGTCAGATGTTACTGTTACGTCGGGTGTAACAGCCGCTGTTTCCTCTTTCATAACGAAATCTTCTTTATTGTTGCTGTCAGAATCTGATTTCTTTATATCTTCTGTGAAGTTGGTTATGTTTTCCTCTTGTGAGTACTTTGCATAATCTTCCAAATCATCAAATACTACGTTTGCAGATTCCATGACTGCCTCAGTTCTCATATTGGAAACTCGAAATGCTTTGCTATTTTGTGCATATCCCACAAAGACTCCTTCATCACTCTTTGGATCCAATTTTCCTAACTGCTCTATGTTCTTTAAGATGTAACACCTGCATCCAAAAACATGAAAATATTTCAAATTCGGTTTTCTACCTTTCAAAATTTCATAAGGTGCCTGGTTAGTGCCAGGTCTAAGAAAAACTCTATTTGAAATATAACAAGCAGTGCTTATTGCTTCAGCCCATAGCCTCTTGGTCAATTTCTCTTGAAGAGTTCTATTCTTCCTTTCCACAATACCATTCTGTTCGGGGGTTTTGGGAGCTGAAAATTCATGATTAATTCCATGATATTTGTAAAAGTCAGCATAGCTAACATTTTCGAACTCCTTGCCATGATCACTTCTTATTCTCATAATCCTTCCAATGTTCCTATTTTGCTCATTTTCAAGCTTAACACAAAAATTTCTGAAAGCTTCAAAAGTGTCAGATTTTTCTTTAATGAAATCAATCCAAGTATATCTAGAAAAATCATCCACACAAACAAATATGTATCTCTTACCTGTAGTGCTTTCAATTTGCATAGGACCCATAAGATCCATATGAAGCAAATCAAGTATTTTGGATGTGCTAAGGTGTGGATTTGATTTGTGTGAACTCCTAATTTGTTTTCCCATTTGACATGGTCCACAAATTTCATTAACTTTGTCATCAAGTTTAGGAACTCCTTTTACAATACCTAACTTAGTTAATTTAACCAAGTCTTTACAATTTAAGTATCCTAATTTTTGATGCCACAATTCTAAATCCGAAATCCTAGCTTGAAATGTAATATTAACCAAATAACAATTATCCGAAGATCTATTACCTTCTAGAATGCATTTACGTAGAGATGGCAAAATGACCCACCGGGTCTGGGGCCCCGGTGTGACCCGTGTTTTAGGGGCGGGTCTTGACCCGTTTATTTTGAATTTAGCGGTGGGTCTGGGTCTCTAAATGTGTTGACCTGTCGGGGCCTGGGTCCACCCTCCAGACCAGTTTGACCTGTCCCGCACCGCACATATTATGATGTCAATGACAAAAAATAAAGTATTTAAACTTACAAGTAATTTTTAGGGGTGATTATGACAAATTATAATATTTTACAATATCATGTAATTTTACTAGGCTATATAAAAAAAATTATGGGGATGTCAAAATTACCTGTGCTATACAAGGGTGTTATAGTTAAATATAATGCAAAAAGGCAAAAAAATAAAGCTAAAACAAGCAACCAGTAATAACGTTAGACACGACTCGACGTGTAAGTGTCGAGTATCGGATGACATGTTGAGTCATGTCGAGATTCACAACCGACACTCGATATCATTTTATTTTCGAAGACATCGAGTGTTGGATGTCATCCAACACTCAACACTTACATGTCGAGTCGTGTCGAGTTTCACAATTGACACTCGATATCAATCTATTTTCAAAGACATAAAGTGTCAGATGCATCATCCGACACTCGACACTTACATGTCGAGTCATGTCGAGCTTTATCGAGCGCGTCGAGTTTTGTTGAGCGTTTTGGCAGGTTGCTTGTTTTAGCTTTGTTTTTTTTTACCTTTTTGCATCATATTTAACTATAACGGCCTTGTATTTGCAGGTTGAAGCAAATGACAAATGAATTGACATCCCTACTTGTATACTTGTCAATAAATTGGAGTGGTTATGAAATTTTACAGGGGCGGGGCAGGGCAGGGCAGGTTTGGATCCGCTTGGGGCTGGGTACTAGCTGCCCGGACCCGCCCTGCCCCATTGCCAACCCTACATTTACCAAAATTATCTAAGAACATGCATTTATTTTGTGTGAAATTAACAATATACTTGTCATCACATATCTGACTAATATTAATAAAATTAGCTTTCAAACCTTCAACCAACAAGACATTTTGAAAGTTGGGTAGGCCTTTGACATTCAAAATGCCTTTACCAATGATCTTACTCTTTGCTCCATCTCCATAGGTGACATTTCCTTCCCTGCATGCTTCAAAATCTGTTAAAAACTGTTTACTTCCAATCATGTACCTGGAACAGCCACTGTCAAAGTACCACAAATCGTTAGAAGATTGTTTAAGAGTAGTAAGAGTAACATGGCAGACTGTCTTATCTTTCTTAACCCACTGCAGTTATGATTTTGGTAATAGTTTAAACTGTTTTGATCTTCTATGCAAAAAATTCAACAATTTAAAGCATTTAGTCCTAATGTGTCCTTTTTTACCACAAAAATAACAAGTAGGAATGAATTTTCTTACCTTCTCAGGACCGAATTTGAAAGAGCTCAGAGGGGAAATAAATGTTTCATTACTCTTTAGACTAGGACTCGATCTTAAAGAATTAAGTTCAGAATTTTTACCTGATGTTGAAGCTTTCACAAAAATTGTTTTTGATGAGGATGCAATATTACCTTTTGTATACCCCAATCCATGTTTATTGGAGTTGTCTCTTCCAAGACTCAAGAACTGATCAAGTTTGGTTGCTCCAATTTTGAGTTGATCAACACAGCTCTTGCTTTCAACCAGTTTCGTTGTGATTTTCTCAATATGTGCTGTTTTGTCTGTCAAGACAGTCTCCAGTTTTGTGATACAGTTTTCAACATAAGATTTTTCACATTTCAGAACTTCAATCTCCTTCTTCAAGGTTTTGATTTCTTCTATCTGACTCAATCATTCACTATAGAGTGCATTGTAAGTTTCTTGCAACTTTTCATAGTATTCGGGACCATCTTCATCATCTAAATGATCAACACTGGTTCTACAATTTTCTGTTATGTTAGACATAACAGCTTTCTCTTTATTAGTTGCAGATACAGTAAATGCAACAAAATTTCTCTTGCAATCTTAATCTTCTGAATCCGATTCTGAGTCATCACTCCAGGTTGCTGTCAGGCCTTTGTTTTTTTCTTGAGATTAGTATATTCAGACTGAATATGCCCATAACTAGAACATTCATAACACTGAATCTGCTCTTTCTTGTCAGGTTGTTTTGGCTTCTTCTTGTCATTCTCTTTGTTGAACTTCTTGAATTTGTCTTCGTTTGAGTTTGATGACTTTCCTTGATGCTTTTTCCTAAAATTTCTTTTCATGAACTTGACATAATTTCTTGTTAGAAAAGCAATCTGTTTAGAATCAATTGCATCAAGCTCATCATTACTTTCATTATCAGATTTTTCAGTTTTAACATTGAATGCAATGCTTTTTCCTTTTTGTTTCCTAGTACTTTGATTAATTTTAAAGTTTTGAAGAATGCCAATCAGTTCATCAACCCTCATCTCATCACTATTTTTAACTTCTTCAGTGGCTAAAATTTTAGGTTGAAATTTATCTATGACAGACCTAATTATTTTACTAACAATTTCTGCATCAGTGAAAGTTTTTCCAAGCATGTATGTAGAATTTGTGATGTGACACATCTTAGAGTAAAACTAACAAATTGATTCATCCTCATGTATCATTAAATTTTCAAATTGAGAACTAAGTCTCATCAATTTAGATCTTTTAACCGATGCAATACCTTCATGTTTTACCTTAAGTATATTTCATGCTTCTTTGGCTACTTTGCATCTAGAAATCTGTCCAAAATTGTTTAAGTCCACTGCAGCAAAGATTGCATTAAGAGCCTCTGAATTCCAGCTGGAACGTCGGTATTCTTTATCAGTCCATTCATCCTCTGGTTTGGCTTCGGAATCACCAAAAACATTCAACTTTGTTGACGGTGTCCATCCTTTACACACACTAATCCATGCCCTGTTATCAAGAAATTTGATATACATCATCATTCTTACCTTCCAATATGGGTAATTATCATCATCAAGAATAGGTGGTTATGTTCTGGATCCTCCATTGCAAATAAACTCCATTCTTCTGGATCAACCTGATCGTTTTCTTCACTTGTCTATTAGTGAACCTGCTCTGATACCAATTGAAAGTTCTGGAAGTATGTAGTTATAAGAAATATAACAGTAAACTGTAAAGTAAATCGGCACAGAAGGATTTTTACGTGGTTCAATTATAAAACTTACATCCACGGACAGCTATAGAGATGCAATTCACTAAGTTCTTGTTTGTACAATCTTTAAGACCTTTTACAGTGCTGACTCACTCTCACATACTAACCTAATCTTTGTAAAACAAAATCCCGCCAAGATCTTAAACTCTAGTGACACTGCCCACTCTATGTCGCAGATAACTTAACAACACACTGTTAAGTTATACATAACAATGACGTCTAACATTGAATTACATAAATACTTAACCCGTAAGTTATCCCAAGTGTCTACTAACTCTCACAGACTTAACCCGCAAGTTATCCCAAGTGTCTACTACCTCTCAAAGACTCAAAGAATCAAATCAATAAAGACATTCCAATTTGCGTTGAAGCTTTTCTCTCAAATCCTGGAATGCCGAAACAAAGAACACTCCCCACCAACTAATGAATTTCACTGGCTAAGTTATGTAAAAATAACTTAGTATATATAGTGCGAGGTCTGGACGAAATCTCTTAGAAATCCTGTAAAAATCTAAATCAAAATTACATTAGGATAAGGAGAAATATAATAGGAAGACAGATAATTAAACTCCTAAAGGAATTAAGACACAAATAAATATTCTCCTACTTTAATTAGGATACAAGAAACAATATCCTAATCTAAGGAGATATTTATTATAAATCAAATATTCCCTAAAATATACTTCTAGAAACAGTAAAATAGGAATAAAAATAATATTATTGTTTCATCACAAGTTGGTCAAAATTTATCATGTGCATGGCACATGTACGTTGACACCAACATACTAAATTAATAATCTCACTAAATGCATAAGATGATATATATATTTTAAAATCCTTCAAGGTGGGGGTGTTCAAAATTACCCGACCTGACCCGACCCGATCAGGTTTTGTCGAGTTGGTCAAGTTGTAAGCAGGTTACTGTTATAAAAAACCGAAATCGGGTTTTAAAATTTGGGTTTTGTGTAATTGAGTTGGAGATCGGGTTTAATCCATGTAACCCGACATAACTCGACCCGATCAGGAATTTTTTTTAAAAATCAAAATTGCCACGTGGCAGTCTATTATTAGTTTTATGCACCTTATTATCGTAGACGTTACCTTACTGAATCACTACTATAAAAGGAAAAATTTCCCAAATTCTAACCCAGGAAGGAAACCTATTATGCAACCAAAATTGAAATTGAAAATTCAATTTGAGACCTCTTCTGGCAACGATCGTACTCTTCCACGATTGCCAGCTCTCAAGCATAGACGTATTCGGGCTCCAGCAGCACTGTCGTGTCTCACAGCTTCCACGCCTTCCACTTTGAGCTCGACAACTTCCAGCAACCAACGACCGTGCTCTTCCATGGCTGCCAACCCTCAAGCACGGACGTCTCTAGTAGCTCTATCGTGTCTCACGGTTCCTTCCACGCCTCCATAGCTGCTGCCTTCCCCTTTGAGCTCGACGACTTCCAGTAACCAACGATAGCTGCTTTTCCTCTTCCACGACTGTGCTTGCTCACGCTGACGGCTCTCTCCTCTGTCACAACTCCTCCATGCCTCTGCCGCCTCTCTCTTCTGTCAAAACTCCACGACGCCTCTCTAGCCGTTACTTTCAGTCCATTTCCAGCGACGACAGTCAGTCCTCCACGGCTCTACCTACCAGGCTGCCATTGCTAGTGCTCACACATAGAGTATTCTGTCACGGATTCCTCCATAACTAGTCCCCCAGGTTTGTTTTTATTTAATAAAAACCATGATTGTTAATCGTTTCTTGGCTTGGCTATGAATCTTGATGTGGGTTTGAATGTGAGAAAGAATAAGATTTGTGGGTTTTTTTCCCACTGAATGTAGTTTTTGATGAATGTGATATGCTGGGTTTCTATATTGGTTGGTTTTGTTGGTTTATAGCGTTTGCTGTTTTGTGGGTTTTTATGTGTGAAATTTATTACTCGTAGAATGCGTATGGGCTATGAAATGATATTTATCCCTCCCTCCTAATCTGTCTCTTATAACTATCCATGTGAATGTGATGTGAATTTTCTTCTTACTTCTTGTAATATATATTAAGGTAGAGAATATCACGTGTACCCTTTGATTTGTTATTTCTTTATTATTGTTCTTATCTTTTCATAGTCTAATCAGTTCTGTATTCATGAATTTACTAGAGTAAATTAATATTTCAGTCAAACTCAAGACTTCTATGTTAATTTTATTTGATTTGGAGCCAAATGAATAGGGAAGAAGTGATAATGGCAACAATACGCAACATGATAATAGCCTAAGCTTAGAGAGAACTAAAAGACTAACTTCAGAATGGAGAAAGCTGATAAGCAAAAAGCTGACTAAAACTAAACTTTCAGCTCTTAGGAACTTTACCTAAAATTCCCACCAGTTTTAACTATTAAATGAAATACAATGAAGTGTCTTGAAAATTTCAGGACATAATATTTATGTCAAAAAGAGGAAGAGAAAACTTAGCTCTGTCCCACGAAAATTGGGTGTCTTCCTTTTCTATTTTCAAAAAGTTTTCTATTCCTTCAATTACAAAAAGAAAGAGATTGACAGCACAGTTCATGACACCTGTAGGTGTTGATTCTACCTTGTGCATGCCACTGCCAATGTGAATATTTGAATGTTATAACTGGGAAATTCGGCCTGCCCAATTATTAGACTAGAATAACTAATTCAACATATTTTCATTACTGAATTTGAGTTTTGCATTGTTAACACTTGTTAAGTTTTTATTTCGTTGGTAACTTTAAGTTTTAGTTTGATTTTTTACAACTTGGTTACCTTGTTGAATATTGATTATGTTTTCCTCTCATTTTTTTGTTTGATGTTCTTAGAAATATGGAAGAGATGACTTGATTCTTTTTCAATCCAATTAGGTGGAATCTCAAGATTTAGTTTGGTGGAGATAATGTCATGCTCCATTCAAAACTTGGATTATTATAATTTGCAATTTTGCATCTTAATTATGTGTTGTGTTGTACTTTGGACTCTATATTTATGTGTTGTAGTTGTACCTTGGACTCTACATTTATGTCTTTTACTTTGGACTGTAACATTATATTTATATGTTGTTGACTTGGATTTTGAGTAGCTTTCAAATGAAATGAAATTATATGTTAAGGGTGAATGTATATTAGGTTGAGACTTGAGAGTGCTTTTGCATTGTTTAGCTTAGATAGGAGATATTGGGTGGGTTTGTAATGTTTTAATTTTTGTTGTATTTATCTTTGAGTGTCATTACTTTCATCCTTATTTGGAAATATACATACATACATACATACATACATATGCATATATATATATATATATATATATATATATATATATATATATCTTGGACTTAAAAGTTCTTAAATTTAAGTTAATTAGCCTTAATTTGTATATGATATAGATTAATTTATATTAATGGACCTTGTTTTGTATATAGTATAGATTATTTTTTGTCAATGGGCCTTATTTTGCATACAATATAACCTTAAAAATATATATGGGCCTTAATAAAATATTGTCAAACAATTTGGGCCGAACTGTGAAATTGGCCCACCATCCGAGCCGACAGACTCAATCAACCCAATCATTCGGGTTATATCTCGGATCGCATGCTTCGGAAACCAGATTACAGGTATAAAATGTCGAACCCGATCATGTATGTGCACCCCTACTTCGAGGCCCAATGAAAATATAAATTTATTATTGATAACTATATAAAATAAAAAACGTATAATATTCATAAAAATTTTTATATTGACAACTTCTATTTTCTCAATTTAACGTTTTTTCAAAATATGCATATAAAGTTATTTATTTTTACATTGTTTCTAAACTGAACTCAATTTCATTGTTAAAATTTTACATTGTAAGGGATATTTTAACACAATTTTTTGGCATAAAATTAGATACAAAATTATAGTAATTGATCTACAAAATCCAATGGTTAATGTGATTGATGAGTTGTAATTCTAGACACAATTTTTTGTTAAAATTATGTAATAAATGTTTTAACATAATTTTTTAATATTTAATCTCATCAAATACAATAGTTATACCAAATAATTATTTAAGGTTACTATTTCACGTCTTTTGAGAAAATAATGGATAAAACATAATTGTCATCTGTATCATGATTATCACAAACGTGTGTATTAGCTCTTAAATAATCTCTTCATCAATCTATCACCATAGCATTTTCACTCGATAAAACATAAAACTCTTCAAAAATTATTAAAATATTTATTTAGCAATAAATTTAAAATTTATTTATTTAATAATAAATAAATAATCTCTTTAAAATAATATATTTTATTAATCCAGCCGTATTAGTTGGTTAAGGTTTTACTGTACTATAATTCCATACCTATATATCACTTACATAGAGCAAAATTTACATTCAAAATACGCATGAAAAAGTATTAAAAGGTTCTTTATTTATTTCATTAAAATAATGAAACATAAAATTTAATCAATATTAATATATATATTAATTATTTTTAATTGAGGTCTAAGCTTCCAATTGTAGTAGGTCCCACCATGGGCACCACAAATGAGTTCTCGTGTCACACACGAGACCATCAACAAATTGTAACCATGCAAACAATCGGAAACAGATTAATTTAATTTATTTCCAGAAACACCAAAAACAGAAACAAAAAAGAAACGCTTTCACTTGCTTTGGTTTCCTATCTCTCGTTCACAAGACGCTACGCTAGAAAAAAGCAACCATGACTTCTCTGCTAGCTAACGGTATCTCCAGCTTCTCTCCGCAACCCACCATCGATTCGCCCAAACTCGTCAAAGGGTTTCAGCCAAAGCTCGAGAATCTCAAACCCACGAACCCCAGAAGAAGCTCACCTTCTTCTCCGAGGCTCTTCAGGATCCGAGCCGATGTCGGGTACGGGTCAGGTAACGTCTCAACTTCAACCACTAGCTCCGATGATAAAATTCAAGAGATTCTACGCAATCGTGATTACGATAAGAAATTTGGTTTTAAGATGGACATAGACTCGTTTTCGATCCCTAAAGGGCTTTCCAAAGAAACGATTCGTTTAATCTCTTCGTTAAAGGAAGAGCCCGATTGGATGCTTGAGTTTCGATTGAATGCTTTTGAGAAATTCTTGAAATTGAAAGAGCCCAAATGGTCTGATAATCGATACCCACCTATAGATTTTCAAGATATTTGTTATTATTCTGCGCCCAAGAAGAAGCCCACTTTGAATAGCCTTGATGAGGCCGACCCCGAGCTGCTTAAGTACTTTGATAAGCTGGGTGTGCCTTTGAATGAGCAGAATAGATTGGCTAATGTAGCGGTTGATGCGGTGCTTGATAGTGTTTCCATTGCCACCACTCATAGGAAGACTCTGGAGAAGGCTGGAGTTATTTTTTGCTCCATTTCTGAGGCAATTAAGGAGTACCCTGATTTAGTTAGGAAGTATTTAGGGAGAGTTGTGCCTAGTGAGGATAATTATTATGCTGCTTTGAATTCTGCTGTGTTTAGTGATGGATCATTTTGCTATATACCCAAGGATACTAAGTGTCCGATGCAAATTTCTACATATTTTAGGATCAATGCCTTGGAAACGGGCCAATTTGAGCGCACTTTGATAGTTGCCGATGATAGGAGTTTTGTGGAGTATTTGGAAGGGTGTACTGCTCCTTCTTATGATAGAAACCAGCTTCATGCTGCGGTAGTTGAGTTGTATTGTGCTGAGGATGCTGAGATTAAGTACTCCACGGTGCAGAATTGGTATGCTGGGGATGAGGAAGGTAATGGTGGGATTTATAATTTTGTTACGAAGAGAGGACTCTGTGCTGGGCCTCGCTCTAAGATATCGTGGACTCAGGTGGAGACAGGGTCTGCGATTACTTGGAAGTATCCAAGTGTTGTTTTGGAGGGTGATGATACTGTAGGGGAATTTTATTCTGTTGCACTGACAAATAATTATCAGCAGGCTGACACTGGGACTAAGATGATACACAAGGGGAAGAATACAAGAAGTCGGATTATTTCCAAAGGTATTTCAGCTGGAAAATCAAGAAATTGTTATAGGGGGCTTGTTCAGGTTCAGTCAAAGGCAGATAATGCTCGAAACTCCTCACAGTGTGATTCAATGCTTATTGGCGACAATGCGGCTGCCAACACCTACCCTTACATCCAGGTATTTTTATGTTTTTTCATTCACGATTATTCTTGTGTTATATTTGATTGATTACTTGTCCACATAAGATATTTTCTTTTTGGTATTATCTAGTTTTGTAAACCATCTTTGTGGTTGCATGACTTTCTTATTGGCTTTGAGATGATGTGTAACATAGTCAATGCACAATTACTATATGTTATCAATGGCCTTGAGGATTAATATATATGACTCCTAGCATACTGCAATGAGGTGACTCATGAGTTTGTTCCTGGGCTAGGGATGGAGAGGGGCAGGGTTTCCCACATAGTTCGGTGCAGCCCAAAGGGAAATGTTTGTGGAAATCATAAAATATTTACTGCTTGCAGATGATAGAGGCTTCTGAGTAGAGAGGGAGTCTATTTATGAAATGTTACTTCAAACAGCTGCTATTTCTATATTCCAGCACTTGCATAAAAAACTGAGTTACTAGGCCAACCATAGTAATATAACGAGTCATTTCAGTTCCATCTTATATACTTGGGAACTTCACATCAGCCTTCCTACGTCTCAGTTCCATCTTATATACTTTTACTTTGCGACTTCACATCAGCTTTCCTTTTCTCATATGAAAGTCTAGTATCTGAGCTAGTGGAGTTAATGAGTTAAAAAGATATTACACCAAAAGAATAATTTTATTTCCTGTGTATTGGCTAAGATATTTTGTTTCAAGTTTCTTGGAGTACAAGTTCATCGCTTTCTACTGTTCTTCCATATTTCATGTGCCTTTGGGCTTTCATTGTTAAGAAATTAACCAAAATGCTGTGGAGAGCTGTTGAGGTGTGATAAAGTTCTCTTGGCATAATATTTGTAAAAAGACGTTTTGGCAGTAGTTTTACAGTTGCTTTTATGATTGCTTGCTGTTCTTTGCTTGTTATGTGAACAAAACAGCAATTTCTTGTGGGATAAGCTTTTGTTGGCTTGATGGTTAATCTCTTTTCTTTAACAGGTGAAGAATCCTACAGCTCGTGTTGAACATGAAGCCAGCACCTCCAAAATTGGTGAAGATCAGCTATTTTACTTTCAGCAGAGAGGAATTGACTATGAGAAAGCCATGGCGGCCATGATTTCTGGATTTTGTCGCGATGTCTTCAATGAACTTCCTGATGAATTCGGTGCTGAGGTGAACCAGCTCATGAGTTTGAAGCTTGAGGGGTCCGTGGGTTAGGAGGGAATTATAGCTCAGTCATTAGAATTCGTTTATAATCTTGTTAGTGAATCCGAAAATGTTAAAGGTAGTAAGGTGTGAGTGTAAAAATGTATACTTTGTTAGGCCCAGAAACAACATTGTCAACCTAAAGAAATCCAATAATAGTAGTACAACTAAGTGTTTGTATATTCATAATTCTCCAGAACAACCTTTGTAACAAAATTTGTTTTGAGATGTTTTCTGGTGAGGGATTAATTTTTATGTTTAGATAATGGAATTCATAGTTTAAATTTTCGTCACTATCTGACTTCGAATAAGTTCTCTACTGTTAAAAGCTTGATCAATACTGGATTGTGTAGGAGCAATACTTTTGGCCCCACGCATTGACTAATAACACGCCATTTCTTTAAGAACCCCATTAAAAATTTGAACAAAGTTTTTAATTTTCAGCTATGCTCTCATTCCCTTCTGTCTTCTCTACCATTTCCTCATCTTCTCCGTCACAACCCTCTTTTGCCCATTATTATAACTCACCCACAATGACGTTTTACACTTAGAATTTACCAAACCAGTAAAAACACTCCTTCAAAACTTAAAAAGGTCACATTATCAATAGCCGGAAAGAGTCAGCAATTGCCGTCACCAGGTTGACTCATGCGGAAAGCCAGTGCTCAACCACTTGAACGATAGCCAAGTAGCCAGCATATATAAATAAATAAATGTGAATGAGAGGTAACGAATAAATAAAATTTTCTCTTACTTTATAGGTCAAACAATAAAATTGATTTATGTGCATTTTTCAATTATTTTTTCGAGTGTGCATCTAGCCGGTGGAAGTTTGGTCTGTTTCATATTTGGGAGAGGCAGGCAGCCCCATGCTTCCCCTCTTGACTTTAAAATTCAGCTCACAGACCCGCATATAAAATAAAATAAATTAATGCACTCTGCAGGTTTCATTTATGATTTTACTTAAGACGGTGTGTTTATTAATTATAAAACATATTATACGAAGAGAAATACGATTCCTCACTGATGTATTTATAATTAAATGCATCATTATTGTGGTCAACGTACAGTCCTGTCACTCGTCATTGATCTAAAGTAACTACTGACTGCGTACATATATAATAAGGTTCACTAATCTTTTAAAGTAATACAGAATCCACATCTATATTTCCAACCATAATGTAAATTTTTCCTATCTGTATTTCAATCTATATGACTTTTCCAAATTAAATGACATAAAGAGAGTAGTTCTATGTGTTTATTTGCTTTTAAGCCTGGAACTTTATAACTCTATATTCATTAATTTCTGTATTAAAAAAACTAGTTTATCAAGTGGCATGCATGCCTGCAGCTCGATCGAGTAGGTCAGTTTTCACACTGATGTCAGGCCAACTCGGATGGGAAAGGCCGTTTTCTTAACCAGCAATTATAAAAATTTTCCAACCAAACTTTAGTGCACATGCACTGCTTCATCACCATATGACTTCCTCAAGGTCCCACTCTCACAACCAGCTCTGAATGATTCTCTCTCTCTCTCTCTCTCTCTCTCTCTCTCTCTCTCTCTATATATATATATATATATATATATATATATATATAGAGCGTCATAGAACACAACACTTCAATTAAGCTTGGAGAACTACACATCTTGCTCTATTCTCTGTACTCCTCTTCTTATAGAAAATGAATATTCTTGTGAGGAGAAAGTTTTCTTACTCAAAGGTGGATAAGGAAGATCCAGAGGAGATGAGGCATCGAAGAGCACAGTTTTTGATCTACAAAGCATTAGAGAAAGCAGATTACTCCAGAAGAAGACCATCATTTCTGCGGATCAGATTGTGTAGGCTAAAGGTCAAGATTGGGAAGAGATTAAAGAGGTTAAGGAAGAGCATGTTGGTGAGCATATCTGCTGCCAGAGTTGGTGTTTACAAGCAAGTTATCAGCCAATTGAAAACTTGGAAGCTGTTTTTTGGCCACGGAGAGACCATTGCCAGTCTGCCTCCTTTGTTCAATTAAGTTAATGATTTCTCTACTCTTTCCCAGAAATTATCACCGGGAATGTACGTTTGTATTTTACTATTTTCATGCAAAAGCATCCTAGTTTTGCTTTGTTCTTATCATGGTGATCACTTTGCTGTATCATGGGAAGAATTTATATAGAATATATGTAGAGCTTTCAGGTTATTTGCTTTTGATCTTTCTCAAAATGGTGGAATTTGGAATCGCTGTTTCAGTCTCAGTCCCAACTGCCCATTCTTTGATCTCAGTCCAATTCAACAAAATTAGCTGGAAATCATTAGATTTTGTGTACCACTTGTTCAAGAGCAGGTAAGAATTTAGAGTAACAATGAACAGTTCAACAAAATTCTTTGATCTCAGTACGAAACTATATATAGAAAACCCATCGCACTTGAAACAGTGTTTTTTTTTTTTTTTTGGTTTTGGGAAATCTCATCAGTGACATTTCAATCCAATTTGTTTGTCACATCTTGCTTTTGATTGAGTTTCTCTACCAGTTAATTGATTGATATAATTAAAGGTTTCGTTTTTAGATGTTTAAGCAAACGCAAGCGTTAATGCAAGTGATGGTTGAAAAGCATTTGGAAGGTGTTGACACACAGAAATCATCAAATTACGCCACCCCACATCATCAAAGTCCTACCACCATCTAATAATTAATTACTAGATGGCCATCGGGTATCGGCCAAGCTGCCCATTTGAATCATTCAGCCAGTTACATTGAACCACGATTAATTAAGGTTTGGCTTATAATTATACTCAATCAAATTAAAACAGGCTGCAGGGTACATGCACGGCACAACTTTCTCTGTCAAGTCTCAGCTTCAGCTTCTCCTGTTTCATCTTCATGCAAGGCATGACACCCGATTTCTGTAAACAGATTGGCTGCACGTTAATAAGGCCTTGGTCTGTGAGCCTTAAACAGCTCATTTTCAAGTCAAAAATCACACTCCATGTGTCTTCTCATCCCGCCATGTGCTCAAACACATACACACAGAGGAAAAACTTCTCTATGACCCTGAGGTATGGCCAAGTTAACTGTTATCGCCCACTTTTCATGACTAGCCTGAAATGATGAATTCTGTTAAATTGGAGGTCTGGAAGGGTATAATAGTAACTTTGTAGCCTACTCGCATTGAAACTTTCCAAATATTAATGTGTGAATCAGTGTGATTGACTCTCAAACACGCGGCAAAACCCAACATGGACCCATATAATGTAGAGCTTTGAGTGCCCTTTTTTTTTGAACTTTTAAATAAATTAATTAACGATATTAAATAATTTAAAAAATAAGAAACGATGAAAGTTAAAATTAAAATGAAAAACTAACCCTAAACCTAATCCTAAATCATGCGCAAATCCCTAATGAGCATTTCTTTCTCTGTCTACAGTCTTTGCTTCATCTTCCTTGCCTTCCATCAAAATCTGGCTAAACATGGCATTTCGGACCACCTACAGCTGCCTTGCAGAAACCAAAAGCCTCGCAAGCTCCTTCTTGTCGAACTTCTTGGGATCTCCTGGTTGGCGCAGTTGTCCTCTATCATATGCTTGATGGTCGGCATCTGCAGCGCCACCGCCTCCTCCAACTCGAACGTCTTGCCGTCCGAACTCCTTAGCAGAATCTTCTTCCCGCTGGCAGAGGTGGACGACATTGTTTTAGAGATATGAGGCTTCGCGGGTCTTTTGAAGAGCTTATTGGATATTTCTATGTTTTTTTTTTACTCTTTAATTTGTTGGTAGCTGTGGGCTATTGGGTGGCTGATTCCAATTTGGTGATTTGGGTGTTGGGTTGCGGTTGTTGCTTGATATGGGGATGAAGGAAGAATGGTACAATATAGAGATTTGAGGTTTACATTTTCTTCTTCTACATTAAAAAATAAAAAATAAAACATTCTAAATTAAATATCTTCACAAGTTTTGGGTTGATTTTTTTTTTTTTTTAATTTTGGTTTTCTGAATGGTTGTTGGCGGTGTGGTGTGGTATATAGGTGGTGCGCCAATTGTGCATCTTTAGTGCACGTTTGGGAGTCCGGATTGGATTGGACTGGACTAAGATTGGGATTAGGATTGGGATTGGATTAGATGGGACTGGACTATAAATAATACTATTTTATGTTTGATGTAGTACGAGACTGGACTATATTAACATGTAATAAATTTTTAAGAAATCAATTTTTAAATATAAATTTATTTTATTTTATTCAAATTTAATTTGAATATAATTTAATCTAATATCTAAATTAACAATATTTAAATCCTATTAATATTTTTATAAATATAATATTATTTTACATTACATTATGAATAAATTATTATATAAATTATAAATATTAATTTAATATTTGGGATTATTTTTTAAATTATTATAAAAAATCAAGATTAGTATTAGATAGAACTAAATAAAATTTAAATATATTTAAAAATTATATTTATTTATAAATTATTACATATAGTAATGTTATTAATTATTTGTTATATTATTGTTACATTAATTTGAAATTAAATAATCAAGATGAATTTGAGATAAAATAATTAAATATATAAATATAATTTAAATTTAAATTCATTTAAAAATTATTAATTATTACTATGATATATTTTATGTTCAAGAATAATTTATTATTAATTATATAATTATTGTTTTTATTATTAGCACAATTTATTAATTAATTAATCAAAATTTATTTTCATAAAATTAAGAAAATATTAATATAAAATAATAAATTATTTATTAAATATATTATAATGTACTATACAATTAGAAATATATAAGTTGCATATTTGATTATTTTAATAATATTGTAAAATCTATTTAAAAAAATAAATGTATAGTATTTTAAAAATATTTTTTACTAATAAATTGTTTATTTAAAATTATTATATTGTAATATATAATTAAAAAAATAAAGCTTATATATTTGACGATTTTAATAATATTATAAAATATATTTTTTTAAAAATTAATAATATGACGTTTTAAAATCATATTAATTTTAAAATATTAGATTATTTTAATTAATAAATTTATATTATTTTGCTTTTTATAATTTATCATTTATTTTTAATTTTCTTACATAATTAATAATTTTAGAATAATATTAAATTTTTATTTTTTATGGATTATTTTGATATTATTATACTAATACTTATTTTAAAAATATTTTATAAAATATTTATTTTATTATTTTTAAAATTTAAATGCTTGTCTCAATCTTGGAACTTCTTGTCCCATGTTATCATATGGGACTCCTTATCCCATGACTAGCCAAAAAGACAAAAGAGATGGGGACTCACCTTAGTCCAATCCTCTTCTCAAAAAATTGTCCAAACAAGAGATTGGTACAATTTGTCCCAAATAATAGTCCAATCCCACCCTTGTCCCGATTGCCAAACGCGCCCTTAGTTCTTAGTTTTCCAACCATTTCAGAATTTTTTTTTTTTTCTACTTTCGAAGGCTTTGATCAATGGTTTCTGGTGGGAAAACAATTTTAGCATAATATTTTTTTCACAATTTTTTTTTTTTTGAGAGGAGATGGGAGGAGAGCGAAAGAGGTGGATAAATTGAACTTGGAATCCGTGGTTGGGTGGCTGAAGGATTGTTGTTGTGGTGGATGAACGGTAGAGATGGTCGTGAAGACAGTGGAGACGGCGTTTTGGTATTGCTGCCTTTTATTTTTTTTATTTTTTAATTTTTTATTATGTAAAATGGGCATTAAAGTAATTTTGTTGAATCTGATTTAACTTAACAGAAGTAGGGAAACGGTAGGGTCATTGCAGGCTAATTCCGGAAATTTGGGGGATAACAGGGGAAGTAGGGCCATGCCTCAGGGTCATGGGGGAGATGTTCCCTATATATATATATATATATATATATATATATGTATGTATGTATGTACGTATGTATGGATGTATGGATGTATATGTCCTTCATTTGGAGACCTCTTCATTATCAACTCGAAAATAAAATTCCCTTTGCCCAATTAATTTTTCGTAATGTAATATAAAAATTAACTTGAGGTTATTCATAGGAAAATTGGCCTAATCTAATTTGTTAAAGCAGCCGAAGAAGCCACTGGTAGTTCAAGACAGTCTAAAACTTGCCCGCAAACTTCAGAGCTTAGAGAACTATTAAAAGGGCCACTTTTATGCGGCTATTGAACACTCTAGAAGAATAAACAAGTGGTCAATCTCTCTGTCCCACTTCCATCAAGCAAGGCTTGAGATCACACAAATTTTGGTAACTTAATTTTCAATAAATTTAGTAGTGAGTCAACCAGAATGAAATTTTTTTTAATTAATTTTAGAATTTAGTACTGTCTTTGAAGAGTTATTTTATATACTTTGATACATCCGCAAACCATAATAATAAATTATGTTGTAAATATATTTTTTTGGTTTTATAATTTGAGAAAATCTTATTAAAATTTTCTCGCATTTGACTAAAAAATAGATAAATTAATTTAAAATTACGGGAAAAAATGATAAAGTAATTTCATTAGAAAAATTCATTGTCGAAATTTTATTAAAAATTTATAAAATCAGCCTATATGTATATCTTAAGGAGAGCCTGTTTTATAAGAAAAATCTGTACTTACGGTTTTTTTTTAATAAATAGATTTATTTGGGGATATTAATGACTATACAATGATTCAAAAATTTAGTCTAATGATAATTATTAAAATATTGGAATTATAGAGAAAAATTCAAATTTTTATATATTTTTCTTTTTTTAAATATGATTTCGAGTTAATTGTAATATGACTAAATTGAAGGTTTATTTTTATTTTTAATAGGTTTTTAACGTGAGCAATACTATACCCTTAATCAAATCTTATAATTAATTGCTAATAATCTGAATTGGTAAAAATTCACTATAAGAGAAAAAAAAAAGAAATGAAAAAGAAAAATTTTATGTCTAGTAGAATTTTGTCAACTCAAGTTGTAAGCAGTTAGTTATATGATTTAGTTATGGATAGTATTATTCGCTTTAACCTATATTTTTTTAATTATCATTTAGAGTTTTTTTCATAAGATTATTAAATATCATTTTAAATAGGTTAATAAAAAAAGTTATAAGTTTTTACTCTTAATTGATCCCCATAACCAGTGATAGAGATGATTTGATTTATGTTTGTCAAATCATTATGGTATTTAATAAGTGAGACACTCTTTAATTTGTTAGAACTTGCATCTATAAACATTTTATTTCAACAAATCTAACAACAAATTTTATTAGATAATTAAAAAAACATTAAGAGCCCGTTTAGTTACTGTTTTTGTCATTTTCATTCTGGTTTGGGTATATGAAAATTCGTGTAGAAGCTGTTCGTCATTCTTATTTCAAAACAAAGAAAACACTTTTAATTATAAGCAAAATATAGTTTTCAAAAAAATAAAAGGAAACATAAAATAGTTATTTTCTCTCTTTTCTCGTTTTACCTAATTTTTTTCTTCTTTTTTATTTTAAATAATTTTAGCATAAATAGTTTTATTCATTAAATGTTATATTTCTATAATTTTGTAATATTTAAAAATAAAAAATATTTTTTTTATTTTTCAACTATCATTCACTTAAAAAACACAAAAGATGTTTAATTAAATATATTCTTTATCATTTATTCTTAAAAAAAAACGTATACACACATGTTCTCTTTTTATTTTGAAATAAAACTTATAAAAATAGCCCCTAAAATTTTCCTGAATTAAAAAAAATTCTATCGAATTTGATTGTTTCCATTGTTACTATTATCATTATTTTGTAAATTTTCTCCTCCTGAGGTTCAGAGACAGCAGTTGAAGGAAGGGATTTTGAGAAAAAGAGAAAATCGAGAGAACATCCCAAGAATCCAGTAGTCAATTTCATCCTGGTTGCTGACGTGGATGCGGACAAGGCAGAAACCTGGTTTGTAAGGCACTGTTTGTCACGCTCTCTTTAGACCCAAACAAAATCACGTTTTTCTCTGCCTAATAATCCAGCCACTTACTTATACAGAGATCTTCACAACATTCTCCATTTCCATCTCCATCTCCATTTGACTAATCCAAACAGGCCCTCCACATCTGCTAGGGCTCTCCATCCTTACATTCATCAGGTACGTCTTCAATCTCTTTAATTTCGTTATATTCCCGAGAAAACTCTAGGAAAATTTGAATTCTAAAGGAAACTTCTTCTAATTCAACAATCCAGCTCTATTCAGGTGGAGTCTGTTAGTATAGAAGTCTCCTCATCAGTTGTTATTTCTTTATTTATTATTTTAAAGTTCTGGTTTGTATTTTGATGGAAATGGGAAAAATTCCAGTCAAACAATTTCAGTTCGTCTTGATTATTTGACCATTTTTGCAGTTATATTTTTTAGTTTTTTTGGATGGAATTTATGGTTAATATTATTGATTTTGAATTGCTTTAGGTGGGTTGATTTTTGTTCTGAAAGTATAGGCTCCGATTGCGAGCAGTTTAAAGTTAGCTTCGGCATTTTGTACTTTGAATTAGTGAAAATGAATTTGGTGATATGGTATTGAGAGTCAATTTGCTGGGGATTTTGCTTATAGTTTGTGAAAATGAGTGTGTTAGGGTTTGATATTGGAAATGAGAATTGTGTGATTGCGGTTGTGAAGGAACGCGGGGTTGATGTTTTGTTGAATGATGAATCGAAACGTGAGACTCCTGCTGTGGTGTCCTTTAGTGAGAAGCAGAGATTTGTGGGCTCAGCTGGGGCTGCCTCTGCTTTTTTGAATCCAAAATCAACAATTTCTCAGGTTAAGAGATTGATTGGTAGGAGATTTAGAGATGATGATGTGCAAAAGGACCTCAAGTTGTTTCCTTTTCAAACTTGTGAAGGTCATGATGGAGGAATTTTAGTTCGGTTGGAGTACTTGGGGGAAACTCAAACGTTTACTCCGGTTCAGATATTGGGGATGTTGCTTTCGAATTTGAAGCAGATAGCTGAGAAGAATTTGGAAATGCCGCTTTCAGATTGTGTGATTGGAATTCCATGTTACTTCACAGATTTGCAGAGACGTGCTTATTTGGATGCTGCAACAATTGCTGGGCTTAAGCCATTGAGGCTGATGCATGATTGTACTGCTACCGCCCTTGGATATGGTATTTACAACAATGATCTTTCCAATACAGGTCCAACTTATGTTGTTTTTTTGGACATTGGCCATTGTGATACACAGGTCTGTGTCGCATCATTTGAAAGTGGGCAAATGAAGATAATTTCTCATGCTTATGATGAGAGCTTGGGAGGGAGAGACTTTGACGAGATTCTGTTCAGTTATTTTGTGGCCTTTTTCAAGGAGCAGTATAACATAGATGTTAATACAAATACAAAGGCAACCATCAGGTTAAGGGCATCATGTGAGAAACTGAAGAAGGTTTTGAGTGCAAATCCTGAGGCACCACTTAATATAGAGTGCTTGATGGATGAGAAGGATGTGAAGGGTTTTATTAAGAGGGAAGAGTTTGAGAAGCTGTCATCAGATCTGTTGGAGAGGATTAGAGTTTCATGTCAGAAGGCTTTGGCTGATTCTCATCTGTCTGTGGAGAAAATCCATTCTGTTGAGCTTGTTGGTTCAGGTTCTCGAGTACCTGCTATTACTCGGATGCTGGCTTCTCTGTTCAATAAAGAACCGAGCCGGAGAATAAATGCGAGCGAGTGTGTGGCCCGTGGTTGTGCTCTTCAGTGTGCAATGCTCTGCCCAATGTTCCGTGTTAGAGAATTTGAGGTTTGTGTTTTTCTGTGGGGAATACACATTATTTCTGGGCTGCTCTGACTCTTTTAATTAGATCAATATGCTCTCTTGTTGATCTTTTTTTCCCTCTTTCAATGCTTTTAGTTTTCCTTGCCTTTCTTCTGTATTTATTTTCCAAGCTTCTGTATTATTCATGGTTCATGGACATGAGAATCTATCTACACTGTTTATTTTATTCTGCTTGTGTTGCTTTCTCCTTAGAAGGTAGGTTTTCTTGGTAACTGACTATCAGTTACTCAGTAGGCATGCACTTGTTTCCGTTCTGTCATTTGCTGAGGTGTTATAACCTGTTTGATGGATTAATATTACCATTTGCTGATTTTCAGGTTCAAGATTCATTTCCTTTCTCCATTGGGTTCTCCTCTGACAAAGGTCCAATTTGCAAGCTTCCAAATGGCATGCTTTTCCCTAAAGGCCACCCATTTCCGAGTGTTAAGATGCTTACTTTACACAGAACTAACATTTTCCATATCAAAGCTTTCTATTCCGATCAGAATGAATTACCATCTGATGTATCTACTCAAATTAGTAGGTTTATGGTATGGCTTCATTTTCACTGGCTTCTTTTCATTGATATATGTGATCATGTAGATTTGGGTGCAATGTTATATTCATTTTGTTAGAGATTTAAACAATTTTGCAGTTTCTTTTGAGTGGTTGTGAGTGATTTGTAAGTTTCACCGAGTTCACTTCTAATGCTGTTTTTTATGGTACACCTTTTACTTCTCATGTATCTGTATAAACACACTCATAAATTGTTAACCCATACTTATTTTACTTTAAAAGATTGGACTTCAAGCGTAACTCCTGCTAGCAAATTTGGTTCTTTGATGTTAGAGTTATGAAGAGTCTCTAGATTTATCACAAGAAGAGAGATAGGGAAATAAACTATGTTAAATGATTTCCTGTGAGATTGAGAACACTGTTAGGCATGATCATAAATATTTCATCTCACACCTCGTTCATCAAATTTCTGAAAATGCTGAAGTTTGTACTCTCTAAAATGTTAGGATCATTGTACACAAAAACTGAGATCGTGTGGATAATCATCGGTCATGAATAAAGGTAATTTGCATGGTTCTGCTCTCAGGATACCCCTTAGTTTGTAGTTGAGTTAAATTTTAAACCAAGAAAAATTGAAAATAAAAAGAGCATTCATATATTTCCAAAAAGATTGAGTGCATGGTATCTGTTATTGTTCTTTTCACAGAGGAGCCTTTGTAGTCCCTTTTTTTGGGTATTTTAGTTGGGTTTTTTGTTTTAGCATTTTGACTGGTTAGTCTCAAAGTTGGTGTTTGTGCTTGAAAATATGTTTAGGTTGGGCCTTTCCAAACTTCCCATGCAGAAACACCAAAAGTAAAGGTTAGAGTACAGCTAGATCTTCATGGAATTGTAAATGTACCGTCGGCATCAGTAAGTAAATAATCTCATCACTGATTCTCCAAGACTATTTACCTTTAGTCTTTTTCCTCATAATTATGCTACTTTGGTATTAATTTCTTCTCCTGGATCAGTTAATAGAGGAATGCTTGGCTGATGCTATGACAAGGAGAGATGCTCATTCAACTTCAGAAGTAGAGGCCAAATCTGAAAATACACCTGCTGTAGCAAGTGATGCTGAAGTCAGTAATCTTTGTGTGGCATTTTAACTTTTGTTTGCATTAGATTACTTTATCATTGCCCTTCACATCCCTGAAAAAAGAAATTGCTAAAAGAAACTGAAAAGCATATCCACAAATGCTTCCCTTAGCTGATCATTTTATAGTCCATATTTATATTGCTTAGTTATCCTTGAATGACTTATCATCTCTGGGTAACTTTTAGCAATTGTCCCACCATAGGATGCCCTTGTAGTTATGTTCTGGATCAACTTATTACTTGTATCTATTGTTCTTATGGATCAGTTCAATTTCTGTGTTACAGACTGATAAAGTTAGAAAGGGCAAGGTCATTAAAAGGCTGGAAATTCCGGTGAATGAGAATATCTATGGTGGAATGACAAAGACTGAGCTCACTGTAGCTGTTGAGAAAGAGCACCAGCTAGCACAACAGGATTTGAAGATGGAGCGAACCAAAGATAAGAAAAATACCCTGGAATCCTATGTCTATGACATGCGTGATAAGGTACATTTCGGATATAATTGCTATATTATCCTCTTAATAGTAAAACCAGCTATCAGTGTTGAGTGGAATAACACAAGCAGACGATTATGCAAACAGATTTCAAGTACATACCAGAGTTTCGCCTCTGTGGCAGAGAGGGAAGAAATCTCTAAAAATCTTCAAGAGACTGAGGATTGGCTTTATGAGGATGGGGATGATGAATCTGAAAATGTTTATACCAAGAAACTAGAGGATCTTAAAAAGGTGATTGTGACTTATAATTGTTTGGAAGTCACATGAATGAATTTCCTAACGAAAACAACTAATTAATTCCAACATTTTAACAGCTCGTTGATCCTATCGAAAACCGATACAAGGAGGAAGAATCCAGGGCACAGGCGACTCGGGACCTAATAAAGTGTTCATTGGATTACAGGAATGTTGTAGGATCACTTCCATCCAAAGTGAGAGATGCGGTATGATACTTGGCCTGTAATTGGGTGCTGGTTAAGACACTGATGATTTGTAGTTCTGTTTACTATTTTGACCTTTTATGCTTTGCAGGTCATTGGTGAATGCAGTAAAGCAGAGCAGTGGCTGCAAGAGAAAACACACCAGCAGGACTTATTACCCAAAGATTCTGATCCAGTACTATGGTCAAGTGAAGTCAAGAGAAAATCAGAGGCTCTTGACTTGTAATGTTTTCCTATCCCTGACCTGTACTAGAATAATTTATTGTAAAAGTAATTGCACTATATATAATCCATATTAAGAGTTCAAGGGGTAGATTTCTTTGCCTGGTACAATAGTACATGCAGGATTTATTTAGCGAGGAAACAAACATGCTTCAGTTACCAATCTAGCCCATAATCTTATAATATCACACATGGGATGATATTGGGGATTTAAACCTTTAATCTTTGATGGAAACGTGGGCCTTACTATCCTACCTACTCCTTAAGGTTACTGTGACTGATAGCTACTTCCATCAGTCCGGTATTGTTCTATGTTATTCAAAACAGGTTCGATCATCCCTCATGGTTTGTAGGTATTTTTTCATCATATTCATCTGAAGGATGTGGCTATACCTCTTGTATATACCACTTGACAATCTTATGCTTCAAAACCTTCCTTTGTCTTTTCAAACTTTTGGAACTAGATCATTTGGGTCATTGTAATCTGTCGATAAGAAACTGTGGATATCTAGGTTATTTTTAAACATTTTTAGAAGTTTTGAAGTTCATTAACAGGTTTAGATTATGGTGCTTAGGGATGGCAATGGGTAGGGCAGGGTAGGATAGGGTAGGGTATGGATACTGCCATACCCTACCCTTATTAAAAAATTGATATCAATACCCTTTCCATATCCTTCAAGGGTCTTAAGTTTCATACCTCTACCTTGCCTATATCCATTAATGAAAAACTATACCCTACCCATTTATAAAAGGTATACCTATAGGGTCTGAACAATACTAAAAATTTAATTACATTGAACAAAATCTAAGCATGACTCAAAACTCTTAACTAACAAAATAACACTTGATTACCAAAAGCCTTCATGATCTTCTTTTTGCAATTCATCCCAAAAACATTTAAGTTATGTTAAAACGATGTAGTTTTATGTTTTAGGTATTAAATTTTTTATATTTTATTTAAATTAATATTAATAATTTATTTAATAGGGTACTTAAAGATATGAAGGGTATGGCTAAAGTTTAGACTCGTACCCTTACTCTACCTATACCTTTCAGGACCTAATTTTTAATACTCTTGCCCTACCCAAATCCATAAAAATGATATTCATACCCTCCCCATTAGGGTATGGCTATGCGGTTATGTGGGTAAAATTGCCATCCTTGATGGTGCTTATCTCTTTACATAAAACTTCATGCATTTGGCTCTGCTCTTTTGACTATTGATACAGTTTTAAGATGCAGTTATTTCTTTACTTTTTATTTTGCTAAATTTTTTCTTAAAAATTTGTACACCATGCTCATTGCTTTTTCCATTTTTGTTCTCATACAATTAATGATTCTATTTCAGGACATGCAAGTACATATTGAAATCCAGCCAGTCTCCCACAGGAAGAGATGAAGGAAATGACTTGGACGGAAGAAAAAAATCAGATGATATGCAGTTAGATTAATATGGCTTTACATTTATTTGTGACATCAAGGACCAAAAGTAAAAACAATTGACAGAAGATGCTGTCTGAATTATATAGATTTGCACTGACCCATTCAAAAATTTTGTTATGCTCTTTTTTTGGGGTATAATGTCAGACTTCTAGTTGCTGTGTGATCAACTTTGATGAAGTTGAGCTCCGAATTTCATTTATAGCGGGTCTTAACCTCATTTCTGATGGTTATTTGACATAAGGGCGGCGCTTAGAGATCACCATTTTATCCCCATAGTTTTTGGCTTATTTCTTTAGTTTTCCTTTTCACAGAAAAATTTTGTTGTCTTCTTGTGTTGTGATTTAGTTGATCTGTATAGTGGTTAAGAAGTTACTCCGGATTCTGATGTATTGTTGCTGATCGCTCTTAGTAAATGGAAATTAATAATTTAGTGTGTGATGCTATCTTTGGTCATGATATGATTTTCTATTTAAATTTATAATGGAATGTTTCCCGAGTCCTGAAGCAGTAATAGAGACTATAGTATTTAGTGTGCTCTTACACAGAAAATATTACTTGAGGGAAAAAAGAGGTGAAAGTTGGTATGTTACTGTTGTGTGTCAACTTCGATGCTTAAGTCATTAGTTGGTAAATGAGTTAGAAGTTAAGCTGAAGTGGTTTGTTCAAGGACTTTAACGCCAGCTTCCTTGGAATGAGTTTGTATGGTGTGTTTAATTGATCTGGTCTTCACTTCATGGATGATGATAGTAGCTTGTAATTGTCACTTTATCTGTGTTAGGTTGTTAGTTGACTGTTAATCATAATTGGGTTAGTTTAACTGGTGTTTAAATTCGCTTCCCCTAGTTGATTGTGGTCACTTCTCATTTTGTAGGGATCTTGGTATGGGAAGCTTCAGGTGAAGCCATGTATTTTCAATAACATGTCTTTATCTTGTGTGAACTGAAGTTCGATAAGTTTTAAGTTTTTATCAAGTCTTGCTGAACTTTGGGCTTGGTTGGACTGAGTTTATTTGCGGGGTTGTAGGCCCCGCAGTCTTTTCGTGAGAAACAACCATCTCGTTCTTCTCACTTTTTTATTTTTTAATGGTCTTGTTAAGCTTGGAGCTACGTTGGACCTATTTGACCTTTTTTTTTTGGGCTTAAGAATTTGTATCCAACAATTAGCGTGGCCAATTCCATTTCATATTTGTCTCTTTAAATCTTCACGTAAAGAAAACAGAAGGACAAAAATTAAAATAAACGATTTGATTCAGCTACGCAACTTATTACTCAGGTCACTTGAAGTTAAGAGAATGCTTTAAAAGGGTTCAGACTGGTTAAGTGCAAAATTTAAATCAGGTGGTGGCATTGGCTCAATGCTTCAGAATAAAACAGAGAGTTCGTGCAATCAGCAATCTTCGAATTTAATTGTTAAGGCCTGTTTACACTATAATGTTCAAACCTACATTTAAATTTGTAGATGCAACTGGCTGCTGCTAGCCAGGTAAATTGTTGTTTCTTCAGCTAAAATCTAGTTCTTCAGGAGAGGAGAGGCTCCGTTTTGTCTTCCCATTTGTCCAACTGCATCTTCGCTTTCTCCACCTGAAATTCCAATTCTTAGTTTATTTTATTCCAAAAACACAAACTACTAACTCTATATCTATGGCCAATACTTACAAGCTAGCTAGCTATTTAATTAACTATAGGGGTTGATCTTGACAACTTGAGCATGTACATATACATTTATATATAGTTAGAAATTATTTATGCATTTCGAGAGTTCATCACATGCACGCACAGCATATAGACATGGAATATGAGATTGTGGTGAGTGATTCACATAACTTTAATTACCTCGTTGTTCCAGTCCGTGCGAAATGTAACCCAGAGTAGAATGATGGTCTGCATTGCGCTTCCTCCAATCAACCCCTACCGTATTCCCTGCATTAATTAATTAATTTACTAACCATCAGTACTGTTAATGAGTGGGAGACAATATTGTGCATTATATATAACTATACCTTAACGCCAAAGTCGAACTTGAATCCAAGAAGACAGTCCAATGGAACTCCAACCCCGTAATAACATCCCACATTTACATATGCGACAAACGCTTGCCATCCACATCCAACCGCCTCCCCTTCACCATGCATGCATTAATCAGGGGTGCACACGGGTCGGGTCGGGTTTTCCCGAACCCGATCACGACCCGATACTGTGCAAACCCGAAATTTTAAACCCGATTCGGGTTATAATTTCATGCCGACCCGATATAAATCCGACCAACCCGATCGGGTCGGGTCGGGTTATATCGGGTTTAATTTATTAAGTAATAAAATTTCAACCCGTTTGCATGACCCGATACTGTTTAACCCGACCATTTCAACCCGATTCGGGTTACAATAAAACCCCAACCCGATGAAAACCCGACCAACCCGATCGGGTCGGATCGGGCCGGATCGGGTCGGGGTTTTTTGCACACCCCTAGCATTAATTAATAAACTAGGTATATATTTATCCTTTTGCAATAATTAAAAACACACATAACAAAGTGAATTGAAAGAGAGAGGGCGCAGCAATTCATCTATGGCTATGGAACGAAGATTACTTGTTAATCAATTAATTATTTCTACCTGAGAGGACTAGTTGCACTCCATTGAGAACAAGAGAGACAGCCAACAATGGACAGAGTTCTGAAACTGCGTTGGCCACTGTCTCACCACTTGTGAAGGCATAACTAATGACATGACGAAGAGCTAGCACCACTACAGCTTCAATTACAGCAACAATGAGGGAAACCAAGTTCACCATCACCACTGAAAATGCTGCCGACTTGGGGTTCCCAGCTCCAAGCTCATTGCTAACCCTCACGCTATTTAATTTATTATTCAATTCAACAAAATTTTAATTTGGACCCATGACATTAGGAATTATATATTATAGAAATGGAAGAAAGAAAAATTATTGCAAGTAATTAATTAATATGAGATGTTTACTACTAAACTTGCAACAGCATTGAACCCGATTGATACCATCAACAACAAGCCCGATACTGACGTGCTGCATGCAGAATTCTGTTGGTTCTAGACGTGGCACACATGGCATGCGCATTGCATATGAGTAATTTGTCATCATATGATAAAAACATTAAATGTAGATATTTTCCTAATCTCATTTATTTTATATAGATGTTTTGTATTAGGAGAATTTTAATTAAAATAGTATAAGTTTTGATATGGTATCCTAGTTGAATAGGAATAATTTTGGATTTGGTACCTAGTTGAATAGGAGGTTTTATATTTGTATTAATTATCTCTTATTAGATTAGGATATTATTTAAGTATTCTAGTTTACTTAGGAGAGTATATTATCACTTCCTATAATGTTTGATTGTTATGCAAACTCTCCTTATGAGTTTTATTGAGATTCTACAGGATCTTAATAAGGATTGCAATTGATATCAAATACTATATAAAGCTATCTTCATACCTTTTGTAGTACGGCATTCAACACATTCAAGGAAAATTGAGAGAGAGCAAGCGAGAGAAAGTTTGAGTCGTCTTTTATTTGTTTTTATATCTTGTGTAAAGCTTTAGGGTTTGGTTAATTGTTATAGATCGTGTGAGCTTAATGGAGTTGAGTAATCACATATGCCTGTACTAGTTACAGGTTTTATGTTATTCGTAACTGTGTATAGTTAAGATAATCATGACAGAAAAATGGCAGCATCAGAAGAGTGTGTGAAGGACTATGGTTGTGATCAAGGTTGATTAACTTTACATAGATTAGGTTAGTGAGTGAGCGGGTGTCTACCACTGTAAAGAGTCCTAAGTTGAATGTAAACACATACAACATAGTGGATTGCAACTCTTGTTGCCCGTGGATATATGTTGGTTATAACCGAACCACGTAAAAATCCTGTTCCGATTTACATTACTGTTTTCAGTTATATTATTCGTAACTACTATACGCTGCAAAACCCAACAGAGTCGATAGAAAAGTTATGCAGACAAAAGGAGACGGCCACTAGAATTCAAGGTGGGTAACCATGTGTTTTTAAAGGTGTCTCTATGTAAAGGCTTCATGTGTTTTAAGCATAATGGTGATCTAGCTTTATGCTACATTCGGCTGTTTGAGGTTCTAAGGAGGGTTAGGGAGGTAGCTTATGAGCTAACATTATTACCACCATGATTGTTGAGACATACACATTTAGGCTTGGGCATATGGCCCATTAGGTTCGGGGCCTCGGTCATACTCGGACCAATGGGGCGAGTCTGAAGCATTATAGGGGCGGGTCTGGGGAAAAATTTTTTTGCCCCAACCTGCGCGGGTCCGGGTCTGGGTCCAACCTCTTGGACCCATTGACCTGCCCCGCCCCGCATGATTTAGGGGTGTAATTGTAAAATTTTAAAATTTTAGGACTGTTAAATAAGTTTTTAGGTTATATTTGTTAAACTTTTCATATATATAAATTCTTAATAATTTTACAAACAATGCAAATACTTTAACAAAAATTACATTTTAATTAATAATTAACATCTTTTAGTATATTAGTATCAATTTAGTCATGTTATAATAACAAAACAAAATATTTGTATTTTATAGTAATTGAATTTGTATAATATATACAATCTTGATATAGATTATTATGTACTAATTAAATTATTACAATATTAACAAGATTATTTTCAAAATATATATTCCAATCATATTATTATTATTATTAGATTGAAATTAAATCAACATGCTATTGAAAAATGATTTAATTGTATTATCAACTATTTGAAAAATTGTCAATTAACTAGTTTACAAGTAATAATACACTTTTAACATTATTTCTAATAGAGTATGTAACATTATTACTAATAAAATCAAATGGTAATAAATAGCCGTTTTGATTTTAGTTTGAAGATTTATTGTTTTTATGATTATTAAAAAATAATCATAGTTATAAATGATATGATGAGAAATTAAGAATAGAGTTATTTGCAAAGATGTAAATGTTACAAAGGGGTTATTATAAAAATATAAATATTTAGGGGCGGGGCGGGGTGGGATCTGGTCAAAATTTTTTTGCCCGACCCGCCCCCCGGGCGCTGCCCCCCTAACCCCATCCCCCCCATGCAAAAGGGCAATGGGGCGGGGCGCGGCAAAAAAATTTTTTGTGGGGCGGGGCTGGATACTTGCTGCCCTGTACCCGCCCCACCCCGGTTCCAAGCCTATATTTCATATATCAATGCCAAAAAAGTATGAGCCCAACCCAACACATATACTAGATTTGAGTGAGTTAGATATCCAATAAGATGCCTCATATGAAGAGATTCTTGATCAAATCCTAGACACTCAAGAGCAATTACTACGTGGCAAGGCTGTTCCACTAGTCATGGTCTTGTAGAAGCATTATGGCGTTGAAATGGCAAAATGGGAGTTGAAATCTCAAAGATACGTAAAAAGCATCCCGAGGTTTTAATACTAGACGTAACTCCAACTTTACATTTCGAAATTTCGAGGACGAAGTCCTTTTTAAGGAGGGTAGGTCATAACACCTTGAAAAATTTAAATATTTATTTTGTTTTATATAGTATATAGTATATTGATGTTATATTATGTAAATGAGTGTAGAAGTTTTATAAATACATAATATGTTAGTGAAGTATAAGATACTAGTAAGACCAATAATTTTTATTTGGTGAAGCATGGGCTTAGATTTTACTTGATTAGGCCTTTAAAATATTGTTGGATTGAATTAATATTTTATTGGATTTGAGCTTAAGTTATAATTGTTTGACTTGGGCTTACTTTATGAGGGTAAATGAGCTGTATATGGGCCGGTTTAGTTAGGCCCATGGGTTAGCCCTATTTGTTACACTATAAAAAAAGGGATTATGGTGTTTTGGCGAAAAAAAAAGTGGTTCTTTCGTTTGCAATGGAAGCTAAGGGAATGAATTAAGGAGAAGAGAGCAATAGAAAAGAGAAAAAGGAAGAAAAAGAGTAGAATGCTTCGAAACTAGCTAGTGAACCTTTAACCTTATACCTAAATCTAGGTTTACTTTTTATATTTTGTTGAACGCTATTTGATTTGTGATGCATTTGGTTTGTTATCAAATTAATTGTTTGATGCTTGGGTGATGAATTGTTAGTGATGTTATATGATTATGAAGTGGAGGAAATGTTATGCTTGCTAAAAATTATAGTTTATATAACTGTCTTATACTATTTGAGTAACAGCACCCATTAACATGTGATTTCTGCAAATTTCTTTTTAAATGGCCATTGGTTTCTGTTATGAAACCAAGGCAAACAATAGAGAAATAAAAACAATAAAATCAATAACAAAACAACATTTTACATGGAAAACTCTAAAACTAGAGAAAAAACCATGGGCTGTCAGAGACAAAATTCCACTATATGAAAAATTATTACAATCACATAGACTTTAAACTCACTTCTAATAACCCTTCTTAGAGACCCCGAACACACTTTCTCTTTATCAAGCTATCTCACTCACTCATACCTCCAAGAGGAATTTTAACCACCTTATTAGAGAGGACTTTATCTAGAGTTAAACCATGAGATGCTTTAAGTGGTGTACTTGTAACTGAGGAATATGATCCTTTATATAGGCTTCCAAGTCCAAATCTTTACTTTTTTCTTTTAGTAATAGAAATCATATTTCTTTTATAGTAAAACTATTTGAAATAGGATTAGTCTTCCTTTCCTAGTTGAGGTAGGATTCTCCTATTCCTAATAGGATTTTTTATTTCCTAATTTACTTAGAACTCTCTTAGTAGGATTTTTATCCTCATCAAGAATTCAGGAATATCCTTTTATTTAGTCAATATCATAACAATCTCTACCTTGGCTAAATATAATCTTAACATTGTCTCTTACTAACAGCCATAATCCTCAAACCAGAGAATTATTATACTCCACCATAAAGAATATACCCAGTTAGAATAAGTCCATTCTAAGATTTCACCTCGGCTATATGTCGAAAAACCTATTGAAAACATATAGTGCAACCCTCATATTTGGCTTTTCCGGGAGTTCTTCAGCTACCGACATATCTTCCACCACACACCCTACATCAAGGCCAAATCAATGCCTGTGTGTAAACTTATGGACCTGCTCTTATTAACATATCCTCTTTCATGAGACCTAGCGAGATGCCTTGAGGATGTACAAATCTTTCTTAAAGAACAAGATCATCTTCCACAGCATAGGGAGACACACTATTAGCGAAACCATTAGTATTTCCTTTAAAGCTACTAGCCAAATCTACTCCACCATTTGAAAAATTTCTTTTAAGATGCCTAAATTTTTCACACTTCTAGCTTTTTCTTCTTGGAGTTCTTTTTCTTGCCATTTGCAACAGCTACATATGCTAAATTCTCATAAGGAGAATAATTTCCACTAGTCAACCTTTTCTTTTCAGATAAAAGACTACCAATAACCTTAGAGAGATTCACTTCTTCCTTCTCATGCAGCAAGATAGGCTTTATATGTTCATAAGTAGGTGGAAGAGACTAAATAAGCCTTAGAGCTATAACCGCCTCCTCAATTTTAACTCGAATTGCCTCCCACTCCAAAAAAATGCTATTGATAATGCTTAGATGATCCGAGATTTTCATACATTCATTCATACGTAGTGTATGAAATTGTCCCTTAAGGTATTCTAGATTTGTGACACCTTTCGCTTGATACAACACTTCTAGTTTCTTTCAAAGTTCCTTGGCTATAAACATTCCCTTCACATTTGTAGAACATTTTTAGCCAAACACAAACGTATTGTACTTGCAACTCTCAAGTGAAGGCTTTTCCAATCTTCATCGCTCATCTTGGATTTGCTAGAGTCACTAGTAGTACTACTTGAATTAGGAGTTGGGTTTCCCTTCAAAACCTTATAAGCTGACACATCCAAAAATAGGATTATCTCCCAAGTATAGGAGTGTCGAAGTAATAAACCCGGTAAGATCGGGGTTGATCTACGAGGAAGGGGATTTAGCGGTACAAACTATAGAACAAGATAATATGATATGAATAATGTAAATAAATGACAAGATAATATTGACAAATATAAGTAAAGATGGTAGATGGTATTACCAATCATTCAAATGTAAAACAAAAGCAAAAGGTGGTAAAACCAACCATGGAAATAGGAGGTAAAACCTACCATAGCAAATAAAAGAACAGTTTCAAAAGTAATAAATGAGAGTAATTAAAATACAAGTAAGAAGAATTAACACAATAATAACGAAAGCTAAGGTTAGGCGTTCCGCCCTTGATATTCAAATAAGGATAAGTAACCCAATTATAAGTCAATTGGAATCCACACGTCAAGGAGGTTCCAATCGGAAGGTATGTCATTTAAGCCCATTTTAGTTATATGAATTATATTTGTTTCGTTACCAATATTTATACCACTTCTTGTAAGTGAGTTCAAGCATCCAATGTGCCAATCACCATATGTTTACAACAAATCAAGATTCCTAGCTAGACTTGAGTCGGTAAGGAAGAACCATACTGTTGACCCAGGTATGGCAACCCAAGAGGGGGGGTGAATTGGGTTTTTATTTATCAATACGGAATTAGAAAACTTTTCTTGAAAGATCAAAATTATTTAACTCTTTCTTTGAGAATAAAGATGAAGAAGATGAAAATAGAATGCAATCAAGAGAATGGCAATAAAGAACAATCACAAGTACAAGTAAATGTAAAGAGGATAGGGATAGAGAGAGTGCAAACTCAATGTACGTGGTTCGGCAAACCTTGCCTACATCCACGGGCTCCTAGCTCCACGAGCTAGCTTTCCACTAAGTTGTAGAAATCTTTACAACTTGCTTGATGAACAACCTCACCAAGACTTTTTCTTCCAACCCTTGATAACACCACACCAAGAGTTCTTCTTGATGAAAAACCTCACCAAGGCAACTTCCTTCAACCCTTGATAACACCACACCAAGAGTTCTTCTTGATGAACAACCTCACCAAGGCAACTTCTTTCAACTCGTGATAACACCACACCAAGAGTTCTTCTTGATGAACAACCTCACCAAGGCAACTTCCTTCAACCCTTGATACCACCACACCAAGAGTTCTTCTTGATGAACAACTCACCAAGGCAACTTCCTTCAACCCTTGATAACACCACACCAAGAGTTCTTCTTGATGAACAACCTTACCAAGGCAACTTTCCTCAACTCTTGATAACACCACAACAAGAGTTCTTCTTGATGAACAACCTCACCAAGGAAAGAGTTCTCTCAAGGAGAACTTTTATCCTTTACAAGAAGATCTCACTCTCACCACAATACAATAACAAAGTAAATTTTTACAATAAAAGTACAACTCTCTTCAAAGAGTAGATAAAGAATATAAAACTCTCTAGACTTGATACATCTCTTATTTTTTGTTTGATAAAATGCTTCTCTTGCTCTTCTTGTCTTACTGAATGCATGGGAGAAGGGCTTCTTTTATAGGCAAATGAGATGAACTTGAACAAGTGAAGACACCAACTCCAAATTTTCTGCCCACCATAAAAACCGTAATCTTGTCTGCTATTTTTGTCAATGTTCCGTTTGAAATTTGAAAATCTGCAAAACATAAAATATTTTCACGTTTGAATAAGCTTTCCAACGCATCAAGAGTCAAGTCATTTGGATATCTTTAGCTCAAGATATGGCTAAAACACCATTCGGTGCTCATGTGACTTGATTTTTGTTTCTTGTGTCAGTCCACCAAATTGAATGATAATTCTGTCAGCAGCCTTCCGTTTGAAATTTGAATTTCTTTAAAACATAAAAGATTTGCATATTTGAATAAGCTTTCCAAAACATTAAGAATCAAAGCATTTGGATATCTCTATCTTAAGATATGGCCAAAACAACATTCGGTGCTCATGTGAGTTGATTTTTCTTCTCTGTGTCAATCCACCGAATTGCATGTCAATTATGTCAACCTTCCATTTGAAATTTGAATTTTTTCAAAACATATGAAATGTTCTTCATTAAGTCATCTTTCCAATGCCATAAGAATCAAGTCATTTTGATTTTTCTAGCTCAAGATATGTCTAAAGGAGTATTTGGTGCTCATGTCAGATGCTTCCATTTGTCTTTCAACTTACATGATGATTTGGACAACCTTGCACTTGAAATTTGAATTTCATTAAAACATATGAAATGTTATAAATTGAGTAATCTTTCCAAAGGCTAAAGAATCACGTCATTTGGATATTTGTAGAGATATATATGACCAATTGATTGAACATTGCTCATGTGTCACATTCCTTGAGTCAATCCTTGTTCTTAAACTTTGGTGCCTTTAACATGTAGTCTTCTCCTTAGCTTCAAAACTTCATTTTAATAAGCCTTTTCTTGATTTTACAATTATTTCAATGATATTACTCTTGCACATAAATAAACATGTTAGTAAATCACAATGAATCAATGTGCATTGTTATCATCAAAATTATCATGTAGCCTTAGGGCTAACAATCTCCCCCTTTTTGATGATGACAAACCATTGATTGCTTTAAAATAATATCTAAAATCAAGAATGAAAATGAAATCAAGAATAAACAAAAAGAGAGCAATTGTTATAAATACAAGCAATCCAACCATTTCTCCTCCTTTTGTTATCATCAAAAAGATGTAATCAAATTAATTACTCCCCCTAAATATATTCTCCCCCTTAACATATGCTACCATTCAAAGATTATCATATAAAAGCAAAATTAAGACATATCCAACATGCCTAATTCTCTTCTAATTATGCAAAATCTATCTTGACTAAGGATTTTAGTCATATTTGAGTCTAGGGACTAATTCCCAAACTTGATTTCTCTCAAATTGATTCAATTCTTCTTGCATAGCCAAAATCCAACTTTCGTCATTTTCGGCTTCTTTAAAAGATTTTGGTTCAAATTGAGAGACAAAAGCAAAATGATTACAAAAGTTCTTAAAAGAAGATCTAGTTTTCATACCTTGTGATGGTTCAACAATAATGAGATCTTTAGGGTGAGCTTTTGCATACCTCCATTCCTTTGGTAATTCTTGGGAAGAATCATTTACTTCCTCAAGCTTTTCTTGTTGAAGTTGTAATTCATCTTGGCTCTTTTCATCAAGCCTTGATTCCTTGATTTACCTTTCTACCTCAACAATATCATCATCTAAATTCTTGAAGAAATAACATAGTTTCATCAAATTCAACATACATAGATTCTTCAATAGTAAGAGTCTTTTTGTTAAAAACTCTATATGCTTTACTATGGTTGGAGTAGCCCACAAAAATTCCAACATCGGCTTTTGCATCAAATTTTCCAAGGTTATCCTTGTGTTTAAAATAAAACATTTACATCCAAAAACTTTAAAAAATCCAATGTTGGGTTTTCTTCCTTTCCAAAGTTCATAAGGAGTTTTCTTTATTAAAGCTCTAATATGGACTCTATTGATTATAAAGCATGCGGTATTAACGGCTTCGGCCCAAAAATATTTTGGCAAATTATTTTCAAGTAACATGGTCCTAGCCATTTCTTGGATAGTCCTATTGTTCCTCTCAACAACACCATTTTGTTGTGGAGTTCTAGATGCGAAAAAATTATGTTCAAAACCATTTTCATCACAAAGATTTTCAAATGCACCATTGTCTAATACCCTTTTTGATTTTGGACTCTTTTTGCAAATTTTGAAAAAGCTTGTATGGCCTCATTTTTAGTTTTCAAGAATAATACCCAAGTGAATCTTGAATAATCATCCACAATAACAAAAACATAATACTTTCCACCAAGGCTTTGAGTTCTTGATGGTCCAAATAAATCCAAATGAAGTAATTGTAGAGGTTTATTTGTTGAAATAAATTTCTTTTGTTTAAAAGAAGTTCTCAGTTGTTTTCTAAATTGACAAGCATCACAAATCTTATCCTTTTCAAATTTTATTTTTGGAAGACCATCAACTAAATCATTTTTAGAAATTTTTGAAATTGTGTCCATGCTAGCATGACCTAATCTTCTATGCCATAACCAAGCATCATGATTAACAATGAAATAATTTTCTACATGATCATTAACATCAATATCAATTGTATAAATATTACCACATCTATTACCAACAAATAATGTCTTATTGTTACTAACATCCTTAATCACACATCTATTAGGCTCAAAAGCAACAAAATATCCCTTATCACACAATTGACTAATACTAATCAAATTATGTTTCAAACCATGAACATGCAAAACATCTTTAATAATAAGTGAAGAAGGGTTACCAATATCACCATGTCCGATTACCCTTTCTTTGGCATTATCACTGAAGGTCACATATCCTCCTTTCTTCATGATTAATCTTGAAAATTTGGAGGCATCTCCGGTCATATGCCTTGAGCATCCACTATCTAAGTACCACTTGTGTTTGCCACTCCTTTGTCTCTCATCGTCACTTAAAGCCATGAAGCACATATTTGGCACTTCGCAATCTTCTTCTTCGGTGGAGCTAGTTTCGCTATCATCCCAATTTGTGGCTTTTATTGCTTTGGATTTCTTGTTTTGACTCTTGAAGTAAGGACAATCCATCTTTACATGTCCCGATTTCTTGCACTCATAGCAAATGACTTGATCATTTTTCTTATCTTGCTTTGAGCTTTGCCCTTTGTACTCCCTTCTAGAATTCTTCTTGAATCCTTGGTTTCTTCTAATCATCCTTTTTAGCTTTCTTGTGATGAATGCAAGATCTTCATCATCTCCTTCATCGTCGGACTCATCATCTTCTTTTGTTGAAGATTTGAAAGCGATATTTTTCTTTTTCTTGAAATCTTCTTCATTCTCCTTCAAGGTGATTTCATGAGTCATGAGAGAACCCATAAGTTCTTCTAATGGTAGTTTGGTGAGGTCCTTTGCTTCTTGAATTGCCGTCACCTTTGGCTCCCAAGATTTTGGTAGACACCTAAGAATCTTTCTCACCATTTCAACATTAGAATAAGATTTACCAAGAGATTTCAAACTATTAATAATATCCGTAAATCTAGTAAACATTTCAGAAATTGATTCATCCGATTTCATTTTAAAAAGCTCATAACTATGAACTAGCATACTAATTTTGGATTCTTTAACTTGACTAGTTCCTTCATGAGTTACTTCAAGTGTGTGCCATATTTCTTGTGCCGTATACACATTAGATATTCTATTAAACTCATTTCTATCTAGAGCACAATATAACACATTCATAGCTTTAGCATTCAAACTCAATTTCTTTTTATCATCTTCACTAAACTCTTTAGGTTCTTTAAGCATACAATCCCCATTTTCAATTTTGGTAGGAACAAAAGATCCTTCCAAAACAATAGACCACAAATCATAATCAAAAAATTTCAAGAAAATACTCATTCTAGTTTTCCAATAAGAGTAATCACTTCCATTAAAAAATGGAGGTCTAGAAATAGAAAGCCCCTCAATATATGAAGTTGAATTAAAAGTTGCCATAGCTCAAAATCGGTTAAGATTTAAAAAAATTGAGCAACCTTACTCTGATACCACTTGTTGACCCAGGTATGGCAACCCAAGAGGGGGGTGAATTGGGTTTTTATTTATCAATACGGAATTATAAAACTTTTCTTGAAAGATCAAAATTATTTAACTCTTTCTTTGAGAATAAAGGTGAAGAAGATGAAAATAGAATGCAATCAAGAGAATATCAATAAAGAACAATCACAAGTGCAAGTAAATATAAAGAGATAGGGATAGAGAGAGTGCACACTCAATTTACGTGGTTCGGCAAACCTTGCCTACGTCCACGGGCTCCTAGCTCCACGAGCTAAGCTTTCCACTAAGTTGTAGAAATCTTTACAACTTTCTTGATGAACAAGCTCACCAAGACTTTTTCTTCCAACTCTTGATAACACCACACCAAGATTTCTTCTTGATGAACAACCTCACCAAGGTAACTTCCTTCAACCCTTGATAACACCACACCAAGAGTTCTTCTTGATGAACAATCTCACCAAGGCAACTTTCTTCAACCCTTGATAACACCACACCAAGAGTTCTTCTTGATGAACAACCTCACCAAGGTAACTTTCTTCAACCCTTGATAACACCACACCAAGAGTTCTTCTCGATGAACAACCTCACCAAGGAAAGAGTTCTCTCAAGGATAACTTTTATCCTTTACAAGAAGATCTCACTCTCACCACAATACAAGAACAAAGTAAATTTTTATAATAAAAGTACAACTCTCTTTAAAGAGTAGATAAAGAATATAAAACTCTCTAGACTTGATACATCTCTTATTTTTTATTTGATAAAATGCTTCTCTTGCTCTTCTTGTCTTACTGAATGCATGGGAGAAGGGCTCCTTTTATAGGCAAATGAGATGAACTTGAACAAGTGAAGACACCAACTCCAAATTTTCTGCCCACCATAAAAACTGTAATCTTGTCTGTCATTTTTGTCAATGCTTCGTTTGAAATTTGAAAATATGCAAAACATAAAATATTTGCATGTTTGAATAAGATTTCAAACGCATCAAGAATCAAGTCATTTGGATATCTTTAGCTCAAGATATGGCCAAAACACCATTCAGTGCTCATGTGACTTGATTTTTGTTTCTTGTGTCAGTCCACCAAATTGAATGATAATTCTGTCAGCCTTCCGTTTGAAATTTGAATTTCTTCAAAACATAAAAGATCTGCATATTTGAATAAGCTTTCCAAAAGAATAAGAATCAAAGTATTTTGATATCTCTATCTTAAGATATGGCCAAAACACTATTTGGTACTCATGTGAGTTGATTTTTCTTCTCTGTGTCAGTCTACCAAATTGCATGTCAATTATGCCGACCTTCTGTTTGAAATTTGAATTTTTTCAAAACATATGAAATGTTCTTCATTAAGTTATCTTTCCAATGCCATAAGAATCAAGTCATTTTGATTTTTCTAGCTCAAGATATGTCCAAAGGAGTATTCGGTGCTCATGTCAGCTGCTTCCATTTGTCTTTCAACTTGCATGATGATTTGGACAACCTTGCACTTGAAATTTGAATTTCATTAAAACATATGAAATGTTTTAAATTGAGTAAGATTTCCAAAGGCTCAAGATTCACATCATTTGGATATTTGTATAGATATATATGACCAATTGATTGAACATTGCTCATGTGTCACATTCCTTAAGTCAATCATTGTTCTTAAACTTTGGTGCCTTTAACATGTAGTCTTCTCCTTAGCTTCAACACTTCATTTTAATAAGCCTCTTCTTGATTTTAAAATTATTTCAATGATCTTACTCTTGCACATAAATAAACATGTTAGTAAATCTCAATTAATCAATGTGTATTGTTATCATCAAAATTATCATGTAGCCTTAGGGCTAACACATACGACATCTAGAAAGAATCCAAGCATTTGATGTGCCAAGGATTGTCTACAATGGATCAAGACCTCTACTTTACGAGTGGTGTCAAGATTGATTAGAGAAATAATATAAATCATATAAAATAAATAACAAAAGATGTGATTATAAAGTCCATGTCAAGGTTTAGAAAATCCTTATTCTCATATCAAGGGTTTCACCCTTTCACCTTAGCAAAAGAGAATTTAGCAAGACATTATAGAGCAAAGAAAACAAATTGCAAGAAAAATAAGATTTATTAATAACATTAAGAGAATAAACACAAGAGAGAAAACACAATAATAAAGGATCCTAGCTAAAGCCAAGATGCCCCAATGGGTCACAATGCACCTCTATTTATAGATACATTGAGGGGCAAACTTGTCAAATTACAAAGGGACAATTGTAAAATATCTTGTTGACAATTTGGATCATCATGTGCACCGACTTGGACCACCAATTTTGGCATCAAATTATTTAGAATTTTGATCACATGTCTTCATAAAAGTTGTAGATATTTCTCTCATCTTTCTAGAACATCTTGATTCATACGATTCGAATACATATATCAAGAGATATGGTCAAAATACGGAGACATAGTCAGGTTGGGTCGAAACTACAGATGTGTTTACTTCAAGGCCATTTTTGGTCCACTAAGAGCTCGAATTTGATGATACTTGTGAAATACAATCTTGTAGATAATTTAATCAGCTTTGCAACAAATCAAGATTTGCACTATTATGATCTATAAATAGAAAGTTATGCTCATTTTACCAAAACTATAATAAAAACTGAAATTAAGATAAAACTAATTCAAAAGATGCTAAGACTACAAATATGCTTAAGTTGAGGAATTAATTGACACTATTAATTAAATATGATGAATTAAGTTCTTATTAAACATACATATTTAAGCGTTCGTCACACCCCCCAACCAGCTTATTGCTAGTCCCTAATAATTAAAGCGTTTTTAATTAGAAGTGATTTATAGAATTTTACATCTAAGGTGGCCATTATCGCACTTTCCTTGATTCTATCCAAATAAATAAACTCTCAACAATTTTTTTTAATAAAGACTCATGTACCCTTTAGTCAAGATATTAACAAACCTTTTTTTATGCTTAGTCGACACATGACTATGGGACTTTTTAGAAAGAAGCCATATCGGTTCTAATATTTGTTAAGACTAACATCCTTAGGTAGAGGACATTCATTCATCATTGTTTTTATTTTTATATATATATTTTTTTCTTTTTTTTGAAAGAATGCATCTTTAACCTATGTAGCGAGCCTTAGGCTAATGACTCCCAGACTAGTTGGCCTTAGGGCATTAGGTGTTAAGACACCTCTACGAACTTGACGACTCGGGTTGTTGATACTTTTTTTGGCTTAGAAACTTATAGATAGTGCAATGTTCAATCTTCTTAAGCTTTCTCCTTAATCCATGTAACGAGCTTTGGGCCAATAGCTCCCAAACCAGTTGGTCTTAAGGTATTAGGTGTTAAGGCACCCTTCGGGCTTAATTGCTCGAACTAAGGAGGCTACGAGACCAAACTTATCCACAATTGTTTTTTTTTTTGCTTTCACTTTTTTTCTCTCCTTTTTTTTAACTTTCCCCTTCCTTTTGTTGTTGTCCTAAACAAAACAAAAGAACTCAAATATTGCAACATTTCATTCTGCAACTCACAATCATGCATCAAGGTATGTGTGTGTGAAAAAAGGTTCATAAACACTTGCTTAATGAGTACATGAATAAACAATTTATTAAATGATAAGGTTGTGAGAGTTCATAGATTTGAATCTCGTTATAAAATTCAAAAATCAAAATTAAATAATATCAAGTTAGCTAAAATGAGTCTTCAAAAGTGCAAAATCAAAACAAAATGACAAATTTGTTATAGTGTGTTTCAAGAGTTCAAAATGGCCCTCTTTACTCTGCTATTCTTGACCTAGAATGCGTCTCAAGAGGATTTGAACTCCTTACACAGCATTCTGAATCTAATTACTATCTCTTTTTTTTTTTTTTTGGAAAAAGAAAATTTAAGACACACTTATGTCTACTATCCTTTAGGCCCAACCAAATGAAACATTGTCCTCAATGTTTAAATGTAGAGAGATAAAATATAAGAGATATTACCTGAAGCTTTAGTTATTCAAAAGAGATGACCTAAAAGACACGTAAAATAAAATGCTACAAATAAAATAAAAGATAAGAAAGATTACAAACGGAGATTCAGATCCAATTTACACTTTTTGTTTTGTTCCTCTAACCAATTAATTTGAGTTATAGCTGGGTCAGGTTCATACTTGACTGTTTGTAATTTGTCAAGTAGTTCACTAGCAGTAGTGGCAGAAACAAGGATCTATTACGCTGAATGTAGGATAAAATTCTGTTCTACAGCTGTATTAACAAAACGTAGCAAAGGATCAAAGATATTGTTAATGTTCAACAAACCTAAGGGTTTTTTATGAAGATTCAGTTAGGCCCAAGAGGCAATTTGAAAAATTTCTTTCAAAGTACCAAAGCCACCTGATAAAGCAATAAAGGCATTCGAATTGATAAACATATGTACCATGCATTCATGCATAGAGGAGACCTGTAACTCCTGCCCAACTATTTTTTCAATGATACTTTCTACAGACAAAGCTTTAGGAATAACACCTAAAACTTTACTGCCTTCTAAGAGTGCAACTATTGACATATAACCCATTAACCCAAGGCTACCTCCCCTATAAACCACAAGAATCTTTGTTTCAACTAATAGCTTAACAAGATAATTTGCTGCTTCTACAAACTCTTCACTTTTTCAGGTTGAGATTCACAGAATACACATATCTTTTGGATTTGATGTTTTGAGGTTTCCTCCATGTCTATGCAACTCTCTAATATATGTGTGAAGTGAAGAACAAGAGATGTCATATTTATGGAGTGCAAAAAGGTATTCTAATGATGACATCTATATAGGTAGCTCGGTTATTTGTTGAAAAAAAGTTTGACAATAAAGCATAGAAATTCAAAAAATTGATAGAAATAAGACACCATAAATGTATAAGTCAAGCGAAAGATAGAGATATAAATTAAAAAATGACAGCTGTAAAGCATAAAAAATAAAAAATGATAGCACACATACATATTTATAGGTAGTTGTGACTGTGGCTCACATCTTCCTTTGGTTTTACGTCCAGAAACGGCTTAAATAACAATGAGTTGGGGATGTACTTCCCATCTAGTTTTCTTATAAATTGGCAAACAGGGTCATTTTGAGTCAGATTCCCAAGATTATAACGTTCTTGCTCTTCTTGAAATTGTGTTCATAATTTCAAAATTTCACGCTGCGTAACTCCACAAGAATGCATCTCAAGAGTCAATTAGATATTATCTAAAGACTTCCTACTCAGTCTATTCTTGATGATTTGTAGCTTATCCTCTCAATTGTTAGACAAATATCCCAAGGAGCGACAACGCTGGTTAAAAGTCCTTCTTACACATTTGTTACAAACTTGTAACCTTTTTGCTCTTCGCTTTTTGGCGTAAGTTTTCCCAAACCTGCCATGTGGGAAGCAAGATCATCCAAAAATTCATAAGAAAATCAAACCTTGGCTTCAATTAACCATCTTAAATCAATAGGAATACCCTTGCGCATCAACATTCTTAGTCTTTCTGTGCGAGCTTTGTAAATTTTAAGCAAATAATTTTAAAGAAGAGAGGGAAAATGTTTGTGCAGCTTCAAAAGAATGGTATTCATGTGAAGAAATGAAAGAGAAGAAAAGAAAATGAATGCAAGGTGAGCAACAGTTTTTAGGGAACTGAAAAACCGACTTTAAAAGTCACGGAGTACCATAACCTCCACTTGAACGGGAAAAAATCAATCCTTAAAAAGGATCGATTAAAGCAATAGACTATTAATTTTGATCAAAATTTTCAAAGAATGGTTTTAACCATTGTCCATTAATTTTAAAAACATTATCATTCTTTGGATTCTCAATTTCAACAGCTCCATAAGAGAAAACATTTTTAACAATGAAAGATCCAGTCTAATGAAACTGAGTTTACCGAGAAACAAATGTAATCTTGAATCATACAAAAGAACTTCTTATGAAGGTTCAAAAGATTTTCTAACAATGAATTTATCATGAAAAACCTTCATTTTTTCTTTGTAGATTTTAGAATTTTTATAAGCCTCATTCATAATTTCTTCAAGTTCACTCAGTTGGAGTTTACGTAACTTGCAAGCATTATCTAAATTTGTGTTAAATGTTTTAATGGTCAATAAGCTTTATGTTTAATTTCCACAGGCAAGTAACAAGGTTTTTCATAAACTAATCTATAAGGAGATATACCCAATGATGTTTTAAAAGCAGTTTGGTAAGCCCAAAGTGCATAATTAAGTCTTAAAGACTAATCTTTACGGTTTGGGTTAACCGTTTTTTCTAAGATTTGTTTTATCTCCCTATTAGCTAATTCAACTTGTCCATTTGTTTGCGGGTGACAAGGTGTAGAAACTTTATGGGTTATTCCATATTTCTCCATTAGAGTTTCAAATGTTTTTTACAAAAATGTGAACCCCCATCACTAATAATTGCTCGAGGAATTCCAAATCTATACAATATATTCTCTTTCAAGAATTTCATAACTGTTTTCTGATCATTATTTCGACATGGAATTGCCTCAACCCATTTTGAAATATAGTCTACTGCAACAAGATTGTACTCAAAACCAAATGATGGTGGAAAGGTCCCATAAAATCAATACCCCAACAGTCAAAGATTTCAATAACAAGAATGAGATTCCAAGGCATCAGTTTCGTTTTGAAATTAATCCCAATTTTTGATAATTTTCATAAGTTTTCAAAATGCATTTACATCTTTAAATAAGGTGGGCCAATAAAATCCACATTGTAAGATTTTAGCAGCTGTTTTTTTTAGATGAAAAGTGTCATCCACATGCTTCAGAATGACAAAAATTAATGACACTACTTACCTCATTGTCGGGTATGCATCTTCTAATTATTTGGTCTAGACAATATTTGAATAGATATGGGTCATCCCAATAAAAATTTTTCACCTCGGTTAAAAACTTCCTTTTGTCTTGAGCATTCTAATGAGGTCGCATTTCTCCTGTTACAAGAAAATTTACAATGTTAGCAAACCAAGGTACTGCAGCAACGGAGAATAAAAATTCATCAAGAAAAGAGCCATTGATAGGTAAAGTTTCGATTAATGTCTCTGTCATTAATCTTGACAGATGATCTGCAACGACATTTTCGGCTCATTTCTTATCCTTTATTGTGATATTGAATTCTTGGAGCAATAAGATCCACCGTATTAATCTAGGTTTTGCATCCTGTTTAAACATAAAATATCTCACAATTGCATAGTTAGTGCAAACAATTGTTGGAGAACCAATTAAATAAGATTGAAATTTGTCCAATGCAAATACTAATGCAAGTAGTTCTTTTTCAGTTGTTGTGTAATTCATTTGTGCATCATTTAAAGTTCTACTTGTATAGTATATCACATAAGGCTTACATTCTTTTCTTTGTCCTAAGACAACACCAACAGCATAGTCACTCCCATCACACATCAATTCAAAAGGCAAGGACCAATTAAGAGATTGCATAATTGGAGCAATTGTTAAAAGTCCAATTAACTTATCAAAGGCATTTTGGCATTTTTGAGTCCATTTAAAAGAAGTTTCTTTTATTAAGAGGTTACAAAGAGGTTTAGATATGACACTAAAATTTTTTATGAACCTTCTATAAAATCCGGCATGCCCTTAAAATGAACGGACCTCTTTGATTGTTTTTGGTGGAGGCAAATGGGAAATTAATTCCACCTTTGCTTTGTCCACTTCAATTCCCTTAGAGGATACCACATGACCTAAGACAATTCCCGAAGTAACCATATAATCACATTTTTTTCAATCCAAAATAAGACATTTTTCTTCACACCTTTTAAGGACTTTTTCTAAGTTTTCAAGACAATTATCAAAAGAGTTGCCATAGACAGTTAAATCATCCATGAAAACTTCTAAACAATGCTCAACCATATCACAAAAAATGCTTAACATGCATAATTGAAAAATAGTTGGAGCATTACAAAGTCCAAAAGGCATCCTTCTAAATGCAAAAGTGCCGAAAGGGCATGTGAATATGGTCTTTTCTTGGTTTTCAAGTGCAATGGGAATTTGATAATAGCCTGAGTATCCATCAAGAAAGCAGTAGTAGGAGTGCCCTACTACTCTTTCTAGAATTTGATCAAGGAATGGTAAGGGAAAATGGTCTTTTCTGGTGACAGCATTTAATTTTCTATAATCCATGCACATCCTCCAACTAGATGAGACACGAGTTGGTAATGATTCACCCTTTTCATTTTTTACTACTGTAATGCCAGATTTCTTAGGTACTACTTGCGTAGGGCTTACCCACTTACTATCAGAAATAGGGTAGATAATTCTCACATCAAGTAGTTAGAGAACTTTAGCCCTAATAACCTCTTTCATGTGGGGATTTAATCTCTTTTGAGGTTGTTGAGATTTTTTGGCATTTTCTTCTAAATGTATTCTATGTGTACAAATCAAAGGGTTAATGCCTTTTATGTCTTTTAAAGTCCACCCGATTGCATTTTTATGCCTTTTAAGCACTTCTATCAACTTACCTTGTTGCTTGCGTGTGAGGGATGAAGAAATTACCATCGGATATGTCTGATTCTCTCTAAGATATGTATTTTAGTCCTTCAGGTAAGGGCTTCAGCTCTAACTTGAAAGCTTCCTCTTCCTTGCTTTCATTCATTTGCCCCAATTCTTTGAATCGTGATTTTGAGCCTTTTTCCATCACTTGTGCACAATCCAGTAAAGAACATATATTAGAAAGATCAGAATCTAGTTCCGTACTTGATTCTAATGAATTGACTAAACAAGTTTCCAAAGAGTCAGAAGAACTCCCTTTTTGGATGTGGTCTTCCACAATAGTTTCAATCATAGCAGCCTCCTCAATTTCATCATCTTCTTCATGTGGTTGTTTGCACATATTAAAAACGTTAAGTTCCAATGTCATGTTCCCGAATGATAGCTTCATGACTCCATTCCTGCAATTGATCAAAGCTATTACATGTAGTTAGAAATGGACGCCCTAAAATGACAGGAATTGAATTATATACTTCCACTGGTTGTGTATCTAAGACGATAAAATCCAGTGGGTAAATGAATTTATCGACTTGAACTAACACATCTTCTACTACTCCTCTTGGAACTTTAATTGATCTATCAACAAGCAAAAGAGTCATAGAGGTTGGTTTTAACTCTCCTAGATTGAGTTTCTGAAAAATCGAGTATGGAACCAAATTCACACTAGCACCAAGATCAAGTAAAGCTTGTTCAATTTTATGATCTCCAATAATACATGAAATTGTAGAACAACCTGGATCCTTATATTTCATTGTATTATTGTTTTGAAGAATAACACTTACTTGCTCGGCTAGAAAGGTTTTCTTTTTCACATTCAATTTTGTTTTTACAGTGCATAAATCTTTCAAAAATTTTGCATAAGAAGGTACCTGTTTGATCACATCTAGCAACAGAATATTGACCTTCACCTATTTTGAAAATTTCAAAAATTTCAGAATTGTGAATTGGCAATTGTGAGTTGTCTTTTTTTTGTGTAGTTAATGCTTGAGAAAATGGAGGCACAGGTGGGAATTTGATTCCTTCTTCGTTTGATGTTGGTTTGGTAACCTCTTCCTTATCCTTAGAGATAGATTTGTCTTCTTTCTCATAAGGTTTATGAATATGTTTTTCTACAACCTTACCGGAGGGTCATGACTGATTTGGCTTGATCAATGTAATGACTGTTTAAGCTCCTCACACCTAAATTATATTGATCTTTGGGTTTTGCAATGTTTGGGAAGAAAATTTTTCTTTTTCTTGGATGCTAAATACGAATGCAAATTTTGCAAGAGTGTCTGACAAATTTGCTAATGTTTGAGCTGTTTAACTATTGAAAGTCTCTTGCTTTGTAATGAATGAATGCAATGTTTCTTCAAGGTCCTTCTTGGGAGGAAGAGCATATGCATGATCATGAGAATTTTGAAATTTTTGATGTGTTTAAAAAGGGGCTTGTAAAGATTGTGCATGATTGTCATTTTTTCAACTAAAATTTAGATGATTTCTCCAACCAGGATTGTAGGTTTGTGAGTATGGATTGTGATTTGGCCTTTTGAAAGTGTTCAAAGCATTGGCTTTGTGATGACCCGCGAGCCTCACACAACCACGAATTGTCCGCTTTAGGCTGTCCGCGTCGGGCTCGGCACACAGGGTCGCATAACCTATCCCGCTAACTAGACACACTCACGGCTTTGTCCCTGAAGGGCGCGTCCCTCACTCGAACCCGAGACCTTCTCAAAGACACCCGCGGTTAGCTCGAATGGTGCGATGAACCGCAGGTGTCTTTGAGAAGGTCTCGGGTTCGAGTGGGGGACGCTCCCTTCGGGGACAAAGCCGTGAGGGTGTCTGGTTAGTGCGATGGGCTGTGGGGCCCTGTGTGCCGGGCCTGACGCGGACAACCCAAAGCGGATAATTTGTGGTTGTGTGGGGCTCGCGAGTCATCGCAGGCTTGTTCATTGGGACATTCTCTAAAGGCAGGCAAAGTTGGGCACTCATCAGTAGGATGGTCATTATCATTATAAATGCGACAGGCAATTTCTTATCTAGAATTCAATTGACCACTCTTTTTCATTTGTAAATCCTCGACTTTTCTAGCTAGGGATGCATTTTTGGCTTGAAGGTCATGGTCTTCCTTAAGGTTATAGATGCCTCTATTGGATGTCGAGGGTGGGGCTTTGCTTGGTACCTCATAAGTGCTAGCATTGTCCCAATTTTGGGCTTTGTCTACTAATGAATCTAGGTAGTCAATTGCTTCTTCAAGGTCTTTATCTCCAAATTGTCCATTACACATTAGTTTTACTGGTTACCTATCTTGAGGTATTAACCCTTCATAGAAGTGTGTAACTATTCTCCAAATTTCAAAACCATGTTGAGGACAGGTATTAAGTAATTCTTTATATCTATCTCAATATTGGTAAATGGTTTCTTCTTGTTTTTGAGTGAAAGTGGTGGTTTTTCTTTTAAGAGAATTTGTTCTATGGGTAGAAATTTTTTTTTTAAAAAAAAATTGTTGTTTCATCTCCTCCCATGAATTGATGGAACTTGACCTCGAAATTTTGTAGTCATGTTCTAGCTTTATCCTTTAAAGAAAAAGGAAAAAGCTTTAGTCTAATGATGTTTATGCTACAATTTGGGTCACTGTAGGAGTTTCACACCTCTTCAAAGATTTTTAATTGTGAATATGGGTTCTCTATATCAAAGCCATGAAAGGTGGGTAAAAGTCGAATGAAAATCGGTTTGAAATTGAAATGGATTGCATCGGGACGAGAAATTACACAAGATGGTGCACTAGTCCTTATCGGATTCATGTAATCTCTAAGGGTTCTTGGTTGGTTTTGGTCATTTTATTAGAAACGATTGTCCCCTTCATCCATGAACCTTTTCACTTGATTGTCGGTCATATTTTCTAAGGAAGATGATGTTTTCCAAACAAGTCTACCACTAGATGTGCATGACCAAATTTTCATGCAATTTTGAAAAAGAAAAGAAAAGAAAAGATGAACACACGACAAAGAAAAAAATTAAGATAAAAAATGAGAAAAGAGACTACTTACAATTTTACAAGCCAAATTTTACCTTTCTCGGCAACGGCGCTAAAAACTTGACACATTCAAAAACAAGATTATCTCCCAAGTATAAGACTGTCAAAGTAATAAACCTGATAAGACCAGGGTCGATCCACGAGAAAAGGGATTTAACGGCACAAACTATGAAACGAGAGAATATGATATGAATAATGTAAATAAATGACAAGATAATATTAACAAATATAAGTAAAGATGGTAGATGGTATTACCGATCATTCAAATGTAAAACAAAAGCAAAAGGTGGTAAAACTAACCATGGAAATAGGAGGTAAAATCTACCATAGCAAATAAAAGAACAATTTCGTAAGCAATAAATAAGAATAACTAAAATACAAGTAAGAAGAATTAACACAATAATAATGAAAGATAAGGTTAAGGGTTTTGCTCTTGATATTCTAATAAGGATAAGTAACCCAATTATAACTCAATTGGAATCCACACATCAAGGAGGTTCTAATCAAAAGGTATATCATTTAAGCCCATGTTAGTTATACGAATTATATTTGTTTCGTTACCATTATTTATACCACTTCTTGTAAATGGGTTGAAGCATCCAATATGCCAATCACCATATATCTACAACAAATCAAGGTTCCTAACTAGACTTGAGTCTGTAAGGAAGAACCATACGACATCTAGAAAGGATCCAAGCATTTGATATGCTAAGGATTATCTACAATGGATCAAGACCTCCACTTTATGAGTGGTGTCAAGATTGATTAGAGAAATAAATATAAATCATATAAAATAAATAACAAAAGATTATGATTATAAAGCACATGTCAAGGGTTAGAAAATCTTTGTTATCATATCAAGGGTTTCACCCTTTCACCTTAGCAAAAAAGAATTTAGCAATACATTATAAAAGAAAGAAAACAAATTGTAAGAAAAAGAAGATTTATTAATAACATTAAGAGAACAAACACAAGAGAGAAAACACAATGATAAGAGATCCCAACCAAAACTAAGATGCCCCAATGGGTCACAATGTACCTCTATTTATAGATACATTCGAGGCAAACTTGTCAAATTACAAAGGGACAATTGTAAAATATCTTATTGATAATTTGGATCATAATGTGCACCAACTTTGACCATCGATTTCGATACTGAATTGATCACATGTCTTCATGAAATTGTAGATATTTCTCTTAGCTTTCTAGAACATCTTGATTCATATGATTTGGATACGTATATCAAGAGATATGGTCAAAATACGAAGACATGGTCAGGTTAGGCCGAAACTGTAGATGGGTTCACTTTAAGCCTATTTTTAGTCTACTAAGAGCCCGAATTTGATGATGCTTGTGAAATATAATCTTGTAAATAATTTTACAAGCTTTCCAAAAAATCAATATTTGCACCATTCTGATCTATAAATAGAAAGTTGTGCCCATTTTACTAAACCTGTAATAAAAACTAAAATTAAGATAAAGCTAATTCAAAAGATGCAAAGACTACAACTATACTTAAGTTGAGGAATTTAATGAGACTATTAATGAAATATGATGAATTAAGCTCTTATTAAATATACATATTTAAGTGTTCATAATGAGCCATTTTGAATCAGAAAATCCTTGGCTTATAATTTGCCATAAGCCAAAACTCATTCTTCCATCCAATTTCTCTATTTAAGCCTTAAAAGTTGACATTATGTTTTGCGCTCCCAGTTATACTCTTGATGCACTTCTAGTCTTGGTGAATTTATTATAGATGAATATGACTCCCCAAGTAAGCTCCTAGGAAAGACTAGAGGGATCACAAACGGTCCCACTTAAAATACAGTCTCTTTAGACAATAAGTCTTTTTGACAAAGCTTACTTAGACCGTAACTATTCAACTATGACACCAAAACTCCAATGCACTACCAAGAACTTAAGTAAAACCTCCACTGCTCCACCACGAACCTTAGCTTTGATAGCACTTATTATGAAACCAAGGAGAACAATGAAAATAATAACAACATAAGATTTTACGTGGAGAACTCCAAAACCGGAGAAAAAACCACGGGGTATCAGGGACAAAATTCTAGTATATGAAAAATTGTAACAATCATATAGACTTTGAACTCACTCCTAATAAACCTTCCCAAAGATCCTTAATACACCCCCTCTTTATGAAGCTATCTCACTTACTCACACCACCAAGAGGAATTTTAACCATCTTATTAGATAGGACTTTATCAAAAGCTAAACCATAAGATGCTTCAAGTAGTGCACTTGTCACCAAGGAATATGATCTTTATATAGGCTTCCAAGTCCCAATCTTCGCCTTTTCCTTTTAGTAATAGAAATCTCATTTTCGTTGTAAAACTCTTCTATTTGAAATATGATTAGTCTTCCTTTCCTAGTTAAAGTAGATTTCTCCTATTTCTAATAGGATTCTTTATTTTCTAATTTACTTAGAACTCTCATAATATGATTTTTATCCTTATCAAGACTTTAGAAATATCTTTTAAGATTTTAGGAATATCCTTTTATCTAGCCAATATCATAACAGTTTCATTGGATTTGGGTTTAACATGAATTTTTAATGAATGAAAGTTGAAAACTAGAAAATGTATTGTTCATCTGATAGACTTTGATATTTTAAAAAATCTATATCTATTGAAATCGGTTTTGAGAAATACCTTTTTGTTTTACAAGTAGACATTTTAAGCTTTTTAACTCACAACAAGTTTTGCTAAATTTGGATTAGAAATGATATTTTGGTGAATTTTTGAAGATAAAGGACACAAGCTGAAATTTTGATAGTCTTCCATAATTTTGCTTCATATTTTTGCAAAACTATATCTACTAGATGTTTACCTTATAATAGACTTGATATACTTTTATTCTCAAGTTGTATGACCTGAAAATTACTTAAATTATTTTTCTACATTTTTTAGTGATTTTTCAAAGTTGAGTTTAAAATCTTAGTATATTCAAGTGTTTAGTGACAAGTCTTGAGTTTTTATGAGACCATGTTGTTTGGGAACTTGTTTTACAAAAGTGACACTTTATATTGAATTTACACTTTTCAATCTTTCATTTTCAACTAGCTTTACTAAAATTGGTTATATTAGGTAACATGCGTGTTTGTTTTGGCTCCCGAGCGGGAATAATAAATAACTGGGCGATGCACCATCCTTTCTGCTATGTACGTTAACCTTGACTTGATGGATTCATCCAATTGAACCAACAGCCAAAGTCAAAGGAGGACTACAAGCTCAAGGCTCGGTGAAAGAGAAAGTATCAGCAATAAGAAACTTTTTGGGGTTAGTAGTGAAAGAAAGAGCCCGACATTCATTTCTTTATCCATATTCATAGCTAAGTGTACTAAAAGAGGGGCCAACCTCATCATGTTGATTAGAGGACGCCTATGATCGTTCACCTCTAATGTGACCTATTCCCTCCCAGTTATATGATCAACTGGATCAGAGTGCACAAAGTATAGTGAATTTTTAAAGTTGAAGGTCAGCAATTGAGTTATGTTTTTGTATGGGATGAATATTTTTGTTGAAGTAGGGAATTAAATTTCTCTATATGGACTTGGGTATCAATAATTTTGTATATGTATCATTAGAAATTATATTGTAATAGTAACAAATGTGTTAGACCTTGGATGGTCCATCTTGAATCTGAATCCAAGGGGAACACAGGTATGAAATTCTAGTGTTGGACTCTAGATGGGCCGTCTTGAATACGAGTCCAAGGGGAACATGGGTATGAAATTCGAGTTAGACCTTGGACGAGCCGTCTGGATACGAGTTTAAGGGAAACACTAGATGTTAAATTATAGTTGTTATGTGAATAGTGTTATTTTGACGTATGAATGAGAATGACTGCATGGTATAATTGGTTTATGTAAATGTGTAATTAGGTGAATGATTGTGATTTGATATAATGTTGGAATTTTTCCTATTGGGCTATATGCTCACCCCTCCTTCCATAGGTGTATGAGATGATGCACGAGATAGTGAGGTTCCCAAAATATCTTAGATGTCATGGATGATAGCATTTAGGATTCATTTGAGTGCATTTTGATGATAGCCTAGTAGAGTGACTATCTACTTATTTTGATTAATGACCAATGTCTTTAGACATTGGATATTATCCTTAATGATTGCATATATAATTTTTGGATGATGTAATAGGTTTGCTACGTGTCATGTAAAAGCTAGTATAATTATATTTTGGATGATGATATTACAGGATTAATCATATATACATATATATATATATACGGACACCTACACACCCCATTTTGTTATCTTCATAGTTACTCACACTTAAAGTCACATAAGAGATTTTAGAGTGTGATAGACTGGTATCAAAGCTTAAGCTTTTACTATAGATCTAGGAAGAGAATATAGATGGTTTGAGAAGGGTAGAGTCATGTCTCATGTGCTTGTACATGGCTTGAATATTTGTTTGTATATGCTTATACCTATATGTTATAGAATTTTGACACTCACATTTTTTCCATTGATGAAAGTAAATAATGAGTTTTTGCACCCGAGGAGCTTCTAGTTCCAATCCTTCTGAGGGTGGTGAGATGGTGGAGTTTTAAATGGTAATGAGCAATGTGGCAAATACACTAGCAGAGATAGTGGCAAACACAGTTAGAGATACTCTTTGTACTAACCCACTACCACCACCTCAACCTGTATTAGGAGCAAGTGTTGATAATCAAATGAAGGCACTTAGAGAGTTCCAACATCACAATCCTCCAATTTTCCATGGAGAGCTAGAATGAATGTTACAAGAGATTGGCTTACACAAGTTGAGTCTCTTTTTAACCTTTTCCAAGTTAAACAAGGTTTATAGGTGAGGGTGGCAACTCACTTACTAATAGAAGATGCATTATAGTGGTGGACATCTGTTGAATATATTACAGAGGAAGATGACATTACTTGGGAGGATTTCTCGATTGCATTGGATAAATATTTCCCATCAGTTTTTCGTGATCAGAAGGAAGATGAATTTTTCAATTTGAAATAGGGGAATACGATGCTCCAATAATATAAGGCTCAATTTACTTCTTTGTCTCGCTTTGCACCTAGTTTAGTGCAAGATGAGGCCACTAAGGCTTGGAGATTTCAAAAAGGATTAAGAGATAAAATTTGAGCAGTAATTGCAGTGTGTAGATTCAAGACCCATGCCAATGTAGTAGAGACCATATTAGTGGCAAAACAAGAGAGTGGTTAGACTTAAGGGGTCCTGGGATACCTCATAAGGAACAATAATGATCATTCATCTAAGAGGTGGAAGATTCAATGAAGAAGTTCTTTATTTAATTCCCATTCTCCATAAATATAATAATAGACTTCAACATCAAGCAAGTTTTCTCATGGTGAGAAAGTTTACTATAAGTGTGGGAAACCAGGTCACTTACGTCATCAGTGTCCAAAATGTTATAGGTGTGGGCAACAAGGTCATCTTCAGTAGAATTGCCTATTAAGAATGATAGGTCCTCAGGGTATGACTAGCTTGACCTAATTAACTTCCCAATAGAAGTCAGAAACATAGTTTAGATAACCACCAGATCGGCATCATACTCATTCACATCAGGCATCTCAGAGGTCTTAAGCAACTTTTTCGCAATTCTTTATGCCTCAGGGTCAATTATAGGGTAGTAGACAACAAGGGTGGATGACTCAGGGATGAGTTTTTGTATTGACTCAATCCATAGAGCCTATAGATAACGTGGTTGTTGGAGGTATATTCTTGGTTTTTAGCTTATTGGAATGCATTTTATTTGATTCTGGAGCTACTCATTCCTTTATTCTACTTCTACATTAGGATTAGAGTCAAATTTGTTGGATTTTGTGTTATGTGTGGAGTCATTCACAAGTAGTACCTTAGAAATTGGGAGGATATTTCATTCTTATGTGCTAGAGATCAATGGGCACAGGTTGTTATTTGATTTGATACTTATGGATTCTACTGAGTGTGATGTGATATTAAGAATGAACTAGTCGACAACTTTTTGGGGTATATTAGATTATTACAAGAAGAAATTGACTATTCATGCGCCAGAAGGGAGTGAATCAGTTTCCATAGGGATAAATAAGTATCCCGGCCTTTACTCTTTGTGTTGTTTGCAAAAGCAAAGAGGGGTCCAGAACATGATAGCAAGCATGTTGGTAAAAGAAACTAATGAAGGGGTTTCTGAACTTTCTTATGTAGTAAGTGATTTCCCTGATTTTTTTGACACATCTAAAATATAATTGTCTCCAAATATAGGAGTGTAGATAATAAACCCCGCAAGACCGAGGTCAATTCACAAGGAGGGAGATTTAGCTGTATAAACTAAATGATAAGCAAATATGATATGAATAATTCAAATAAATAACAATATATTAACGAATAAAAGTAAAGATGGTAGGTGGTACAACCGACCATTTAAATGTAAAACAAAAATAAGAGGTGGTAAAACCAACCATAGAAATGGGTGGTGAAACCTACCATAGCAAGTGAAAGAATAAGTTCATAAGCAATAAATAAAAATACTTAAAATACACAAGAGAACTCAATGACAATAAAAACTAAGGTCAAGGGATTCGCCCTTGATATATCATATAAAGATCAACTAACCCTTTTTATAACTTAATTGGAATCTACACAGCAAGGAGGTTCCAATTAAAATTTATATTAATTAAACCCATTTTAGTTATATTAATTATATTTGTTTCATTGCCAATATTTATGCCACTTCTTGTAAATGGGTTCAAGCATCTAATATGCCAATCACCATATGTCTACAATAAATCAAGATTTCTAACTAGACTTGTGTCGGTAAGGGAGAACTATAAGACATCTAGAAAGGATTCAAGTATTTAATGTGCCAAGAATTGTCTTAAATGGATCAAGACCTTCACGTTAGAGTGGTGTCAAGATTGATTAAAAAAGAAATATAAAGCATATAAAATAAACAACAAAAGATTATGATTTTTAAGCACATATCAAAATGTTAGAAAATCATTATTCTCATATCAAGGGTTTCACCCTTCTATCTTAGCAAGAGAGAATTTAGTGATACAATATGTAGGAAAGAAATAAATTATAAGAAAAAGATCTACTAATAATACCAAAAGAACAGAACATAAGAGAGAAAATACAATGTTAAGAGATCTTAGCCAAGAACAAATATGCCTCTTTGGGTCATAACTTCATCTATTTATAGACACAATTGATGGCCAAAATTATCAAATTATAAAGGAGGTAATTGTTAACAATTTGGATAATCATGTTCATCGACTTTGGCCACCAATTTAAACACTGAAATATTAATAATTTTGATCACATATCTTCATAAAAGTTGTAGATATTTCTCTTAGCTTTCTAGAACACTTTGAATCATAGAGATATAGTCAAAATATGGAGGCATGCTCAAGCTAGGCCAAAACTACAGACGGGTTCTATTCAATCAGCTTTCCACCAAATCAAGATTTGCACTATTTTGATCTATAAATAGAAAGTTATGGCCATTCTATCAAAACCTGCATAAAAAACTGAAATTAAGATAAAACTAATTCAAAATATGTAAAAACTACAAAGATGCATAAGTTGAGGTATTTAATGACACTATTAATGGGATATGATGAATTAATTCTTATTAAACATGCAAATTTAAGTGTTCATCATTTTTCAAGCCAAAGCTACCTCTAACTAGAGAAGTCGAGTTTTCTATTGATGTGTATCTAGGTGTAACACTATCAGGCCCCAAAATCTTTTATATGAAGACTTTAAGTATGACTAACTATGAAGATAACAAAATGGTGCACTACACATATATAGAATAAGTTCAAAGCTTGTATATTATCATATGATTCATCGTGTAATAAAATCATCCAAAATATAATCATGCTAGCTTTTACATGACGTGGAGCAAACTTATTACATCATCCAAAAATTATATATGTAATCATTAATGATAAGGTCTAAACTCCCAAGGCTTGGGTCACTAATCAAAATAAGTAGATAGCCACTTTAAATCTAGGCTAACATCAAAATGCACTCCAATGAATCTTAAATGTTATCATCCATGACGTCTAGGATAGTTTAAGAGCCTCATTATCTTGTGCATCATCTCGTATACTTACGGAGGGAGGGATGAGCATATAGCCCAATAGGAAAAATTCTACATTATACTAAATCTCAAGCATTCATGCATTCACCTAATTGCACATTTACAAAAACTAATAGTTTTAAGCCATGTAATCATTCATATTCATACATCAAGGTATCAGTATTCATATAACAACTATAATTTCGCATTTAGTGTTTCCCTTAGACCCAAATCCAGATGGCCTATCTAAGGTCTAACACTAGAATTTCATACGTGATCCCTTGGATCCGTATTCAAGACGACTCATCCAAGGTCCAACACATTTGTTACCATTCTAATATAATTCTAATGCTACACATTTAAAACTGTTCATACCCAAGTCCAAACAAAGGAATTTAATTCCATGCTTCAATAACAAAATTCATCCTATACAACAAGACAACTTAACTGCTAACACTCAACTTTGAAAATTCACTATAATTTGTACACTCAACCAATTTTAGTAAAACTAGTTGGAAATGAAAGATTGAAAGTATTTAAAATTTCAATTATGTAAAGCAAGTTCTCAAACAATACGATTTTCATAAAACTCTAGACCTATTACTAAACACTTGAACATCCCAAGATTGTAAGCTCAACTTTGAAAAATCACTAAAAAGTGTAAAAAAATGATTTTCAAGTGAGACAATTTGAGAATGTTATAAGATACAAATACTGGTTTTACAAAGTAAACATTCGGTAGATACAGTTTTTGTAGAAACATGAAGCCAATTCTAGATGATTGTTAAATTTTTCGCTTGTGTCCTTTATCTTAAAAATTCAGTAAAAATTGTGCTCAATTAAAGCTTAACATATTTAATTTTTAAAACAGATAGGGATTTATAGATACAGATTTTTTAAAATATCCAAGTCTATTGGGTGAATACTGTAATATCAAGTTTTAACTTCCATTTTGAAAAATTCATTAAAAATCCAAATCCAGTGAAACCACTGGCCATTTAAAGCTTTTTGTGTCTATTTTCCTAAAATAAAAGAGAAATTTGCAAAAATCATATATCACAGAAACCATAATTTTCATCAAGAACAATATTTTTTCGCTTCATAATCACATAATATCATCAAAAATTCATCAATCAAGTATCAAGCAATCAATTTGATAACAGCAATTGCATTACAAATCAAATATCATTCAATAAAATATCAAAAGTAAACTAGATTTAGTTATAAGTTTAAAAAAATTTCCTACCTAGTTTCAAAACACCCTACTCTTCTCTCTTTTTGTTTTTCCTTTTTCTTCACTTTTTTATCTCTTTTTTTTCTCCCTAATTCATTCCACTAACTTCCCTTTGCAAATGAGAGAAAACCTTTATTTTTTCTTCAAAATACCATAAGTCCCTTTTTTATAGTGTAACAAATGGGCTTAACCCATGGCCTACCTAAACCCACTTATATCAGCCAATTTAACACATTTAACCCTTCTAAAGTAAGCCCAAGTCTAATAATTACAATTAAAGCTCAAATCCAATAAAATTTCAAATCAATCTTACAATATAGCAAAGGCCTAATCAAATAAAATCTAAGCCCATGCCTCACCAAATAAAAATTATGAGCCTTACTAGTGTCTTATACTTCACTAACATATCATCTATTTACATAAGCACTTTTATAAACATTTACATAATATAACATCAATATAAAATATATTATATAATAATATTTAAACTTTTCAAGATTTTACAACCTACCCCTCTTTAAAAAAAATTTTGTCCTTGAAATTTCAAAATGTAAAGTTGGAGTTACCTTTAGTATTCAAAACCTCATAATACTTTCTATAGATCTTTGATTCTAACTCCCATGTTGCCTCTTTAATGCCATGATGCTTCCTCATGACCTTGACTAATGGAATGGTCTTGCCACATAGGACTTGCTCTCAAGGGTTTAAGATTTGATCATGAATCTTGTTGGATATCCAACTCACTCTGATCTAGTACATGTGTTGGTTAGGCTCATACTTCCTTAACATCAATGCATGACATATGTTTTGAATCTTTGATAGTTGTGATGGTAATGCCAGTTCTTAAGTTGTTGCAATAGTTGCCATCTCATAAGCTATCGCTAGCCAGCAACATCTTAAGAGTTGGATTACCACCACTAGAATGAGAAAGTTTCCATCACTAGCATGTATTTGGTAGTCTTGATTCCAAGGGGATATGGATGCTAAGCACCCTACCATACATAGGGACACTCAAGAAGGAATTAAATAACCAATTTCTACTTTGCAACTTACAAACTAACTTGCTAGGGAGAGCTTGAATAAACTTAAGCATATGGAAAGGTGTGGGATTATGTGAAGGAATTCAGCTCATTGATGCTAGACATAAAAAACATGTTCGACAAAGACAAGCTTTTCAATTTTATATCTAGTTTGCAACCATGGGCTATAGCAGATGGTGAGACACTTGCCAATGGCTATAGCAGCTATGGATAGCCTGGTGGACTATAAACTCGGGCATCTACTCCACCAAAGAAGGCTGAAGGTTTCCAAGGAAATGGCAATAAAAATGAAGCCGAGTCCAGCGGTAATAAAGAAGGAGATACACGTGGAAGGAAGAGCATGGGGTGCTTCATATGTGATGGACCTCTAGGGCAAAGGATTACCCAAAACAGAGTCAAGTAATTGCTTTGATTAGTGATAGCATAGAGGAAGGTGCTAAGTAGGTGATCAGCACAATCCAATACATATGATAGGCAATGTTACAGTAGCCCATGATACAAAAGAGCTAATGTACATGAAGGTGGTCGTCAATGGGAGAATAGTGGATGAAATGTTGGAAATGAAAGTACACATAACTTTTTGTCGAAAAAAGAAGTTAAGTAGTTGAGGATGTAGCCAAAGAAATCTCCGCAGACAATGAAAGTGGTGAACTCTAAGGAGGTGGCTCATGTGGTACGAATTTTAGGGACAAGTGAGCTTGACTATGCCTCTTGATGACTTTGAGCTCATTTTAAGGATGGAATTCTTCCTTCACCATAGTGTGGTTTTAATCCCTTACTCACAAGTTATCTTTATTATGGATAATGAAGAGCTAGCAATGGTTAAATGTGAGCTACCAGTGGAAAGGGGTTTGGATACACCATTAATTCAGTCCATTGCACAGCTCGTAACAAGCTTGGACATGAGAGAGTGATGCAGGAGCTTGACTTTATTTCCACTTAGACGACAACGCTTTGGCCTTCTAATTTCTTTTAATGCTTGTTGTCATTTCATAAGTTGTAAACTGTCATTTTATGGTTGTTAATTTTAGATAATTAACTGAATTGTTAAAGATATTAGCTTTTAGCCTATTTTGTCATGTGTTGGAATACACCTTGGCATAAAAGTGGGTTGGTTTCTTATACAGAACAATTTTTTACAAACAGAAGAAGAATCAAGAAAAGTTTTGTAGAATTGATTTTGTGCTAAGATCTTTTTTTTTCCTGTCAAATTTCCTTTTTAATCTTTTGGTCCTTCATCAGAGAGAGGTCTTAAAAGACAACAATTTTGGGAACAAAGCAGAAACAAACAAGGGAGGTGTTTGATACGGTTGCTGCTAAGTATGCTAAAGGGACACCTTCTAGGCTCCTACAAGCCTTTGCCAAATGAGATATGCCTATGATTTATAATATGCTTCCACAGTTCATAGGTAATATTGTGGTGATACAAAGAGTGCTTAAAAAACGAATACATCTAGTATGAGGGTAAGTTTTACATATGGCAATTTTCATGTCCTTGAGGAAAAACTAATAGGAGACATGCAGGAGTATCTCAAGCTTGCACTGATTGTACAAATGTAAGATGGAGAAGGAGACGTCGGTCTTTTACAATCTTTGGTGAATGACGCAGAGCATTGGCAGTTAACTTCAAGGGAGTTCATTCACAAGGTGACAAAGGTAGTGCACACCACATGCCTGCCTAATGAAAAATGGTGTGCACTATACATTGAGAAGAGAGTACCTTGATACTCTTTTGACGAGGATATCGGGCTTTTATGATAGGTGTGGTTTTTTTACAGGCATAAAATTTGCACACGGCTAACATAACTTGTCTTGCACTATATTGAGGTAAGAGGGGGCTGCATAAGGGCCAAGGAAGAGTGCATGTGTAAGCACTTAGCAAGGCTGGTAGCACGAAATGGCATTTGAGCGCAGGGTTAAGTACAGCACGATGTGAATGCTACCATGAGGGAATACACTTACATAAGTTGAATGCAGCATAGGGCTAATATGCAGCATGCATAATATGGGTGCACTATAGGCATACATAAGAGATAAGCACAACATAGTAGGACAATGCACACACATGGGTAGGGAGCATGGTATGACACGCATATGAGAGTTGGTCATGACACAACGGAACAATGTGCCTACTTCGACAATGTGATCGCAACATTAGGACGAGCAGGCATATATAGGCTAAGACGCATATGAGGATTGGCCAAACAACATGAGCGTGCATATGAGATATGTGCAACAATAGTGGTAGTGACATATAACATAATAGGGTCGCAAGTAACACATGGTTCAATGAGGTGGCGCTAATCATCAAAAGGTTGGTTCTTACATTTTAGTGCTAAGTTGCATGAATCAAAGACATGATCAAAAGGCTGCACATGTTAGAGGGTTGACTTGATGGTTAAGAGGATCATGTTGTCGTAAAATAGAGGAGTGGGAATAGGTCCTAAGATAAAGGCTAACCTAGTAAAGGGCTAAGATCCTTACATGTAAGGCTATATGGCAGCATAGGAGCATGCCAAATCATTCTAGCAATTTGCATGCACCAAGTGTCATAATCATATAGCTTTTAGGGATTGGGGTTTATCTTACATAGGTAGGGTTATTGATTATACCCTTGTATAAATAGGTAGCAAAGGGTTACCTAGAGACATTCATTCAAATTGAGAGAAGTCACCAACTCAAGAAAGCAACACTCAATTGAAAGAGCAATTGAGAGATTTATTGAGAAACACTCAATACGCAAGGGGAAACACACAACAACAGGGATTGGGTGAATATGCATAGAAAAGGGTTTGCTAATGTATGAGGTGTAATGTAATCGGTTGGCTCACATCCTTTCAAGTGGCATTGCATTCTTTTCTTTGAGTTAATAAAGAAAAGCTGAAAGTTGGTTATTCTATAAATTTGTGTGCTTGTCTTAAAAATTTTTAATGGGAGTGTATCGTGCAGGTTTACTAACCTCTATTGTAGTTAACCATGTAGCTAGCTAAGCAACGCTTGGCATAAGGCACTCCACATAGTAAAGAAAAAGCCTTGTGAGCAAGCATCATACATTGGATCTCTTATAATTTTTCTTTCATGTATTAGCCTTCCCAAAGATTTGTATCACTTGGGCTCGAGTGATGGATTTTGGTCCATTTGAGAGGATCTTGGGCTGAGGGACACTTTGTCCGAGCCTAAATACGGTACAAAAACTTTTGGAATAAGATATGTATTCTAACATCTTTATGGGCATTAATTTCTAATGGACTCTCGGACTATCCCCCTCTTCTAGAGTTGTTAGCTAAATATTTTCTTCAAAATCTAGCACTAAAATTTAAAGTTTTAACATATAGTACTATCATAATTATAAACACTTTTGTAATAGATTGTCTTCTCAAAGCATCTAACCTAGTATTCTATTCTATTAATGCAAGTCGTTTGTTTCCTATTAAAAATAAATAATATAGTTCTTATGCTTCAATGACCCAAAAAAAACTATATTCTAATAATATCAAGTATCCCAAATTTTCATGAACGAAACTATAATAGCTACGTACAATACATTATATTTTGTGAAAAGATAACAATTCAGTAAGTTTATTTAAGGTTAACAACCTGTATATTAATAATATGAAATACATACAAAAGGGTCTCAAATTTTTTCTCAACTTGGAATGTCATTCTTTGTTCAATACAAATTTCAAGATTCACTGGAGTTCACATTTAAACATATAAGAAAAATTTTGGAAATTTGAACACAAATAGATTAAGAATATCTAGAACTACAATTAAAAAAGTCAATGACTTGTTGAGATGTAAAATATGTAATATTTTGGTAAGCACTGATTAGGTATTATCTATCAATATTTCACATGATTAGTAGTTTTCCATTAATTTTGGACATTACATTTTTCATGCATTAAGATACTCCTCTATAGTGTACTGGCCTTTTTTTAATTAGGATTGGCAGTCCTTGATAACGAAATAAATTCAATATGTAAGCATAAGAGAAACTTATGCTTAAACTTATTCATACCACTACGTGTCACTCTCCTAACATGCTAGCCTGAATAAGTTCAGCACATGAAAGCTTAACATGCTCTGCTCCAAATACTGTTTAAGGTAGAAAATATCATTGCCTTAGTTTATTTCTTGTCCATGCTATCACAACTGCATCATTAGCAATTTCAAGAAAAGAGAAGACATTCTATCTTAAAATTTTGTAACCCAAACATAAAACATTAATTTCAATGCTACGCATATGAGGATCAATTTATAAACCTCGTATATCCAATATCAACCCATTGGAGTGAGTAGGAATGATTCATGCTCACTTGACAACAAAAGAATAATAGAGAATAGTCATTTCGTTAGTGACACACATTTTAAATTAAACAAAACTGTACAAGGAAATGACATAGTAGACCAATGCTCGTATAAAAAATTCAAGATTTCTTATAAATATCTTTATAAAGGAATAAATTGCAAAATATGTACTAGTTCTTGCATAAACTCAATATACGAAACATCAACCTGATTAAAACCAGACACAGGAGAGAATAAAAGTTTTAGGCATAAAGACAGTAAGTCAGTAACCAGTATTTGCTCACACAACATAATCTTGTCTAATTCCATCCTTCTTGGCTTGAAGTTGATAAAATTCCCTGATATCAATTACTTGAAACAAATCCAAATGCATCACCAAATATTATACAACGTTTGCTAATCTATTCCTATGGTACCCAACAGGTTATGAAACCCATGTCAAAACACTCTTTTAAACATTTATATGTTAAAACATAATAATAGGGGGATGTCATACATCTAAAAATTAAATCAAAATAAACATAAAGCATATAAGTATATGTACAATTACATATCAAAATTGACAAGACCCAACCTAATTATCACTATTTATGGGATCTCGAACATCCTATGAATAATGATAATTAAGAAGAGTCTAAATAAAATTAAGTTTTTATTCAATATCAAAAATATTTAATAAAAATTCAGCAGAGTTTTCCTCTCTTTTTCAAACATATCACAACCTGAAAATTTATTCAAAACATTTCCAATATTCTCAACATCAAATCATTGCTTCTGAAAATTTTTATTTCAACCCAACACAACCATAGTACATATTTTTGTGAGACAATTTAGTTTGATTTATTATAACAAAACATCAGAATATATGTATGTATATATATATATATACACACACACACACACATACATGTGAACCAAAAAATAAAAACCAAGATTTGATTATAGATGTGTGGCCACTTCCAAACGCAAGGAGAAGCTCAACACCAATCCAGCGACAACATATGTGTGTTGTCTCTATGTCTGTGTCTCTCTGTGTGTGGGTTGGGAAGGGGGGTGGGGGTGGGTGTGGAGGCGGTGCGCAGGGATCTGGGGCGTTTTACTATAGAAGAATGGGAAAAGTACAAAAAAGGGTGAGCTAAAGGCTTAGTGAGTGGAATGATTTTTAAAAAAATTCACAAATATTTTGAAATCATGTAAAACATATTAAATTCATGAATATTTATGTAAAAATTCAATAATGATTATTTTCAGCTAAAATATCATAAAACTGATGATAATGCTTTATCTTAAGGAAAATTTCATATTTTAGAAATATCAATAAATGATTAAATTTCAATTGAAATATCATAAAAATAATAGCTTTAACTCAAGAACAATTCAATATTTCAAAAAAATCAGAAAATCATTAACAAAATCCACACCAAATAAGCATATACCCAATGCACATAAGTAGAGGGGGACAATCTCATATCATATCATACTAAGGAGTAGAAAATTGTACCTTAAGTTAGACTTAATTAGTAGCCCAATTTTGTCGCTGTTACTCAAACACTGGCCCAAAGAACATAGTAAAACCTCTGGATCACCGAACAGAGGGGGAACGGGTGCCTGCAAAGACAATCTGATATGAAAGTTAGGTCCCAAATTTTGTAGAGATAATCAACGGTTAAATAATCAGAACTGAAATGAATCCAAGCAAGAGTCCATAATCCAATTGAAGACAAATGAAAGATTGAATGAGAAAAAAGATGAGAATATCTAGAAAGAGAGTTTTTATGTGTATAGTGGCTTGTTCATGGCTGAATTCCTTCTTTGGGAAGCTGATTTTCTCTCCATTTATCCTCATCACAAGCCTCCATTCTTTTTCCTAAGGCAATTCTCGAGCTCCCCCCTTACCTGTGACATCTCATCAATCTTGGATTGCTTATGGCACCATCTCTTTCTTCTTCTGGGGTTTCTTCTCTTGGAAACTCAAACTCCACCATGCCTTCTAGTTTTTTGCCTACAAGTTCCTCGTTATCCCATGTTCAAAGCTCCCGCGCCCACCCTTCCCTCCTCTTCTTCCCTCCTTCGACAGCACCCCTCCCCCCCCAACCTGCCCCACGTTTCAACCAACTTTTACTTTTTTTCTCTGTTCCATGTGAGGCTTCTAGCTAGCCACATGTATTCCCGCAACCCTTGTCACTTCCCTCTGACTTTTCATTAATTTTATCTTATCTAGAGAATAAGGGCGAAGAAGGTGTCTAGTGGGCTAGCCTTGAAGATTGGGTCTATTTAATTCTAAAAGAGCCTTTTGGAGGGTTAAGCACTAAACTAGACTGAGCTTTTTCCCAATAGGCTTGGGCCTTGAATACAAGATATTTTCCTCTCATTTACCCATTTTTTTGGACATGGGCTTAATTGAGCCAAAAGCTCATGTGCAAAAAATTAATCATTTTGTCTTTTAGCCCTTTGAACCCTTGGACTGCCTATAACCCCTCTTGTTATCATAATTTATCTCTAAAGAACTTTAGGATGCCCCAGTGTCAGGTTTAAGACTACTTATATGCCCCTTGTTGGGTCCAGACAGGTTATACTGACTCTCAAAATGATTTTTCCAACACCACAGTTGCTTTGTAACGGTTTGCCCTAGTTTGGAGTTCTCTGTTTACCTATACTTCACAATGGCCTATCCCTTACTAACCAATCTGCTCCTCTTGTACCTAGATGCTTAAAGCCTATTAATGATGCCCCTCAGACTTTGGGCACTCTGTAATCTTTCCCACTCCGATTTGAGTACCACTGTAATCTATCTCCCTGTTCCCAAATATCCCCAAATGCCTTAGACCCAATAGGGACCTCTCGATTTTGGCACTCACTAGTCCTGTTCCCTTTTGTTCCTAAATGCTTAGGGTCTATATGTGTTCCTTCCTCATTTAGGCATTCAGTAATCCTATTTTCCTTTATTCCTAAATGTTTGGGGTCTGTCTAGGTTCCCCTCGATTTAGGTACTAATCATTTTAATATATCTTGTTCTCAAATGCTTTAGAGTCAAACAAAGTCTCTCCTGAATTGGGCACTTAGTATTTTGTTTCCTTAATTTCTTAAATGATTTGAACCTCTATGAGGTCTCCTTCAATTTAGGCACTCAGTATTTTGATCCTCCCTATTTCCAAATGCTTTGGACCTGACCTAGATCTCCTTTGATTTAGTAGGCACTCAGTATATCGATCCCCTTTATTCCCAAATGATTGAAACTTGAACAAAGTCTCCTTTGATTTAGGCATTTAGAAACCTCAAAACACCTTGGTCCCGACATAAATCCCTTGATTTGGGCACTTAGACCCTAAATGCCTTGGATTCGATAAAGACCCCTTGATTTGGGCACTCAGATCCCCCAAATGCCTTGATTCTGACAAGAATCCCTTGATTTGGGTATACAATCAACAGTAAAGAAATAATAACTAGTAAACATTTTCACACAATCGTTAGCACAAAAAACACTACTTCATTCCCTTTATTCCATTTGGGCCTATCTGAACCATACAATTATGAGCATACAAAAGATTCTACACACAATTTTTCATATTACAGTCATACAAAAACTTCATATGTGACTCCTCTAAGGCACAGGACATGTATCCTCCTATTAAGCATAGTATTTCCTAAGTTGAAGAGTATCCCAAGGTTTAGAAATTTGCTTATAGTCCAACATGACCAAGAGGTAAGATCCCTCGCCTAAGTCTTTTATGCTCTATCATGGTCCTTCCCAATCTATATTTGCTTTGGTCACCACCATTCGATTTGGTTAGGCCTCAACCACATAGCTTGATTTCCCACGTATGGTACAAATATATTTTTCGTCATTAATTTCTACTGTGTACCTCACTTTAGGCCTTTCTGTTCCTGATCCTACCATTGTTACAGGTTTTCGTAAGGTTTGTACTTGCTCCTGCTCAACTTCCCCTAGTTCTTCTGCCACATAACTGGTCAATATCTCCTTTATAATCATAATCTCTATAGGTTCTAAGGTTTTTACAATCTCTTATCAAGTGCCCATAGTTTTCATTGAATAAGCAATATACGCTCTTATCCTAGGTGGACACTTCCGGTAAACATTTAGGTGTCCTAAAAATGCCTCTGTCCTTATTCTTCTGCCAAATCTCCACGATTAAAGTTTTTAGTGGTATTAAAGGAGTTTTGGTCTCTCTGTATCTAGCCTCTACCACTTCTGGTCCTTTTCTTCAGGTTCTATTCCCTTTCTTTTTTGTCCTATAAATAGTTGTTCTGTGTTATGTTCCCCCCTTACTGCCAAAGCAATTTCATGCTGTTGGGCAGCTTCCTCCTGTTCCAAGCAAATCCACCCCACTGCCTTGGTTGTGATTTCCTCCATCTTTCTTATGTCCTTCTAAATCAAATATTGATGGAATTTGATTCTAGTCCTCATGTCATATTTGAAAGCACTAGCTGCTGCCTCCAAGTCATATTTTTTCACCTGATTGAGATCATTGTCAAACCTGGCCATGAATTCTCCCATCTTCTCTCCTTGAGCTTATTTCAAAGAATAAAGGTCAGTGATGGTTTTTGGTTGCCTTCTGTTCCTGGATATTGTGAGAGAAATACCTTTGCTAGTTCATTAAAGTTGTCCATCCATCTTGGCGGTAATGACCTAAACCATCTCAAGGCTAAACCCTTCAAAGTTGTAGGAAAACCTTTGCAAAGCAATGTATCATCAAGGGTCTCTAGGGATATTTTCTGGTAGTAATGAAAAATGTGCTCTTTTAGGTCTCCTTTCCCCTCATATAGTTTTGGGTGGGCATGGTAAACTTTTCTAGCTTTAGGACATTGTTCATATGGTCAGTGAAGGGAGTTTGGCTTATTCTTTGAGTAGTGAGGGAACGTGGGTTAAAAAGGTAGGTTGTGGATATGTCTTTCATCATATTTTCTACCATATGGTTTAGCTCTACCATAACCATGTCGAACATCTTCAGGTTCATATCATAAGCATTTTCTCTACTTGAGTTGGGGTTCCATTTGGGGTTTCCACCACCTCTTTCTGCTTCTTAACTGGGTATAGGAGGGGTTTTCCTGCATCCAATTACACTGTCGACCTTTCCCTCCCCTTGGGCCTCTTGTCCATCACTTTTTTTCCCACCATCTTCCTACGAAGCTCACTAATTTCCTTCCTAGCTTTCTCTAGCTATTTTCTTATGTTCGCCATAATTGGGTCAATCCCACCCTGGTTCCCTTTTGGTCGAGATGTCCCCTCACCTGTGCGCGGGTTGTGAGCTACATCTCCTTCCATCTTAGAAGTGTTACGAGTTGATACCACCATCTCAATCACAAAGTTGAGAACAAAAGGTAGCTTCTTGTTTATCAATGCCTTAAGACTCATTCAAAAACTACGATTTCTCCAAAAGTTTCCCACAGACGACATCGGTTGAAGGAGTAGAAAATTGTACCTCAAGTTGGACTAGATCAGTAGGCCATTCTTGTCTCCATTACTCAAACAATGGCCTAACAAACACAATAGAACCTCTTGATCAATACAGCTTCACTAGACAGAGGGGGGATAGGTACCTACAAAGACACTTCGATGCCAAAGTCAGGTCTTAAATTTTGTAGAGATAATCAGGGGTTAAATAATCAGAACTGAACTGAATCCAAGCAAAAATCTATAATCGAACTGAAAATAAATGAAAGATTGAAGGAGAAAAAAGATGGGGAAGCTCTAAAGAGACGGTTTTTATGTATAGTGGCCTGTTCATCAATGCCTTAAGACTCCTTCAAAAACTATGATTTCTCCAAAAGTTACCCACAGACAGCATCAGTTAAAGGAGTAGACAATTGTACCTCAAGTTGGACTAGATCGGTAGGGCATTCTCGTCCATTACTCAAACAATGGCCCAACAAACACAGTAGAACCTCTTGATCAATACAGCTTCACCGGACGGGGGGGGGGGTACCTACAAAGACACTTCGATGCCAAAGTTAGGTCTTATATTTTGTAGGGATAATCAGAGGTTAAATAATTAGAATTGAACTGAATCCAAGCAAAAATCCATAATCCAACTGAAAATAAATGAAAGATTGAAGGAGAAAAAAGATGGGGAAGCTCTAACGAGACGGATTTTATGTGTATAGTGGCCTGTTCGTGGCTAAATATCATGTACCCCCTTACCTATGATGTCTCACCATTCTTGGATTGCTTCTAGTAGCATCTTTTCCTTTTCTGGGATTTCTTCTCTTGGAAACTCATACTCTATAATGCCTTCCAGTTTTCTGCTTGCAAGTTCCTCGTTATCCCCTGTTGCCCCCATGTTTTAACCAACTTCTTTTCTTTTTCTCTGTCCCACATAAGGCTTCCAACTAATAGCATGAAGTCCCACATCTTTTCCTTTTCTGGGATTTCTTCTCTTGGAAACTCATACTCTATAATGCCTTCCAGTTTTCTGCCTGCAAGTTCCTCGTTATCCCTTGTTGCCCCCATGTTTTAACCAACTTCTATTCTTTTTCTCTGTCCCACATAAGGCTTCCAACTAGTAGCATGAAGTCCCACATCTTTTCCTTTTCTGGGATTTCTTCTCTTGGAAACTCATACTCTATAATGCCTTCCAGTTTTCTACCTGCAAGTTCCTCATTATCCCCTGTTGCCCCCATGTTTTAACCAACTTCTATTCTTTTTCTCTATCCCACATAAGGCTTCCAACTAGTAGCATGAATTCCCGCAACCCTTGTCACATCCCTCTAACTTTTCATTAATCTTATCTCATCTAGTAAATATGGGTGAAGAAGGGGTCTAGTGGGTTAGGCTTAGAGGATTGGGTCTGTTTAATTCTAAAATGGCCTTTCGAAAGGTTAAGCACCAAATTGGCTGGGCTTATTCATAGGCTTGGACCTTGAACACAAGATATTTCTCTTTTAACTGATAATAATGCTTCATCTTAAAGAATATTCCATATTTCAAAAAAATCAGAAAATCATTAACAAAATCCACACCAAATAAGTACATATCTAGTGCACACATGTAGAGGGGGACAATTTCATATCATATCATACTGCCAATATACTCATCAACCAAACAATATCACATATATCATATGCAATACGTATATCCAGTCCACATACCATGGGACAGGGGAATCTATCATACCTAACGACCCATTCGCCCAGGCAGAGGGGGACGATCTAATAACAATAGAGAAGGATACTTGTATGGCGGTTTCTTTTCTCCAAAATAATTAATTTTGCTCAATTCTATAATAAATAATAATTCCAACAACATATAAAATTTTCACATAATCTTCCCACAAATTTTGAAATTTAGTCAAATATTCGTAAATCATTAATTCATCATATATTCACAATTTTTCATATACTTGTACTCAAACTCACAATATCCATAAATTTTCGCTCCCAATAAAGTAACTGAATTTTCTTCCCTTTAATTAAAAAAATCAACATAAAAATAATTTCTATTTCCTAAAATCATCAATAATTTAAATTTTTCATACTAAAACATAAAACACATAAATATAAATAATTTATTGCAAATAAATAAATTTTAATAAAATTTTCACTCACAAAACTGGAGATTAATCTTGGTTAGCTCCAGGATCTGCTAATTAATCTCTAGTTGAATTTCTCTATATAATAACACAATTCAAATGCTATATTAAAATACCATTATTTAAGAATTAATAATAAAGAAAACTTAAAATCTATATAAACTGGTTGTCCAAGATACACTTACTTCTCTATTTTATTTTGTTTTATCTCTCCATTTTGTCTTCCTTAAATCGGTTGCCCTTCTCCTTTTTCTTGACCACTTAACTAACTTTCTGTCTCTCTCTTAACTAACTTTCTGTATATTTACTTTATCTTGTAAATGCTCCACTGTAACCTTTTCTAATCTTTTCCCTGCGTGGTGCTCGAAATTTTCTCCACCTTTTCTCTTGCTCCTGATCCCTCTTTGTTGGAATTAAGTAAATGAAGCTTTTCTCTGAGCCAGAGTCTCTTTTATACTTTTATATATGCTCTCTCTCTCTCTCTCTCTCTCTAATCTCTCCATTCCTTCCTCTTTGTATCATTTGCACCGAATAATATATGCTTAAAATAAATAAAAAAAATCTATCTTATTTTATTATTTTGCTAAAAGATAAAATCAACATGCAATTAATGCTTTGTTTCCCCTTTTAGTTCCTCTAGACTGGGGATTTGCTCTTTTGTTTTTGTGGGAACCTATGGTGAAATCTAAGTAGAAAACAAATAATAAGGCTAATGGAGGAACCTTTGCCTCAATACAACTCTAAGTTGAAACATGTAATATTGCCTGCTTTTTAATTCTACGTAATTTGGCTTAAATAACCGTAGATTACGACAGTTCAAAAAGACTAACAAATCAGATATTCTTGGTCCACTCCAACCACTTGGACTTCTTCAAAATCAACTCAAAAAACAACTCCTCCCTCCTTAGTTTGACCCTTGTCCTCCACTTCCATTCTTCTTCTTTGTCCATGCATGTTTCAATTAAGAAAAGTTTTTTGCAATGGTGTCCAGGAGCAAATCTTTCGTTGCAATTATAGCATAACCCTTTAGCACGTCGCTCTTGCATTTCGATTTGTGATATTTGTCGGACTGGAAGATTAGAAGTGCTCCTTGTGGCCTCCCCGTTAGGTGTCAAATTTTTTGTGCGATGTTATAAGCTTGATATAAGCGTGCCAAGCCAATGGGTATTGATGTTGTTGGGCAACCAGCTAAAACATCTGCCTTGATTAAGTCCTGTAACGTACTAATAAAACAACTAAGTTGGCGACTCTTAAGTAAGATGTCTTGCTTTTGCCAACAACCTCTTAAACTGAGTTTGATAGTTACGGACTGTCCCGACTTGCTGTAGTTTGATTAACTCCCCAAAGAAATCTTAAAATTTCATTGCCCCAAATCTCTCATTTACTCCTCTTGAAATTCCTGCCAAGTGATCACCCTCTTCTCTTGTTTGAGTAATTGGTACCATAGTTGTGCGTCCCCTTCCAAGTGAAATGATTGTTAATGCCTCGACCTTCCTTAACTTGTCGGGTCTTCTTCTCCATCTCTGTTGCAACGAGGGAAGTCAAGTTTAACAATCCTTGGTACTTGGATGAACCCCATTAGTCTTTCCAGGTCCTCCACTTGGATTCAGAGGTAGTTGCTAATGAGTTCTCTGTCTCCTGATCATGTTGAATGTGGGGCTTCGCAAATTAAACTGAATTGAAAGTTCATTAAGCTTTTCTAGAATTTTTTGTTGACCCGCTGAAGAGAATTCACATCACTTTCTAATTTCTCTTGAATCCATTCCTTTGCTCCGATACCACTGTGGTACGTACTAGGGATTTACTCTTTTGTTTTTGTGGGAACCTATGGTGAAATCTAAATGGAAAACAAATGATAAGGTTAATGGAGGAAGTTAATGGAAGAACCTTAGCCTCAATCTAAGTTGGTTGAAACATGTAATATGGTCTATTGTACCGCAATCAGCGCATTGATCTCTGTAGCCTTAATGCTTTTTGCTGGTTGGTTTTTATTTTACGTAACTTGGCTTAAATAACCGTAGATTACAACAATTCAAAAACATAAAATCAAATCCCAAATTAATAGAAAAGGACCAGGAGAAGACTAAAATCAGGGAAATAGCTTAGGTATAGCAGCTATACCCATATAACTACTATTTATTTTGTATAAAAGTCCTAAACGGATGTATAAAAGTCGTAAACGAAGAAATAAAAATTTGAAAATTATATAAAAGTAATGTTTACGATTTTTATTTCATTTACGACTTTTATACAAAATAAACAATATACAACTGATGTATTGTAACTAAACTCCTAAAATCAAACTCGTAATAGCTTATTCAAAATCAACTCTAAACACGTAACAACTTCTCAGTTTTGCACTCTCCTTTCTACTCTAGATGGCACTTCTCATATAAAGCTCAAACAGATGAAAAAAAAAATCAAGCATATAAAATATTAGATTCAATAGCCTTGAATGATAATATTTAATGACCTTGTCTCCCACTTAAACCTAAGCCCTCCCACTTAAACCTAAGCCACATAATCTAAGCCACATAAATCACTCATCTTATCCTGACGCAAATTAAACAAAAAAAAAAAATTATATCCTTTATACATAAACTCAAACAATTAAACAAATTAATCACTCAATAGACCGGGATTTAAAGAGAAATTTAATTCAAACTCAAACAATCTATTAAGCTCAAAACAATCCCAACAATTAAAGATGTTATCTCAAAGCAATTCAGCCTATAATCATTATAAAAATAGTTATATAAAAACATATATATTAAGATTGAAATTCAACACTTAAACAAGATCACATATCCTTTTTCTATCTTAATAGCAATCCTTTATACATAAACTCAAACAATTAAACAAATTAATCACTCAATAGACCGGGTTTTAAAGAGAAATTTAATTCAAACTCAAACAATCTATTAAGCTCAAAACAATCCCAACAATTAAAGATGTTATGTCAAAGCAATTCAGCCTATAATCATTATAAAAATAGTTATATAAAAACATATATATTAAGATTGAAATTCAACACTTAAACAAGATCACATATCCTTTTTCTATCTTAATAGCAATCCAACAAGAACAACTACATTCATATTTTTTACAAATAAAAACAATTAAAAATAAATAAATTAAGATAAAAAAATTAAACTCCTGAAACGTTAAACAAAAGTCAATAAGCAATATTTAAAAAAAAATATCTAAAACGAAAACAAATCTCGTGAAACAGGAAAAAAGAAAATAATTCGATAAACGAGAAAAACTATTTCAAAAAGACAAAAAGAAAATTAAAGCCAAGAATACGAACAAGTCAACTGACAAGAAAAAGAAACAAAAATCAAGAATCATCAAGAGCAAAAGAAATTGGTGAAACAAAGTAGAATAAAATAAATAATTCAATAAACAAGAAAAACTACATGAAAAAGAGATAAAGAAAAGAAAAGGAAATAAGAACAAGTCAATGGGCAAGAAAAAGAAACAAAAAATAAAGAATCAAGATCAAAAGAAATTCATAAAACGGAGAAAACATCATCAAATAAGTAAAATAATTTAATAAACAAGAAAAACTATTTAAAAAAAAGAAAAATAAAATTAAGAACAAGGAATAAGAACAAGTCAACAGACAAGAAAAAAAAATCAAGAACCAAGAGCAAAAGAATTCATGAAACAGAAAAAACATCATAAAATAACAAAACACGTCAATAAACAAGAAAAACTACTTCAAAGGAAAAAAATGTCAAGAAATAAAAAAGAAAAAGAAATTTCAGAATCGATAAAGTTCTCATGTAACGAAAAAAAATTCAAATAATATGAAAAATAATCAAACGAAAAGAAAAAACTTATTTAAAAGAAAAAGAAGAAAATAAAATGTCAGAAATACGAAGAACCATTCAAGAGACAAGAATAAGAAAAAAAATCAAGAATATAAAAAGAAAATCAAACATTAGAGAAATCAATAAATAAGAAAAACAATTCAAAATGAAACCAGAAAATGAAAAGAAAATTCAAGAATCGGGAAAAAAATATCATGAAAGAGAAAAAATCAAATAATCCAAAAATAAACCAATAAAGGAGACAAACAATTTCCAAAATAAAGGAGGAATAATGTCAAGAAATAATAACAATTCAGTAGACAAGATAAGGAAAAAAAAGTCAAAAATAGAGAATCAAAGGAAAAAAATCATAAAACATAAATTAATTAAATAAAAGGACAAAAAAAGAAATTCGAGAATTAAGAAAAAGACCTAGAAACAGAAAAATTAATTTCCAGTAATTGCTAATAAGAAAATACTTAAAAAAAAGAAAAAATAATTTATGAATCAAGAAAATATCTCATGGCAACTTTAAAAAGAATTAGGCAATTATAATAAATCTCATTAAACAGAAAATTCAATTTCAACTAATAAGAAAAATAATTCAATAAACAAGAAAAAAATTGAGAAATAATATCAAAAAGAAAAACAATCGAAAAAAAAACAACCCTAACAAATAAAAAGAACAAATTCAATAAAAATAAAACAATTCAATGTCAAGCAACAAGAAAAAGGAGAAAGAATTAAAAAAAAGGTTTCTTAAGAAAAAGAAGACAAAATAAAGCTCAGGAGTACCATTTTTTCGACGAAATCTTAAACAAGTTTCTTCGATTTAAAGAAAGAAAGGGAGAAACGCAAGAAGAGATCATGAAAGACCTAATCATAATAAACCGATGAAGTTGCACAGCCGACGGGATTTAGCCCATGGAATTGAATAGAGTGGGCAAGTTGAGTGGGTGAACGAGAGAGTGAGAATTTGAGAGTTAAAAAGAATTCAACATAGAATGAAAAACGTAGTATGAGGTTTTTAGAGTGCTAGTTCTCGAATTTACCCCTGCCTTTGCATATTAAAACGGAAGTGTCATTTGAATTTAAAATTTTTAACGTTAATCTTAATATTAAGTGAAGTGTGTGAAAGTCAGTTGTAATTTAAAATCAATTATAGTTAACAACGGTAATATTATTTTAAATGAGTTTGCTGCTTTATCGTGTGAAAGATTTCAGATTTCATAACGTCATGTAATTGTAATTTTTAATTTAAAAAATGAAATAAATAAAAATTTAATGATGACTAGTCAATATATACATTAAGTGGCACTATTGATATGACAACATATTTACTTTTTTTAGATATTAAAAAAAAAAAGTAGAAAACTTTATGGATGACCTTGAAGGCACTACCTTTGAGAATTAGTTTCAAATACCCCAAGATTGAATGCATTTAAGCGTATTATGGTAACTTCAAAGCCCATTGCAAGTACAATCAATATGTTGAGACATATTAGCTTCAATTTTGGACATTTTCTTCGTTAAAGAACTTAAAAGCCCATGATTTCTTGAGAAAAAATTGAAAAAAATACTCTAAATTAGTAGCTTCTTGAATAAATGATTGTATCTTTAAAAATTTACATACTATGACCCTATTTGATTAATCATATTCGATAAGTATGTCCGACGATGTTTAACAAGTGCATCAAATAGTATCCGATAGTTACCGATAGTATTCAACAAGTATCCAATAGTATTCTACACTCGACAAAATGACATGATATATAAATTTTCAATGACATGACTTTTTTTTTAATTCATTCTTAAATTTTGAGCATTTTCGAATTTTTTCTAACTTTTATTACTCATATTTGTATATAGTTGAAAATAATATTTCTTCTTCACTCGGTTTAAATTAAATACCTATTTATTTTATGCACTCCTAGCTTACGGGGTACCGCTCCATTAGTGAGACAACAAAGATTACGGTCTCGAAGCTTTCTCCCAAAGCTTATAATAGTAGTCTGGTCCTGGAACGAAAAGGAACTGGCCCTAGGATTGCAACTGAATCTGCAACTGGCTTAAGAATCAACGAGAGAATGGGAGGCCTACTCCCTAATCGTCTCTCTTGAATTGCCATCAACCGAATTGAAAGATGAGTCACAGCTGGAAAAAATTCCTGTAGCCCTTGCTTCCATAAAAGCTCCTTCCTCTCGAGTGGAACCGACAACATCAGTAGAAGTGAAAGTCTGTCCTTTTGCTTCTATTCATTCATAGCGGCATCTGCACCTTAATCACTGAGAGGAAGATTTAAGAGTTTTATCTTTTCAGAATTTTTATTTTCTGTGAGGGTAAAACAGTTAATTAATAAAAGATTAAAAAAAAGAGGTTTAATAAGTTCAAAAGTGGGAGCGGAAAAAAACCTTTCTTTCTCAGCTTTAAGGGATTGACTGATAGGAAATTTAGAGAAGTTAATTTGCAAGAGGATTAGAGGACTTTAAGTTGTCCGTTGCTGGACTTGTGTAAGTCGTGGCATCAGCATGGACGGAGCCACACTACCCACTGAGAAAAAAGAATCTTATTTTTTCATCTACCAATTATTATAGAAGTTTAAACTTAGATGTGTTTTCATCATTATACATAATCATTTATAGGATATAAAATATGTAATTTTAATTTGTTTCAACTCCATTGAAAAGATAATTCTTTTGCATATTTAATTTGTTATAATGTGTTAATGTCAACGCATACTACACTTGTATGTGTCACGCACGTGATGATTTTTGGATCAACTTGTGATAAAACAAGAATATTATATTGTTTATTATTTTACTGTTTCTAGAAGTATACTTTAGGAAGTATTTGATTCATAATATAAATCATCTTAAATTAGGACATTATTTAATGTATCCTAGTGAAAATAGAAGAATATTTATTTGTGTCCTAATTCCTTCAGGAGTTATTTATATCACTTCCTATTATTTTGTATTTATCTTAATAAGAGTTTGATTAGGATTTTTACAGGATTTTAAGGAGATTTCAATCAGACATACCAATATATATATCGTTATGTTTACATAACATATATATGTTGGTTGTGTGAGATTATGTCACGACATTCCAGGAATTGAAAGGAGAGCTTCAACGCAAATTGGAACGCTTCATTGATTATTTGATGAGTAATGCTACTCATACAAACTATTTATACAAACTCATACATACAAACTGATGTGGCATCCCTATATGATTGCCACATCGCCCATGTTAATTAATGTCATTTATTATTAATATATATTTATCAAATCATTGCATTTATTTATCAAATCACATCATGCCACGTCAGTTTGTATGGATGAATTTGTATAAGTAGTTTGTAAGAGTAGCATTACTCTTATTTGATTTGATTTTATGAGTATTGTATTCATATATGAGAGATTTTAATCGTGTATGAATTTTTTATTAGGCCTGTCTGAGTTAGTATACACTTGAATAAACTTGCGAGTTAAGTGTTTATGTAATTCAGTGTCAGACATCATGGTTATGATTTACTTAACAGTGTGTTGTTAAGTTATCTGCGACAGAGAGTGAGCAGTGTCATTAGAGTTTAAGATCTTGACGAGATTTTGTTTTATAAAGATTAGTTCAGTGTGTGAGAGTGAGTCAACACTGTAAACGACCCTAAAGATTGTACAAATAAGAACTTAGTGAATTGTAGCTCTAAAGCTATCCGTGGATGTAGGTTTTACAACCAAACCACGTAAAATCCTCCTGTGTCAATTTACATTACAATTTACTGTTATATTACTTACAACTACATACTTCCAGACAATTGGTATCAGAGCAGGTTCACTAATAAACAATTGAAGAAACGTTCAAGTTGATCTGGAAGAATGGCCTTCATTCGTAATAGAGGATTCGGAACACAACCACCTATTCTTGATGATGGTAATTATCCATTTGGAAAATAAGCATGATGATGTATATCAAATCTCTTAATAACAGGGCATGGACAAGTGTGCTTAAAGGAAGGACACCGCCAACAAAGTTGAATGCTTTTGGTGATGTTGAACCCAAACCTGAGGAGGAATGGACTGATGAAGAATAACGACGTTCAAGTTGGAACTCAAAAGCTCTCAATGCAATTTTTGCTGCAGTAGACTTGAATAATTTTGGACAGATTTCTAGGTGCAAAGAGGCTAAAGAAGCTTGAGACATACTTGAGGTAAAACATGAAGGCACCGCATCTGTTAAAAGATCTAAACTGAGAGACTGAATTCTCAATTTGAAAATTTGATGATGCATGAGGATGAGTCAATTTCTTAATTTTACTCTAATTTATGTCACATCACAAATTCTGCATGCTTGGTAAAACTTTCACTGATGCAGAAATTGTTAGCAAAATTATCAGATCTGGTCCACATAAATTTCAACCATTGAGGAAGTTAAAAACACTGATGAAATAAGGGTTGATGAACTGATTGACATTCTTCAAAACTTTGAAATTAATCAGAGTATTAGGAAGCAAAAAGGAAAAAGCATTGCATTTAATGTTAAAACTGAAAAATTTGATGTGAAACTGATTCTAAACAGATTGCTTTTCTAACAAAAAATTATGTCAAGTTCATGAAAAAGAATTTTAGGAAAAAGAATCAAGGAAAGCCATCAAACTCAAATGAAGACAAGTTCAGGAAATTCAACAAGGAGAATGACAAGAAGAAATTGAAGCAACCTGATAAGAAAGGACAGATTCAATGTTATGAATGTTCAGGTTATCGACATATTTAATCTGAATATGCTAATCTCAAAAAGAAGAACAAAGGCTTGACAGCTACCTAGAGTGATGAATCAAAATCTGATTCGGATGATCAAGAATTCATGAGTAATTTGTTACATTCACAGCATCAGCAGGTGACAAAGGGAAAGCTATTATGACTGACATAACAGAACCTTATAGAACCAATGTTCATCATTCAGATATAGAAAATGATCCAGAATACTATGAATAATTCCAAGATACCTACAATGCACTTTATAATGAACGGCTGAGTCAGAAAGAGGAAATCAAAATTTTGAAGGAGGAGATTGAAGTGCTGAAATGTGAAAAATCTTAAGCTGAAAACCGTATCACAGAATTGGAGATTGCTTTGATAGACAAAACAGTACATGTTGAGAAAATCACAACATAACTGATTGAAAGCAAAAGATGTGTTGATCAACTCAGAATTGGGTCAGCTAAACTTGATCAGGTCTTGAGTCTTGGAAGAGACAACTCCAACAAACATGGATTAGGGTATACAGAAGGTAATATTGCATCCTCATCAACAACAGTGTTTGTGACAGCTTCAACATCAGGTAAAAATTCTGAACCTAACTCAAAAAGGTCAAGTCCTAGTTCAAAAAACAATGAAACATTTGTTTCTTCCCTGAGCTCTTTCAAATCCAGTCCTGAAAAGGTAAAAAAATTCATTCCAACTTATTATTTTTGTTGTAAAAAGGGACATATTAGACCGAGATTCTTTAAATTATTGAATCTTTTACATAAAAGATCAAAACAGTTCAAACTATTATCAAAGTCACAACTGTAGTGGGTTAAGAAAGAGAAGACAGTATGCAAAGTTGCTCTTACTGCTCTTGAACATTCTTCTAACGATTTGTGGTATTTTAACAGTAGCTGCTCCAGGCATATGACTGGAAATAAACAATTTTTGAAAAATTCTAAAGCATGCAAGGAAATGTCACATATGGAGATGAAGCAAAGAGTATGATCATTAGCAAAGGCACTTTGAATGTCAAAGGCCTCCAAATTTCAAAAATGTCTTACTGGTTAAAGGTTTAAAAGCTAATCTCATTAGTATTAGTCAGATATGTGATGATAAGTATATGGTTAATTTCACACAAAACAAATGCATGGTCTTAGATAACTTTGGAAAATGTATTTTAGAAGGAAAAAGATCTTCAAATAATTGTTGTTTGGTGAACATTGCATTTCAAGCTAAGATTTCAGATTTAGAATTGTGGCATCAAAAATTAGGACACTTAAATTACAAAGACTTGATTCGATTGACTAAGTTAGGTACCGTAAAAGGAGTTCCTAAATTTGATGACAAAGTAAATGAAATTTGTGGACCATGTCAAATAGGAAAACAAATTAGAAGTTCACACAAATCCAATCCACATCTTAGCACATCCAAGATACTTGATTTGCTTCACATGGATCTTATGAGTCCTATATAAATTGAAAGTATTACAGGTAAGAGATACATATTTGTTTGTGTGAACGACTTTTCTAGATATACTTGGGCTGATTTTATTAAAAAAAATCTGGGATTTTTGAAGCTTTCAGGAATCTTTGTGTTAAGTTTAAAAATGAGCAAAACAGGAACATTGACAGGATAGTGAGAATAAGAAGTGATCATTGCAAGGAGTTTGAAAATGTTAGCTATGCTAACTTTTGCAAATATCATGGAATTGAGCATGAATTTTTAGCTCTCCTGAACAAAATGGCATTATGGAAAGAAAGAATAGAACTCTTCGAGAGATGGCTAGAGTGATGCTCAATAGCAAGAAATTGACAAAATGGCTATGGGCTAAAGCAATAAGCACTACTTGTTATATTTCAAATAGAGTTTTTCTAGGACCTGGCACTAACCAGACATCGTATGAAATTTTGAAAGGTAGAAAACCTAATTTGAAATATTTTCATGTTTTTTGATGTAGGTGTTATATCTTAAATAACAGAGAGCAGTTAGGTAAATTAGATCCAAGAAGTGATGAATGAGTTTTTGTGGGATATGCACAAAACAGCAAAGCATTTTGAGTTTACAATCTTCGAACTGAGGCAATCATGGAATCTGCAAACGTAGTATTTGATTATCTGGATAATTATGCAGAATACTCACAAGAGGAAAGTATAACTAGCTTTTCAAAAGATACAAAAAAATCATATTCTGACAGTAACAATAATAAAGATGATTCAGTTATAAAAGAGGAAACAATTACTATTACATCAGACACAACAATGATAACTGACAACTTAGATCTGAACAAAAACTCAATCAGAAATGAAGATGAAAGAAAAGATATACCCACTTGGATACAGAAGACACATCCAACTAGCTTTATCATTGGAACACCAGATGGCATGATAAAAACCAGGAGTAAGGTAAGGAATCAGGTAAGATTTGCATGTTATGTTTCATTAGTTGAACCAAAAAATGTGAAAGAAGCTTTAAAAGAAGATGTTTGGATTCAGGCAATGCAAGATGAACTTAATCAGTTTAAAAGAAATGAAGTATGAGAATTAGTTCCTAGACCAAAAAATGCAAATATCATTGGAACTAAATGGATATTCAAAAATAAAACTGATGAAAGCGGTCAAGTAGTAAAAAATAAGGCTAGGCTAGTAGCACAAGGTTACACACAAGTAGAAAATATAGACTTTGATGAAACCTTTGCACCGGTAGCTAGACTTGAGTCAATCAGATTACTACTTGCAATTGCTTGTTTGCTTGATTTTAAGTTGTACTAAACGGATGTTAAAAAAGGTTTTTGTAAAGGGCTATCTCAATGAAGAAGTTTTTGTTGAACAACCTAAGGGTTTTGAAGATCCTAAACATCTTGATTTTGTGTACAGATTGCATAAAGCTTTGTATGGATTGAAACAAGCTCCTAGCGCTTGGTATGAAAGGTCGACAAATTTTTTTATCAACAGAGGTTATAGAAGAGGCAGCAATAATAAAACTTTGTTTATCAAACATGCATCTAACTATTTTATTGTTGCACAAATATATGTTGATGACATTATTTTTGGATCAACTAACAAAAGCAAAACTAATGAGTTTGTTAAGTTGATGCAGGAAGAGTTTGAGATGAACATGGTAGGAGAATTAAATTTCTTTCTTAGATTGTAGGTTAAACAAATGAATGATGGAATATTCATCTCTTAATCAAAATATGCTAAAAATCTTGTAAGGAAATTTGAGCTTAAGAATGCAAAACAAATAAAAACTCCTATCAGTACTAACCTAAAACTTTCAACAGATAATGCAGGAAAAGAGGTTGATGCAAGTTTGTATAGAAGCATCATTGCCAGTCTATTATATCTCACAGCAAGTAGACCATACTTGTGCTTTAGTGTAGGACTTTGTGTAAGATTTCAAGCAAATCCCAAAGAATCACATCTGGCAGCAGCTGAGAGAATCATCAGGTATGTACATGGAACTCATGATTATGGTATATGGTTTTCTAAAGATACAAATGATTATCTTGCAGGGTTTAGTGATATTGATTGGGCAAAAAATGCAGATGACAGACAAAGCACATCAAGATGATGTTTTTACCTTGGTACTAACTTAGTTTCTTGGCACAGTAAAAAGCAGAATTCTATTTTCTTGTCTACTGCTGAAGCTAAATACATAGAAGTAGGAAGTTGTTACACACAACTACTATAGATGAAGCAAATGTTGAGTGATTATGGTATTAAACAAAAACCCATAGCTGTGTTTTGTGATAATAGTAGTGCTATAAACATTTCTAAAAATCCTGTTCAGCATTTTAGAACAAAACACATTGACATAAGATACCATTTTATAAGAAAACTTATAGAGTCTAAGGTGATCCACATTGAACATATCTCCACTGATAAACAATTAGCTGACTTGTTCACTAAGGCATTAGATACAACAAGATTTGAAAATCTAAGAAAAGCCTTAGGCATTTGTCAGTTATCTGAATAAATACTGCTTGTTGTTATGATAATTATATCTGCAATATCATAAGTTTTCTTCTAATTTAGTATGTGTGAGCTGTAATATAAAAGGTATGTGAATGATAAAATATTGGATTAAAATGAAAAATACAGAGAAGGCTACTAATATATGATGTGTGAAAGCCATCATTGAGAGTAACCTCAGAGTATCTAAGAAATATGTTGAGGTCACCCACTCAAATGAAAAGGGCTACCTCTATATTGTGTGAAAGCTGTTGTATTCATAATTCAATGGGATTAATTCTTAATATGTCAAAATAATATTTTTGACATCTCAATCAATTGAAAAGATAAATGAAAATAGCTTTCATGTGAAAATAATAAACAGTTTTGAAATATGCTTTCTTAGAATGATTTATATGATTTTCAGATATTGTTATGTTAAATTTAACTGTTTTCTGTTATGTTTTTTATATCATACGATGCTCTTTGTGCCTATCTAAAATTTGACATATATTGTGTGTCTATGTGTCAAAATGTCATGTCAGCTTTATTAAATTGAGGGAGGAAAAATTCAGTGACGGGAATCCTAATTTTATTAGAATTTCTTATTTTAATCGAAATCAAATTTTGAATTATTGTTCATTAATGATATTTATTGAGTTGTTTTGGAAAAGGATTTAAAATTAAATCTTGTAGGAAACAAAAATATATTAAATCAGCCAAGTATATCACGAAAATAGTTAGGGTATTTCCTGTTCATGCCATACTCAAACAACAATTTCGCCACTCTCTCTCGTCTTTTTTCTCCCTGCTTTGAGAAATTTTTGCAGACTTGAAGCCATAACAATAGTTACGACTTCTGATTCTTCAAAGACCAACAGTTCCTCATCTGGTTAAACCAACTCTGCCTACAACAGTAGCGATAGTGTACAGTCGTCTCATTCGCAACAGCCTCATGCAGAGATCCCAATTGATCCTCCTATGAGTTTTAAAGACATCAAAGCAAAATAATCTGTTTTGGAGGCCAAGCTTGCAGGACAATCTAGTGCTGTAAAAGAACCACAGCCCATGGAAAATGACAATGTGGTTCCTGAGAAATCTGTTGAGCACATGCCAGAAACTGATGCACCAATGCCTGAAGCAGCTGAGCCAATACCTGCAGAATATCAAGCCGAATAAACTGTTGTTGAGACAAACATAACAGCAAAAAAGAACAAGAAGAAAAAGAAATTCAAGATGACAGTAAAGGGAACTGAATTGAAGAGAAAGAAGAAGGTTAAGATGGTGAAGAAATCATCTGACAAGAGAAAGAAGATAAATGAATCAACAGCTCCAGCACCGAGAGATGAATCTTTGTCAGATGAACCAAAACAAGCAGAACCCGAGATGACATTGTCTTCACCAACTGCTGAGGTAGAACCTCATGTTTCTCTAATCCCTAAAACAGAACATCATGACTCTCCACCATCAACATAGTCACCCCCATATGAAGCCACAACCACATCGCATGCAAAACACACTCAGGAATCCCCTTCTGCAGCAAACACAATTGCACCAGCCACAACACTACCATCGACACTTGCAGTAGAGTCACTGGTACCTTCAAAACATCATGCTGTTGAGTTGTAGACAACAAAAATCAGTGCTGAATGCCTTGATAAGAAAATTTGCAAGATTATGGCTGAAGTCACTGCCACTTCCTCTAAGATAACTAAAGCGCAGCCCACTCCTGTGTCCACTGAGCAGCCTACACCCACTACTACTGGCAAACAATACAAAACGAAGGTTGGAAGGTTCAAGAAACGCTTTGGTAGTTCTTCTTCCCCACCTGTTCGCAAGTCTCCACGACTGCGTTAGCTTTGTCAACTTGTCCTAAAATCAAGGGGGAGAAGGAGTTTCTGATATGATATAACTTTGTTTTGTTTTTGTTCAGTTTTCTATGTTGATTTGATACTACTAATTCTAATCCTGTTTGATATTTTGTTATTTTGTTGCTTCTTCTTCTCAAGGGCAGTATGTAAGAAGTAAGGGGAAGTAAGAACTTTTTCTACTTTGTGTGCACTCGAACTATTTTCTGCTCTGTGTTTTTAACTTATTTGTTTTTACTATGCTTTGTGTTATTCTCTACCTATTTCATTTGCTGTATGTTTGTGTTATTTGCTCTGACCATAATTTGATTGAAGTGTTGATTGACAAGTTTGTCAAATTCACTTTGTGTTGTTTTGCAGGATAAACACATTCAGACCTTGTTTTGTTATGTGCTTTGTAACTGCATAATATTGTTATTTCCTTAAGCATGATATTTCTGTTTAATAGATCATGATTGCTTATAGTTATATTTAACTTATCTCTATGTGATTTTCTTTGATTAGAAACAGTGTGGTGTTTCCATCACAAGTTGCCAAAAAGGGGAAGATTGTTAGTGTCAACATGTACTACACTTACATGTGCCATGCACATGATAATTTTTGGACCAACTTGTGATAAAACAAGAATATTATATTGTTTATTATTTTACTGTTTCTAAAAGTATATTTTAGGAAGTATTTGATTCATAATATAAATCCTCTTAAATTTTGACATTTTTTAATGTATCCTAGTGAAAATAGGAGAATATTTATTTGTGTCCTAATTCCTTCAGGAGTTATTTATATCACTTCTTATTATATTTGTCTTTATCCTAATAAGAGTTTGATTAGGATTTTTACAGAATTTTAAGGATATTTCAATCAGACATACCAATATATATATAACGTTATGTTTACATAACATATATATGTTGATTGTGTGAGATTATGTCACGGCATTCCAGGAATTGAAAGGAGAGCTTCAACGCAAATTGGAATGCTTCATTGATTTGATTTTATGAGTATTGAATTCATGCATGAGAGGTTGTAATCGTGCATGAATTTTTTATTAGGTCTGTCTGAGTTAGTACACACTTGAGTAAACTTGCAAGTTAAGTGTTTATGCAATTCATTGTCAAACATCATGGTTATGATTTACTTAACAGTGGGTTGTTAAATTATCTACAACAGAGGGTAAGCAGTGTCACTAGAGTTTAAGATCTTGGCGAGATTTTGTTTTACAAAGATTAGATCAGTGTGTGAGAGTGAGTCAGCACTATAAACGATCCTAAAGATTGTACAAATAAGAACTTAGTAAATTGTAGCTCTAAAGCTGTCCGTGGATGTAGGTTTTATAACTGAACCACGTAAAATCCTCCTATGCCGATTTATATTACAGTTTACTGTTATGTCACTTACAATTGCATACTTCCAGAACTTACATAATGTATTTTATTTAATCAGTTTTTCTTAAGGCTCCTGGACATTTTACTTAAAAAGCATAATAAATATTAATCAAAGGTGTACGTTTGACTTTTATATAGGTGACAATTTTTGATACGATTGTGAACACGACTTAGCACGACACGGCTTTAAATGGGTTTAGGTTTTGATTTAATCGTGTTCGTGTCATGTTCGTGTCAGAATTTGTGACCCATTTATTAATCTAGTTAAGAGGGTTTAACCCCGCATACACGATTATGACATGATCCGTTTATGACACGAATACAAATACGACACGATTAGCACGATTAAAAATTAAAATACGTTTGACACACCCAACACGAGTAGTAACACGATGTTGACACAAATTGAAAATTTTTAAATTTTGAATTAATAAACTAATTGAAAACTATAATTCCCAAAATCAATTGAAATCAAAATTAAAAAAAAAAATGTCAAAACCCGATCTTTGTCTCCTCGCCTCATGCCTCTCTCTTCTCATGCCTCTCCTATCTTCTCTTCTGACTGCCCCTTACTCCAACCGTCCAGCCTGCCACCTCATGGCCACTCCTTCATCACCATCGCCTCCAGTTGTCCAACCTTTCTCCACTGCCATCATGCCTTGACGATTGTCGCCTCCAGCCTCTCCAGAATTTAGACCTTGGTCTTTGGATCGCTCTTGTCACATCCCTTTTTCTCATGGCTACTGCCACCACGCATTATCACTCTTCTTCCTTTGCAGATTAATCTTCTTTTGCTCGGTAAGTAGTCTTATCCGTAGCAACTAGAAAACCTAATGGGTTACTAGATCAGTGTTTCTTTATCAAACTAAAATATGTCTTTTACAGAGATTTAGTCATCATAATAGTAGCAATCAAGTTTTCTTGGATAGATATATATTATGCTATTGGCTGGTTGATTTTGAAATTTCTTTTATTTGATTGAACCCTCTTAGCATTGCAGCCATTCATCCGATTTTGGAGCACTATAATAATATAATCTATTTGAATTAGTGTCCTGTTTCAAAATCAATTATTACCTCTTCTCTCGGCCACAATTTTGTTTTAATGTGAGAAGACATAAGAATAAAAGGATTTGGATCTCCTGTTCTTTTTGCAATAAATAAACAGATATGATTCATATATTCATTTGCTTCTTAATTTGCATATCGTGAGTCTTGTTCAGAACAGGTCTATTAAAATTTATGAGTGAAAGAATGGATTCTTATATTGTAAGGAACATTTATTATACATATCAAGTTAGAAGGACTACAAATGTATTATAACTTAAATCTTTTTGTACCTGGCTGCTATGCTTTCTCGAGCTTCTTTTTGTCTTCTTTCTTCAGTGCTAGTTTTTTGTAATTTTGTCAATTAAATAACATTCTAAATTCTATTTATAGCTTGCAATTTGTCGATAAGAAATGACTCAATAGACAGCAGTTTACACATTGCTAACAATACTTACGTCTTCACTGCTTCCAATTGTGTGAAGTGCATGTGTAATGCTGCAAACAACTGGACTTAAGTGTTGTACTTTGATGGCTATGCTCGATATGCCATAGTCTTATCTTCCATTATTTTAATGCTTCCTAATTCATAGATTTTTTTTTTCTTGCATGGTGTGATTACAATGTGAGCCATCTGGACTTGTGCCTATGAAGGTTATTTGAACCAAACCATCCTCACAAACATTGTCTCATTGTCCACTTGTCCAAATAAGAAACAAACTTTGTGGTATTACGTACAATATTGTATTTCTAGACAAAATTTTCTTATTTTATTGTGATTTTTATTATTAGTTTTGTATAGATTTTATATCTCGAAAGGGAATAGTTTATTATTAACAAAATTGGAAGTTAGTAATTACATTTTGTTGATTTTTTCTATTTGTTCTCCATTAACATTTTAGTAGCTCCGTGTATAGGTGGGTTAAAGCTAACATAACTCTAGTTAAAGCCTTTAGTCAAGTTATCATTTAGTTATTAGTGCTCTCTTTTTCTTTTCCATTTTTTAATTATACCAGATATGGCTTCACATGTATATTTAAATATCTTTTAATAACAAAGAATAAAGATTCCTTGTCAATATTATTTTTTTGTTAATTAATTTCAGAATCTACTTGAGTTAAGATTCGTTTTTAATAATGAACTTAAACAATCCTATTTTTATGCACATTTAATATTAATGCTAGGGAATAAAAATAAAATAAAAAGAATGATAGGATTGTTTTAGGATGCACGATTACCATTTCCCTTCTAGTTTATTTCCTCCACTGATTGCTTGAGTATGAACTCTCTTTTTTTTTTTTTTTTTTGGGTAGGTTGCTTAAGAGTTGAAGAGAAGAAGGATAAGAGTTGAAGAAATTTTTTGTGTTTGTTTGTGAAGCACTCGATTTTGATTTATGATGGATGGCTATAACTTTTAAATGTTTTTGTTGTTTGCTTGTGATGAACTTATTGTTCTAAGTCATCTAGAATTTATGAATGTGATGCTTTTTTTTATTAAGATTTCATGGACTTTATTTTTATTAATTTGTTGTGTTTGAATTGTTGAAGTTGATGTCTTATTGTATTCATAGTACATTTGATGTTTGTATGGTTTCTTGGAATTTAGTTTTGTTTAATTTTGTATATTTTGTTATAGTTTTTTCATTTAAAAACAGGCTTTAATATATAATCGTGTTGTAGATGTAAACGTATTATAATCGTGTTTGCAAACTTATTATAACGTATAATAATCGTGTTAGACGAGTTTTGTTAATCATGTGAAACGTGTCCTAATCGTGTTAGTATTGGATATATATAAAAGGTTTAAAACAAACATTTACATCATGAGTTATAAAATTTATTTTGAGATTAATTTCATACGTTACAAATATAATAAAAGTATGAGTTACAACACTTATTATTTGTTACGATCATGTTTTTGTTAAGAATGGCTTGGGAGTTACAAGAATTAATTTGTAAGTTGCCTAAGCTATAAGATTATTATATAAAGGAGTCTCATAGTTCTAACATTGTAATCTGAATATGCTTTGACTATTTTCTATTTTTTGAGGAATCGGGACATATGAAGACAGATTATTTTCTTCTTGTGATCGTACTCATCGAGAAGATAGACTGTGAGCACTAGGTTGTATCTTGGAGCTATTGAGTACCAATATGACCCACACAAGGGGATAACTCTTTGGCTTTAGGACAATGTCTTTAACATGTCTCCCAAGTGCTCAAGCCTTACATTTCTCATCTCTTTTCTACTTTAAATATGTTATTTAATCTTTTATATTATTATTTTTTATGATATTATTGTTGTTTTATTTATTATATTTAAATTTATTATAAATATTCTCAACATTCTAAAGCCAAAGAGTGTCTTATAGTATTTTATTGTTTGCTTAATTTATCACTAGGTGGTATATAACGTGATTAGTTTTTAGAGTATATTGACTGCTTATTTTATTTTGTTTATCCAATGATATTTTTATGTTGATACGTTTTTTTAGAGGTCTATAAGATTTGGTTATGATGATATATTTTGATTGATTCCACTACTTGTATGATTTAACTATGATATGGTAAGTGGATTGATTTTTATTTCTTTATATTGTGAATATATATTTGTGTGAATTTTTTTTTTTTTGTGATCTAGAGTATAACATTGATTAAGTCATTGTCCTTACATGAGTTACAAATGTGTGAATGTATAAACATTAGAAATGTAAGCTTGCATAAGTTGTGAAAGTGTGTGACCAATTTTCTATTTGTTTATTCATGTCACATTAAAATATGTATATTGTCATTAGTATTATACTTTGACATGTAGATTTCAACTTGGCTATCTTTGTGTGCGTATGTGTGTATATATTTCTATGATTTATAAAAAATGGATAAACGTAGTTCAAACATTATGATAATTGCATAGCTTTTTTGTTTTAAATATTATGTTTTACTAAACCATTCTCTTAACCTTGTTTATTTAGAATATTTTATTTTGATCATGGGGAGAGCCTAATGCTTTCAAATTGTGTTGACAATAAAAATGTATATTCAGAGTTATTGGCTCAACTTAGTATCGAGATTGGACCTCTTTTTCAACCTCAAGACAATATGATGGTCATAGATTTTTCTTATGATTTGAGGTAATACAAAATTATTTATGTTATTTCTACTATTATCTAGTTAGCATGACTATTTATTTACTATAGAAAAATATACTTATGATATATTAAATCTTTGTTTATTTGTGGTTGTACATATTTTGTGATATTAGATTATTAGTGCATGATGCTTTAAGTTACAAAGAGTTGTTACATCTATTTATTTTAATTCATTTTCTTAGTTGTATTAGAAGAGATTGAAACATATATCATTTTTTTTAAAATGTTATGTTTCAAGAGCAATGATCTTAACAACAAATGCATTAGTTTAAGTATATTATATTATAATATTTGCAATAGTATTTATGTGTACTGTGCTAAATATTTTTCATTTCCTTCTTGATATAGATTAATAGATTCTTTTAGTTATTAATTATCGATATTAATAGCTCGCAGTTACTAAAATATGATGAGGAGATTATTTGTTCTCTTGCTTATATAGGAATCTTAATTTTGTATACCAACTTATTTTATTACACTTGTCTAATAAATATTGAAATTTTCTTATTGTTTTCAAAGAATATAGATGAGTTACATGGTTTTATAATCAAAATCTTTTATGAGGTTTTATTATGGTCTAATAAATATTTCAGTTATGAAATTTCTTACTACAGATATTTATTACACATTGATTATTTATTATTTAATTAATTTTATATGTTACTAAATAAGTGTGTTATTATTTTGGAGTAAGACAATCTTTGATCTTGGTTGCATATATTGTAAATTGATTAAGAATTCAATTCGTATGTTACTTACATGTATTAAATTTTTTATTACGCATTTCCATGTGTTTATTAGAAACTTATATGCAAGGTGGTGAGCTATTAATTCATAGTTTCTTGTTATCATGCATATTAGATTATAACATCTAAATAATCGATTACCAGAGTATGTTAAGAAGACTTATATATTATTATGATAATTTCTGTGATTGTATTGAATGAAATTGTAGTATAAATGTTAATGATTATTATTAAATACATATATGAGTTATATATTATATTTGTAGTTTTAGTAATAAATATCTTATTAATGTGAGGATTGAAAAAATATTTTTTAATGTGGGGCTTTCTAGTTTTTAAGCGGTTTCATATTTTCGCTCTTAATTTTGTACAATTAAGATGACAATGACTTGAGTGTAGTTATTATTTTGATGAGTTTTAAAATTTAACAAATTAGTGCATTAATATTTTATGGAGTTACTGCTAGTGTATTTAAAATGTTACTTAATGTGGAGGTTTTCTTTTATTTGATGGTTGTTAATGTTTTTGTGATATTTTGAGAAAAAAGTGATATTGTAAATTATTAGATGATTATTAATTGTTATGTATGAGTTTAAAAATATTATTAGTTAAGATTTTTAAGTTTTTGGTGATTGAATATTTTACATCAACATTCTAAGCTTCGCTTATATTATTTTTATGCACTCTAACACTATTTTGTAAGAGTTAATATTATGTGATTTAAAATAGCTAGAAGAAGCAATTATCAAATATAAAGGACAAGTTCTCAAGGATCAAATCAAGTGGAAAGCAAAATTTATGAAAAATTTTAGCATGCTATATTAATTGATTAATTAAATTATCGAGAGGGATGTGCTTAAGCCCGAAGAGAGTCACTTAGGAAAGTAACATGACCTTTGTGATTGGAGATCCTATGAAGAGGTTCAATAGGTAGGAACAATCAATACTACGTGACTTATTTAGCACAACTATAATGACATATCTCAAAGGAGATATGATCCTGTTCATCCCTACGATAAAGTGCTTGTTGTATGTGATGTTAAGAAGGATACGTATTCTGAATGAGTTCAAAGGCTAGACACTCTTGCGAGGTATAGGTCACTTATACCCTTTGAGGATTCAACTAAGTGAGAGCATCATGAGGGCAGCAACCGAAAAAATTTGGCTGTTCTCTAAAACTCTCATGAGAATCAAGATTTGGTGCATGGCCATTAATAGTGTTAACCCGCTAAAACCATGTCTTCGTCGATATTATGTATGTGATAGTTTAAAGTTTGGTCAAGAAATCGAATTCAAGACTTTGTTCATTCAGGTTTTTCAAACGAATGCTATCAACACTAAGGGTAGGTTCAAACCTGAAAAGTACCTATACCCATTGCATAATAAAAGGTTGCTATTTATATATAGTTTTTGTTTGATGAGTATTTTTATCTAAATATTTTATTTTATAAAGCTTTAAAGTTTTAAACCTTTTGTGGGGGACTGTTGGATATAAAATGTTTAAAACAAGCATTTACATCATGAGTTACGAAATTTATTTTGAGATTAATTTCATACGTTATAAATATAATAAAAACATAAGTTACAACACTTATTATTTATAACATTCATGTTTTTATTAAGAACTTATGGCTTAGGAGTTACAAGAATTAATTTGTAAGTTACCTAAGCTATAAGATTATTATATAAAGGAGTCTCATCTAACATTGTAATCTTAAAATACTTTGACTATTTTCTATGTTTTGAGCAATCGCGACATATGAAGACAGGGTATTTTCTTTCGGTGTTCGTATTCATCGAGAAAATAGGCTCTGGATTGTATCTTAGAGCCATTGAGTACCGATATGACCCGTACGAGAGGAGGACTCTTTGGCTTTAGGACAATGCCTTTAACATATCTCCCAAGTGCTCAAGCCTTACATTTCTCATCTCTTTTCTACTTTAGATATGTTCTTTAATTTTTTATGTTATTGTTTTTTATGATATTATTGTTGTTTTATTTATTATATTTAAATTTATTATAAATATTCCCAACAGTTAGATGGTACACACAAACACGATCCATTTATTATTCGTGTTTACGTATCGTGTCATGTTACCTGTTTATTAATCGTGTCATGTTCGTGTTGAGTCTTCATGACATGAATAATAAACGAGTCGTATTTGTGTTGGGTCAATCTTTATCTTGTCACAACTCGAAACAACACGAGGACGATCCGCGAACACGAACACGAATTGCCACCCTTACTTTTATACTTCAGTATTTTTCACAAAATTGAAACAAAAGTTACTGGATGGATGATAATATGATTATATATCTAAAAAGATCTAAAAATTTCATAGTATTGATAAAACTCTACCACATCATATTTATAGAATATCACAACATAGAAAAATTTAATGCAAAGTTAAGTTATTATATTTATTTGTTTAGTTTTTAATTTTAGTATATTGCTTAACTAAGGGCGTCCTACTAAATAAGTTTTCTTACTCAGTCCGTCATGTGGGGATTTTATCTCAATTAGAAATCTGGAAAAGACGGAGGATTGGCTTTATGGAGACGGGGTTGACGAATATGAAAATATGTTTATGCCGAGAAAAACTAGAGGATCTTAAAAGGGTCATTATGACATGTATAATTGTAAGGGAGTTGCATGAAAAAAAAAATTCCTAACTAAAGTCATGCACTAATTAATTCAGAAAACAAATAATTGCTTGTGATCCTATTGAAACCGATACAAAGAGGAAGAAGCCAGTGCACAAGCAACCAGGGGACTGCTAATATGTTCATTGGATTACAGGATTTTTGTGGGATCACTCCCATCCAGGGTGAGAGAGATGTATAATACATGTCCTGTAACTGTTGGTGGTTAATTCACTACGCTGATAAATTTATAAACTAGTTTACTATTCTAATCATTTTTTATTTAGTAATGTTAAATGTATAACCTTTGTTTAATATAAACTCTACAATTTGATGTGATAATCTCTATAGTAAAATTTTATTAGAGATATGACTTTTCTCATATATACTTTTTTATTTTTTTTATAAATTTTTATTACGTAAACTATTATATTAAATTTTAAAATTTAAATTATACAAAGATCGAAAATCTAACCTGACTCCTTTTTATTTTCAGATCATTTGATGAATGCACTAAAGCAGAACAGTGTCTGCAAGTGAAAACAAGACCGCAACACTTGTTTGTTGCTCCGCAAAGATGTTGATCCAGTACCATGGTCCAGCGACGAAATCAATAGAAAATCCGAGGCCTCTGACTTGTAATTAACGTTTTCCCATCACTGATGACATGCACTAAGATAATATATCATAAAATTAATTGCACAGATGTATAATAAAATCGCTATTAAGAGTTCAAGGAGTTGATCTTTTGACCTAGTTCAATTGTACATCATGGGATTTGTCTTGTGAGGAGGAAAAATAAAAATAAAAAAAACATGTGCCAATCACCAATCTAACCCATTAACTGTGAATATCCCATGTAGATTGATAACAAGGCGATTTGAACCTCTAACCTCTTTGGATTTCTAACCTTCGCTTGATTTTTAAATATTCGTCCAAAACGAGGAAAAAAACTTCCAATTATGAAATCAAACCCAATTTCATTCCCACTCATGCACACCGTAGTTTAAGTTTTTAATAGCCAATAACCGGCTCAGATTGGTTACCTGCAAAATTTATGTCAGGTAGCATTGGCTCAATGCTTTAAAATGAATCAGAGTTTTTCCTATACCATTATCAGCAATTAATCTTCAAGAGTTGACGCTTGCTGGCTGGCCTTTAGTTATTAGCTAATCTTCAAACCTACCTTGCAGATACTATTTACTGCTGCTAGCTAGAAATGTTGTTTCTTCAGCTAAAATCTAGTTCTTGAGAAGAGGTTCCCTTTTGTCTTCCCATTTGTCCAAACGAATATTCGCTTTCTCCACCTGAAATTCCAACGCGCTAATCATTTCTTCCCTATTAACCAGTCGACTCATTGAAGTTTAGGTAATAATCATGCGCTTATTTATAAATTTTGTATTTTTTTAATTTTCAAAAGGATTTAAGAGCTGGGATTATGTAGTTAATATTAAATTTAAAATATATTAAAAATATACAACAGAAAAATAATGATTGTAAATTCAATAAAAAAAATTAAAAAACCCGAGTGCCATGTACTAAAGAGGATCGAGATGGGTCATTTTCGTAGGACCCACCAGAATATGATCAAGAATTTACATGCTTGACAGGGTTAATAATGACATATAATATATATATATATATATATATATATATACAAACGAAATACTGATAGAACTTTACCTCTTTGTTCCAGTCGGTGCGAAATGTTACCCACAGTAGAATGAGAGTCTGCATTGTGGTTCCGCCAATCATCCCAGCCCATATTCCCTGCTTAAATAAATGCTTCAGGAAACTGGTTTGTTTCTGAAGAAATAACTATCACTAATTTAACTATATACTGTTCTCAATATTTTGAATAAGTGTTGGAAAATTAGTGAAGGGAAATTGATGTTAGAAGTCTTTATAAGTTCCTTAAATGGTAAAGTCTTTTCAAATTCATAACTCATGCATTAAATGAACAATGTGGTTGCAAGTATAATGTGGAATTGAATAAAAATTGGTGTTTCAAATTCCTTTAGTTAAGTTACAAATTCCGTAAGCTACATAGGGAGGTTCTTCCTCATTTGTTCACCACACCAAAAATTAGAGTTCTCTCTACTTTGTTTTCCTTGCTAGTCTTTCCTCTTCTGTGATAAAGTTATGAGATTTCTAGTTTATTTTAGTAGAAGAGTTGTGATTCTCTTACTGCTAATTATCATTGTATCTTGAGAGACAGGCGTCATTTTAATCCTCAAGTACCTGGTGGAGGGGTGAATCTATTTTAAGAAAATCGTGTGATATACAAGCCTCATAGATCATTTCCATTGTTAAGTCAAGCTCTCAGTTAGTAAATTTAATAGTTAGTAAATTTAATTTAAAGTTAAATTAAATTATTATTGTATGTTATCCTTATACAATGCAAGTAAATTTTTTAAGAAATGCAAAACAGATTATTACTTTATATAAGGTTTTTTAAGTGGAATGTTAGAATCTTATTTGATATATATATATGTAATAAAATTATATCTATTACGATAATATATATATATATATATATATATATATATATATATTGTTACCATATATTTGGTGTGAAATTTTTGTGGAGGAACTTTTATAGTTAGTATGAATTGGATAGTAACTAAATAGAAAAGTTCTGTCCAAGGAGACTCGATTTGAAGAGGAAGCAACTGTGACCCTTCCGCGTCTTTCTTAAGAATTTTCTTGTAAAAGAAATTTTGTCTAAAGAGGCTACGTTTTGAGAGGAACCTATTTGTGAATCCTCCGGTCTTTCCTAGAAATTATCTATTGAAAGTTATTTAGTTGCTCTCAAACCATAGCTTGGTTCAAGAAATTAAAAATCGTTTGATTTATTGACTTCAATTGTTGAGCTAGCTAATGTTACGAGTGGTTCTCAACAACCTAATGTGGCTACTGCACCAACTATACCGATTTCAGCTTCTGTGAGCTATGGTGAAAAAATCAAAGAAATTTGATGGACTGAATTTTAAAAGGGAGCAAGGTTCTTGACTGAGGATCTACCTAAGCTCAATGAAGATGAGCAACATGTCCAAGTCGTTAGTGTTGTTGAGGCTTGGAAACATTCTGATTTCTTATGCCATAATTATGTTATAAACGGTTTGACAAACTCATTATACAACGTGTATATTAAGAAAAAATCAGCTAAGAAACTATGGGAATCTTTAGAAAAGAAGCATAAGACTGAGGATGTTCAATCCAAAAAGTTTGTGATGGGCTGTTTTCTTGATTATAAGATGGTGGATACCAAGACTGTGGTAAGTCAAGTGTAAGATATCCAAGTGATCCTTCATTAGATACATGTTGAAGGGCTAGTTCTAAGTGAAGCCTCTCAAGTATCAGCTGTGATTGAGAAGCTACCCCTTGAATGGAAGGATTTCAAGAATTACCTCAAGCACAAGAAAAAGGAAATGAACATGTAAGAGCTTGTTGTTAGACTTCACATTGAAGAAGACAACAGAGGCTCAGGGAAGAGAAATTTAACTCTGCTAGTGGCAAAGGCTAAAATTGTGGAGCATGGTCAAAGCTCCATGGCAAAGAAGAGCAAGTCTTATAAATGGTCCAAGCTAAGGCCTAAAGGTGGAATTTTCAAAAAGTAGAAGTTCCAAGGGAAGTGCTTCAACTGTGACAAGATGGGTCACAAGGTTTCGGATTGTTGATTTTCAAATAAGAAAAAGAATTAAGCAAATGTGGTGGATGGCATCATACAAGATGTATGAGAGAAAAGCCTATCTGTGGTTCTTTCTAAAGTCAATCTAGTTGGGTCCAACCTAAAGGAATGGTGGATTGACATTGAAGCTACAAGGCATGTTTATTCCAATAAGGGCTTGTTCACAATCTTTGAAACTATTAAGAATGGAAAGAAGCTCTTCATGGGTAACTCAGCTACATCGAAGGTACAAGGTCTAGACTAAGTGGCTCTAAAGATGACCTTTGGGAAGGAGCTAAATCTAAATAACATGATGTATATGTCAGAAATCCCCAAAAACTTAGTGTCTAGTTCATTGCTGAATAAGCATAAAATTTGTATGGTTTTTGAGTCAAATAAATTTGTACTAACCAAGGGTGGTTCATATGTTGGAAAGGAATATGAGAGTGAGGGTATGTTTAAACTCAACATAATGAATGTAAAACCCAAAACCAATAAACCTAATTCTTTTGCTTATTTGATTGAGTCTTCCTTTTTATGGATGGTAGACTAGGACATGCTAATTTACAAAATTGCATAGATTAATTAACTTAAATCATATTCCTGCTTTCCAAATTGATTAAAAACATAAGTGTGAGATTTGTGTTGAGGCAAAACTGACAAGGTCATCTTTCCAAACACTCGCTTTCTTGAGGCGACGCACAAGCAAGACGAGTCCTGTCATGAGTGGAAAAGCACGAAGCAAGAAGCATGTCTTTTAACTCTTGGAATCCTGAACGACCCTCATATAGTCCCGTGCTCGCTTTGATTTGTGGTGTGGATTCGACCCACCACCTATCGTACGACAAACTGGATAGAGATGCTTTGAGTTTAGGGTAAGCAGGCTTTGCTTCCTTCATGTCTATAGAAAAAAAATACTGAACCTCTTGACTTAATTCACAATAATATTTGTGATTTGAAATTTGTTCAAATAAGAGGTAGCAATAAGTATTTTTTTATTTTTATCGGTAATAGCACAAAATACTATTATGTGTATTTATTGAAAAATAAGGACAAAGTAATAAAGAAATTTATTCTATATAAGAATGAGGTTAAAAATCAACTTCATAAGAAGATTAAAGTGATTAGAAGTAACCGTGGTTGAGAGTATGAATCATCTTTTGGTGAGTTCTGTGCGTAACACAGAATAATTTATGAGGTCACACCATTTTATTCACCTCAGTCAAATAGAGTTTCTTAGCGTAAAATTCTTATCTTGAAAGAAATGATGAATGCAGTGCTGTTGCGTTCTGTGTTGCTTTAAAACGTGTGGAGGAAAGCTGTTTTGTGAGCTAATTACCTTTTAAATAAGGTACCTTGCAAAGAAAAAAAAAAAGGAAAAGACGTTTTATGAATTATAGAAAGGAAAAAAAAACCCTTTTACAAATATTTACGAGTGTAGGGGTGTCTTGCTAAAGTAGTGGTACCTAAACCTAAAAAGCTGAAAATAGGTCAAAAAATAGTTTATTGCATTTTCATAGTGTATGCTTATAATAATAGTGCCTATCGGTTTCTTATGTATAAGTCACAAATCCCAGACATACACAAAAATACAATAATAGAATCGATAAATGCATCATTCTTTGAATATGAATTTTCGCATAAATCCAAAGGACCAAGTTCATCTAAACGAACTTATGATGCTATCATTGAGGATAGTCAAGATCAAGAACAACTTGTTGAAGATGAGCCTAAACGTAGTAAAAGAGCGAGAAAAGAAAAATCCTTAGGTCTGGAATTTTTGGTTTATAAGTTAGAAAGTGAACCTCAAAGCTTTAAAAAAGCTGTGAGCTCTTTAGAGGGACCTTTGTGGAAGGACGCCATTAAGAGTGAAATTGATTCTGTAATGCAAAACCATACGTGAGAACTTTTGGATCTTCCTCTGGGATGCAAACCACTAGGTCTAAATAGATTTTCAAGAGGAAAATGAAAGTAGATGGATCAATTGACAAGTATAAGGTTAGACTTGTTATCAAAGGTTATAGGTAACTAGAAAGCCTAGATTACTTTGATATATATTCTCATGTCACAAGAATAAATTCCATTATGATGATAATTGTGATTGCTACTTTGCAGAATCTTGAAGTACACTAAATGGATGTGAAGACAGCCTTTTTCAATAGTGATTTAGATGAATAAATCTATATTGTACAACCTATGGGTTTTGCTACTTCTGGACAAGAAAGAAAAGTTTACAAATTCGTGAAGTCTCTATATGGCTTAAAGCAGGCACCTAAACAATGGCATGAAAAGTTTGACAGTGAAATGCTTGCAAATGGGTTTAAAATCAATGAGTATGACAAACATGTCTTCGTTAAAGAAACTAAAAATGAGTATGTCATTTTGTGTCTTTATGTTGTTGACATACTCATTGTTGTTAGTAATGATAAAATAATGAAATTTACCAAAAATATGTTGAATTCAAAATTCGACATGAAAGATATGGGTATGGCTGATGTATTTTAGGAATTAAAATTACAAGGACTTTTGATAGACTCATACTTAGTTAGTCATACTATGTGGACAAGATTTTATAGAAATTCAACAAAAATGATTCTAGAGTGTCCAGAATACCGATAGACTTGAGTCAACACTTATCTAAGAATAAAGATAACAGTATTTTTCAAGTGGAATACTCTAGAGTGATTGGTAGTATAATGTACATGATGAGTTATACAATGCCTAATATAGCCTACACAGTCAGTAGACTAAGTAGATACACGAGTAATCTAAGTGCTGAGTATTAGAAAGGCATTGTGAAAGTACTGGGGTACTTATGATATACTCGTAGTCGTGGACTGCATTATACTAAATATCCTGTAGTGTTGAAGGATACAACGATGCAAACTAGATACTGATATAAAAGACTAAAAGTCTACTAGTAGGTATGTGTTGACTCTAGCTTGAGTTGTTGTATCATGAAAATCTTGTAAACAAATTGTTATAGCCTAATCCACGATAGAATCTGAGTTCATAGCTTTAGATAAATGTGGCGCAGAGGCTGAATGACTATGACATTTCTTAGAAGATATTCCAAATTGGCCTAAGTCAGTGCCGCCAATATGTATAAATTGTGATAGTCAATCTGTTATTGGACAGACACAAAGTAACATTGATAATGGCAAGCCTAGACATATTTGTCGTAAACATAATACCATTAGGCAATTACTCTCAACCGGAGTTACCATTGTAGATTATGTAAAGTATAAAGATAACCTTGCAGTTACGGATCCGCTAATCAAAGGGTTAAATAGAGAGTTAGTTGATAAGTCATCTAGAGGAATAGGACTAAAGCCCATGAAAGAATAAGTCAATACAAAGGAAACCCAGCCTAGTTGACTGGAGATCCCAAGACCTAGGTTCAAATGGACAACCTAATTGCAAAGACTGAGATAAATTATTGTGGAAGGTAACCTCTTCTCCATTCCTATGATCAAAAACAGTGATGCCTATAAGAAAAATGTTAAGCATTGTTTTTAATGATTCTTATGCGTCGAAAATTCGAGCGGAGTAATGCGGGTTACTCTTCAATAAGAGATTACCTACGTGAGAATGAAGTGAGGCTACTTCTAAGAGAATTGTTTAGGGCTAAATCCTTGAGAAATTCTCGCAAAATCAGAGTATGTTCATGGCCAAACGAATATAATAATGAGAAGTGGAAATGCTAGGAAAGATTCTTGTGTGGAGTATATCACTATTTACATAAACAACAAAACAGTTCAAGGACATCGTGTCTACTACTGATTTGTCAGTATAGTAAATATGTTTTCACAAGGGAAGGTTCAAAAGGTAACACTTATCTATCGTATGCAGGTTTCGATTGTTGAACTCTATCATCAGGTCAAACATTCGTTTGTTTCAATCAATTTCATTCATGTAGGGGATTGTAAAATTATTGAATGGAAATTGATATTAGAAGTCTTTACAAATTCCTCAAATGTTACAAGTCTTTTCAAATTCATAACTCATATGTTGGACGGACAATGTCGTTACAAGTATAATGTGGAATTGAATAAAAGTTCGTGTGGAATTGAAAAGAAGTTGGTGTTTCAAATTCCTTCAGTTAAAGTTACGAATTCCACAGCATGTATAAGGAGGTTCTCCCTCATTTGTTCATCGCACCAAAAATTAGAGTTCTCTCTAATTTGTTTCCTCTCTAGTTTTTCCTCTTGTGTGATAGAGTTTGGAGATTTCTAGTTCGTTTTAGTAAAAGAGTTGTACTTCTTTTGCTACTAGTCGTCGTTATATCGTCGGAGACAAACACCATTTTAATCCTCAAGCACCTAGTGAAAGGGGCGAATTTGTTTTAAGAAATCATGTGATACACGAGCCTCAAAAGATCATTTTTATTGCTAAGTTAAGCCTTCAATTGATAATTTTAATTTAAAGTTAAATTAAATTATTAGTGTATGTTATCCTTATATATTGCAAGTAACTTTAATTTCTAACAACAAGCCCATCTAGTTTTCGAACAGTCTAATTTGCTGATATTTATCAAATTATCTTATTTATGTGACACAAATGGGAAGCAAGATATTGAGAACGATTTATACCTTAGCGCCAAGATCGAATTTGAAGCCAAGAAGACAGCCCAATGGAACTCCAACCCCGTAATAACATCCCACATTCACATAAGCTACAAACGCTTGCCATCCACATCCAACCGCCACCCCTTCATCATCATCATCATAGTAAAGTAGATTATTATGAATTGAAACAGAAAAAGCTGCATGCATTTAGTTATTTTTTGTTTTTTGTTTTTTTTGTTGGAAAGGGAAATCCAAACATTTGTTTCTTTATAAAATTCTAAGTCATCAAATGCTGCTTCTAACTTCATAATCTCGGTTGCTGACATGCATAATTACTGTCTTAATTTAGCATCGAGAGAACAGATCTTGACTCCTTGATTGAAGTCGATCAATGTCTTAATCCAATTCTAGCTATTAAATGAACAGTATCGTTAATTTATTATATTGGATATATAGAAGGATTACAAAATCTTAATAAATATGGCATTTAAAAAAGTGGCTGAATTGGTGTTAGTGGATGACAGTAATGATTTAGCTCAGAAGTACAAAGGCTTTTATATATCTTACCATTTCCTAAAGAAATTAAGATCATTTGGATAATTAATAGGACATATAACTCAAAAGTCAACAATCACACCCACCCTGCGAATGAAAATTAATCCCAGACCATTTTAAGTTAATAACAAGTTAATGCTGAAAGCGAATCAGCTGATGCGATGGCTAGAAAACAACTAAGGCAGAGCCACAAACAGTTTTTAATTTGTTATGTAATTACCTCAGTCCTCGCCTTTGTATATATGCAAATGCAAGGCGGCAGCAGGCAACATTTACGTTTTACAGTTGTCTTGGCCAACGACTTATAGCGTAGCATTTATTATGCGCAATTTAATTATTCATGACTCCGAGAAACATATCAATTTATGGGTACGAAATGAAAGATAAGTCGTCATGTATTTATTAATTACCTGATAGGACTGGTTGGACACCATTGAGAACAAGAGAGACAGCCAAGTATGGACACAGTTCTGAAACTGCATTGGCCACCGTCTCACCACTTGTGAAGGCATAGCTAATCACATGACGAAGAGCAAGCACCACCACAGCTTCCATTACAGCAATAACCAAAGATACCAAGTTTACCACTACCACTGAGAATTCTGCCGACTTGGGGTTCCCAGCTCCAAGCTCATTGCTAACCCTCACACTATTTTTTATTAAATTCAACAAAAATTTTGACAATGTACGTTAAAAATTATAACAAAAACGACAGAAAGTGCAATTGTTAAAAATAACACATATATCACTGACCTTGCAGCAGCATTGAACCCAACTGAAACCATGAACAACAATCCCATTACTGCCATGCTGCATGCAAAAATTTAACCATTGCGAGAGAATTTAATTATTTCTATAAATAAAGAAATAAATACTAATTAAAATTTATAATCAATGACTTCACTGTTACTATCAACCAAATATAACTAATGCATCTCTTCGGACAGGGGTATTCAAAATTATCCGACTCGACCCGACCCGATCGGATTTGCCGGGTTCAGGGTGGGTTAATATAATAAAAAATTCGAAATCAGGTTATAAACTTCGGATTGTTTGCAATCAGATTTGGGATCGGATTTAATTCATGTAACCCGATATGTAAATGTCGAGTGTCAATTAGATAATGTCGAGTGTCGGATGATGCATCCGACACTCAATATCTTCAAAAATAGTCTGATATCGAGTGTTGGTTGTGAATTCGACACGACTTAACATGTAAGTGTCGAGTATCGAGTGGCTAGTGTCGAGTGTCGGATGCTGCATCCGATACTCGATGTCTTCGAAAATAGTCTGATATCGAGTGTCGTTGTGAATCCGACACCACTCGACATGCAAGTGTCGAGTGTCGACTGGATAGTATCGAATGTCGGATGCACCATCCGACACTCAATGTCTTCGAAAATAGACTGATATCAAGTGTCATTTGTGAATCCGATACGATTCGACATGTAATAAACTAATATCGAGTGTCATTTATGAATTCGACACGACTCGACATGTAAGTATCATCCGACACTCGATGTCTTCAAAAATAGACTGATATCGAGTGTCAATTGTGAATCTGACACGACTCGACATGTAAGTGTCAAGTGGCTAGTGTCGAGTGTCGGATGCATCATCCAACACTCGATGTCTTCGAAAATAGACAAATATCGAGTGTCGGTTATGAATCTGATACGACTTAATATATAAGTGTCGAGTATCGAGTGAACCTAACAGACCCTATCAATTCGATCATTCGAGTTATATCTCGGATTACATGTTTCAAAAACTCGATTACAAATTTAAAATATCTAACTCGATTATATATCAAATTTTATCAAAATTAGATAAAACCTGATTCGATCCGATCCGTCTTGACCCGACCTGTGTGTACCCCGTCTATCTTTGGATTCGAAAAGATATAACGACAAATCTGATGGGGCTCACGCATTGCAGGGAAGTTAATCCTCCTCAGATAATTTTAAGTTTGATTTGTCCTTTTGTAATTATTAATTTATGGCAGCTCATGTCTTTTGGCAGCCGACGTAATCAAGAGGCCACTAATTGTGAATTAATTATGAGCCTAATACTTCACATCATTAATTAATATATAAGTAAATTTTTCTAGACGAATATAAGAGTTTGATTCCGAGTTGTTAACAACAATAAGATAATAATAAAATAATGAATTTCGATTACCAGATGTGAATATGTGGTATGGCATGGTGTATAAATTCTATCACATGCGGGAAGATTCTAAAGATAGATGAAGAGAACCAATTAATCTTATTGTATATTAGATAATACGTGGATGTATCTTGTGGGGTTAATTTTGATCGAAAATTAAATCTTTCGCTATCAAAGGAAGGAAATGAGAAAGAAAACAAATAATAGTAATAGTAATAACAACAAAAACAACAGTCATTAAATTATATTTTACCCTTTTCTTAATAAGTTTGACTACTGATCTATAATGATATTATAATTAAGACATATCTAGCTATATGCAACAAATTTGAGAGTCATAATATAACAATATTACTGAACTGAAATGTTATATTGTTTATGAAAAATTCCCGTTAAACCTTGCAAAGAAGACAAAATTTTGTAAATGATAAAAATGTTAAAAAGAGGTAGGACTCTTGATCAGTTTCAGATAATACTGCCATATAGTCATGACATTATGTGATTATATGGTTGAAAGAAATTTTTAAACAAATGCTGAGGATAATGAACGTGGAAACTAAAGTTGGTTCTTTATTTCGAGTTTCTATGTTTTTATCTGGAAAATATGGGCTAGCTAGTGGTCCAAAGAATTGACTAATTGGTGATCCAAAATTCACTATTTAATTTCTGGGTAATTCATTGTTTAAATAATTAAATTGAGAGTCTTTTTTTGAACAAAAATATGGTAAAATCTTTTTTTAATACATAATCAAATTCAATTTAAAAGACAAAAATATATTTTCCAACGAAGTGTCCAAATAGTACTAGACAACACTATCTAGCATCCTTGAATAGATGTTAGCAGTAGTGATTGCCAACACTGTCTAACATCCTCTAACAAATTAATTTATCTTTTGGATATTTCTCTTAATTTGTTAGTATGTAATTTTAAAACATAAAAAATTACCAATATTACAAATTAACTTTTATCCTGGAAGATAAAAGTAGTAAAAGAAAAGAGTGAAGTGTTACCAAACGGCAAGCGAGTCCAAAGCAAGTTCAGGGTCCTTGAGCAATCCAGCGATCAAAACAAGTACCTGAAAGTACCACGTCTCCAAGCACAACATCACCGCCGACGCAGTGGAGAGTTTCAGAAACTCCCACAGCCCTGAAAATGCTAACACGTCGAATCCATTCCACGTGTGCTTACACTGACCGCTCATCACTATGTAAGCAAACTGGGCCCCCACTATTATCCACCATGATAAGCTCAACACTAGTGATGCACCCAGCAACCCCATCCCCAGCTTGTACACGGCCAGCCAGCTCAGGAACAGGTGCACCCCAAGAGTCGAAGCCGATATGTAAGCACTTGGAGCCACAATGCTCTGCGATTGAAGGAATTTTTGTATAGGGAAGTTCACAGCATAAGCAAAAATTTGTGGGATTAAACCGTAAACAAACACCGCAGCTTCGGATGCCACGGCCTTTGATTCGCCGAGTAAGATCAAGATGGGTTCGGAGAATATGTATACCATCATCAATGGAATCCCAGTAAGAAAAAGAACAATTGTTGCTCTTTGGAGGTATATGCCTAGCATTTCGTTCCTGTGAGCTCCATAGGCTTGCCCACATAGAGTCTCCACTGCACTTCCCATTCCTAGCTGCAACAATAATCAATCACCACAAAGCCAATAGAATAGATGAGTGATAACAAAACGAAACGTTTCTTGTGAACATATATATATATATATATATATATATATATATATATATATTATCTAGCACTACCATGAGCCCATAAGCCAAGAGTTGGATTCCGCTATTGCCAAGAGAGGCGGCGGCCAGCTCAAGATTGCCGAGATGGCCGCAAAAAACACGTGTGGACAGGGACATAGCGTTGTTGATCAAGTAAACCAATACCGCCGGTGCAGCCAGCCGAGATAGGAGCTTCAACTCAATCCAAGATGCCAACGTTAGACGCTTGAAATAGGGCAAGTGGGTATCAGATAACACCTTTTCAAGTCTAGAATCCACGCCATGGTGGTGGCCTGCAGATTCAGATTCTACTGGTACTGGTGATTGCACGGAGTTTAATAAGATGGGTTCCTCAGCTTCTTGATCTTCTCGAGACTCCATTGTTTTCCTATATGAATCGAAGTTTGATATGAGAGAATATAGAGATCGACTTATAAGTTACTAGGGTTTTATTAACACAACAAAGTTAACTTTGCTTTTGGCTTTTGCTGATCCTTTCATGGCATTAATTGGCTATATATATCTGAACTCTGAACTAGACCTGTGCCTCGACAAAAGGACCGAGGATATCTGTATACTTCCAAAAAATGATGTGTCCAGGCCATTATGCAACTCTAACTCAAATATAATTAGTGCCAAATTAAACAAATAGCGTACGTGACTAAATTGCTATTAAGATAATTATCTATCTCTCCCAATTTCTGCTTTAGAAATTCAATTAAGATAGATAAGTATTTGATCATACATCCTGCAGCCATATGTGATGGTACAACTCATGATTACGAACGTTATGATTCATGTGACACCGTCCTCAATGTTAGGTTAAAAACTAAGAAATCATGATAAGCTAGACACATGTTTTAATTAATTATCACATTTAGATTTTAATATTTATGTCATGATTTTTTTTTAATATATTTTGTATTTGCTCCGAAGTTACTATATAGTCATATAAAATAAAACTAATCCAATTATATTAGACCTAACAGTAAATAAATAAATTGTACAAAAAAATTAACGTGGTTCAACTATAACCAACCTCCGTCTATGGTAGTCAAACTGTAATTTATTATGATGTTCACGTTTACAAAAACTATGAACTATAAATTTTTAGTTAACGAACTCTCCCATTCACTCACATTCACCTATCCTATATAAACAACTATCCTATATAAACAACTTTCTACACTCCTAGAACTCCTCTTATAGTAAACTAACTCTCTCCTTGTATGAACTCTCCTATTCACTCACACTCACCTATCATATATAAACAACGTTCTAAACTCCTAGAACTCCCCTTATAGTAAACCAACTCTCTCCTTGCTGCACTTCTCACAGTTTGAGTCTCCCTCAAATTGTATTACACATTCCCCATCTAGTTTATCACAAAAGCTAAACTTATACAACTTGTTTATAAAAGACACAAGCATAGGTCTACTGGCTATATACCACTTGTCCAGAAACTTTTTCTTATTTGATAAGGATTCTTCAATATCTTTTTCTGTTAATAATTATCCTGCAAATCTTATGTATATAGGAAAGATAAATTACGTTAGAATAATGTATAAATCAATAAGGTATCAATCTCTTCTTAAAGTGAGATAAAATCTAATATTCTTAAAATAAATCTAAATCTCGAAGTAATATCCAACAACGTTATAACAGACAGTAACAGTAATAAAACAAGAAATTAAAACTTATAAATACATGATAAATTTGATTTTCTCTCAAAATTTCAACTAATCGATGCCACATGGATTCACTATGACTCATAGCAATCCCCGTGTCATTGCCCCAACATTTTCTATTAATTATCAATCAAATGTGTGGATTTGCTCACATAAAAATTCGATCAATTAATAAGAATTAAGTCTTCTAAAAATTTATCTTTTTTAAAGTACTCATCCCAAATCATATGTTTAAACAAGTTATCATTACTTAAAAGGACCATGATGATTGAATAATGAATTGAATTGAATTAATTAGTGGAATTGAGGAGCAATTTGTATCAAATGGTGTATTAATCAATTAATTAACTGTAGTCCTTGCTATCGAAGAATTGAGAAACACATGTTCTCTTTTCTTGGTGTTTTGTAATCGTGTAAAGTTTAGTGAAAAGCTAAATCCACTCATATAACTTTTATTGACTTGGATTCCCTTGAGAAATTAAAGATGCCCGACAAAAAAGATACTTATTTCTAGAAATGCGGATGAGTTTTGCTTTGCTTTAGGCGGGATTGGGCCCCCCGTGTGGGATCCTATATTCTCCTTAATTAGAACATTATATAAATAAGAATGTTCAATTGATTATTAAAGTCACATTTAGATTTAATTTTATTTAAAAAAATAACCTTTAATCGTTATAGTTAAATAGAAACTAATATTAACACTCCTAAAATCCACTTAATTATATTAAATGTAAGAAAAAAGGTATTGACTTTTGAAATTTTTAACCTATATATATATTATTTAATTCAAATTTTATGGGTCTGTCCAGATAAATTTCGCTTTGTTGAGAGTGAGAACTGAGAACTATTATCACATGCTGTGTTGGTCCACAATGTCAATTTGTTATTGAGATGATATGTCCTTTCAGTTACTTTAATCAAGAGAACAAGAATATGAGAACATGCTTTACATCATATGAAAATAGCTGACAGGTTTGTCCACTAAGAACCTGAAACAACTAATAAATAAAGGAATGATTATTGTAGTTGACTCGAACAAACTTGCTAACATCATTTGGGTCATTGTTAACAATGTAAATTTACTTTAATAATACTGAAATTGAAGCAGAGAAGACAATACAATTACGAGACAGGAAACAAGCATCCAGTCATTAAAATACAGGACACAAGATCCAATATTTATCGAGTGTGATATAATATAGCCAAAATATATAGGAAAAATGAAAATGAGAATTAGAATCTCTCATATAACCTGCACAAGGAGATCTGATTATTGGATTTTATGCATAAAAGCGGCCTCTCATTAGTCTGAAATATTGTGCAATGATTCGAAACACAGAACTGTATTATTTTTTAAATAAAAATTTACGCATGTATTTTATATTATGTGAAGAATAACATCATAACAGAGTATATAAATGGAAGAGAACCATTAACATTACATCGCACATTGGTTAACATGTCCATAAAAAGATGTCAAGTTGTTGAAGGAATAAAGGGAGGGAGAGAAAGAGATGTCTAACAACTAGTTATTGATTATATTGATCAAAAGGTTGATTGTTAGTTGCTGTTGATTTTTACAGAGAAATACAATTAAGTGACTTGCAGATGATAGCTCCCCGATGCTTGCAGACAATTAATGGCGCAACTAAATGGGCCAGCCTCTCCTTAACTTTTTTTTCTTTAAAAAATATATATATTTAAACATCTTAAAATTTATCAAAATGGCTGGAAATTAATATCAATATCAGTTCTGAACCTGGCGCTCTATATATGAACATCATATTGCTTCTTTGGAGGCTTTGATTTTCATGAGAACTTTTTAACTCCAGATGTTAGAAGTATATTTACCTTAGTCTTGATTAATTAATTTTGGGAGACATATGCACATTAAGATCTAGCTTTTCCGCCTTCTTGGAAACCTGAATATTGAGGATCCCATCAATTCAGATGAAGATTAATTATTGCTTTACACAAGGATGAAGATTTTCTTGTAAATTCTAGAATACGAAAAAGTGTTACAATTAAATATTGATACATACATAGAGGCATTCATGGTCCAGTTCATGTCATCATGACGAATTAAAAAATAAATAAATGAGAAAGAAATTAATATTAGATAAAGGTTTATTCTTCCTTCATATGTATGGTTCATCAAGAGCCAGAGATACTAAAACATGTACGAGTACTGTTGTTGAACACACACACACACACACACACACACACACACAAACTTTTATCATGGCCCAGTTTCATGACGAATTAAAAGAGAGAGAGGGAAATTTATATCAGATAAATGTTTAATCTTCCTTCATATATATGGTTCATCAAGAGAGGAAATTAAAACATGTACGAGTACACTACTGTTATTGAATATAAATATATGATAAAAGTATTATCGATGAGTATCAAAATTTTATGTTGGTTCAAACTTGCGCTTTGCGAATAATTGCATATATAACAGTAAAGTCGAATGCAGACACAGCATTCATTAAGAAATTAAATTAAGGAAAAGTCTACGAATGGGGACAAGCATGAATGATATTATTAATACGCGCTCATCTCTATGTTTGAACGTGAATGTATTAAATATTACATATAAAATAGTAAGCCCATTGGATTTTCGTCCCAACTAATTTGAAGATGAAGACTGCATCTGCATTAATCAGTTCTGGGTATAATTAGTAAATTATAGAAATGAGTTAACATTCGATCATCACCCAATACATGTTATCATTTGTTTCTTCTGCTGATTTTTGTGGTGGGGAATACCAGGAAGAGGGAGTGAGATCTGATTATACAGAAAAAAAAAAAATAGAGTTGAGATAGACTTTAAGATCCGCGCCTCGCAATTAATTTTTAGGCACAAAACATGATGATATAAATGCATGCTTTGGTTGTTGATGACAACTTGCCAAGCTTAGTACACGAGGGAGAATACAAGAATATGTCCTAGAGATAGTCCATATATATCCTGCATTTTATTAAATTAGAAACAAATTAAAATTATTTGTATAGAGTATAGAAACAACACTTTCTACCCTTGAAATCCGAAGTTATGAAACGACCGCAGCTGTACGTTACAGTAATGGCAGACTTAAATAGGGACCGGGCGGAGGGTCTTGACTGTTATGAAATTTAAAAATTCTTATTGTTTTCTTATTTTATACAATCACTTTTATACTTTTAAAAAAATTTAATTAATTTCAAATTTTATATTATTTTTTCATTTTCTCAACTCTTTCACGTATAAAAACTCTTTATCTATATAATAATATAAGTGTATATAATAATTTAATTAATTTCTACTGTTTTATTCAATTATAGAATTTTAGATTTTTTAATTCTTATTTATTTAGTTTGATATAAATTATATGTTTCTTTTTTTGTTCTCTTTTATAGTCATGAAAAATTAATTAATTTTTACTCGAAGAGTATAAATTTAAAAATCTTGATGAACAATAATAACTAAATCTTTTTATAATTTTCAATAAAATTAAACATCATTACAAAATTATGTGGCAGATATTTTTATTTTATTTTATTTATTTGTAATCTTTTTTAAAAAAGTAATATATTATAAAATAATCTTCTTTAAACAATTCTAAAGAGAAATTTTGAAAGAAAATCTACTTTTTTTGTTGGCATCAAGTTTAAAGAAAATTAATACTCTTTATAAATTATAATTTTGAACAGTTATAATTCTAATGTGCTATCTCGATATACTTTAATTATTTGTTAATAAATTCTCTCAATTTTATCAAGTAAATTTTAAATGTTAAAATATCTAAGATGTCCCCTCTATCATAAAATCCAAGGTTTGCCACTGCGTAGCAAAAATGAAGAAGGAGAAGAAAATAAGAAGTTGAGGAAGTCTATCAACATATTATCTTATTTTCATTGATTTTCATCTGAATGAAATGCCAATATATGATTGATGGTTAATTGAAAGAGAAGAGTATATTAACCACTTATAAGTAATAAAATTTACAAAAGTTCATAAAAGCTCAATCAAGAGAAGCTTTTAATTTTAACATAAAATGATGCACATAACAAGTTAAAAATCAGTAGACTTGCAAATCTTGGGCCAAAAATAGTAAGATGAGGTCCACCACCACAAACATAGGCACAGCTTAGTATAATGAACAAGCGGATACCGTGCGACCTCAGACCCTAACACACTCTAAAATGAGTCTAAGTAAGCCTTAAACCGCTAGAAGAGAGGTTCAAGCAATGGAAAACAAAAACGCGAGAGATTTGGGTGAGGAAATATTCACTATAAACAAAGGAGTTTACAAGGCTTACAAAACTCTTAAACCGTTAAGCCTATATCATGACTTACATATAAATAAAGGCTCACCCATATTTTAAGCTTACATCTCCTCAATATGTGGCTAACATTGCACCACATCTCAACATCCTATTAACTAATCAATGAACCTAGAACATTCCTATTCTAGATCATTCCTAGATACAAACTTACATGCTGGTCAAGTATCTCTAAAGACATCCACACATGTCAAAATATCACTAGATAATAATACACTATATTAAACATATCTAAAGAACCCTAGACACTACATATATCCACGAGCTTCCGAAATCTTCTATAATCTTCCACACCATTCCATGACCTTCTAGAATCTTTCGAATCCTTCGAAATATTTTGGAACATCTTGAAACGTTCCAAAAACTTTCGAAACACTATATCATTTCTTTAAGCCATTGTATTCCTCTTGATACAAGAATTTTGAAGCACTATAACACTTTTTTCCATATCCCATTTATTGATGTGCTTTTTAACAAGTATGATGCTGAATAGGGATGGCAAAACAACCCGGGACCCAGAAAACCAGGTCATCCGGGGTCGGGGAATTACCCGAAAAATCGGGGTAATTGGCCGAGGCCGGGGTAAGAATTTTCTGTCCGACCGGGACCGGGGTGAAGGTGCCGAGGCCGGGGACCCAGGATTGAACCCGGGGTATACAATTAAAATTAAAATCTATATCATTTTAATCCACTAATTTTCAATTCCTATATATAGCCCCTTAAGCCCATAAATCATTTGACTAAAATAACTTTAAAAAATCCAACAACTTCAACCCAAGCCCAAGCCCAACCCCAGCCCATGTTTTAAAAAAGAAAAATTAAATAAGTTTTATAAGGGAATGCAACAAACCAGATTTGAACCCATTCCCTCAACAAACAACACTAAGACAGACGACCGCTAAGATACAACCGCCTTTACAATTAAGAAAGCAATATATCTTTATTGTTATTAAATAAATTAAATGAGTCCTCAAGATTTACATTATAAGGATTCGAACCCGAGTCCCTACCATAAGCCATAAAGCAATAGACTGTTGGGCTACAACTCGCTTTCCAGCAAAAAGTGCATGCAACACATATATAACTAAAATTGGAAAGAATCAAAATTTTAAAAAAAATTATACAATTCAGGTTTCAATCCCGAGTTATTGGTAAACCCAGCTCCGCCCCGGGGTATCCCGGCTTCGACCTCTGAAAAAAATTTTAAAGGGCTTACAATTGAAGGCCGGGGCCGCGGACCGCGACCGGTTTTGCCATCCCGCTGAACCCTGTGCATGTCACTCAGAACGTAACATCAACGTTGGCCAACCCTGAAATGATATCTATGGTTGAACCGGCTCTAGTTGGACTTGACGGAATTTACATATGTGTCCCCTTAGAAAAAGTAATTAATTAAGATAGATCAGAGCTCCGGACATATACTACTGACTGAATGATGTAACATGACTAGCCATTTAAGACTTTTCAGGCATAAGATGTTGATTCATCTGTGCGTGTGGTCCCGTCAAAATTGGACAATGAACCTTTTATTAAGGAACCATAGAGTACTTCAATATAAAATCAATTAATATAATAATTGAAGAAAGAATGTAAATTGCATTCTTGAGTAAAATAAAAGAAAATAAAATAATTTCATGAGTTTGAAACGATTTGCTCAACCATCAGAAAGGGATAATTTTGTGAATGACCTTGATGTTCGGCCTACTTTGTCGCTCATATTTTACAAATAGCTTCAAATGATCCCATTGTTTTTCTGTTAAGGTGAATAACTGAAAGGGCAAACTAGTAAATCTATTTCTAAATAAACAAGAGTCCATCAATTTCTTTCCCATCAAATAAACCTTATATTAAATTTTTATTTTAATTGTTTAAGGTTCAAACAAACAATGCCTTCATACCGATAACCCACAAGCACACCAACCCAGCACATCCACCGTGATCTGCAAATAAGCAAACCAAATTTCTTGGTAGTCAAACAAATTAAAATAAAGAGAGAGAAATTGATGTTCAAGAAAAAAAAAATTGTTGTTGTCGAGGAAACAACCCACATCCCTAAAAAAAGAATGTTGAACAGGAGAGGAATCACCATTTTGTTTTAATCAGTAAATGATTCAGAAAAGGAATCGAGAAACAAACAATGTCTTCACACCCAGAACCTACAAGCACATCCATTGTGATCTGCATATAAATAACCCAAATTTCTTGGTAGCCAAACAAATAAAAATAGAGAGAAATTGGTGTTCAAGGAAAAAAAAATAACAACCCAAATATCCCTAGAAGAGGAATGTTGAACCGGAGAGGAAACATCATTTTTTTTTTAATCAGTAAATGATCCAGGAAAGGAATCGAGACTCTGTTCATCATCTAACAGAAGAAACAATCAAACACCATTTTCATTTACCTTCCATAAGAACAAGCCTTTAAATCCACAAATATATGAAACCAAAAATCATTCTTCTGAGCCCGCATCATCAATCCAAATCATTATTCTCACTGGTGGTGTGGAGGAATTAGTGGTGGGGGGTGGCCCCGCCAGTGGTGGTGCGGAGAAATTGGTGATTGGGTTTTGCAATGGGGAGATGGGTCATGGAGAGGGAGGAGGAATAAGGGGTGCGGGTGGTGGTGCCAATGGTGGATCCACACATATTCATTTTTTGCAGCCTTGATTATCCATCCGAGGAATGAATCAACCGGAGCCGCTGCCACCACTCTTGCCCCCATCTCCGTATCCCGCCTCTATCTCCATAAACACACCCACAAACAACGATGGCATCAACAACCCTAAAATCGAAACCAACCCATTAGTTGTGAAGATTGATGATTGGATTTTGCGATGGGGAGATGGATAATGGAGAGGGAGGAGGATTGGCGGTAAGAGGGAGGGTGGCCAGTGGGGTGCGGCGCTCGCTCGTGGAGGCCGAGAGATAACATACTATTCCATTTAAAATCGTTAAAATTACTAAAATATCCTCTAACAAATTTCTAAAAATATACAGAAATTAAATTAATTTCTTGCGTAGGAAACAGTTTTCAGCAAAAAAAATTTTTTTCCTTTCTCTTTTTTTCTCTTCCCTTCTTCTGCCTCTGATTTTTGCAAACCCATCTCCAGTGCACATAAACATCATTCTGCCATTTTGCCCACACCCAGTTGCACACCACGACCATGAGAAGGTGGAGACATTGCTGTTCAAGGAGAAAGAGGGAGAAGAAAGAGAAGCGGAGTCGCAGGCATCGTTGCCTCACTCCCCTGTCCTCTCTCTAACTTCCTCTCCACTGCAAGCATTGCCATGTCTCCTCTCCCTTTCCACCGCCAGTGCCTCACTCCTCCTTTAACAATAGTTCATGATTCTTCACTTCCTCCTCTCCCTCTGTTTTTTTTTTTTGGGTTATTGTACATGGTTGAATGTCGAATTTTCAGTGGATTTTGGGTTGAGATTATGATTTATTTGTTGGAGATGGTGATGATGATGAATTAGTGGGAAAATTTGTTGGAGATGATGAATTGGTTCGGTTTGGTTGTTTGATTGCTGATGATGATGAAAATTTGCAGTATTCTCCCTTAGCATAAGGAGGAGGAGGAGGAGGAGTGGGATGTTTCAGTTTAGATTTAGGTTAAATATCTTTTTTATTACTTTAAAGTCAAAAGATGTCTTTGCCGTGGTGGTAAAGTAAGCTTAAATAATTTTGTAGTTTGGGTCATGAGTTCGAATCCTGTCATTTGTGAAACTCATCAATTGCAATTATCATTATAGTCCTTAATATTTAACTTCTTACAAGTATTTAATGGCAAAAGTGAGGAAATGGTGGTCCTTGATGAATTTCGAACAAGTCAGCTTACAAGTATTTAATGGCAAACTTACAAGTATTTAATGGCAAAAGTGACGAAATGTTGTACGATAAAAAGTGGTAAACAGTATTTCTGGATGAAATTAAGTAAACTTAAGAGGTGTTTGTGTGATTAACCCAAATAATAATTATAAAAGAGCATTTTAATAATTTCATATTCAATCATTCATCTTAACATAAAGACAGTCATCTGAAGTTATTTCAAAACCTGGGGACAAAAAAAATTAGGCCTAACCTCAGGTGATTCATTAAATTATCATTTATCTGAAATTAAAAAAAATCCTTTAAAAATTAATGATATTTATAATTTATATGCAAAAAAAAATTTTATATGATTTTAGATTTCAAATTTATCTGTTCCTTTCACCCCTTTTCTCACTCTGTCTGTGCAATTTTTACCTGTCCAGAAGTTAAATGAATATGCTTTTTATTATCATCTGCATGCTTCTTTTCTCAAAAGCCTGCTACAGACATCTACACTCCCTGCTCAATGTGAATTTCCAGACAGGCTTCCCCTTTTTAATTACTACATATTTTGATCAAGATTTCCATTTAAAAAATTAAAAAAAAAAAAACTCTCCAAGAGAAATCAAAAGTAGTACTATTGCTTTGCTTTTTCAAGCTTCTATGCAATTACACTTCTACTGATCATCATGTATTGTACAGTACTTGCATATGCTAGGAAAATTCAATTACAGAGTTACAACAAGAAACTGAGACAACAGAGAACCAAAAAAGAGTAAAGAAGCTTTTGATCTACCCTTTTTGCCTTTGAACTTATGTTCGCATGGTACGAAGATGGCTCTTTTCCGGTTGAATCATTCGGCCTCTCTGAAAACGTTTTGTTGTCATGAATTCCGTTTGTACCTAAACAAGGAGGGATTTCAAGATACATTGAAATGTTTCTCTTCATGTATAGCTTGTGACTTGTGCATAGTCCACTGTTTCCTCTAACATCCAGCCTCTTCCCAAGCCTGTCTATGATCTCTTCTGGAAGTAGTACCTCTCCACTTAGCTGATTGTGGCTCAAGTTTAACAAATCTAGATTTGGAAGTGACCCTAAGCTTAGAGGAATAGTCCCACTTAGACTATTATTGTTGAGAGATAAAGCAGTGAGATTTTTTAATGAACACAGGAAGTCAGGAACTGGACCAGTTAAGCCACATCCTGAGAAGCTGATTGATGTAAGATCTTTAAGCGTCCCCACAAACAAGGGTATCATGGAATGTATAGGGTTGTGATCAAGTATTAAGTGCTGTAACCGATGTAATCCTGAGAGGGTTTGGGGGATTGGACCATTTATGAAGTTATGACTCAAGTCGAGCAAAACCAACCCGTTCAGATTGCCTAGTGCTGCAGGTATACTTCCAATAAGCCTGTTGGAACCCAAATCAATCTTTTGGAGGAGTCGAAGCATACCTAGAGAATAAGGCACCTGCCCTTCAAGGCCATTCCAGCTCAGGTCCAAAATGGTCAAACTTTTGAACCCTCCAAACTCTTCAGGAACTTCACCACTTAAGTTGTTGTAACTTAGGTCAAGTTGCTCCAAATTGACCAACCCTCCAAGCTCTTTGGGTACCTTTCCCTGTAAATTATTCTGTGACAGGCTCAAAACCCTCAGGCTACCAATCTCTGCTAAACTTGAAGGAATGTCTCCAACGAGGGTTGGATTGGACTCTAGAGCTAGATGCTCCAAGGAAAGTAGTGCACCAAAGAGACTCGGAGAAAGAGTGACTGGAGCTGATGCAAAACACTTAAAAATGGAGAGCGTTTTTAGGTAAGGTAGCTTAAGCAAGGAATCTGATAGGTTGGCAGAAGTTTTGCAGCAGGGTGGTATGACAACATCAGGGCCAATATGAATCTTCGTGACATGAAAGATTGGAGGGTTTTCACCAATCTCACATCCAACTCCAGGCCATGGAGTGTCAGTACATGGCTTCGGGTGCTCTTCAGCCCAGCTAGGGTCGTCTAGCAGAGAACTCATAACTTCATAAAGACCCAAAAGCTCCTCTTGATCCATCACCATTTCATCTTCACCTAAGTCCCTTTGTACTGCACCCACCTCATCACCTGAGAAAACAAGAAACACAACGAAGAAAAGAGCCGCGGAAGCCATAATATGAAGAAAAGTATGAAACTGAAAAACCAAAAACCGGAAATATATATAAGAACGAACAAACTCAGCTTTAGATTTTCATATATCTTTGCATTTTCATTTTACAAAAGCTTTCTCAAATAAATATTGGTAGCAAAATCATTGGAAAAAAAAAGTATAGGAATATCTATCAGTCCATTAGCTATAGCTAGCTCAACCATGTTGTCAGTCTCAGTCTGCCACAGGCTGCATGGATTCCTAAGTTATCGCCTTTGCCTCCCAGAATTGAGAGTGTGATGTTGTTAGTTTGCATGGAAACAGACTGTTAATAAATATAGAAACAACTGTCAGTGGTCAAAACGGGTATTCAATGAAAGTGTAAACAAGATGGGACATGGCAATTTTTCATTATCTTCTGTGAAGCCGACATTACAAGCATTGCTTTGCAGAGCTGCTGCAAGATCCATTTCCCTCACTGCAGTGGGATTCGATGCACGCCACCCTACTGGAATCTCTGCTGCGGGCTTGCAAGTTGTAAATTGTTGTAGCTGGCTACCTATTAGCCTCCTAGACACTCAATTGCCTTTGTACCCAAAAGTGAACAATTTGGATACGTGACAGGATTTCAAACTAATAAGTCACGTGGACTCGATCAATTGAGTTTACAGGATTCAATTTATGTCTGAATCAGAAGGATACTAATTACATGGAAGAAGAAATCAAAGAAATACAGAATAATCATCTTCAGCTCAAAACAAATATGTCAAATGATAAAAGGGGGTTATTGGACAAAATGGAGGTTTAGTGATTAAAAAAGAATTTAAGATGATTATCACTTATAAATGTAATTGATGTTATCATGATTAAAAAAATGAAAAATGGATTCTGTTGGTGTTAACGTATGACACTCTTGCATGTGTTATGCACATGATAATTTTAACAAACTTGTAATAAAACTAGAATGTTATATTGTTTCTAAATTTATTGTTTCCAGAAGTATAATTTAGGAAGTATTTGATTCATAATAAATATCTCCTTACATTAGGATATTATTTGATGTATCTTAATTAAAATAGAAGTATATTTATTTGTGTCCTATTTTATTTAGGAGATACTTATATCTCTTCCTATTATATTAGTCTTTATCCTAATTTAAGTTTGATTAAGATTTTTACAGGATTACAATCGGGCATCCCACTATATTTATAATTTTATGTTTACATAACAATTGCATATATGTTGATGGTGTATGTCACGGCATTCCAAGAATTAAGAGTAGAACTTCAATGCAAATTGGAATGCTTCTTTTTGAATATTTTATTCATATATGAGAAGTTGTAATTGTGCATGAATTTTTTGATTAGGTCTGTCTGAGTTAGTATACACTTGAGAGAACTTGCAAGTTAAGTGTTTATGTAATTCAATGTTAGACATCATGGTTATGTTTTACTTAACAGTGTGTTGTTAAGTTATCAGCGACAGAGAGTAGGCAGTGTCACTAGAGTTTAAGATCTTGGCGAAATTTTGTTTTACAAATATTATGTCAGTATGTAAGAGTGAGTCAGCACTATAAACGATCATAAAAGATTATACAAACAAGAATTTAGTGAACTACAGCTCTAAAGCTGTCCGTGGATGTAGATTTTATAACCGAATCACGTAGAATCCTCCTGTGCCATTTTATTGTACAATTTACTGTTATATTACTCATAACTTCATACTTCCAGAACTAAAAATTGGTATCAGAGTAGGTTCATTGATAAACAAGTGAAGAAAAGATCACGTTAATTTGGAGAAATGGAGTTTATTCGTAATGGAGGATCCGGAACACAACCACCTATTCTTGATGATGGTAATTATTCATATTGAAAAGTAAGAATGATGATTTATATCAAATCTCTTGATAACAGGGCATGGACCCATGTGCTAAAAGGATGGACACCACCAACAAAATTGAATGCTTTTGATGATTTTGAACCCAAACCTGAGGAGGAATGGACTGATGAAGAATACCGATGTTCAAGCTGGAACTCAAAGGCTCTTAATACAATTTTTGTTGCTGTGGACTTAAATAACTTTGGACAAATTTCAAGGTGCAAAGTGGCCAAAAAAGCTTGGGACATTCCTAAGGTAAAACATGAAGATATTGCATATGTTAAAATATCTAAATTGTTGAGACTAAATTCATAATTTGAAAACTTGATGATGCATGAGGATTAGTTAATTTTTTAGTTTTATTCTAAGCTATGTCACATCACCAATTCTGCATACATGCTTGGCAAGACTTTCACTGATGTAGAAATTGTTAGCAAAATAATCAGATCTGCTCCAGATAAATTTCAACCTAAAATTTCAGCCATTGAGAAAGTTAAAAACACTGATAAGATAAGGGTCGATGAACTGATTAGCATTCTCCAAAATTTTGAGATTAATCATAGTACTACGAAGCAAAAAGGGAAAAACATTGTATTCAATGTTAAAACTGAAAAATCTGATGATGAAGGCAATGATGAACTTGATGAAACTGATTCCAAACAGATTACTTTTCTAACAAAAAATTATGTCAAGTTCATAAAAAAGAATTTCAAGAAAAAGAATCAAGGAAAGCTATCAAATTCAAATGAAGACAAGTTCAGGAAATTCAACAAGGAGAATGACAAGAAGAAATTGAAGTAGCCTGATAAGAAAGGACAAATTCAGTGTTATGAATGTTCTTGTTATAGGCATATTCAATCTGAATGTGCTAATTTCAAGAAGAAGAACAAAGGCTTGACAGCTACATGAAGTGATGAATCAGAATCTGATTCAAAAGATCAAGAATGCATGAGTAATTTTGTTACATTCAAAGCATCTGCAACTAACAAAGGGAAATCTGTTATGATTGACAATAACAGAATACTGCAAAACAAATTTTGATCATTTAGATACAGAAGATGATCCAGAATACTATGAAGAGTTACAAGAAACTTACAATGCACTCTATAGTGAATTGCTGAGTCAAAAAGAAGAAATCAAAACTTCGAAGAAGGAGATTGAAGTGCTAAAATGTGAAAAATCTCATGCTGAAAATTGTATCACAGAACTGGAACTTGTTTTGACAGACAAAACAACACATATTGAGAAAATTACAACAAAACTGATTGAGAGCAAAAGATATATTGATCAACTCATAAGTGGGTCAGCTAAACTTAATCAGGTCTTGAGTCTTAGAAGAGACCATTCCAATAAACATGGATTGGGGTATATAGAAGGTAATGTTGCATCCTCATCAACAACAATGTTTGTAAAAGCTTCAACATCAGGCAAAAATTCTGAACCTAACTCAAAAAGATCAAGTCCTAGTTCAAAAAGCAATGAAGCATTTGTTTTCCCTCTAAGCTCTTTCAAATCCAGTCCTGAAAGGGTAAGAAAATTCATTCCAACTTGTTATTTTTCTGACAAAAATGGACATATTGACCTAGATGTTTTAAATTGTTGAATCATATTGACCTAGATGTTTTAAATTGTTGAATCTTTTGCATAAAAAATCAAAACAGTTCAAACTGTTACCAAAGACACAACTGCAGTGGGTTAAGAAAGAGAAGACAGTCTGCAAAGTTGCTTTTAATGCAGTGTTCATCCTTCTAACGATTTGTGGTATTTCGACAGTGGTTGTTCCAGGCACATGACTGGAAATAAATAGTTTTTGAAAGATTTTGAAGCATGCAAGGAAGGAAATATCACTTATGGAGATGGAGGAAAGAGTAAGATCATTAGCAAAGGTACTTTGAATGTCAAAGGCTTACCCGACTTCCAAAATGTTGTAACGACCGGACCCCTGGCACGTGGCACTTTGTGGCCCTTTCGCCTTCAAGAGGTGGCCCCCGTGTCAGGCTACAGCCGCACACAGTCCAGTATTGTCCGCTCTGGGTCCACCGACCCTCACGGTTTTGTCCTCCGGTACTACCCTGTCTTGGGGAACGGGGCCTTATAGGACACCCTCTATTACCCTCAAGGGATTATTCCCAGGAGCGCCTCCCCCACTCGAACCCACGACCCATAGGTCAATGGAGTTCAACATGAGTACCATTCGGGCAACTTGTCCGAATGGTACTCATGTTGAACCCCATTGACCTATGGGTCGTGGGTTTGAGTGGGGGAGGCGCTCCTGGGAATAATCCCTTGAGGGTAATAGAGGGTGTCCTATAAGGCCCCGTTCCCCAAGACAGGGTAGTACCGGGGGACAAAACCGTGAGGGTCCGGTGGGCCCAGAGCGGACAATACTGGACTGTGTGCGACTATATGGGGGCCACCTCTTGAAGGCGAAAGGGCCACAAAGTGCCACGTGCCAGGGGTCCGGTCGTTACATAAAAAGGCGCCTTTTTATGTAACGGTCTCCTTATCCACCGGGGAACAGGGCCTTATAGGACACCCTCTTTTACCCGCGTGGCAGGTGGGCCCCACATATCCAGGTATTGTCCGCTTTGGGGAACGGGGCCTCAAGGGACACCCTCTATTACCCTCACGGTTTTGTCCACATCGGGGAACAGGGGCTCGAAGCACACCCTCTTTTACCCGTGTGGCGCCTCCCCCACTCGAACCCGGGACCTCCAGCCCGAATGGTACCAAGTTTGACCTTCGGGTGCCTTTGAGGTCCCGGGTTCGAGTGGGGGAGGCGCCACACGGGTAAAAGAGGGTGTGCTTCGAGCCCCTGTTCCCCGATGTGGACAAAACCGTGAGGGTAATAGAGGGTGTCCCTTGAGGCCCCGTTCCCCAAAGCGGACAATACCTGGATATGTGAGGCCCACCTGCCACGCGGGTAAAAGAGGGTGTCCTATAAGGCCCTGTTCCCCGGTGGATAAGGAGGTCGTTACATAAAAAGGCGCCTTTTTATGTAACGACCGGACCCCTGGCACGTGGCACTTTGTGGCCCTTTCGCCTTCAAGAGGTGGCCCCCGTGTCAGGCTACAGTCGCACACAGTCCAGTATTGTCTGCTCTGGGCCCACCGGCCCTCACGGTTTTGTCCCCTGGTACTACCCTGTCTTGGGGAACGTACTTGCCCGAATGGTACTCACTTTGAACGCCAAGTACCTTTGAGGTCTTGGGTTCGAGTGGGGGAGGCGCTCCTGGGAATAATCCCTTGAGGGTAATAGAGGGTGTCCTATAAGGCCCCTTTCCCCAAGACAGGGTAGTACCAAGGGACAAAACCGTGAGGGCCGGTGGGCCCAGAGCGGACAATACTGGACTGTGTGCGACTGTAGCCTGACACGGGGGCCACCTCTTGAAGGCGAAAGGGCCACAAAGTGCCACGTGCCAGGGGTCCAGTCGTTACAATGTCTTGCTGGTTGAAGATTTGAAAGCTAATCTAATTTTTATTAGTTAGATATGTGATGACAAGTATATTGTCAATTTCACACAAAACAAATGCATGGTTTTAGACAATTTTGGTAAATGCATTTTAGAAGAAAATAGATCTTCAAATAATTGTTATTTGGTAAAAATTGCATTTCAAGCTAAGATTTCGGATTTAGAATTGTGGCATCAAAAATTAGGACACTTAAATTACAAAGACTTGGTTAAATTAACTAAGTTAGGTGCTGTAAAAGGAGTTCCTAAACTTGATGACAAAGTTAATGAAATTTGTGGACCATGTCAAATAGGAAAACAAATTAGAAATGCACACAAATCCATTCCACATATTAGCACATCCAAAATACTTGATTTGCTTCACATGGATCTTATAAGTCCTATGTAAATTGAAAGCATTACTAGTAAAAGATACATATTTGTTTGTGTGGATGACTTTTCTAGATATACTTGGGTTGATTTTATTAAGAAAAAATCTGATACTTTTGAAGCTTTTAGGAATCTTTGTGTTAAGCTTGAAAATGAGCAAAACAGGAACACTAGCAGGATAGTGAGAATAAGAAGTGATAATGGCAAGGAGTTTGAAAACGTTAGCTATGCTGACTTCTGCAAATATCATGGAATTGAACATGAATTTTCAGCTCCCAAAACTCCTGAACAAAATAACATTGTGAAAAGAAAAAATAGAACTCTTCAAGAGATGACTAGAGTGATGCTCAATAACAAAAAGTTGACCAAAATGCTATGGGCTGAAGCAATAAGCACTGCTTATTATATTTCAAATAGAGTTTTTCTAAGACTTGGCACTAACCAGACACCTTATGAAATTTTGAAAGGAAGAAAACCTAATTTGAAATATTTTCATATTTTTGGATGCAAGTGTTACACCTTAAATGACAGAGAGCTGTTAGGCAAATTAGATCCAATAAGTGATGAAGGAGTTTTTGTGGGATATGCACAAAACAGTAAAGCTTTTTGAGTCTATAATCTTCGAACTAAGTCAGTCATGGAATCTACAAACGTAATATTTGATGACCTAGATGATTATACAAAGTACTTACAAGAGGAGAGTATAACCAGTTTTACAGAAGATACAGAAAAATCAATTTCTGACAGCAATAATAATAGAGAGGATTCAGTTATGAATTAGGAAACAACTGTTGTTACATCAGACACAACAATGACAACTGACAACTCAGATCTGAATAGAAACTCAATCAGAAATGAAGATGAAAAAAAAGATCCACCCACTTGGATACAGAAAGCATATCCAATCAGCTCTATCGTTGGAATACTAGATGGTATGATGAAAACTAGGATCAAGGTAAGAAATCAGGTAAGATTTGCGTGTTATATTTCATTAGTTGAACCAAAAAATGTGAAAGAAGCATTAAAAGAAGATGTTTGGATTTAGGCAATGCAAGATGAACTTAATCAGTTTAAAAGAAATGAAGTATGAGAATTAGTTCCTATGCCAGAAAATGCAAATATCATGGAACTAAATGGATATTCAAAAATAAAACTGATGAAAGTGGTCAAGTAATAAGAATAAGGCTAGGCTAATAGCACAAGGTTACACACAAGTAGAAGGCATAGACTTTGATGAAATCTTTGCACCGATAGCTAGACTTGAGTCAATCAGATTACTACTTACAATTGCTTATTTGCTTGATTTTAAGTTATACCAAATGGATGTTAAAACAGCATTTTTAAATGACTATCTCAATGAAGAAGTTTTTGTTAAACAGCCTAAGGTTTTTGAAGATCCTAAACATTCTGATTTTGTGTATAAATTATATAAAGCTTTGTATGGGTTAAAACAAGCTCCTAGAGCTTGGTATGAAAGGTTGACAAACTTTTTGATCAACAGAGGTTATAGTAGAGGCAGCAATGATAAGATTTTGTTTATCAAACATGCATCTAACTATTTTATTCTTGCTCAAATATATATAGATGACATTGTGTTTAGATCAACTGACAAAAGTAAAACTAATGAGTTTGTTAAGTTTATGCAAGAAGAGTTTGAGATGAGCATAGTAGGAGAAATAAATTTCTTTCTTGGATTACAGGTTAAACAAATGAATGATTGGATATTCATATCTCAATCAAAATATGCTAAAAATCTTATAAAGAAATTTGGGCTTGAAAATGCAAAACATATGAAAACTCCTCTTAGTACTAACCTGAAACTTTCAAAAGACAATGCAACAAAAGAGGTTGATGCAAGTTTATATAGAAGCATCATTGGCAGTTTGTTATACCTCACAGTAAGTAGACCAGGCTTGTGTTTTAGTGTAAGACTTTGTGCAAGATTTTAAACAAATCCCAAAGAATTACATCTGGCAGCAGCTAAAAGAATCATGAGGTATGTACATGGAACCCATGATTATGGTATATGATTTTCTAAAGATACAAATGATTATCTTGCAAGGTTTAATGATGCTGACTAGGCAAGAAATGCATATATCAGAAAAAACACATCAGGAGGATGTTTTTATCTTGGTACTACCTTAGTTTCTTGGCATAGCAAAAAACAGAATTCTGTTTCTTTGTCTACTACTGAAGCTGAATATATAGCAACAGGAAGTTGTTACACATAACTACTTTGGATGAAACAAATGTTGAGTGATTATGGTATTGAACAAAAACCTATAACTGTGTTTTGTGATAATACTATTGCTATAAACATTTTCAAAAATCTTGTTCAGCATTCTAGAACAAAACACATTTACATAAGATACCATTTTATAAAGGAACTTGTAGAGTCTAAGGTGATACACATCTCCACTGATAAACAATTAGCTGACTTGTTCACTAAGGCATTAGATACAACAAGATTTAAGAATCTAAGAAATAACTTAGGCATCTGTCAGTTTTTTGACTAAGCATTGCTTGCTGTTGTATTAATTATATCTGTAGTATCATAAGTTTTCTTCTAATTAAACATGTATATGCTGCAATATAAAATTGTGTGTAATGTTAAGATACTGGCTTAAATTGAAAAAATACAGAGAGGGCTACCAATATATGATGTGTGAAAGCTATCATTGAGAGTAACCTCAGAGTATCTAATAAATAATTTGAGGCCACCCACTCAAATGAAAAGGGCTACCTTTATATTGTGTGAAAGCTACTGTATTTATAATCCAATGCGATTAATTATTAAATACATCAAAAATAATATTTTTGACATCTCAATTGATTGAAAAAATAAATGAAAACAGCTTTTACATGAAGATAATAAACAGCTCTGAAACATGCTTCTTTAAAATGATTCATATGATGTTCAGATATTATTGTTACAAGTCATATAATTGTTTTCTGTTATGTTATTCATATCATACGATGCTCTTTATGCCTATTTAAAATTTGACTTTTCTTATGTGTCTATGTGTTAGCATGCCATGTCAGCTTTATTGAATTGAGGGGGAGAAACTTCAGGGGCGAGAATCCTAACTCTATTAGAATTCCTTACTTTAATGGAAATCAAATTTTAAATTTTTGTTCATTAATGATATTTATTAAGTAGGTTTGGAAAAGGATTTAAATTTAAATTTTGTGGGAAACGAAATCGTATTAAAATCAGTCTCTTCCCAAGTATATCACAAATACAGTTAGGGCCCTCTTTGTTCATATCATACTCGATCAACTGTGTCTCCATTCTCTCTCATCTCGCTTCTCTTTGTTCTGAGAAAATCTTATAGCTCTCAAACCCTAGCAATGGCGACATCTTCTGAATCCTCAAAGACAACCAGTACATCATCTTCTTAGCACGACTCTGGTCACAATAGTAGCGATAGCTCTCAATCATCTCAGTATCAACAACAGCATGCAGAGATCCCGATTGATCCTGCAATGAGTGAAGATGAGTCAATTCCTATCAAATGAATGAAAGATGAAGCCAAAGTTCAACAAGTTCCTCTCAGCAGTTGTTAAGCAGAATTTCTTGAAATATACATCAAAGAGGAAGTTGTAGATAGAAAGGCTAGTGAAGTTAACCGACTTTAACAAGTATGGTTTGAGTGAACTTCTTAAGTCTATTTACTAGACTCGAACGGTAAACAACTTCCTACCCCCTGTTAAGTCTTTAATTCAAGAATTTTATGCGAATATCACTGTTTCTATTAATGACCTGAAGAGCTATCATTATCACAAAGTATATTGTAGAGGAAAGTTTGTGAAATTTTCACCAATGTCATCAATACATTCTTTGGTATACTAATAGGTAGTTTGCACTTTGTTGAAGAAAACTTTGATATGACAGTTGTGCTTAAGGAATTAACTGGTCGAGAGGATATATTTGGAATCCGAGAGATGGCATTGATCAACAATACCTTAGAAAGAACTATAGGGTTTTGTATAAAATTGCTCAGTTTGATTGGTTTCCCTCTTCATACCAGAACTCGGTCAGGGGAGACAGAGTGAAATTTTTGTTCTGTTTGGGCATTAATAAACCCATTAATCTAGGTTTATGGATTTATAGGATGATTGTTTAGATTGCACCATATAAATCCAATTATCATTTGCTTGTATTTCATTGTTTAATTAAAGGTATTTTAGCTCAAAATGGTATTCCCATTAGCCCCAAAGAATACACTGAAATTTTGTCTAAGTTTATCACAAAAGGATTTTTGCATCGACTGCATGATAAAACTGATCTACCTGTACCTGAACCAAAACCAAAACGAGTCTGCAATAATCCAATGAGCAATGTGGAAAAACAACTTACTTTGATCAATTCTGTTTTGACTGATATAGTGTAAGATCTTAAGGACATTAAAGCCAAGCAGTCTATTTTGGAGGAAAAACTTGCAGGACAATCTGTTACAATAGAAGAACCACAACCTATGGAAACTGAAGATGTGGTATATGAGCAATCTACTGAGCAAATGCCAGAGACTGATGAGCAAATGCTCGAGGCAACTAAGCAAATGCCTATAGAGGATCAAGATGAACAACCTGCTGTTGAGCCCGACATGACAGCAGCAAAGAAGATGAAGAAAAAGAAATCCAAGAAGAAAGCTAAGGGAACTAATTTGAAGGGCAAAAAGAAGGTTAAAGTGATGAAAAAAAAGTCTAACAAGAAAAAGAAGAAAATTGAAACAGTAGTCCCAAAATTAAGGGATGAGTCCTTGTCAGATGAACCAACTCAAGTCGAACCCGAAATGACATTGCCTTCACCACCTGCTGAAGCAGAACCTGATATTGCACTAGTCCCTAAACCACACCAAGCGCAGAATACACACAGGAACCCATTCCTGAAGTAGACACAACAAAACCAGCCGCAGCACTCCCACCTCAACTTGCAGCAGAATCACTTGTGGATCTACAACAACCTATTGCTGAGTCGTAGCTAACAGAAACCAGTGCTGAAAGACTTAATAAGAAAATCTGCAAGATTATGGCAGAGATCACTGCTACTTCTTCTGATACAACTGAAGCACAACAAACTCCTGTGGCTTCTGAATAGCCTACACCCACCACTACTGGGAAAAGGTTCAAAGTAAAGGCTGAAAGATTCAAAAAGCGACCTGGCAGTTCTTCTTCCCCTCTTGTTTGCAAGTCTCCCTGACTTCGTTAAATTTTTTTTGGAACTTGTTCTGAAATCAAGGAGGAGATTGGTAGCAGTTTCTGATAACTCACTGTTCTGTTTGTTTTTGATATTTTTGTTTTGATATTTTTTGTTGCTTCTCCTTCACTTCAAGGGTAGTAAGTAAGGGGGAGTGAGGAGTCTTTACCTGTGCATTAGAAATGTTTTATACTTTGTTTTTTTTTTTAACTTAATACTTTATTGTGTTTTGTGTTATTACCTGCCTATTTCCTTTGATTGATGTTTTTGTCACATTTTGTTATTTGCTCTAATCATGCTTTGGTTGTAGTGTTGTTTGACAAGATTCTCAACTTCACTTTGTTTTGTTTTTCAGGAAATGAACATTTAGAATATCTTTCTTTTATGTGATTTGTAACTGTACAATTGTTATTTATTTAAGTGTGATATTTTCTATTTGCTAGATCATGATTGTTGATTGTTGTTTTTTACTTATCTTTGTGTGATGTTTTTTTTATCAGAAATAGTGTGGTGTTTTCATCACAAGTTGCCAAAAATGGGAAGATTGTTGGTGTCAACATGTGACAATCTTGCATGTGCCATGCACATGATAATTTTGACAAATTTGTAATAAAACTAGAATGTTATATTATTTCTTAATTTATTATTTCTAGAAGTATAATTTAGGAAGTATTTGATTCAGAATAAATATCTCCTTAGATTAGGACATTATTTGATGTGTCCTAATTAAAATAGGAGTATATTTATTTGTGTTCTATTTTATTTAGGAGATACTTATATCACTTCCTATTGTATTAGTCTTTATCCTAATTTGAGTTTGATTAATATTTTTACAAGATTACAATCGGGCATTCTAATATATATATAATGTTATGTTTATGACAAGTGTATGTTGATGGGTGTGTGTCACGGCATTCCAAGAATTAAGAGGAGAGCTTCAACGCAAATCGAAATGCTTCTTTTTGAATGTTTTATTCATGTATGAGAAGTTATAATCATGCATGAATTTGTTGATTTGGTCAATCTGAGTTAGTATACACTTGAAAGAACTTGCGAGTTAAGTGTTTATGTAATTCAGTGTCAGACATCGTGGTTATGTTTTACTTAACAGTGTGTTGTTAAGTTATCAATGACAGAGAGTGGGCAGTGTCACTAGAATTTAAGATCTTGATGAGATTTTATTTGGCAAAGATTAGGTCAGTGTGTGAGAGTGAGTCAGCACTGTAAACGATCCTAAAGATTGTACAAAAAAGAACTTAGTGAATTGCAGCTGTAAAGCTATCCGTGGATGTAGGTTTTATAACCAAACCACATAAAATCCTTCTGTGCCATTTTATTGTGCAGTTTACTGTTATATTATTCATAACTTCATACTTCCAGAACTAACAGATTCCTTAAGGCAAATTTGATATTTGTTTTTGAAAAAATTTCGCTCAAAAGAGTTGAATTTAAAAAATATGAGAATACATAAAGTGTCATATTTTATTATTAAAAAAAGTAGACAGAGATTTGATATAGAGTAATCTAAGATTATTGTGGGCTTTCCAACTATTGCTTTAAAAACTAGAGGACATTTTACAAGTTTACTTTTAAATTTTACAAAATTCATAAATTATAATTTTTCAAATTTGATTCTTTTAGATACTATATCAAAGGCACTTTTTATTTGTTTTTGAAACTTTATGAAACAGTAACAAATATAAATTTACAAAGTTATATTTTATTTCCAAAAAAAAAATCTTTAACATAAAAAAGTACATAAAATAATGTACTTGATTGGGTGGGCAATTTCCAGGCCGGTAAGCGTCTCTGCTCTCTAGGCCTGGCCCAAAAGGAAAACTAGGAAAAAACTTTATAAGGCATGGGTTAAGCATATTATCACACAATTTATTAGATTGCAATTTTTTAGTTTTAGAAGATAAAACTATATAAAAGTAAATTAAGGAAGATGATCTTATTTCATTTTGTAACCTATTTTAAGGAATTTAAAACTGCAGATTTTACTGCAGTACGTCATCACACTATAATAGCTTTTGGTGCTAATTTGTCTGTATATTAACAAAATGAACGGTTTCTAAGGCTTTTTCGGTCATTAATTTGACATGGGTTATATCATCTTATACAAAAATTTATTCTCAAATAACCTCGTTTAGTTTCAATCTTTGTAATTATAACATCAAATGGATATTACTATTGTATACCTGGGAGAACAGATCTTTCAGAGGTCCAGTTTCATTCATAAAAGTATTATAACCACTAAAGGCAAGATAATGGTTCCCAATTTCATCAAATTAGTATAGTGAAATCAAGGAGGCAACTGGTGAATTTCAAAACTAGAGCTTTGGTGTGACATACAACTTCATTTTGTTAGTCGAAATATTTATAAAGACTAATTAACACAAAAAATATTTATGGTGTGACAGACTGGAGAAATCCTTGGATACAAAATAGAAATATGAAGATATAAGCATTAGAGTCTTAAATTCTTGATAGGATAAAAAAAAATAATGAGATAATTTTCCTTAACTATTTTTTTTTATTTGCCCTTTTATCCTCCCAAAATTAAGAGTTGGGATGCAAATTAGACTACTCCATAAACCCTTCCACTTTTTTTGGGCTTGAATGGGTACACTAGCTCCTACCACTGCCCCTGGTTGGAAGACAAACTCCACCCAATTTTTCATTAATAAATTTAAACATAAACCCACCAAAAACACAATTAAAAGTTGTTTAAAAATTTTAAAAAGAATTGAATATTATACCTTAATGATCAAGTTGGCTTATATTATACATTAAAGAGTTGGGGCTTAGGGTTAAATTTTTAAACAATTTTTAATTACGTTTTTGTTTGGGTCATGTTTAAATTTATTAATTAATTATCGCGGAGGGGGATGCAGTTTTTGCGGGTGGGCGTAGAATTTTTGGTGGGTATTTTCCTGCCGGCGGGGCAGGGTTTTCGGGGAGCATTCCTCTGCAATTGCCAATCCTTCTATTTTTATGTAATTTAATCATTTATTTTAGTTTTAATTTTGAGAAATATTTAACTCAATTACCAGCAATAATTATTATTTATTATGAACCATATTCATTATTAATTTAAGATAAAAGTATTCCAACTACAAACAAATTGTAATATAATTCCATTGCTTTAAATATTTAATTTAATAAATAAGCTAATATGACTCGCACATAAAATATATATAGACCCTTGATGTAAAGATCTTTCAGAACATCATATGCATTTTGAGGTAGTAATCAGTTCGATTCAAAATTTTACTACTTCTCCCACCGTAATTAATTTTTTAATTTGTATCATTAGGACGCAATTTAGCATATAATTTTGGAACACATTTTTTTTTTCAGTCATAATCACTATATATACCAGCCTCCATATATATCACTAGTGTCGTTGTCACCTATTAGCGTCATGATATTATTTTTTTCGTCACGATTACGCTTATTATATGTTTTAAAATAACAAGTTCTAATCATCTTTATTCATTGAATTTTCTAGTAAAACACTGAACGATTCGATGATATCGGGTCTTCTCAGTCTCAAAAGCTAGTTCAAGGGGTGAAATTTTCTCTCATACTTGTAGATTGACCAGCAACACCTTCCACAACAGACATAAATCCACCCATAGTATACATTGGTCTTAACGAATTTATACTAGTTAAGTTAATATAAATCTTCTATGCCATATAATAATTAAAGAGTAGTTATACTTCAAACTTTAAGCTTAATATGTAATTAATTGAAGATCATGGACCAAAATAATTGATTAGAATGATGCTACTCTTTCAAATTATTTATATAAATTCACTTATAAAAATTGATACCGTATTCTTATATGATTACTAAATCACTCATCTTAATTAATGTCATTTATTATTAGTATATATTTATCCAATAACTACATTTATTCATCAAATCATATTATATATTATATCAATTTATAAGTGGGTTTGTATAACTAATTTATAAGAATAGTATTTCGTAATCGATTAACATATCATTCTATTCTCATGATACATATGAATGATTATAATATATGAATGATTATAATATAGATAAAAGTTGTTATTATGCTTTTCCATCAGTCCAGTGGCTACTGACAAAGTTTACGACAATGTTTGACAAACTATGAACTTGGTTAAGTGTACAATTAACCCAACTTAATAAAATAATCTACAAATTATTAATTTAATTTAAATAAAAGCTAAAACAAATAGCATGATATTAACCATATGTGTAGCCAAAGCAATTGGAAAAGTACCAAAAGACAAAAAAATCTTTTATAAATTTTGTGTCAAACACATTATAATGCTCATAAATGGGCCATGTTGAAAATGATGTAGAATTGTAAATTAATTAATTAAATTAAAGTCGTAATAGATCGCAAAGGTGCGCCACAAATCAAGCCTTTGGGTCCGTGATGAAGATTAATATAAATTAACCAACACACGAAACTCAACCTTGTCTTGCTGTCTTTGGAGTGTTCCTTTCGTTACTACAAATATCATTATTTGCTTAATTAATTAATCAAATCACGATCAATTAGTGGCTTATATTTGATTTGATTTTATCACGGAAGAAAGAGTGATTATGAATAAAAAGCCAATCATTTTGTGCCATAATACCCTCCAATCTTTCACTTCACGAGCCCTTGTTCCCCAAGCCTTTTAATTTTATATTAACAAGTCACCAAGACCACGCAAATTTCTTCAAATTTATATATTTTCATATTATATGCACCATTAAGCAACCAAGATCTACAAATTATGCCATGATATGTGTTAATACAAAGTACAAATTATTTAAATATTGTGATAATTGAGTACCATGATATGATGATGATGATTATGATCATGTGTATTTGATTCATAATTAAAAATTACCATTCCAATGAATACAACGTAAGGAAAATAAATAAAATTAAAGAATATTAAAATAATTAATATTTTTTTAAAAGGTTTTTGGAGAGTAATGAATAACCAAATTTTTAAGTAAGTGGCTTTTGTTTTGAATCAGATACCATCTCATAATAAAAATTTTCAATTAATTTAAATATCGTATTGGTTAAACTGTTGAAGACTTTTTAGATTGTAAAATTTCTAAAAATAGACTATTACTATAAAAGTAAATTTTTTTTTTTTTTATGAGAATTGTAAATGAATTGTTATAAATATGTGAAATTCCATTCCATGGACATGACCATAAATCGTACCATAGAATCTAATGTGACATCGTCTTCTAGAATGAATAGAAACACATGGCGAACATCCAAGTGGACTGGGGCCCAATCGTTGGCGGCTGAATAAAGGGCACCCGCCATTATATAATGCAAGTGTAAGATCCTGGACGATTCACACCCACAGGAGCCGTTAAATCTGAGACTGAGGGTCCACAACTACAATTATATGCACCAAGATCATCACCATCCAATGTCGTCCATATCATAAAGATCGTTAACTTTATATTTTTGAGTTCTCAATCTTCGTCTATCATGATCATCAACAGGAACGTCAAAAGATTGGTGCGGCGAACGTACACCTAAGCTGTACACCTCCTCCTTTTTAATCATATATAATCATCAAAAAAATGTCATCGTTGTTCATGCAAATCACACTAACGAAAACGTCTACGTGTTACAGGGACCTTTCTTATAAGATGGTTACCAGCCGCAAGATCCCTCATCTTGGTTGTGGGACTTGTTTGTGAAAGGGACACGTGTAATCAATCATGCGAGGAAACGACAGTACACCTTTCCGCATCTGTTTCTGTATGGGGGGTAGGTACGTGGCACTGTGGATAAGCTTGATCGAAGTTTTTGTATCGGTGGACCAAGAGCAGGAGATAACTTGAACCTGACTACTAGCGAGTCTATAATTGATTTAAAAAAAAAGGTTAAAAATAAAAATGAAAATAAATAAATTGGTTGGTTAAGCTGGTAATTGCGACGTGTAGGTTTGGTGACGTTTTATGGTGACTTGGCAATCCCTATTCGAATTTAGGTGACGACCAAGTAGTTGATGCACGCATATATGATAGCGGACTATTTTGGCTACTTATACGCAAGATATTAGTAATAAAAATCTTTTTTATGTTATGTACTTCAATCATATTTTATGTACGCAACTTTTTGGTGAAAGGTCAAAACCCTAGCTAGCCAGCCAGCCTCTATAGTATGAGAATTCTTCACAAAATTTCATTAGAGAGACCTACCTCTATTGAGTTTCAAACACTTTTTTTTTCTCCCAACAAAATTCAAGATTAGTTTTCCTAAATAATGAATTTTGAAGCAACTGAATGATTTGAACCGTAATTTTAACCTAAAATTTATATGTATATTGACCAATCACTAGAATATATACCACGACTATTTCAAAGAATTTCTATGAATATGATAAAGTTTAATTCATGTAAACTTTAGATATATGCAACCGTCTATAAATTCAATACATATGTACTAAATAAGTATAAGGTCATACTACTGAAACTTGATTTTTTGAATTAAACTTTTGATATATATAATTGTATATTGATTGATGACATATCAATCCAGATCCTCATTTAAACTATATATAAAATTAAAATATAAGGATAAACTTTAGATATAAATGTAAAACCATCCACAAATTACATATTAAATAAGTTGGGATATTTTATGCATGTGGGGTTAATTGGAAGCCACTAGAAACAATTTTGCGAATAGTTATAGTTTCAAAATTCAATCTACATTCTTGGCCTCGAAAGGGGTTGGATATGGAAGTAAATATGGAAAGAATGTAGGAGCAAGTTGTGATTATAGAGGTTCAATTATTTGCCATCTTATATAATTGAGTACTATAAAAGCCTCTCTAAGGAAATGGAACTTCACCATAATACACTTAAAAAAACCATAGATAGCGCATTGCACTTACCCCACAAGCTCTCTCTCTGCCTCTGTTCTCCTTATAATCCACAGCCGACGGCATGGCCATTTCATCACCATATCTAGATGAAAAACCTCCCATTTTATTCTACAAAAACAAAGACTACCCTCAAAGAGCTAAGGGTATCTCTTTCTTTGTTCTTATTTTTTCCATCTTTATTTATATCTCAATCTTCTACATCTTCAACCTTTCCCCTTCTTTGAACAACACCAAGCTTTGGTTTTTCGTTTCCAACACTCTCATTCTCATCATTGCCGCCGATTATGGCGTCTTCTCCTCCTCCTCGCGAGCCAGAAACGATGTTTATGATGAGTACTACGCGATATATGGCCAATTGAGGAGTACTACTGTCTCCTCGTTTGCTTCACAGTACCCACAAATTATCAAGAAAAGTGTCCCGGCCGAAGAAGAAGATGTTGTGATCAACCCTCCGGACGAAAAAGCAGCCATTAATGATCATAACGACGATCACCCAGATGATAAAATGGTAAGTTTTGTCGAAAGTGAAGCTGAAAATATGTTTCCCAACGCGGAGACTTTCCCAGAAAAGACATTGGAAGGTGACAAGAGAGTTGGTAACAATAATAATAACGAAGCTGTAGAAAATGAAAAGAAGCTAAAAGAAACAAAAACCTATCGACGTAGCAAGTCCGAGAAACCCAAACGTGTAGTCATCGATGAGAGTGAGAATATTAATTTACGTAGGTCAGTACCAGAGAGCGAGAGGGAAGAAGGAGAAGAACAAGAAGATGATGAGTATTCTACCATGTCGGACGAAGAACTGAACAGAAGAATTGAGGATTTCATTCAAAGATTCAATAGACAAATTAGGCTTCAAAGAGCCAGAAAGTTCCACCAAATCTAGTATTTTGAAAGTTGAGCCAGCTGAAAGTTTTGTTTCCGTCTTGTCTCTATTTTGTAATATTTCTCAAAATCTAGCTAGCTAGTAAGTTGGTGCATGCAGATGCATGCTTTAAACTTTTTAGAGACTTGTCTTTATCAATTGAATTTCTATATATTTTCATTTTCGTACCCTCCTATGAATATATTAAATAGTTAATTTTGTTGATCCTTCTTATAAATAAATTAATGAACTCTATTTTTAGTTAAACACAAAAGCTGGATATTTTGATTGTGTGATCGATCATATATCAACTATTATTAACATTAGTTAAAGGAAGATTCATGTCCCTTAGCTGGGATTTGAGGATAAATAATTCATTGACTTTAAAGTTGCTCAAGTTGGTGTTGGCAATGGCGTTCAGAAATTGCACTCACATCGCACACACGATTCTTTGATGAATTTCTCTATATTATATTAGATGAAATTAAATTGGTTTTGGAATGTGTCTTCATTAAAAGATTGATGAACTGATCTGCAAAATTCTATTGATTACTATTAACATATATTGATTATCAAATAAGTCCTTTATATTATGTTTCGGAAGGCAGTTCAGATTAATGAATAAGTATAAACTTTAAACACAAAAATTATTTAAACAATTAGTTTTTTCTTTTTGTTTAACTTGAGTTTATGTCTTAATATATAATCCTTATATCTATCAAGTCAGAGTTACGTTATAAATTGCATGATTGATCTCGGTTATATTATCAATTCAGTGATGTATTATGTTAAGTTTATTTAATCATAATTTTGATGTTGATTTGACTGAAAGAAAATATAAATTTAGATATTCATCACTGATCTTAAGTAAATTAATTAATATTATCAAGTTTTACGAAATGTAGCAACGATGTCTATTGGTCTTGACATCATTCTTACGATATATAATGTAAACAAATAAAATTTGGTTATTTCAGAGTATAGGTAATGAAGTTTTCAGAACTTATCTATTAATCTGTGTTGCCGCCGTCATTATTATTAATATATATTTCTTTCAAGTGGTTTAAAATTGATGGTTAGCTTATTGATTGCTTATCTTTGCACAATATTTAATTTTGTTATGAATCACTATGCTAAATAAATTTGTCATTTGAAGGCGTTATGGGTTGCTTTCACCGGTTCATGATTGTTTGTGGTAAGGTCATGGCTTCATATATCAACTGTTGAGGTAATCCGTGATGATAAGTTTATAAGTGTGAGGGAAATCCTCACTCATGAGCTAGTTTTTGTGGCTGAATAACATTAACTAGTATGGTTTTCTTATTATATCAACTAATAATATTCTGGATCCATACAAAATTTTGAAAAATTGATAAGTTTTAAAAAGTAAAATAGGGTCCGTCTCAAAATTTGACTTATTAATTATGTATTTGATTTGTTGAATCAATTGAAGTTTTGAAGTATTGACAAAAATTTCCGTAAAAGTAATTTTTCATAAATAATATTGTCTTTATTTCCCAAATTCATTAAAATATCTATTTAACTAACTTATTTTTTTTCCTGCGCCTCGTCAGCTCCCTTAACATCAAGAAATCAAATTAACCAAAGCCTGCTAAATATTCCTAATTTGCAAGGGGAAGTGAATTCGAAAATACAAGAGAGACTCTGCAATATCTTTTTTCGTATTATTAAGTATTATTTTTTCCATTTATTTTATATTCCAAATTCTCTTTCTAATGAAAAGTTTTAAAATTTCTAAAATTGGTTGTTGATTAGGACAATCAATGAGATTAATTTTCTAAGCCACATCACCAAGGCATATAATTTATTTTTTTTGCACTTTAATTGGAATAAATGAGTCTTTTACCCTGCATGGCGATATGACTCCTTGGATAGTGGATCATTCATTATATATTTGGTTGACAAAATCTTCGTCATTACTCCTATTATTGAGAATTTCTAGTTGATCAGATAATTATATAACAAACGCCTTGCCTGGTCGACAAAGGGTTAAACCTCAAATTTCATCACCAAAGATATTGTATGACAAAAGTTCTTAAATCATAGTCGTCAATGTCAAAAAAAGTATTTAATAAGAGCTGCTCCTCCTAAGTTTAATGATTAAGTTCCACAAAAACTAATAAAATATTGGAGGCATAAGACTCCATAGAGGCTTCTTTCCAGGTGTCTTCATAGGTGTCATTACCAGCTCCTTTGCATGCAATGATGTGTCACTCCTATACTAAGTATGGCAATACCTGTACAAGAGTAACTCCTATAAATAGGCTTTTTTGCTTCAAGCCAAGGTTGGAAGAAAAAAACACTCTCTCTCTAACTTGAAACTCTCTCTCTCTCTCTTTATCTCATCTCCCCCTTTGACCAAATATTTCAACTCCATATTTAATCTCTGACTTAAGCATCAGAGGGTTATCGCTTGCACCACTACCAGCGCTTCTAACCCTTTATTTTCTCTTTCTGTGTAGATCGTTTAAACCGTTGGAGCCTCGATTGACCAAAATATCACGACCATCTTGACGAACATGTGACCCAAAATTCCCTACGTTCCCCTCCTTCTCCACATATTCCTCTATTTTCCTTCTAGCTGAGTGAGATCCTCCACAATAAATACAAATTTCACTGGTAAACTGGAGGTCGATCGATTTTCAGTATTAATAGTGGTAATTAAGAGCAATGCAATGTTATTATCCATTGACATCAGAATGCTTTCCCAAGTTTATCACATTTTCGCATGCATATAAATTGAAATTTTAATTTAAAAAATGTGGAACCTTAATTAAGAACTAGTGTTAACATGTTATGATAGCTAGTATATATCCAATAATTAATAAAATGAAAATAAAAAACAATCGCTAGCATTTTCTAGGGTGTGGCTATGGTACACCTGATGTACCGGTGCTGCACTTTTTTAAATTGTATAAAAGTTGTAAATATATGTGTAAAAGTAGTAAATGAATGTGTGTAAAATTGTATTTACTACTTTTACATATTCATTTATAACTTTTACACACTCATTTTCAACTTTTACAAACTCATTTACAATTTTTACACACTCATTTAAAAAAAAATTGTAACTAAGTGTATAAAAGTTGTATTTACAACTTTTACATATTGATTTACAACTTTTACACATTTATTTACAATTTTTTACACAAATTCGAAAATTGATGTACCGATACATCAACAGTACCGTAGTTTGACCCCATTTTCTAACGATGTCAAAAACTACATGTTGAAACAAGTCGCTGGAAGTCAAGTCAATCTATCGTCATTGTCATAGACCAGGTGGCGCTCCGCCACTTGGCCACGCCACCTGGCCATGCCAACATCTCAGTAATTGCCACACAATCCATTGAATTGATCTTTAACGTTAGACTATATATATATATATATATATATATATATATATATATATATGAAATTATAATTTTAATATTTAAAAAAAAATTGAGCTAGATCATACGAAGGATAAGATAAAACTATTGTTGAGTGAATACTATATGCTTAAGTTTTTAAGTAAAATAACAAATTTAATATAGTATCATACATTTTAAATCCAACGATTTAAGTTCAAAAATCTGAAAAAGACTTGTGACACATGATACATGTGTAAAAAGATATATGAAATAAAATTATTATTGAGCGTCTTACACACGAGAGGATCTATTGAAGGATTGAAGGACAGGATAAAATTCTAACACCTACAAACTTTTTTAGATAAAGTGGTAAAGTTAAAAATCAGATTTCTTTAGTTAACTTTCAAATGTTATCATTTTAATACAAATTTTCATGCCTCTCCAAACCGCCATATATTTTGTCCTCCCAAATCATTGCATTAAAAAGATGGTGTAAATTTAAAAAATAAAAAACTTCAATTTATTTTATGGGATATTAACATTTACCTCCCGAGGTTAAGCAAAAACATAAATTACTTCCTATAAGATTTGAAATTATAAATGGCCCATTGATTTTTGAATTCTGACGTTAAGTTTATAGAGCAGGTGACACGACCCACCCCTAGCTACACGGGCGAATCATGCCTAAAACTGTAGACTATTGACTGTTTCTTAATTTTTGTCTTTCTCATGGAACAAACTTGAAATAATTTTCATTACATCCACAAATGAAATTTAAATAAAACAATTTAACTATTACAACATTGACCTATTCTTGCACCATCACGTGGCTGGGCCTCCACACTTCCTAACTATATCACATTTTTCTTTCAACCTGGGGGGGAAGAAATTAAAAAAAAAAATAAAGAAAAGTAAAAACAAAGATGTGAGTATAAAACTCAGTGAGTGGGGATAAAAAAATATATTTGTAAATAAATCTAAATATATATATATATATATATCATAAAATAAAATCTTTGCTTATAAAAGAAACAATCTTTAAAACTTGTAACTTTCGTATCATCTAAAACGTCATAAATCTTTAAAATAAATAACTATTGAATGACTAAATTCATTAAAATACTAGTTATATTTAAAACAATAAAATAATCATCTTTAATCGTATAATACGATGCTCTTGATGATCATGCTAAAATCATCGCTTCAGTTATTTACTATGCAAAACAAAATTTTCTTAAAAATCTTCTTTCAAAAGAAACTATTGTGAATCATGCTTCTTTTTCAAACTAACTCATATAAACATATTCAAAACTCTTTTCATTATACTAAACAAGTACCCCTGAAGTTGTCTGATCCTGCCTGGCGAGATCTAACATCGCACAAGCAGAGCTATCTGAATTTTCTCATACCTGGTGAGATCTACATCACGCAGGCAGAACTATCTGTACCTGGCGAGATCTGACATCGCGCAGGCCTACTATCTGGTCATACGCATGCGTAGAGTTGCCCCCAAAGGGCTAAAACGCCCAGATCACACGGCCCAAAGCCTTTTTGTGTGTCTGAACGGGCCCCAAAGGCCTTTATCTTTCTATCTGAAATCTGCTGTCTCACTGTCTAAGTGAGCTGGGTACTAGCTTAGTATAATATAATTAAACTTTCTTATTTTTGCTAAAACTGATTTCTTTTCAAAATTTGCTTCATATGCTAAATCATTGCTTCTCAAGCAAATTTATCAAAATTTGTAAATCTTATGTAAGCTGAACTGAACTCATAACATCTGAATCCTTGAAAATCTATGATAAATATTTAAAAGGATAATTGCAATTACTTTAAGAAATCCTCGAAATCAAACTATGAAAAGAATTGATCGTAATTATTCTGCTTATACACTTTTTATAAAATAGTAAAATATGCATCTATAATAATATAGAAAACTATTCATAAATAAAACATGAATCTTTCTTAAAAATGCTAGATCATTGTTTAAAACTAACTTTGCAACTAAAATTTATATCTACAACCATTTGGAAAACTAGATTTGAAACATCTTAATAATTGAAAGCAAACATAACAAATGAGTCTATTTACCCTCGAGAAATAAAAAAGAAACTAACTTGAATTCTTCTGAATTTGCTAAAATTCTCAGAAATTCTATTAAATGCTAAATAAACATAGCTAAATAAATACTAAAACATATTTCTAATTATCCAGAAAAATAAATCTTCTACTCTTTCTAAAACTTTCTAAAATATCCATAAAATAAAATACTTTTCATCTCACTATAAACCATAATTTATATTTCTATCTCAAAATCTCATACATCATACTTTAACTCAAATCTTTTTGGCTGTTCTAAATTTTTCATAATTCTGCATTTAGGTCTCTACAATTTCTGGAATAGCTTTCTAAATTTGTAATTCAGCCCTGTTTCGGCAGTTTTAAAATTTTACATTGTCACCCCTGCAGAATTTAAATTCTACTTTCCAAAACTTTTTCTTTTTAATTTCCTATTATTTTGAATATAAAATCACTTATCATTTTGTTAACCATAATCACCATTTCTTCAACATATGTATTTATGTAAAGAAAATAACCTAATACCTCAATTTTCTATACAAATTCATCTAATTATAAATGTCTCTTTTCCAATCATAAACAAAAATTTTCTACTTCCCACCAACATATAATATATATACATTCATGCTACAACTTTCACTTTAAATTTATTTTTCTCTTGTACTCAAACTTATCGAAACAACAATTACTATATATTCAAAACTAATCTACTAGCACCACCCATAACCATCTCTTCTATCCAAAATCTAATACTTTACACACACTTATTTTCAAAATACATAAATCATCATTATCTATTCTAAAAGCTTTTAATATAACTCAATTAATTAAACTAATAACTTCAATCATATGAAAAACCATAATTTTAATACACTTTAATATAATATGAAATTCTCGAAACATAATCCACTCACTAATTTTGTTGCACAACTCGGTTAGCTCGGATTTGATTCCAAAATCAACGTTCCACATAGTTGGTCACATCTTTCAACAAAGAATTTATCCTTCATTATCCTAACATCATAAAAGAGCTCATCACATCATATTCAATTCATAATCAACTTGAATGTTTAAAATTTCCAATATCCAACTTCATATCTTAATCCAATCAATCTTAATTAACTCCATTTCCAAACTTCTTAAACAGAATAGTTCTTGTTCTCTGATTTTTAATAAATAATTTACTTGTCAGAATGGTCTAAAATTTTATACAGATCTTCTACACATACATATCTAATGACATATAAAATTTCATAGCATTCCAAGTTCATTAGGTACCTCAAAATATTCATATTTCCAGATACAAAAATTCTGTAAATAAAATTCTAGAACTGACCTCTCCCTATTCCAAAATACATGATAATTCGAAATAAATTCATAAAATTACAAAACTTTCCAGATTTAAACTAGACATATACACAAACTCGGATCCCAAATTTCATAATTTTTGAAGACCTCTAGGTACCTCAAATCACCTACCCAAAACTGATTTTCTGTAGAAAAACTGAATTTCCAGTAGTAAACAGTAAACTTTGAAAATTCATATAAAATTGCATACTCAACATTTTTCAGTGATTCTAACTTCAAACAAATCCTTGGGATGTCTATTTTAATATATATAAATTTGAGAATTAGATTCAAAGCCAATAAATTTCAGGAATTTTCGGAATTACTACTGTTCACAGAACCCTAAATTTAATTTCAACATCTTAAACCTTAAAATTCACCAATACAAACCATAAACATCAAGAAAATGATCAATTACCTTAAAGGAGACTTCAGTTCCATCCTGATATTCCTTCTCTCTCTAACTTCTCTCTCTAAAAAATTCTAAAACATCCCAATATCTCCTTAAATTTCAATTCTCATGCATAAAATACACAAAAATAACTTAATATTATCTTAGAATTGTAAAAATTACCTGATTTTTTTTTTGTTTCACCAACAGCCCAGAACCTCTCTCACGTCTGTCTTCTTCTCTTTTCCCTCTCTAGATTTTTCTTTCTCTTTTTATGCAAATTTCTTATCTAATATAAATGCAAAATATGATAGGATAGGCTGGGTTAAAAAAATTGGATTGGGTTGTAAAAAAACTAAATGGGCTAGGCTTCCATTAGATTAGGAGTTAATGAGCTTGGCCTTTCTTTTTGTAAATGAGTCCAAAACAATGGGCTGTTTCAGCAGGGGTATTACTGAAAATAAAATTCATGTGATAAAATTAAGAGATATTAACATTTACCTCCTTTGAGGTTAAACGAAAATACAAATTCTCTCATTTTGAGGATAAAAATAATTAAAAAATTAGGATGAAAACAGTAATAATAATTAAAAATATTTAAAACTTTATTGAATAAATAATAAAAAATAAATTTGAACCAAGTTGAACCCACCCTTTAATCCGAGCTTTAATTAACAAATCCAAATTGGGTGGTGGCGAGTTCTGGTAGAAGGGAGAGAGAAGAATTGGTGATGGAAGCAATTTCGCTAATGAAGATAAGGAAACGATGATCGTGGGGGTGACAATTCGTGTCATGTGTGTTAACCCATTTAATTGTTCGTGTTAAGATATGAAATGCGGATTCGACACGGTTATTAAATGTGCCACCCACGTATTGTAATCGTGTCATATTTAATTAACGTAATTTACTTAATTGTTTAATCTAATTATGTATAGTATATCATATTATATAATTTATATCAATTAAAATTATTTTTAGAATATAAATAATTGTTAGTATAATAACATTATTAAAATCATTACAATTTACTATTATGTAAATTAATTTACTTTATAATATAAAATTTTTAGTTTTATAATATATATGGTGTAAGAAGGTAAAAATTATACCATTAAATGAGTTTGTATTTTAATGATTAACAAGATATATTTAATTATTCGTATCATTAAACTGGTTGGTATGTTAAACATCCTCAACATGAATTCAACCCATTTTTTAATCGTATGTCATATTCGTGTCATGTATGGGTGTCATGATTCAAATTGCCACCCCTAGACGATGACGGTATGGGGGGAAGATTTGGTGAAGTACTAGGGAGAGATGGTGGAGATTACTTGTAGAGGGGAGACCGAGAAGGAAACGGAGAAATAAATAAAGGTAAGGGTGTTTAGGTGATTTTAAAAAAGTAAGTGAAGGTGTTTGTATTTATATAAGGGTATTTTGATCAAATAGTATATATTATCTTCTTTATCATTTTTTTTACTTAATTTAATGTCGAAATTTAAAAATAAGAAGACAATATACAATTTTAAAATGTGCAGGGGAATTTATATTTTTGCTTAATCTTAGAAGATAAATTGTTAATATCAAATGACCGAATATGAGATTATTTTGATAAAATTATGAATAATTTTTTATCTCTCCTCTTCTTCTGTTTAATTTAATGTCAGAATTAAAAAATTTGGGGTAATTTATAATTTTAAATGTTGCCACGGAGGATTATATTTTTGCTTAATCCCTTATTTTATTTTGGTTAAAATTTTACCCGGTTTATAATAATAATAATAATAGGCCACGTAGGCGGCCATGTTATCTGCGACGACCGGTTGGGTGCTGAAAGGCTAAGGAAGAAGAAATGAAAGTGTTACTAAGTTCTCTGCACGTACTTCCTTCTCTTCCGCCTCCTCCTCCTTCAGATACTATAAATAGAAGCCTTGATTTAACAAGAAGAAGGGCAATAATCTTTAGTTCAAGCGTTGTGGCGGTTCCTTTACTCAGTTTGTGTAGCACAAGTTCATCTCTCTCTGCTATTGCCAAACCAGAAGATGAACTTCAGCAAGAAGAAGACCGAGTTGTTCGCCTCTTCCAGGTTAACTCCACTACTTTATTTATCTTTCAATATGATTGGCTGACTGTCTAAGAGCTTCGTATTTTAGCTACATGCTTTGAAATACTTCCAAGTGCCTTATCTAGCTATGAGGGGTTTTGTCTTTAATTCCGATTTTTAGTATCTGATTAATTAATGTTTCTGTAATAAACTAGAATTTTGTACTACATTCTTGATATGTATTTCTGGGTTAATGTTAGAAAATGTTCCCATGCTTCATATATCTACATTGTGTTTGTGAAGAAGCATAATTTGAATTTCCTTGATCTAAATCTTCATTTATCCTTTTGATTTTATCACCATATTCGTATTGAGTTCAATGTAGATAAATTCATGGCCTTGCTCCTTTTTGTACGTCATATTCATTTATTTATTTTAAGTTTTATTACATAATAATTTGCAATTTGCCTCTTACTCAATAGTGAAATTTTCGTTTTAAAAAATTATTGCAGGAAACTTCACCATCGGTTGTTTTCATTCAAGATCTTGAACTAGCTAAAGCCGCAAAGGCTTCTTCTGTTGAAGTCAAGCTTGTTGACAATGAAAACGCAAAAGTTGAAGGCACCGGTTCTGGTTTCGTTTGGGATAAGTTTGGTCACATTGTAGGCATTTCTTTCTTCTGCTTTAATATTTAGGTTCCTTATGCAGCATACTTGTGATCACTTTCTTTTTGGTTCACTGATGAATTATTCTGCTTAATCTTAAGAGTGTTCTTAGTCAAAGAAATAATTTAAACAAGAAAAGCAACTTAAATGTGCATTTTTGGGTGTCCATTATTTCTTGAGTTCTTATATGGGGTTCAAAGTTATCACCATAAGCAATAGTTAATGTGCATCATGTCCGAAAACATTGATGCAACACTTAGGTTCTATTGAATGTTTTCACATTTGTGACAAACTTATTGGGTGATCCTTATAAGGACATTCTACCAATCGTTACTTATCTGATTGGAATTTTATGTAAATTGGATCCAATATAATTGAGATGTTTTGTTTCTTGTTTATGACAGGTTACTAATTACCATGTTGTAGCTAAATTGGCCACGGATAACAGTGGCTTACAGCGTTGTAAGGTTTTGTCCGTTCTCTTGATATTGTGTTTTCTATTTGTTACTGCAGTACTTCTTGTTTTTGACACATCATAAAAGCATGCAAACAATATTTCTTCACCTAGATAGCGGAGCATTTAATTGAAAAGTCTTACTTTCTTGGTTCTATCGTTTACAGGTTTTTCTAGTTGATACCAAGGGCAATCGCTTTTATAGGGAAGGGAAGATCATTGGTTATGATCCAGCTTATGATTTGGCTGTTCTAAAGGTAACTCCATGAACCTCTATCCTTTACATTTTTGTAGATTGTTTTATTGATATATGTAGAGTCCAATTCCATCTAATTACGTGGGACCATCTCATGAAGTCAATTTTGACATATGTTAATATTTGCATATGAACTAAACTGAAAAGATTAGTGTGAAATTATTAGAAGCATCTTATGTATTATTTAATAAACAAATGGATAAAACATTGCACTAGATGTTGGACAATGCCTGATTTATCCAATGGACTGATTTTTTTCCTATCAACATTGTGTGATGAAATGAATTAGTTACACTTAAAGAGTTGCCCGGTGATAAGCTTTGCTAGGCTTTGCCTCTAAACCCTTCTTTTGTGATGATTAAAACTTTCTTGCATCATGTCTTCAGTTCAATGGGAATCAGTAGACAGAACTGAGAAGAATTCTATTCTAACATGACCTGAAATCCTGCAAAACCAAGTATGCGTTAATGTAGAAGATCTTAAAGATTGGCCTTTGGGAACCTCTGTTAGTATAAAATTTTACCATGGCCACCCATGTACTCTCTATGGAAAGAGGTACAAAATGAATGCTGAATCCAAGGATGATTTTTTCTTTACCTTTGGCACGAATAACTATAAAACAAGTGGCATATTGCATTAATTTAATTTTTACGTAAATTTCATTGATGTCTGAGAAATTTTCTTGAAATGCTTGATCTATTATGCTATGCAAGTGTGCAGGTCGATGTTGAAGGGTATGAATTAAAGCCCGTTGCCATTGGTACATCAAATGATTTACGTGTAGGGCAGAGCTGCCTTGCCATTGGGAATCCTTATGGATTTGAAGACACTCTAACAACAGGGGTAACCTTCAATAACAGCACTGTTATGCATTTATTTATTAGGACATTTTGTAAGTCTTTGCAGCTGAATTGTGTAAGTGTGAATTTTCATTTATGAAATGTCATTATAGAGTGTATTGAGTTCTCCAACTAAAATTATTTGTTCCTTCCAAGTAATTTAATGATTGGCTATCATTAGCTTGGCATCCTGGCATCTATCTGAATATTGTAAGGAAGATTGCTTGAATCTAATTCTGCATGGTAATAAAATTCACATGGTTCTTTCCCCTCTTTCTCTTGGCTATGAATCACATGCTATTACACTGCAATGAAGTAGGTAAATTATCGGTAGTAGAAATGATGGCCATATAGGTATTGCTTTGAAAAATACAGGTGGTCAGTGGATTAGGCAGAGAGATACCGTCACCAAATGGAAAAGCCATTCGAGGAGCTATTCAAACAGATGCTGCTATTAATGCAGGTAAATTAATATCTTTCTTTTCTACATGCATTGGCTTTTCTTTGTAAACCACTTTGAGAGTGTTGTGCATGTGCATTTGTGTTTGCATTTATTTCTTCTCTTCTGTTTTCCTTATCAAGTGAAAACAATTGATGTCCAACTTAGCTTATAATATCATTTTTAAGCCCTCAACATATTTTTGGAATCACTATATTGAAAACTGGGCTACAAAATTTGGGCAACCCATGGATGAATTTTCATTAAGAAGTGCACTGGTTTATATTTAATCAAAGAAAATAAATTGCTCCTTTTCTTGTTGAATTTAGTTGGATGTTGCCAAATCATTTCTATTTTCCTTAATGATCACTATTACCATTCCAAAGATATGTGTAAATGCCAATGATTATTCAGCTTTGAGCGCATTGAATCTGTACAGGGAATTCAGGCGGGCCACTTATTGATTCATATGGCCATGTTGTTGGAGTGAACACGGCAACTTTTACCCGCAAAGGTAGAGAGATTCTTCTCAATCCCTCTGGCCCTTGAATTGTAACTTTGAAGCAAACAATTTGAAGTTAAAGATAATTTCCCCGAAACTTGTAAAGTTTACACATAAGCATACTTTTTAATAATAAAACCTTAATGATTAGAGATTAGAAATTTTAACCGGCCCTTTTCTATATCAAACATATGAGGCATAAAAGGCTAATTGATTGATGTAAAATGTCTCTATCAAAGATAAAGATAAAACTGAAATTGAAATTACATTTTGGTCTTTGCCTGTACAAGTTCCTTTCTATAATTTTCATCCAGGGTTGTCCCTGAAGTTTAGGCTTTACCAGGTCACTGCTTATAGCCTGCATTCTGATCTAAGCATTACATTTTTGTGAGCCTTGAAGATATTTAAGATGTTACTGGGCTTGGAAGCTTTGTGACCACACAATTCATCTGGTGCAATTAATTCTAGATTTCTTTCTTCTGTTGTCTTGTTGAGTTGGGAGCTGAATTCAGTACTGCAAAGAACTTTTGTTCATGTTGGGATTTGCTTCCTAGCTAGGAATCATTATTGATTAATTTTTGACACGGTTTCATTTCCAGTCTGAAATATATGCTTTTGGTTATACATTGTGTTTTAGGTACAGGAGTGTCCTCTGGTGTGAACTTTGCAATACCGATTGATACTGTTGTGCGAACTGTACCTTACCTTATCGTGTATGGAACACCTTATACTGACAGGTTTTGATCATATTTTGTTTTGTAACTATATCTTATTAGAATATTTTCCATATCATGTTCTTAATTCATGGGGCCTTGTAATGTTAAACTACCATTTTGTCCTTGTATATAATTTCATTGTGTTTAGAAAGCAACAAATTGGTGTTGGGAAATATTTTGCAAACAAAAGTTAATTTGATGATTACTATGCCATACTGTTATCAACATGTTTACATAGTGACAAGGATAACAAGGTACTTTCAAGTTTGTTGTCGCATCAAGTTGGTTCTAGCATTTGCCCAAGATTTGCTCCTATAACAAGGTGAATTTTCTATGGGTGGAAGGTTTAATACGGCTAACAACTTCACAAAAAAAAAAGAGTCACAATACTTTGGAATTTCCATTCCATTACCTCCCACCTCCTCCAGCTCTGCCGTCCTGGAAGCTGTGGTATATAAACAGTTGTCATCATTCATCGTAATCTAAAGTTTTCATGCTTCTCTTTTCCCTGGGAATTCAACTTTGCTTTGAATGGCAACTGAGGTGATACTCTTGGATTTCTGGGCTAGCCCTTGGGATGAGGGTGAGAATGGCCCTGGAAGAGAAGGGGATCAAATATGAGTACAAAGAGGAGCACTTGTTGGAACAAGAAAGAAGTCCTCTCCTCCAGTCAAACCCTGTTTGTAAGAAGATACCTGTTTTGATTCACAACAATAAACCCGTTTTGTGAATCTCTCATTATACTTCAGTATATCGATGCCATTTGGAATGATAAGTTGCCTTTGATGCCTTCTGATCCTTACCGGCAAGCTCAAAGCCAGATTTTGGGCAGAGTTTATTGAAAATAATGTATCCCCTTTTCCTACTTTCAGATTTTATTCATTTCATCCCACGTTTCTTTTGTTTTTTTTAATGGTTTTATGCATTTAATTAGCTAATTTTGGTGGATTTAATTGGCAGGTATATGACTCTGGAAAAAAGAATATGGATGAACAAAGGAGAGGTGCAAGAAGCAGCCAAGGCAGAGTTAGTAGAGAGCTTGAAGCTGCTTGAAGGAGAGCTTGGAGAGAAGCCTTACTTTGGAGATGAAACCATGAGACTGGTAGATGTAGCCCTCGTGCCCCGTTTTAGCTGGTTCCATACCTACGAGATATGTGGTAATTTCACCGTTCAAGCCGCTTTCCCAAAGCTGGTGGTGTGGGCAAGAAGGTGTATGAAGCTAGACAGTGTAGCAAAGTCTATTCCTGACCAGGAAAAAGATTATGACCTCGTTTTGACAACAAAGAAGAAGATGGGATTGGAGCAGAAAGGATTTATTATTGCCTTTTCAAGTTAAAGAACTGTGTTTCGTTGCTGAAACCACAGGATTGTTGGGTAGTAATTAATAATATAAAAAATTGAGACTAATGCAACTATCTTGGGAAAATTTGCTATGACAAGATCAAGATTCCATAGTCCAAACTGGTAATTCATCCAAGAAAAATTGCAGAAAACTTTTTTACTAGCAATTCCAAAGACAACATATCCCCTAACACAAACACCATTTCTTGCGGTTTGTATATCCACTCAAGAACTTCGTAATTAGAATGATCTGATCCTAATATACATCTGGACAACTTATCTTACGGGCAAGAGTTTTGAAGAAATAAATGAGGATCCCTACAACATTCCATTCTCTGCTATTTTGTGAAACGGCCACTGATCCAGCTTTCCAAGGTTTTGCAATTTCTGAGAGAATTAATGAATGATCATAAACCACATAAGCTTAATTCATCCAACCATCAAACTAAACATTTATATCATAAACGATAATTTCTTGACAAAGCTATTTCTGTTTAAAAGAGAAATTTCATTGAACACCTATTTACTGGTTAACTTTTAGCAGTGACAGTTTCTCATCAATGGAGCAATCTACATGACATGAGGTTCTACAGGAAGAAGGGATTAGAATGAGCCCAAGGCACCGCTGTTCCATAGGAGAAGGAGACGAGCGCCTGGTGCTACGATACTCCACCGCATCTTGGAGAATGATGTTCCCTTGCTTGTCAATGCAGTGGAAAGTACCCAAGAAAAAACGTCCATCTTTAATTCCCACCAGCATTCTGCGAAAAAGCAGCCTCCTCACCTGACTTACAAGATCTGAGCTGCCAGTATCAGACCCACCTGAGCTCTCCACTTGACATAGAGATTTCTCTGCTTCGTGTTCCATTTAGATGTAGTTGAATCAACAACTGTTACAAATTAATTCTAAATAAATAAGAGAGAGAGAGAGAGAGAGAGAATTTGTATACTGTTTGGTGATATAATCGATTCAGTTAACTACAAATATACCAACAAACTAAGCTAAGAGAAGGCATCAAAAAAGCTATCCAACAAGTTCTGCATCTAGGGTTATCTTAAAGTTTACTCTAAAGATATATGTAGAGAAGTTGAAAATAAAGTAATAAATGTGATTTTACTATTTAAGAAATATTTACTTATGGGATGATTATTTTTTAGTTTGAAGTCTGAATTTGACTTCTTTAAAAGTAAGATGGGAGATGTTATTTGAAATTTTAAATTTATTAACAGGTGCCCTTAAACTACAAACTAAGAAGACCCCTACATACAAAGAATGTTGTAATTAATACACTACATAAATGGGAAAATTTCCCAAGTTTAGAATGTTGGTAAAATAAAAATCCCTTTAAACCACCACAACTGAAAATCTGAGCCTCAGCGACAAACAGTAACAACTATGATAAAAATGGCATCACAGAAAATCTGCTGTTAAAAACTGAAACAAAGACAAAACTTGTTCGAGATAAAGCCCACTTTGAGAAAAAGCAACTGGACTACTAAAAACAAGTACTACATCCAAACAATGAACACAAAGGTTCAGTCTTTAACAAGAAGGGATTTAGAATTACATGAGTCAAGCACCCACAAGTGAAATGAGAGAATAAAATCTACCCCAAAAAAAAAACACTAATAAGTAAAACATAAAGGAGTGCTCATGGGCCCAAAAGATGCCACTAGTTAATAAATAAAAAGACAAGCTCAAATCCTCTGCAGAAAGACATTGATTTCCCCAACTCAAACATGCAAAAGGAACAATAAACCTGAGGTAGGTTGAGACTGATCTTCCCAAAAGCCTTCTAATGTCAAGATAAAACTTATTGTACAACAGTGATTTGCCTAAGGAAGATAAATTCTACCTGCATTTTATTTTTTTTCCCCAAATATCTAGTACCTTTTGAGTTTGTATGATTTGACAAGAACCACAATTAAAATTCTACCTGCATTTTATTTTTTTTTCCCAAATATCTAGTACCTTTTGAGTTTGTATGATTTGACAAGAACCACAGTTCAAACAATATTTTAACTTATAAATACTGTGCAAAGCTCCAGGATCACAGAGTCACTCACGTTTCTCCTCACCTCCTACAACATCAATAAGGGAACAAAAGCTAAATTCTAGCCCCATAAATAATGCTTGGCATGCATCTCCTGATTAAAGGTTCATTCGGTTGGTTAGTGTGTTTAGCAACAAAGCCCTTGGAGGATAATCTTTTATACTGACATTAGCGATTGTAATTTGATTGAGGCCATAAATCATGAGAAAAATTTGTCAGACATAAAAATGCATTAAAAACACAATATTGTTGTCTCATAAAATTGAACTACCACACAATAATGATAGAAAACCATCATTTTATAATCAATGTTCAGAACATTTGCAACTTTTCCAAGTAATTAACTAAGGGCATGACTATCATAACCTCTTATGGAGCAATCCACGCTTGGAAGTCTGACGTAAAATTATAAATCACAAGCGACATTTATCGCACTTGTTGGGAAAAATGAAAAACCTATTTCTAATTTCTTCTAATAGCGAGAATATATTGGCATTCTTCAGCTCTTCATCAACTAGCTTCTTGATCCTAACATGGACCATTAATATGTGATTAAAGGCCTGACTTTTAAGTACCCATCTTAAACAATTTTTATTAACAAAAAAAGTAATAAAAATCTAAAATTATCATTAAACCACACAACAATACGATTTTGAAACATTGTTGAACCAGATTATGAATTAATAAAATCCAAACAAGGTACTAAACTCAGATCAAACAAGCCAGTTCCCATCTCAGGAGCTTCTAAATATCAGATATAATCAAAGTTCCCTTTCCACACACAAGAAGTCCCACATTTGTTTTTGATACTTAACTCATCATCACATTGAACATGTTCTTAGAGACAAGAAAACTCAGGTTCAATCCAGGATTGAAGAATTCCGATATTAAAATGAAATCCAATAAAATCCCTAGAGAACCCAGAAAAGAATCAAAACATACCCACATGAATATATATACATACGAAGCTGATAGTATGGTTTTACCTTACCTGCCAAAAAAAGAGGCTCATCAGGCTTTCTTTCCGTTGGAGTCCCAGCAAGCAAGCAAGAGAGACTTCGGCCTTGTAAATGGGTTTAATGAACCAGGTCGGATGTTAGGCATTATTTTTAATTTAAAAAAAAAACTCTTATGAAATTACTTTCATATCCGAGAAACTATCAAAAGTAGCGCTCCTCGAAACTCAATTTTTTTTCTAGCCCTCCCCAATAATTTTTTCACGCAACTACTCTCCAACCCCCTAAATGACCATTTTGCCCTCACTGCGTCAACTTTCTTTAACTCTAACCGCCACCATAATTCCCTCTCTCTACCTCTTTAACTTTCCCATGGCTAACATAACACTTAATGATTAAAATATATATATATATATATATATATAAAACAATAATCAAACACTAAAAAAGCATTCCATTATACAATAACAACATCAAAAAGAGGCTTAATCAGATTTGAAAGAGCTCAAATTGAGGTATTTTACCTTTGAAACTCAACTCTAACTCATTCCTTTAAAGTTTTGGCATGGTTAGAATGTTAAATCTCATATGATATGAGTAGATATAGACAATAGAGGTTGGAATAGATGAATGCAGATAGGTTTTTCCAGTTTTTGAAGTAAGAAATCACATTTTCTGCATCGTATCTATCTTTGGAAGCCTAGAAATTCGACAATTCGACATCACTACAACACCTCTACAATTATATTATCTAATCGTCATACCCCATCGAATTACCGTCAAATTGTAAAAGTGTAGTCGAATTGTTCTTGAGTCTATCGAAGTGATGTTGAAACAATCATCGAAGTATTGAAGTATCGTCGAAGTGTCATTGAAACAATCGTTAAAGTATTGATGTGACATGGAAGTAAACTTCTACAGTTAGATAGTATGATTGTCTAACTGTTTAACTATTTCATATACTTGGTTTTTTAGTCGTTTTTAGCAACTTTTTGGGTTTTTTTGTGTATTTTCACTAATTCCTAAACATTTTTTGTTGCCTAGATAGGCGACATCAAATTCACGTAGTTTATGGTGGGAAATTCGAGGTGCATGGTAGTGGCTATGTGGTTTATATTAGTCATGATGGTTTTCCAATGTCGATTTAGATAGATACTTCCTACGAGGAGTTTTTGCAGTTGATATATGAAACCCTTGGGTTAGATGGCCGTCGAACAAAGTTGAAATTGAGTGCCTAATTTAACCTAACGAAGTGTGTGAGGCCTCTCCCCATCTAATACCAGTGTGGGTATAGATTTCTCATTGCAAATAGTCAAAAACATTTGTCATCATACACACCGTTGTACATTGGGGTTGAGCAGCATTTGAAGCCTTCTTTTAGAAATGTTGATAATACAAACAATATCGAAACTTAAAACCGTCAAACATCTGAATAGTCTCAGCCTCCTATTTACAGTAATATGCCATTGCTTAGCATGTTTGGTGATCTTGGACATGATTGCGGTGACGAAAGTGGTGTTAATATTGGAGATGTTAATGTTGGAGGTGATGTTAATCTTGGGTATTGTGATAATCTTGTAGGTGATGATTTTGAGGTTACAAAAGATGTCCATGGCCTTGAGAGCATCAAAAAAGAATTTGAAGAGGTGTCAAGAGTTAGAGACAGTTTTAAGGGTGGAGATGTAGAAAACCAAGGAGATAATATAGATGATACTGTAAAAACACAATATGGACGAGACGACAAATAAAGGAACATATGTTGAGCATAGCGATGGTGCGAATAATGACGATACGTAGTTGCAAATATCACATCCTATTATGACTCCGGTAGGGCCATGGGATGCTGGAACGTTAACATTTTTCTAAAAAGAGGTACACGATGAAAAGAACCATGTTGCAAATGATCCTATCCTTGAAAGAGTGAAGGATATCTTTCGATTCATGCCTCCAATACCACTGTCCACAACACCAACAAAATTAAAAGTAGAGAAGTTTTAACTGGAGATGTATTTTCAAACAAAATAGAACTTCCGCACAAGCTAGGAAACATGGCATTGCAACATAATTTTAAATTCAAAGTGACAAGATCTATAAAGGTCCAGTTTGAGGTTGGTTATCCAGAGGAAGGTTGTAAATGGCACTTAAGAGCAACAAAGGTTGGAAACACCAATTTCTTCCAAGTTAAGGTGTTCAACAACAATCAAACTTGTGACGATGTGGGACTACACTTACACCATAGACAAGGAAGTGTTGAACTCATCGAAAAACACATCATAGAGAAGTTAGTTAATGCCGCAAGATTATATCAGCCAAGGGAAATAATTGAGGATGTTCAAAAAGACTTGCATATAGCCATTAGTTACCAAAAGGCTTGGAGGGCAAAAGAGACTACTTTAAACCAATTTTATAGGACCGTTGAGGAGTCATTTAATATATTACCTTCATATTCATACATGGTGGAGACAACAAATCCGGGTACAGTTATAATACTTGAAGTTGATGAAGATAATTGTTTTAAATACTATTTCATGGCATTAGGAGTATCAATTTTTGGTTTTCGAACTTCTATCTGACCTGTTGTGGTTGTTGATGACATATTTTTTTTACGGGTAAATACAAAGGTACAATGTTTTGGCATAAAGCTTGGATGGAAACAACCAAATATTCTCCTTGGCAATCCGATTTTGCTCGTCAAAAAAGGACGAGTCTTGGAGTTAGTTCATGTCCAGGCTATATGGGATTATTGGTGAGGTTGATAGCCTCATTATCATATCTGATCGACACAAAAGCATTGAATAAACCGTGTGTAACATCTTCCTAAATGCTACGTTTGGGATTTGCATGCATCATCTTGAATGCAACATGAAGAATAAGTTCAAGGACAAGTACCTAATACTAGCTTTTATAAATGTAGCAAAAGCATATCGGGAAGCAAAGTTCAAAGGGTTTTTTAAACAAGTAAGGGGTATCAATGCACGCACCGCAGAGTATTTGATTGCAATGGATGTGCGTAAATGAGCCTGTAGCCATTTTCTAGGCCATAGATTCAGTATCATATCAACAAATATTGCTTAGTCTATGAATAACAGAATGAAACAATCTAAGAACCTAGGAATCATCCTGATGTGCGAATTCTATCGACATGTTTGTTATCTTATTCCATTAAAAATCTTTTATGGATATATGTCGTATTCAAATATAACAGTCTTTTTGTTCACTTTATCCCAAGTCTTGCAATAGTGATTCCATGAGTACCGAGGCAGGCAAGTCTACTACAGTGTTGAAAAAATGGGTTGAGAAACTTCTGAAGGAACGGAAAGACAAGTCGAACACACTCTAAGTATTGCCAATCAGTAGGCATTTATACCAAGTGTATTCTGGGAGGAGTGTTAACATAGTTGATCTTAATGCCTATATATGTTATTGCAAGGTGTTTGATCTTGACCAGCTACCATGTGTACATGCAATAATCGTATGCCGTTATGCTAAGCTTTGATCGCTTTCGCCTTACTTTAGTCTGATATACACAAATGAACACTTATTGCTGGCTTATGCATCATTGGTGATTCTTGTTGGTATGTGTAAGGATTGGGTGGTCCCAAATAAGGTTCGGGCAAAGGTTTTGCTACCACCTATCAGTTGCTGATAAGCTGGACGTAGATGTATACAACATATTCCTTTAGTGGGCGAGTCTATTAAGCAACGTAAGTGTTATCGTTTACAAATGTGTACCATTTTTGTAGTCATTTGATTGGTGAACAACAAAGTTACTCATGCGTTGTTCAGGGTTACAAGTTTCATGCTTTTTTTTTGTCTCTTATGTTTTTTTTTTGTCTCTTATGTTATCGTTAATGTCAATGTATGTTGTGGATCTTTGCATTTGTATTCATGGATAACAGTGAAATCTATTTAGAAATTTTGGTATGATATTAATGTACTACGTATTATGTTGACAAAAGGAAAAACACATTGACAGAATAAAAGAATGATATAAATAAAAATCAGCACTGTACATATCAGCTAATAAAAGGTAACTACATGAATGTCACTAGCATAATATATACAAATATACATAAAAGCCTAGTCTGTATGTACAGTCAAACATCGTGAATGCCATCTCTCCTCTCATGGACCTTCTAAATACACCTAACAAAAATCAGGATGGTGGTCCATGCCTCCCTGGTGCCATATCTTTACCGCAATTTGCTTCTTGATGGTGTCCTTCTCCACATCAACTATAGGCAACAACATCAAAAATCAGGTTAATATATGATTAGTCCACTGTTACTAATTAAACAAAAAAGAAAACTATTGCATTTTGTAAAACAAATAGAGTACTCACAAAGAACCTGTGGTCAATGGTAGTGAAGTCTTGAGGTATCTCACGAGGACTATGTGCCTATCTGATTTGTAAGAAGTACATAAAGGAGTTGATATACTGCAAAACAAAATGTTAATATAGTTTAAAAATATAACAATTTGACAAGACTAAAGTTAAAATTGTACATGAACAGAAACTTACATCATTGTCAAGCCATGATCCTCGTGAGGTGATGTCGTTAAAAAACTCAACTCTAGAACTAAAGTAATCAGATCCGAGCTAGATTCAAATATGACATCATCATACCAAGCATCGAAGCACAACTCAAAGTGATCATCGATCAAAGATCTTCAGTCATAAGTTAATGGTGCGGTAACAGTCAGTAGTGGTGAGGTAACAACCATCATTTCCTGCGATGGCTAGACCAGTTTCTATCACTTCCCGCGATGGTCAGGGTTGGTGTACGGGCTGAGAAACAGGTGCGACCTCTTACGAACTCTGCCAATGTGAACTTTCGCCACCTGCTACAAAGTAGCTTGTGTCCCCAAGATATGTATACTCTTAGTCGGTGAATCATTGTGGACCTCATGAACCTCTATATCAGAATTGCTTTCCTGGGACAAATGCAAAACATCATTAACAACTGGCAAGTATTACACATCCTCTCGACACGACTGGCCGTGACTCTGCGGAGTAGGCGCAGAATGGTTAGCTTCCTCCTGTATTACAATACGAGATCCATTAAAAAGATTAATAAATAGGATTATGACCTTACCATGAAACTCATTAAACTCATGTGGTACCTCTAAATCCTCGGCCTCTAGAATCGACATCTCTCTGATCTCTTGGATCTCCTTTCATAATTCTTGGACCTTAACTTCCAACCCTTGGATTTGTTGTGCTTAAGCTGCAAACTTTTTTCCAATTGTCTTCAACAACTTGGCCTGATTTGTAGCCATCTTAGCCCGAGTAGCATCCAAAAGATCAACAAGGAACGATGGACCCTCACTTGTCTACAGTGCAAGGTTTTGTTCGTAAAACCATCTTAAACTATTAAAATGAAACGACATGATTGGTAAAATGTACCTGGCCCTCTATACACGGTCCAGGTGGAGACGAAGGTCTAATATCCTCTATATGTTCACCCTCTATTTGACATGGAATCAATCCTACCTTTTTCTTGCCCTTCAATTTCTCCACCTCCCTAAAGGACAGTACAGTTTGTCCTACGTGTCATAGTCATCTAGATAAAGAACGACATAAGGAAGCTCACCTGTGCAACATAAACAACAAATGAGATAGTAATATAACAACTAGTAATTTTATGTGCATGAAGAATCATTATAATACCTGTCTGTGATCTCCAAAAATATCTCTTAACACCTCGGATTGCTTCGGCGTCCTATTGGTCTCTCACCGAAGTATGCAGGGTCTTAACTTTTCAAAATCTACCACTTTCTTTGCATATGATTCCGCCACTAACGAAATTGCCTCATATAACCAAACCTACAACACTACATCATATTTGACCCTTCAAAATTCACAGTGGCATGTATGCTAACAAAGATATATCAGCAAATATTTAAAAGTACTTACACAGAATACGAGCAACCATAAAAGTTATACGCTTCCTTCTTGTGCAACTCTTTGTGTGCCACCCATTGTAAAAACTTGTCAGCACGGTCCTTGACACATGCCCTCATGCCATCATAAGTGGCCTTCCAAGCAACAGATCCCCAAAGATATTTCCTAAAAGCATCAAGATTGACCACCAAGTCAAGGTACTCATTGTTGATATGTCCCGATTGCAGTCGACTCAAAATTAAACACTTCAATGCCTAATATGCAGCCAGTTTCACAACATCCCAATCAGCAACTTCATTCACATCCACTTCTTTCAAAATATTCTTTAAATTAGATAACCTAACATTCTACCTCTCTAAGCATGTGTCACGCAAACAGTTCAGTGTCTCCAATTTCTTTAACTCCTTTTGCAAATTAGGAAGCAACGTGAACGTTAGACCAGTGTTGTCACGTCCTAACATCTCTTATTTAGAGATGTTAGAGGTGATTGAATAAGAATTTATAAAAATTACGTTATCTATATCTCATAATTTTTTTTTATATCACCAGAAGTCATTACAACTTATGACTATTTGTTCAAAATTAATTTTACATACACTGGGGACTAAAATCAATACATCAATTAATAGTCACCTAACGAAATCTCCTATTACATATAGGGGAATCAAGACAGTCTGATACAAAATCATTATAAGCATGCAGACTCCAAACTCCCTAAGAAAGCTCTGGAACATCTCTAGGATGAGCATCCTTCTGTGTACCTGTGGAGGGAGGGGGGTGAGCATAAAGCCCAGTAGGAAAGTTCTAACATTATACGAAATTATTCACATTCCACAAACATTCAATCACAGGAGTAGGCATCCAATACTAATGTATCAAACTGTTATGTTCGTTCACATATGAAATTTCTGTTCGTGTTCCCCTTAGGTCCGTATACAGAACGGTCCACCCAAGGTCCAACACATCATATCATTATATCCGTGTTCCCCTTAGGTCCGTATACAAGACGGTCTTCCCAAGGTCCAACACCTCATATCATTATATCCGTGTTCCCCTTAGGTCCGTATACAAAACGGTCCACCCAAGGTCCAACACCTCATATCATTATATCCGTGTTCTCCTTAGGTCCGTATACAAAACGGTCCACCCAAGGTCCAACACATCACATCATCCTTTTATCAGCATTCTCCTTGGATCCGTATACAAAACGGCCCATCTGAGGTCCAATGCATACATTAATAGCCTTACAATATCATTACTATGATAAATCTTAAGAAAATATGATTTTTATGCAAAATCCAGGACTTTTTGGGAAGTATACAGTTAATTTGGGGTGGTTTTAAAATTTTCTCGACACTGTTCCTCGATACTGTTCACTTGAAACACTGTTCACTCGACACTCGATACTGTTCACTCGAAACTGTTCACACGACACTGTTCACTCGAACACCCGACACTGTTCACTCGAACACTCGATACTGTTCACCCGAATACTGTTCACTCGAACACTCGACACTGTTCACTCGTACACTCGATACTGTTCACTCGAACACTCGACACTGTTCACTCGAAAGACTGTTCATTCGATACTGTTCACTCGAATACTGTTCACTCGACACTGTTTCTCGACACTGTTCACTCGAACACCCGACACTGTTCACTCGAAATACTGTTCATTCGAGAACACTGCTCACTGTCGAGAGAAACACCAGAACGAATTCTGGAGTTGGTTCAACACATCTCATTTCCAGATTTCAACTTCTAATTTCAAAAATTCACCAAAAATCCGTTTTAACTCCAAATTCAACGAAATCAGTGGCTAATCAAAGCTTCATATGTCTATTTTCTTAAACAAACGAAAATCCCAATTCTCAATGCAGAAAAATGCATCAACTCAAACAATACAAAACAGTCACATGAACTACAACTCTCTTTAAAACCATCTCTACTTACACTTCATCAACACTTAGTTTTCTCACATAATCCATCATCCAAGCAACAAAACAATCAATTTAGAATAGATCACATGCACAACAAATCAACATCAATTAACAAAAAAAATACATAACATGAGATAAATAGAGTGTTAGAAAATCTCTACCTGTTTTCCAAGCTTATACACCTCTTTGAAAATTTCTCTTCTTTTCCTTCCTGGAATCGTGAACTCTTTCTCCTCTTCTCTTCTTTTTCTTTTTGCCGTCAGCTCCCCTCTCTTCTATCCCCAAAATGAAAGAAAAATCTCTCCCCTTTTCCAGAAAAATCCTCCCTTATTTATATACAAGGCCTTGGTTTATGGGCTTAGGTCCACTAATTTCAAATTCAAGCCCAATTCTCCCTTACTAATTCCAACACAAGCCCACTTCTATTATCCAACCCAATTCTCATAAAATTACTCAAATACCCTTAGTTATATTTTCTAAAATTTATAATATATATATATGGGATTCCACAACCTACCCTTCTAAAAATAAATTTCGTCCTCGAAATTTGAAAATATGAGTACTGTGACGATCTGGGTCGAGGCCTACTACCTCATCCCGGTCTCACTGCCGGTCTGAACCCAATCGCATACTAAACCGTATTGTTCTCTATTAGGCTTCAGCCCTCAAGGTTTTTATTCCCAAAGGATTCGTCTCATTTCCATTCTGCTACAGGAAGTGGTTGGAGTAATTCTGCAGGTTTTTGGTGCTCAGCCTTCACTTGTTGACAAGTAAGGCATCTAGCCACATATTTAGCAACATTCCACTTCATTCCTTTCCACCAAAACTGTCAACACAATTCATGATACATCTTGGTACCACCTGGATGAACAGTGAATTTAGAATGATGAAATTCCTTAAGAATATCATCTTTACACTCTTTGTTTGATGGAACCAAAATTCTGCCCTTGAATTGCAAACTCCCTTCTAAACCAATTGTCCAATCCACACTTCCATCACAGCATAACACTTGCTCATATAAGGCTCTGGTCTTAAAATCTTGATGTTGTCATTCAATCACTCTATACACAAGAGACGGTTGGTTAACAAGTGTAAAAAGGCGAATCTGATCTCCGTGATCCTCAGCCTAGATATCATAATCATAAACAGACCGCAACATGCTCCACTTACCTATCATTGCACTAGTCATGGCCCTCGACTTTCTACTTAATACGTCAACTACCACATTTGCCTTGTTTGGATGATATTGGATAGAGAAATCATAGTCTTCCCAATACTCCATCCATCTTCGTTGTCTCAGATTCAAATCTTTTTAGGTGAAAATGTATTTCTAACTTTTATGATCACAAAAGACTTCAAATCTTTCTCCATACAAATAATGCCGCCAGATTTTCAAAGCATACACTACCGCGGCAAGTTTTAAGTCATGAGTAGGATAATTCTACTCATGAGGTTTCAACTGACGAGATGCATAGGTTACAACTCGACCTGTTGTATTAACACACATCCTAACCCATCCAAGGAAGTATCGGTGAAAACTAAATAATCAACTTCACATTGTGGTATCACAAGAATAGGTGCTGAGTTAATCTTTTTTTTTTTGAAATGCTTGCTCACATGCATCATTCCATTCGAATCTGACTCCTTTCCTTGTTAATCTAGTCATCGGTACAGCCAATCTAGAAAAATTTTCAATAAAACACTGATGGTACCCTGCTAAACCTAAGAAGCTACGTACTTCAAACACATTCTTTGGTTTTCCACTTTATAATTGCTTCTACTTTCGATGAATCTACTGAGGTTCCATGTCCTGACACTACATGATCCAAAAATCTCACTTCTGATAGTCAGAATTCACATTTACTTAGCTTAGCATAAATACTATGCTCTCTCAGTGTTTAAAGTACCACGCGTTGATGTTGCTCATGTTCAACCTCAGATGAAGAATAATCGAGGATATCATCTACGAACACAATCACAAATTGGCCTAAGCGAGGTCTTAAAAGATGGTTCATCAAATCCATAAAGGCAGTAGAAGCATTAGTGAATTCAAATGGCATGACAAAAAACTCATAATGCCCATGTCGGGTACGAAAAGCGGTCTTGGCTATATCATCTTCCTTTATTCTCAATTGATGATAACACGAACGAAGATCTATCTTGGAAAAAATAACAAGATTCTCTCAACTGGTCGAACAAATCATCGATCCTAGGTAGAGGATATTTATTTTTTTTTCACTGTAATCTGATTTAACTGCCTGTAATCTATACATAAACGAAATGAATCATCTTTCTTCTATTTGTAACTTTAGCTCTCCCAACTATACTAGAGCCATTCGATAAGGAGTAACTGATATAGGTGCCACACCTGGATACACCTCAATAGCAAACTCCACTTCTCTAGTTGGAGCTAACTCAGGTAATTCTTCAGGAAAAAAAAAAATCAAGAAATTCACTCACCACACGAGGAAGTCCAGAAACCCCTTTATTAATCTCCTCTACTAATATACTTGCCATCATGTTCTTTACCCCTTTCTTGTGACAATCTAATATAACTCGATAGGCGGACAACCAATCCATTCCTAATATCACATCATACTCCATGAAATCTATAAGTATCAAATCAAAGGATAACTTGTGCCCATTGATTTCTAACATATAGGAACGGTACTCTCAACCTCAAGAGTACTGCCCATAGGTGACTCCAGATGTAGTATAGAGTCCAACAAATTAGACTCTAATCCTAACACGATGTAAAATTGGTAGATATAAAAGAATGCGTAGCTCCATAATCAAATAAAACACGGGCCCATGCACTAAAAAATTTTTTTAAGAGTCCCCCCTGAGTCTGCACACAGGGCAGCCCACCCAGGGTCTGACACTATAACTCCATGTATTGTCTGCTTTGGGCTCGGGAATCAAACCCGAACGACCCACACGACTTTATCCTCGAGAGGCACGTCCCTGAAATGGTGGTTTAGACTATGACCCTGGCCCTTGTCAAGGAGTCGGTTGGGTCTGACTAGTGGCATTCTAAAATCTCTCATCGCTGCTGGATAATCCCGTTACATATGACCATATTGTCCGTACCTATAACATCTGGGACACTGATGTCGCAAGTGACCTGGTTTTCCACACCTATAATAAACTCTCTAACTCTGTGAGGACCCGCTTGACATGCCAATACCCCACACTCTATAACTCTAGGAGTGGGATAGTTCATGTTCTGTAACTAAGGCGATGTCCTCTACATCAGAACATGTAGTCAGTCTACACACTACAATTGAGGGTCTGATGTCATCTCTCAGCTCCCTTTGAAATCTTCAAGCTTTACTAGCCTCATCTGCCACCAAACCAGGTACAAAACGAGATAAGGTAGTAAACCGTGTCTCATACTATTGCACTATCGTAGGAAAATATTTATCTATTAAATCAGTAGAGAAGTCCCTCCATGAAAGGATATTTTCTCTTCTAATACACTCAACAGATGCCCACCACTATAATGCCTCTCCTGACAACAGATGAGTTGCCACCCTAACCTGTAAATCCTCTTCAACTTGCAAAAAAAAATAAAGAGGCACTCAACTCGTATAAGCCAATCTTCTGCAACATTCGGATCGGGCTCCCTATTGAAAATAGGTGGATTATGGCGTTGGAATTCTCTAAGTGCATTCTTCATTCTATTGTCGACACCTGTCTCTAATACCGATTGAGGCGGTGGTGGTGGGTTAGTACGAAGAGTCTCCCTAACCGTGTTTGCCACCGTTTCGACCAATGTATTGGCCACATCTCTCATGGCCCTATAAAATTCTGACCTCTCACCACCCTCAGGTGGGTTAGAGCTTGAAGCACTTCGCGTAGGAGAACTCATTATCTAATTTTTGTCAGTGGCAAAAACATAAGTGACAAAATTTACAACATTTAGAACATAAACACCACAAACAGTTATTCAAGGCACATGCAAGAGCACAAACATGACTCTACCCCTCCCAGACCATCTACCTCCTTTCCACAGGTCCACAGTAAAGTCTAGGCTCTGATACCACTCTGTCACGACCTAACATCTCTTATTTAGAGATGTTAGAGGCGATTGAATAAGAATTTATAAAAATTACGTTATCCATATCTCATAATTTTTTTTTATATCACCAGAAGTCATTACAACTTATGACTATTTGTTCAAAATTAATTTTACATACACTGGGGACTAAAATCAATACATCAATTAATAGTCACCTAACGAAATCTCCCATTACATATAGAGGAATCAAGACAGTCCGATACAAAATCATTATAAGCATGCAGACTCCAAACTCCCTAAGAAAGCTCTGGAACATCTCTAGGATGAGCATCCTTCTGTGTACCTGTGGAGGGAGGGGGGTGAGCATAATGCCCAGTAGGAAAGTTCTAACATTATACGAAATTATTCACATTCCACAAACATTCAATCACAGGAGTAGGCATCCAATACTAATGTATCAAACTGTTATGTTCGTTCACATATGAAATTTCTGTTCGTGTTCCCTTTAGGTCCGTATACAGAACGGTCGACCCAAGGTCCAACACATCATATCATTATATCCGTGTTTCCCTTGGGTCCGTATACAAGACGGTCCACCCGAGGTCCAACACCTCATATCATTATATCCGTGTTCCTCTTAGGTCCGTATACAAAACGGTCCACCCAAGGTCCAACACCTCATATCATTATATCCGTGTTCTCCTTAGGTCCGTATACAAAACGGTCCACCCAAGGTCCAACACATCACATCATCCTTTTATCAGCATTCTCCTTGGATCTGTATACAAAACGGCCCATCCGAGGTCCAATGCATACATTAATAGCCTTACAATATCATTACTATGATAAATCTTAAGAAAATATGATTTTTATGCAAAATCCAGGACTTTTTGGGAAGTATACAGTCAATTTGGGGTGGTTCTAAAATTTTCTCGACACTCGACATTGTTCTTCTATACTGTTCACTTGAAACACTGTTCACTCGACACTCGACACTGTTCACTCGAAACACTGTTCATTCGAGAATACTGTTCACACGACACTGTTTCTTGATACTGTTCACTCGAACATCCGATACTGTTCACTCGAACACTGTTCACTCAAACACTCGATACTGTTCACTCGAAATACTGTTCATTCGAGAATACTGTTCATTCGAAACACTGTTCATTCGATACTGTTCACTCGAACACCCGACACTGTTTCTCGATACTGTTCACTCGAACACCCGACACTGTTAACTCGAACACTCGACACTGTTCACTCGAAATACTGTTCATTCGAGAACACTGCTCACTGTCGAGAGAAACACCAGAACGAATTCTGGAGTTGGTTCAACACATCTCATTTTCAGATTTCAACTCCTAACTTAAAAAATTCACCAAAAATCCGTTTTAACTCCAAATTCAACGAAATCAGTGGCTAATCAAAGCTTCATATGTCTATTTTCTTAAACAAACGAAAAACCCAATTCTCAATGCAGAAAAATGCATCAACTCAAACAATACAAAACAGTCACATGAACTACAACTCTCCTTAAAACCATCTCTACTTCACTTCATCAACACTTAGTTTTCTCACATAATCCATCATCCAAGCAACAAAACAATCAATTTAGAATAGATCACATGCACAACAAATCAACATCAATTAACAAAAAAAATACATAACATGCGATAAATAGAGTGTTAGAAAATCCCTACCTGTTTTCCAAGCTTATACACCTCTTTGAAAATTTTTCTCTTCTTTTCCTTCCTGGAACCGTGAACTCTTTCTCCTCTTCTCTTCTTTTTCTTTTTGCCGTCAGCTCCCCTCTCTTCTATCCCCAAAATGAAAGAAAAATCTCTCCCCTTTTCCAGAAAAATCCTCCCTTATTTATATACAAGGCCTTGGTTTATGGGCTTAGGTCCACTAATTTCAAATTCAAGCCCAATTCTCCCTTACCAATTCCAACACAAGTCCACTTCTATTATCCAACCCAATTCTCATAAAATTACTCAAATACCTTTAGTTTTATTTTCTAAAATTTATATATATATATATTTGGGATTCCACAAGTGTTCAACCCGAACTCATGGGTTGAGAAACGAATCGTCTTCCCTGCACATTAAGAATTCCTCACTAAATTTAGTATATCAATATTGTCAAAACATATGTAATTAGGTTAGTGTCGAAGTACTTACCAAACACAAGATACTATAACTCTTCCTCCTCTAGATGGTGGGTTTTCACCTCATGCAACAAGTTGTTCACAAGCTTGCCTAAAAAGTCAAGTCACCTATACCCAACCTGTATCTAAAACTTGTATGTTTCTTGAAAAGCTTCTGTTGGCTATTTGTAAAAGTGCTCTTCACAAATTGCATGCACTCTAAACTTGTCATGTTAGTAATTACCGCGTCCTAATGCACGAATTTTGGAGTTTTTAGGTCAAAAGAGATAGACGCACATGGGGGCTCCATGTATAAATATGTTAAATGAGGAAAAAATGGGTTGAAACCAAAAGAAATTGCAAAAAACCCTTTCAAAATGCAACTTTGAAAAAAAAATTAGACACTTAGACAGATTGACTATCGAACTGTCGAAATATATATATTCTATAATTCGACAAGAGTTCGATAATGACATGCAATACTTCGAAAATAGCATGCAATGCTTCGACGATTTTTCGACGAAGTTTGATGATAGTTCCATATAAACTAATAAGTCGACAATTTGACGACATATGTTACGTATTCGACATAAGTCTGACACAAAACACTGACTTTGGAAAATTCCTTCCCGTTCGATAGTTCGATGACTATTCGACATGCTATTCATGCTTTGACATTTCGACTCTTCTATAGTCAATTCAAAACATAATTTATGTATTGTCTCAAATTCGACAATTCGAAGATTTATTTAACTTGTTCAATGACAACTCGACGATGTATATGACTTCTATACTTAGACAAGGACATTTGACAAGCCATTTACACTACTTCGACACTGCGACGACAATTTGACACTTCGACAACTCGTGAGGGTTGTCTTCAAGCTCCAAACTAACACATACAGTCTCAACAAACACCAAAACCACATATCATAACAGAAATTAAAAAATCCGCATCAAACACCACATTACCATAATGATAAAGCAATTTCAACCATTATTTACAAACAATACAGAACAAAAATCCCTAATCCCTAATTCGTCACATTTCTTCAAAATCAATTTCTCTCTCTACAAAGAAGCAAAGTCAAGACGCATGCAACCATATTCAAGTTTTAAATTAAAATTTAAAGAGTAAAAAGGATAAAATTCTAACATAACGTGATGATTTCATAGAATGCTTTCCTTTCTCTCTTTAACCGACTGTAGATGGTCTCTCTATCTCTCTCTGCTAGGTCTAAGTGATTATGGATGGCTCCTAAACACTCTTCGATTTGAAGCAAGATGGAAATGGAGAAGAATATGAACCATGATGGGCTATTTTGCTGCTTTGATGAAGAAAAGATGATAGAGAAATGGTTGTTGTGTCAAATTCTTTGATACAGAAGAAGTGGTTATTTAATTATTGAACAAGAGGGCAAATAAGTGTAATGAGGGCATAATGGTCATTTAGAGGGGTGGAGGCTAGTGGCTTAAAAAGATTATTGGGGGAAAATTGAGAAAATAGACACAATTAGGGGGCCTTGTTGAGAAATGGACACATCCTGAAAAATTTTCATGCCATAGACACTTTCTTGATAAAAAGACTCAAATACCTTTTTAAAATCAATATTTTCTCAAAACCTTATTAATTCCCTCTTCAGACGAAATTAGAGAAAGTCAGTAAACTAAACTAAGAACAAAGAAACCAGTAACAGCTCGATACACTTCACTGTCCGAAACAACCTCAACAGCTGAAGCTAAGCAAATAACGTAAGAACAACTTTCCTGAATCTCTCTCTAAATGGTATGAAAATTTCATTAGGTTGTGATGTTTTCGTTATTGATCATTTTGGTAACTGACAACCGCATTATATAGCTTAAAAATGGGATATGTATGTGAACTAAGGTTAGAGATAGTGCCGTTTGTGTGAAAATTTGCTGAAAATTGGTTATCGTTGTGGGAAAGTCTGGTATCACAGTTGACATGTCGGATGGTAGTGTCTAGTGTCTAGGCGTTGTGTCGATTCTAGGTTCGAGTGTCGAGAGTTCGAGTTTCATCGAGCGTGTGGTCGATTGACGAACTCGACGAACGTCGGATGCAAATTTCGTCGAGTTCGTGTGTTGCGTGTCGAGAGTCAAGTGTCGAAAATCAACGTGTAGATGTCTCAAACCATGAATGTCGAGTATTTTCGAGAGTCGTTGGTCGAGCGTCGAGACTCGTTTGTCGAGCGTTTGAGTATGTGCATCGAGTGCCGAACTTGACGAGTGTCGGATGCAAAGATAGTCGAGTTCGTGTGTCAATCTTATTTGTCGCGTGTCGAGTTTCGAGGGTGTATGTCGAGTGTCGTCGATCGTTTTGGCAGAACATTCATTTTTGTATATTTTGTACGCAATTTCGTAATTATTTTTTGTCCAGGAACTTATATGATATTTGTCAATCATGCAGGAAATAGAAACTTTACGCATACTTATTATATACAATGGTTCTTGGACTTTACAAGAGAACGGTGGTTTTTTGTACACCGGTGGGACAGGGAAGCCATTGATAATTAGTAGGTGTGTCGCCTATAATGAGTTAGTTGACTTTATTAGTACTGAAATGGGTTGGATACTTCGTAAGCATAACATGAGTTTAGAGGTTTAATTTGCTTGTAAGGGTGTTCTGCTAATGCCGATTCGTATTGAGACTGACGACAATGTTTGTTTTTTTATATAACATTGTTTGGAGGACCAACAATCATATACACCATTAATTGTCAAACTTGAAGATAGGGAGAAGCAAAGACAAAGGTCAGGATCCGATGCAGTACGTAGGCGACAAGGATCTTCTCATCCCTCTTTGTTTCATTCAGCAACTGGAAGCAACCAATTAAATGAATCTACTCCTGTTTGTACACAACCACAACTGAATGATGACGTTGGCATTGAGTTTAAGTAGTGTTCAAGGCATGCAGGGCATAAGTCAGTTGGGGTTGGGGTGTTATTTGAAAATGAAGAAGGGGTGCCTCCGTCGATGCCATCGAGATTGGTATGTCATCTTGATAGCATTAGAGAGTTTGAGAGTCTAGGTAATATTGATGATGTTAATGATGACGATGGTGGTGATAAAGATTACGAAGATAATGATAATGGTAGTGATGATGTTAGTGCGCATGTTGACAATGACAATGATGATTGCACTATTCGTACTAAGAATGATGTTGAGGGATTGGATGATTTTGTTGTTGATGGGCATAATGTAGACGGTTCACATTTTGATAATGAGGGAGAACAGGAGATCTTGAATGATGTGAACCAGGATGAGCCGTTTACCGTGCCTTCTCCAATTCACTCCACGCCTACCGTGCCTCCTCCAATTCACTCCACACCTACTCGTCCAGTATATGGACATCAGCAAGATCCGGTTGCGAATAATGAGCCGATTGTGGATGAAAATCGTAAACATGAAGAAGGTAATGTGGGCGCTGAGAATGACAGCTATCAGGCTAACATATTCAGGTGAATGCCGCCTATTGTGCATCCACCTTCCACAGATGGCGATGATGCCTCATCATTTATAGTGGACGGGATTGAGATTGGGGTTGGGCAGATGTTTAACAGCAAAACGGAGCTTCGTGAGAAGTTATTGATGTTGGCATCAAGACGGAACTTTCAATTCAAGGTGAGGAACTCCAATGCAATAAGGTTTGAGGTTGTCTGCCGGGCTGAATCTTGTAAATGGCGTTTACGTGCCATAAAGGTAGCCGACTCATATTTCTTCCAAGTGAAAAAGTATAAGAACCACCACACATGCTCCGGAGCTGGACTTCACCCAATTCACAAACAGGCAACTGCACATGTCATTGGCAAACATATTAAAAGCAAATTCGTTGAGGCTTCGAGAATATATCGTCGGAAGGATATTATGTCTAATGTTCAGGAGTCATTGGGTGTTAATATCACGTATATCAAAGCATGGAGGGCAAAGGAGGTAGCTTTGTAAGAACTTCATAGATCTCATGAGGAATCATTCACACTACTCCCCCAGTATATGACATGATTGAGAAAGCAAACCCGGGGACTAAAACGTCGTTAGAAACTGACGAGAACCATTTCAGATACTTTTTCATGAGTATGGGGGCCTCTATTGACGGATTTGCATCATCAATTAGGCCAGTTATCGCAGTTGATGGTTTTTTTTTGAAAGGGAAATATAGAGGTATAATGTTTTTGGCTTCTTGTATGGATGGAAATAAACAAATATACCCCTTGGCACTTGGAATTGGACATTCTGAAAATGATGACTCACGAAACTGGTTTATGAGACAGCTGCGTGATCATGTTGTACAAAATGTCTAAGATCTTGTCTTCATTTATGACCGTCATCGTAGTATTGAACGCGCTATTCTAGCAGTTTTTCCTCATGCACTGCGTGGATTGTGCACTCATCATCTGAAGGGTAACTTGAAGGCAACGTTCAAGGACAAGACTTTGTTATAATTGTACTACCAAGGTACAAGGACATATCACTGTGCTGATTTCAACTATCATATGCGACAAATTGAATCGCACATGCCGGCAGCAGCAACTTATCTTCGAGAGATTGGAGTCGAGAAATGGGCACGTTCACAGTTTTATGGTCGATGGTATAACATAATGACAACAAATATAGCTGAGTCGATGAACAGTTGTTTATGAAACCATCGATTCCTCCCGGTGGCATTGTTAGCTGATTATTTCCGAGCCAACTTGCAGAAATGGTTCTATAAGCATCGACAGCTATTTGCTAACTCAGAATCACATCTCTCGCCCTGGGCAAACAAGTTGATGGAGGAGCGTTTAAAAGAGGGAGAGCGTATGAGGGTTAGTGGTATATCTCTTACTATGTATGAGGTTAGAGGCAACGACCGTGTTAGCATTGTTGACATGCATGCTTGTACATGCACGTGCCAGGTGTTTGATCTTGACCAGCTTCCGTGTGCACATGTATTAGCTGTATGCAAAAGAATGAATCTACTTACGTGCACGATTATTGTGCCCATTAGTATACCACTGAAATATTACTACATGTATATGCTCTCCCAGTTGTTCTTGTTGGAGTTAGTGGGGACTGAGTGGTTCCTGAGGAGGTTTGCAGTAGAGTGTTTCTCCCACTAGTCATGAGGAGACCAGCCAGTCATCCTCGGAGGAATCGAATCTCTTCTGTCGGTGAGTCTAGCTCTTCTTGAAATTACGGGCGCTGTGAAAGTTTCGGGCACAATCGTCAAACTTACCGAAACCCATTTCCACCACATGACAGGGGATGGTGTATACCAAATGTTGATGTAAGCAACATAGTCTATTTTTTGTATTGCAATTCCTAGCCTGTTGAAATTAATAACTTTTGGGGTGTTGGATTTTGTCATTGTAAGCAATATTATTATATTAAACACGTCTTAATGTGCGTTGTCGTTAAACTAAATATTCATGTTTGACGTTCAGCCGTACAAGGTCCGTGGACTAAAAAATCATTACGAATTTGCTTCCAAAAGTCAAAGAAACGAGTGTTTTGCCCAAACGCTCGACCACACTCGACACAAAACTCTTGACGCTTGACACTTGACACAAAATGACCGACACTCGACCAACACGACACATGAACCCTTGCCACGAAATCGACACTCTGCAGTCGAGTAGATACACTCGACAAGTACATCTAACCTGTCGTGACTGGATCCGGCATCCCTTGACACTCGACTAGTGCGACATATAAATTTGACAATTTAACTCGAAGAAAGACACTCGACATTCGACATAATATCTGGACACCCGACACGCGAAGCTACCCCCCCCCCCCAACCCGACGTAAGATCTTGACCTTTAGGGTTTAAACAAAACACTCGACCATCATTTCCTACTTCACACAAACATACTGCTAAACCCCGCAAAGACTCTTGAAACGCATAGAGATGTAGCATCGATAACTGTCGAAACGCAAAGAGACACAGAGAGAACAACTCTTGGACCGCGAAGAGACATAGAGAGAAGCCCCCATCGGCACTGAGGTACGGATTTTTTGTTGTTTTAGACATACTATTTGGATGTTTTTAGGGATAAATCTTGCCATGCATGTGTGTCATGTCGGATTTATGTTGTTTGATATGAGTGTAAACGGTGGAAATCAACTGCAGTCGTCGCGAGGTAGACGATGATTGTCGGATTTCTCTAGGGACAGTTGACACATTTAAAGGATAAAACTAGTGCCATGCATGTGTGTATGTTTATCGGATTTATGTTGTTTGATGTGCATGGAAACAGTGGAAATCGACTTGCGCCGCGAGGCGCCGTCGCGAGGTAGACGATGATGTCGGTTATGTAATGGGAAAGTCGACACTTTTAAGGGATAAATCTAGGGATTTTAATTAAATTTTTACCGGATGTGTTGACTTATTCGGTGGTTTTAGGAATTAATCTCATGTTATTATGTGATTTATGTTGTTTAATGTGGACGAAAACTGTGGAAACCGACCGGTTTCGTCGGGAGGTAAACAGTGACGACCGTCGGATTTTTTTAGAGATACTCGACACTCGACAAGAGAAGACTGTCGAGTCAGGTCGAGTGTTGTCAAGTCTTGTCGAGACTTGTCGAGTCATGTCGGGTGTTGTCGAGTCGTGTCAAGACTTGTCGAGTATTGTCGAGCGTTTAGGTAGATTGCCTATTTTATGATGGTTTTTTTACCTTTTTGCATCATATTGAAATATAACGGCCTTGTATTTGCAAGTTGAAGCAAATGGCTGGTGAATTTGGACTGTCCTTCACCCTGAAGACATCAGATGAGGAGCACTACCATGCGGTGATTACAAACTTGGCAAGTTTGAACTGTGTAAAATGGATTCGGGCGAACTTGACTACGAGTCAAAAAGACATGTTTCGTGAGACATGTTTCGTGATACATGTTTCGAATTTATCCTAGACATCCGTCGACTGTCCTTTCCATCTTAGTTGGTGCACTATGTGCTTCGGTGGGAGGTTAACACCGAGGGGTACGATCAAGAGATGTGGTTCCTTATTCAAGGTAAAAAAATGGTTTTCAGATACAATGTAGTTACAAATTCTTAGTTTTGAGCATATGACATTTATAGTTATTTTCTTGTTACCATTATTGTCATCTTATATATATATTTTTCCTTCTTTCCAGGAAGACTAATTCGTTTTTCTGCCCACTAGTTCGGTTTGATAACCGGATTAAGATTTGCTTCCACAATGCCACCAATACCGACTATGTTGAATCTGTGCCGATTGTTGGATACATACTTCGATGGCCAAGACATGGAGCTTAAGGATTTCTACCCCATACTTCAGAATTTGGATGTGTCTCGTATGCCAGACGAGGATGTTGTGAAGTTGGCATTGTACTACGTGCTAGAGCATTTTTTCATAGCACGGGATAGACGCCCACATGTCTCCCATGTGTGGTTGAATTTTGTCAAAGCACTGGATAATTTTAATAGGTATCCATGGGGTTCGGTGTCCTTTGATAAGACACTTAGCGCAATGAAGAAGGCTTTGGTCAGGAGGTTAGATAATTACAAGAGGCGAGCCCAATCAAAGACGAACCAGGTGGAGAAATATAACTTAGAGGGGTGCCCGTACGCCTTTCAGGTACATACTGCTAACCACGAGTGTTAACGTGTTTATTTCTTTATTGGGCAAACAAATTTTAGTACATAGTATCACTAACTAACGTGTTTGATGTACGAGGCCGTGCCTTACATTGGCACGAATTTTGGGCGAGTGCCCAGGGACTGTGAGGGGAGGATACCACGGTTGTTGAAGCGGGAGACAATTAAGACCTCATCCCAGCACATAGTCGTAAATGATGTATTGCGGGTTAGGAGGCTGGTACGTACGGATCCTTTGTCATATGAAATTGTCTTGTTTTTGTTCACACCACATTAACTGTTTTACATGATGGATTATTTGTTGATGCAGGCTCGTCCACGTGTCCTTCTGGAGCCGTCTAAGGAGGAGCAACAGACCCAGTGGTATATAAGGCTCGCTAAAGCAGTAGAACTATCCGGAGAGGTGCACATGTGGCTTGGGCAACAGCTGTGGATGTTCCATTATTGCCCGCAGAGAGCATTGAGCCATTTCCGATAGAGAGGCCATCAGCTCCATCTCTAGAGGGTCCATCAGCTCCACCTCTAGAGGGTTCAATCGGTTCATCTCCTGCTGGCCCTAATTCCCCTGTTGGACCTTATGTAGAGCCAGCAACAGACATAGCCAGTCCTGACGTTGACAGAAGGACCTTCAGTCCTACGTTGGAGCCGTTCTATAATGCCAGACATCCAGAAGCATCGACTCCGACGTCGGGTCGTGCGACCACTCACCCAACTCCTATATACGATGTTCCTCCAAGTTCGTAGGTATGTAATAAGAATTTGCATTTGTATTCTTGTCCGTTTACATTTGCTGCTCCATTGGTTTATGATGGCTCTCGTTACTATTCTCATACAGGCGCTGCTGGTCTATGATGAGTTCCAGAGCACAATTTTATGTGAGCTTGCATTGTTACGGGCGAAGAACAAGAAAATGCGGGAGGAGATAGTTATTCTGTACAAGGCTATTCGGCACCTCGGTGGTCACTTCGGATACACTGACACGGTACGTTACAATTTTTGCAAAACGGATTATGTGATTTCCACACGCTTAAGCTGACGGTGAGGTTTTGTGTATTTCAGGATTCAGATGCAGATTTCGACGGAGGTTCGGCTGATGACGGTGAAGGTCAGCAGCCCACGAAACCTGATTCCGTAGACCCGACTGTTCGTGCAGTCAATGCTCCTCCGACAGGTTTAGTTTCACGTCGGGGTCGCCGCCTACTTCTGACAAAGCATAAGCGGAGCCCCTTTGTCAGTCCACCAGGTAGGAAGAGGGCGAGGGTTCAGCCGCAAGAGAAAGCCGCAAACGACTAGCTGTATAGTCCGAGGCCCTGGTTGCTTAGCCAAAAGACAAACCATCTCAGCAGCCATCATCGGATACAGGCAGTGGTCTCATCTTGTGCACTCTGGCTCCAATTTTTGACCCACGTGCCCCCACACCAGAAGTTGAACTGAATGCATTCGACTTATGGTTCGCGAACATCTAGGGTACTAATGTTATTGATTTGGCAGTCTACAGCGTAAATCGTTAGTTCTTCAGGATGCTGCTCAGGCCGTCAGACTGGCTTGAAGCTGAAGTAGTTTAAGACCATCTCCTACTCTCCAATATTACGATATACATTTGAAAATAATATTGATAGCTATTACTGTTTTCAGCACATCAATAGCTACCGTGGTTGTTACGTTGCAGAGCGTGCGCTATGGCCGGACCTGGTGTCTAGAGATCTGCTTTCCTGGACACCACTTTTTAAGTACGTATTTCGTAAACATCTGAATTTAAAGGTAATTTCTGATTCCTTTAATACGCTAACCGAACTCACGAACTTGCAGTTGAAATTGAAGTCATTGTGGGAGCAATACTTAGACTGGATGACGTTAACTGGGTGAAGGAGGATGACATGGTCCAGTATGTCCTGGGACAGTTACCCCTCATTGGAACACCATGGGTCGAAGTGGACAGGGTGAGAACATTTATATTCACAGAGTTAGTATCCGTCATTTTATTTGAAATATTGTAATTTATTTCCATGTTGTCAATTTCATTTTCAGCTCTATCTCCCTGTTAACATCACCGACGATCATTAGGTGGCAGCTGAGGTGCAATTAAATCGCCATCACGTTGCCATATACAACTCAACTGTTGGGCTTACTTCCACAGACACAGTTATATAGACAATCCGGTGCCTGGCTGAGCTACTATCCCGTATGCTGTCAATGGAGGTTTACGATATTCCTGACTATCTAGCAACCCCATTCGACATTATACGCCTCGAGGACGAGGACCAGGTGCCACAGCAGGAGCATGGGGGAAGAGCATATGGCGTGTACTGTTTGAAGTACATCGAGTTCCTAGCGAGGGGCGTTCCACTGACTAAGATTAAGGCATTCATGGACGAATGCCAGCGGAAGAGAATGGCAGTATAACTTTAGGTCAGTCGCTTTCATCCACAGACACAGGAGGCCGCGACGACCATCACTGCGCCCTCCGAGGTTGAGGCACAGGAGGCCCCCACCACCATCACGGCACCCTCCGAGGTTGAGGCCTTCATAGCGCCTACTGATCTTGTGCCTGCTGATGTTGCAGCCACTATCGGGACTGCTGATGATGTGTCAACGGATGTTACGACCACCATTGGCTATGACGATGTTGATTCAGCGGAGGTTGAGCAGCAGCCGAGTACAATTGTACCATGAGATCACCTTGCATTGTATATATTATGTTTAGTTACACATTTTTTTGGGTTGATAGTTTATGGATATTTACACATTATTGTATAGTAACATTTTTTGTATAGTCCCACATGGTTTCCATGTATAGTTGTACAAAAACTTGTAAATACATCTTTTCCCAGTTGTATTAGTGCATACATGTTTCTCATGTTTTTCGGTTGTATACATTTTGATGGTATAGTGGAGGCGAGTACGCTCCGTGTATATGATTGTTAGTCCTTCAAACAATGTTGTATAAAAAAACAAACATTGTCGTCAGTCTCAATACGAATCGGCATTGGCAGAACACCCTTACAAGCAAATTAAACCTCTAAACTCATGTTATGCTTACGAAGTTTCCAACCCATTTCAGTACTAATATAATCAACTAACTCATTATAGGTAGCACACCTACGAATTATCAATGGCTTCCCTGTCCCACCGGTGTACCAAAAACCACCGTTCTCTTTCACAGTCCAAGAACCATTGTATACAATAAGTATGCGTAAAGTTTTCATTTCCTGCATGATTGACAAATATCATATAAGTTCTGTGGACAAAAAATAATTACGAAATTGCTCACAAAAGTTACAAAAACGAATGTTCAGCCCAAACTCTCGACGTCACTCGACAATAACCCTCGACACATGACAAATAAGACTCGACACACGAACTCGACTATCTTTGCGTCCGACACTCGTCAAGTTCGGCACTCGACGCACATACTCAAACGCTCGATAAAAGAGTCTCAACGCTCGACCAACGACTCTCGAAGATACTCGACACACGAACTCGACGAAATTTGCATCCGACTTTCGTCGAGTTCGTCAATCCACCAGACTCTTGACGAAGCTCGAACGCTCGACACTCGAACCTAGAATCGACAAAAAGCATAGACACTCGACACTACCATTCGACATGTCGAGATTCGATCCGACAAAACCACTCCACACTCGACGACGCTCGACAAATCTCGTCTTCTTCAACTGTTGACTGTGATACCAGATTTTCACATGACGATAGTCAATTTCTAGCAAATTTTTACGCAAACGGCATTATCTCTAACCTTAGTTCACATACATATCTCATTTTTAAGCTATATAACGTGGTTGACAGTTACCAAAACGATCAATAACGAAAACACTACAACCTAATGAAATTTTCATGCTATTTAGAGAGAGATTAAGGAAAGTTGTTCTTACGTTATTTGCCTAGCTTCAGCTCTTGAGGTTGTTTCGGACAGTGAAGTGTATGGATCTGTGACTGATTTCTTTGTTCTTAGTTTCGTTTATGACTTTCCTTAATTTCATCCGAAGAGGGAATTAATAAGGTTTTGAAAAAATATTTATTTTAAAGGGGTATTTGAGTCTTTTTGTCAAGAAAGTGTCTATGGCATGAAAATTTTTCAGGATGTATCCATTTTTCAATAAGGCCCCCTAATTGTGTCTATTTTCTCAATTTTTCCATTATTGGAAGGGTTGGAAATAAAAATTGGATTTTGGGGAGGGCTAGTTTTGAAAATTTTCCTTTATATCCTTAGCTATTTGAAAAATGTTTTAATTTACAAGTATTATATTTAATAAACTTATTTTTAAAAAATTCGAAAAAAGCAAACAAAATACGAAAATTACTCGTAATCAAATATCAATAAGATGGATATTAGTTAGTGCAGAAGTAGAAATAAAATTATTGTAGTATTAAAAATAATACTAATATATTTTGACTTAAAAGAATTGAAATTATCATAGTATTAAAAATAATATTAATATATTTTGACTTGAAAGAATTTGGTTTAGTTGGAGAAATACCGTAGTGTTGGGTTGGGGCCGGACGGTGTTGTGAACTGCGAAACGAGCGAGACAATCCAATTGCTAGGACCCTCAGCACACGCAGTACTTTGCATCCAAACAAGCTTTACACAAACCCACCTCGTAAAAGCTCTCTCCAGTCTCTCTGAATAGGGTTTTTGTATTAGCATTCACAATCACAGGTACGCTTCTTCCCCCTTTTCAGATTCTTCTTCTCTTCATGCCTCTGTTTTCTCCTCATCGCTTTTTCCTCTCTTGGGGTTTGTTTTATTTTCACTACCAACCCTTTCGTTTTTTTCGTCCCTTATACCCTTGTTGTCGTCTCTTCGCTTAACCCATTATTTCTCTCAATGTATGTATTGGATTGCTTAAGAGTTGTAAGCAAAATTAATAGGTTGTATGGTTGACGCCAATTTATCTTCTTTAACGTTATTTGTGGAAGTCGAGTAACAGTAATGATGGTTGCAAGAAAAAAGTTTTCTATTTTTTATTTTTTTATAATTTAAATTCATGGTTTGGAGGGGTTTTTGTTAAAATTTTGTTTCTTTTATTGGATTCTTCGAGTTTAGAGTTTTTTCTTGCTCGGAGGAGGTTTTTTTAATTTTTTTACTAATTTAAATTCATGGTTTGGAGGGGTTTTTGATTAAATTTTGTTTTTTTAATTGGATTCTTTGTGTTTAGAGTTTTTTCTTCTTGCTTGCAGGAGGTGATTAGTAAATAGAAATAAATGGGTGAGAGTGGGAAGCGATATCGTCCCCAGAGAGAATATGATGGGGATGGCAAGAATCAGAAGAGACGGTTAAGTGAGAAGGATGAAAAGGGTAGTGATGAATTGGTTGTGTATAGAATTCTTTGCCCGGATGGGGTCATTGGGAGTGTTATTGGTAAAAGTGGGAAAGTTATAAATTCCATAAGGCAAGAAACGAGGGCAAGGGTCAAGGTGGTGGACCCTTTTCCGGGTGCCAAGGATAGGGTCATCACAATTTATTGCCATGCTAAGGATAAAGAGGATGTTGAGGTTGATGATGAGTTCAATGACAAACAGCCTTTGTGTGCTGCCCAGGATGCTCTTCTCAGAGTTCATGCTGCAATTGCCAATGCAGTGGTAAATGCTACAGATAGTGATAAGAAACGGAAAGACAGGGAGGAATGTCAAATACTTGTTCCATCTAGCCAATCTGCAAATATCATTGGTAAGGCTGGTGCGACTATTAAAAAGCTTAGGAGTAAAACAAGGACACACATTAAGGTTACTGCCAAGGATGCCACTGACCCATCTCATTCGTGTGCAATGGAGTTTGACAATTTTGTTCTGGTTAGTATTAGAGACATCCAATCTTCTTCTGAGTTAATGTTTATTGTCGAAGATTTTTCTTTCTCAATTAAAGATTTAATTAATGAAACTTTAATTATTACATATTGGTTTGGATTTTTTTTTAATTTATTGCGATTGTGATTTTAAGGTTTTTTTTTAAAAAATTTTTTTTATGAATCAGATAAGTGGTGAATCAGAAGCAGTGAAGAAAGCATTATTTGCAGTTTCTGCGATCATGTACAAGTTTTCTCCTAAAGAAGAGATTCCTCTTGATACAACTGTACCTGAAGCTCCTCCAAGCATTATTATTCCATCAGATGTCACTATTTATCCACCAGGTGGATTATATGCAAATGCCGATCCTATCCTCCCTTCTAGATCTGTCCCTTCTCTCTTAGGCGCTACACATGTACCGGATCTTCAGGGTTATGCTGATTCAGGGAATTCATGGCCCGTATATTCAGCTGCCTTTCCTGTGGTTTCTGGTCTTGCTGGAGCCTCTCAGTCGGAGGAGTTAATGATAAGAGTCTTGTGCCCCTTTAACAAGATTGGACGTGTTATTGGGAAGGGAGGTGGTACCATCAAAAGTATAAGGCAGGGTAGTGGGGCACATATCGAAGTTGATGATACTAAGGATAATCGTGATGAATGTCTCATAACTGTCACTGCAACTGAGGTACAGCCTCTTGTTTCTATTCTTTTATAGTTTTTTTTTCCACCTTTCATCTTGTATGAAATAAACAAGATGAATAGATTTTGCCTCTTATTTTTGTTGTTGATAACTAATTTTTTATGGAAAGATGTTATAACAATGTTACATCATGATGTTGTCTTTTGGGGCCTTTTGTTTTGTGTATATCACATATAACTGAAACACATTGCTATAAATATATTGCCTCTATCTTTTGTAAAATAAAAATTTCTATGGTGTTTTTAAAAATGAACTTAAGAACCAAGGCATTGCTATTCTATTGTCACCAATGAGCTAAAAAGCCCAATGACAGGAAAGATTTTGACATGGTATCCAAATTTCATTGTTGAACAGTGCTGTTCATTTGTAGTAAAATGGTAAATATTTTGCTCCTTCTTTCCTATCCTTTTCTTAACATGTACCAATAATCCCTACTATTTTGCAGTCCCCTGATGATTTGAAATCCATGGCGGTTGAAGCCGTTCTACTGCTGCAAGCAAAAATAAATGATGAAGATGATGACACTGTTACTATCCGACTCCTTGTTTCTTCAAAGGTTATTGGCTGTATAATTGGAAAGAGTGGTTCAATTATAAACGAAATTCGGAAGAGGACCAAAGCTGATGTCCGTATATCTAAAGGGGATAAGCCAAAATGTGCTGATGTCAATGATGAGCTCGTAGAGGTCTGTTTTGTTATAATATTTATTCATTTTTCTTTTAATTTTGTGGTGTGCTTTCTGTTTTAATTGGCAACAGTTCTTTTGGCTGACCGAAAAATATGCATTTAGGTGGTTGGAGAAGTTGGTAGCGTGAGAGATGCTCTTGTACAAATTGTTTTAAGACTCCGTGATGATGCCTTGAAAGAGAGGGATGGTGGTCGTAATCCTCCTATAGGTGCTGATTCTCTGTACTCAGGTGTCACTGGACTTTCAGTGCCACCTCTCGTGCCATCTGTTCCTCCGGTTACTCCATTGGGTTATGATCAGAGGGCTGAAAGCGGAAGTGGCTTGGGCATGCTTTCATCAAGCAGCTTATATGGATATGGATCGTTGTCGGTATGTCATCACTTGCTTCTGTTTATTATTATTGTTCTGCCTCACCATTGCTTGCCATGGCTGACTCGTTTAATGCATGGTTGTGGTCAGCTTCTCTTGATTAGTCAATCTTAAATCTCCTCTCTTACATGTTTGTGTCTGTATTATGTGTTTCTAAAAGGCCTCAATGGAAACAATCCAATTTGTTAAGCTTCTGGTTAATTCAGCATTGGCCATTTCGTATTTGTTTAAGAAATCAAATGCGTGTTGATATTTTTGCTTTAATTTGTGGTACTGCAAGTCATATGACTGGGAAAAGATTTTCTCAGGTTACAAATTCCCATGGTAGTAAGATCCATTTGCTATGATTTCTTAGACCTCTTCTATTGGTCCCTCAATGAATTCCAACAATGTGCCATTGCTAATGTTTCTTGGTTGTCTTTGGCCTTTAGGTCTAATTAAATAAAAGATTAAAATATATTGAAGTAATGGATGGTAAAATGTGGAATGAGAACAAATCGCTCTTCTTCTTCTTCCTCTTTTTTTGTTTGTTTGTTTGTTTGTTAACTTATCATTTCTTTTATTGTATTCGCTGGAGGAATTGAACTAAGAAAATGGATTTATGGTAATCTTTTTCTGCGTTCTTGTGTTTCTTTTCATTACTTCTCTCTCTCTCTCTCTCTCTCTCTCTCTCTCTCTCTCTCTCTCTCTCTCTCTCTCTCTCGGGGAAATTTGAAAGTCTGTTTTCTATTAATGTTCATTTTATGTTGATATTTTTGATAGATGGGTGATAGCACCTATGGATCCATGTCCTCATATTCATCCAAGCTTTATGGAGGGTCAGTATATAGCCTTTTTTTCCCTGTCTTGTATACCCCCAATTTAAATCAGCATTTTGATATCTTGCTTTTATTCAGATTACCTCCTCCCTCAACTCTTGAGATATTGGTCCCTGCTAATGCAGTGGGTAAAGTGATGGGCAAAGGAGGGGCAAATTTAGCTAACATTCGGAAGGTTGGTTAATCTGAATCATCTTCTCTCTCTCTCTCTCTCTCTCCCTCCCTCTCCCTCCCTCTCCCTCCCTCTCTCTCTCCCCCCTCTTTAACTTTATAAAGAGTAATATTGAGCTGAGTGGCAAACTAGACAATAGTATTTGTGTATTTGGTATCCAAAAGGATAAAGCAAGCATGAATAACTGTATATGTTCTGTCTCTCTCTCTCTCTCTTTTATAGGGTCATCTACATTAAGTAGGGTCATTTGATTAATCTTTTATGTGTTTTACCTTAAACTTTTATTTGCTATCTGCCTATCTGACCTTGATAATTATCTTACTTGTAGAATCTGCTTGATAGAATGACATTCTTACCCTAGGCTGTTTCTATTTCAGATATCAGGTGCAATGATAGAAATTTCTGATAACAAATCTTCCCGTGGTGATCGTGTTGCTCTAATTTCTGGTACACCTGAGCAGAAGCGGTCAGCTGAAAACTTGATTCAGGCATTTATAATGGCCACATGAGTTTTTTGGAAACTTTTTGATAATTGAAGGTGAATAGGTAGAATCTTGGAATTCTCTCCTTCAAGAAATAGTTGCTCTCCATAGTTCCTTTAGGTTTGATTTTGGAGAGAACTTTACTTTCTAGGCTACTTCAACTGAAGTCTTCCTCTTTCTTCCATACAATGCCCTATCAAGATCATGCTGGAAGATCTGCTGCTGCTTTAATATATCCATGGGAGTTAGGTTTTCTTCTCTTTTGCTTAATCTATTCTTCATCTGCGGAATCCTAGAACTTCTTAGGATCCTTCTTTCCTTGCGTGTTATATGTTAGATCTTATCTTTGAGTAGTTGGGAGTCCGTCATATTTCCAATATTGTTACACTCAATAAATTTTATGTGTGCGCAAGGAGATATTTTCCGTATCATAATTGTCAAATTCATAATATTTGTTTGTTATTGTTTTGCCCATTCAATCTCTTGCCCTCAGCTTTTTGTTGCTCAAAGGATCTTTCCATCAACTATGCAAGTCCAATGCTGTTGGTAATTATTCCTTTCACTCAATAATCTTCTTGCTCGTTTGCGGTTTTAAGACAAAGTGAATTACCTCTTGGAATTCAATAAACTACCAACGACTCTATTAAAAATTGAGTTTCCTCACCCATTTCTTATATTCTTAATCTCAGATTACATTCCTGTCTTATGAACAGATTGATGCATCAATTAATTCATGAACTTGTGATGTTCTGTTTCTACATATTAATTGATTTCTGGCTTCTAATTGCAGTTAACGCTGTCATGCGTTACCAAAACTCAGTTTGTGCTTTGACACTGAAATCTTTTGGCACTACTGTTCTCATTTTCCCCATGTAACTTGCCCTCGTGTACTCTTTGTTTGAAAGTAAATTATGTTTTCTGGCTATTTGAAAAGATCTCCTTACTCCTTTCTTAATTTATTATTACTGAAACTTCCTTGCAAAATAAGAAGTTATATTTGGCCCAAAGGTGGGACTCTGAATCACTATTTGTGACATCAATCCATTCCATGTCCGGGGGTTACTGTTTTCAGTTTTCTCTTACAGCACAGTTTTTGTTATCAGAACTCAATTAAGCTTAGTCGTTATAATATCATATAAAAAGTTTATCAACTGCATTCCCACTACTTTTTTTACTTATTATGGTATTTTCTTGATAACTGTTTTTTAGATCTCCTATGGTCTCCGGTTTTTTATTTGAGACTTCCTATTCCGATACTGTAAGGTTGGCTATGATTATAACTGCCATGGCATACAAATATACTTATTTAGATTACATACCACAAAAAAGCATTAAAGCTGCACAGCGCCAGTATAATACTGGCTTCGTTTAACCAGGCTATCTCCTGTGGTTCTGCTTTTATTCAGATTCTTCCTATTCAGATTCTTTCAAACCGGCTATGATCATTCAAGTCATAGCATACAAAAAGACTTGGTTAAATTAGTGCACCACAGAAGCATCAGAGCTGTAGAGCACTTGTGTAATACTGGCTTCATTTAACCATGCTATCTCCCGTTTTGATACCATGTTGCCTCACATTCTCGTACCTAATGGAAAACAAGTGGTTTTCTATGATCTTACTTTTAGGTGCTATCTGCAGTAATTCAATATAATTTGTTATATTTAATAGCTGGATCTGTCATTCCTTTGGTAATAGGGCAAAACTTTAGTGCATCTTATGCTTAAATTTTGGCTATTACAGTTAAGTTCCAAGGATTTAGAGATATTATTCATATGCAACGGCCACTTCCATTTTTCCTGTTAGTGTTATCCAGCTGCACTATTATATTAACCGATGGCATCTAGTAAGTATGCATTCCATGTCATGGCTCCTGTTGTAGATGTTAGTGAGTACCACATTCCAATTATATATGTTTGTGTTACTTGTGGACTATCCTCACGGGATTGTTATTGTTCTTCACCCTCGTTGACTGTTCCATTGCTGACCAAGCGAGTTAAAAAATCAACTGATCCTACTTTCAATGTCTTTTAGGGACTGTATATGTTGTAGAGCCTTGGACCATCCGTCGTTAGGTTTGGAAAGTGTAGTCATCACCTTGCCCAGTAAGATTTTATTTTATTTTATATTTTTCTGGGAATCTAGGAATTCCCATGACCTTAAGCTGCTCTTAAATGTTAGGCGTTTTAGGTGATGATTGTGACTACATCTGGAGGGTGTACTTGGAGGGAAAACTGCCTTTTTTGCTGTTAAGATCATTTTGTGTACTTAGAAGATTGAATGTGTTTCTTTAAAGCCATGTAATATAGTTAAGAGGATAAGTATATGCTTCCTGCTTTGAGTTAACCCTTCAATTATTATCAGAATGAACCTCTTATTTTGCCTGCAAATAAGTTTGTATGAATAGACTTTAAGGTTGCATGGTACTCTATACCGATTTTTTACATACAAGCTTTTGTTTAATTCCAAATCTGTAATCAGCTATCTCGATAAACTTTATCTAAAACAGTTTGTCTGGTTATCCAGCTGAAGGTAGGGCTAGAATTTGGTAGTTGGTTCAATGCTTTCAGGCTTTAAGTTCCTTTCTTGGCCACCTACAATTTTTAATGTTACAAGAAACCTTGAACATATTCCACAAACACATTGCAGAAGAATGTAATCTGAATCCTCAGAGACCAGGGGAGTATATTGAAAAGGAAACGTGTAAAGGGCTTTTTTCTTGCCTTCGTTGATTGGTGTAGGGTTGGGTAACATCCTTTAAAAATTAAGGGCAGCACACAAAGCAAGTTGTAAATAAATCCTAAGTAATGAATAATTGGATTTCCAAATGTGATAAGGTAGAGATTATCTTATATGCACTTTATGAGGCCATTATCCTTATCTGGCTAATGGATCCTTATCTTGATGGTATACACTAAACGCATGTTGAATGTGGGATTTAACTTTGTAGGAAGGGATAGCATTGGCGCTCACTAAACTTGCCGCTGAAGGAGATTTTGGCACAGAAATTCCTTTAAAATATCTTATTCTAAAACTTGTAGCAGTGACAAATGGCAACAAATCTCATTATAAGAGAGAATTACATTTACATTACCAATTTTTACATCATCAAAATCAGTCTTTATAGCACGTTTCATAAACTGTCAGCGAGACTTTAGTTAGTTTTCATTTCATTTGTATATATTACTAACGAACTTGTTTATGGGCTTGTAGCATCTCTCCTACTTATACTAAAAAAATTCTAAGCAACCTCCAAAAATCCTATGTGTTCTACTTCTCTGGAAACTGGATTCTCATCTCATCCTTCAATTCCTCTGAAAACAAAAACCAAACTAGTTGAGATAACCAGAAGGGACAAAAGCACCTCCTTGAGTGTGAGTAACCATGTGGGTGTCGATGTATCACATTAACATATTTGTATAATGATGGAGTGTCCATAATGCAATCAAGTGCGTGGGGTTGGATGTCATTTGACAATTGGGCCACCAAACAAACCATGATGGCGGGATAGGGTGGGGTGGTGCATTTTTGTTGGCATCGTGCGTTAGTTTACTTTTTCTTAGATATTGGGATTGGATGCTTTGGATTTGCTTCGGGAGTTGGGATCCGCTTCATCTCACCGCGAAACATGACGTCAACTTAACTGAACAGAGAAGAGAGAAGAGAGATAAAAACAAAAACAACATTAATCATACTCTTGTGTTCGCTTCAAGCTTAAGCTTTCATTTGTTAATGAATCATGAGTTCACTTGCAGCAACCAAGAGACCTCTGCACTGTTTGCTAAGCATAGTTTGCAGGAGGAGTTATGGTGCTTTGCCTCAAGGCAAACCTCCTTCCTCTTCTCAGCAACTCATCAACTTGGAGTATGAATACAGCGCCCACAAGTCAGTTTCTCTCTCTCCCTCTCTCCCCCTCTCTCCCTCTCTCTCTCTTTCGACAAAGTGGTTAAAAATCCGAACTTTTGTTGATGAAAACTTTTGTTGCTATGAATTCATCATTCAACCCGTTTTCATGTTCTGGCTTCTGGGTTTTGTTATCACTGCTTGCCTTTAACCATTTCTACGGGCATTTACGTGCTGAAGGTTTGATCGTAATTCATGAATATTCTCTTCGTTGATAATTTAATTTCTGTACACGTTTTGAACTTCTGGTTACTCTGGACTCCACAATTTTTGTCTAATTGGTTTAGTTCTACATATTTTGTTTATCTATCTGTTAATAAGTTTATTGGATTCTTGGACTTCGTGTACCCTCCGTCTTCTGTTGATTGATTCAGACATTTTCATGTCTAAAGCATAGCATAGGACGAATTAAAGAGAATGGGAGACGTTAGTGTTTAAGAACTGTTCAGGCGGTTAATTGTATTTGCAGCACATGAAGTTCAAAATAAACCGTGTCACTTGAAGAATTTAATTTATACTCTAGAAGCCCGATTAATCTGCCCTAGAGTCTTGATTTATTCATATTTCTCGAGCACCAAGATTTAATCCAGAAATCATAAGTGAAGGAAGCTCAATTTCAGTTCATGTAACACAGACAAAGGGTCGTTATACATTCATTAGTTTTAGAGAACCATGGATTAATTTATCACTGCATGAGCCATGGTGTTTTACCTTCATCAGCTGATGCATAATCATCAAAACGTTGAGGAATACACTATTCAATTATGATCTTTTATGTTCAGAATACACATTTGTCTTGGGAAAGGTGAGTTCTTATTCTTTGTGTCCTTCTAATTTGCATTTTGTTTGGCTTTGATGGCTAGGTCAATTCCATCATAGACTAGATTTTCGTATTGTATGTCAAAGATGGATACTGAATTGGTGGATAATTCCTCTTATGTATATTGTGGTCATTGTGCTTTCTTTGTTTTTGCATTTCTTGCTAAAGTTTGTAATTGAATTTGGTTAATTGCTTTCTCGATCATATCAAACTAAAGTCACTTTGTGTTTCAAATACAGTTACCACCCGGTACCCATTGTATTCTCTCAGGGAAAGGGATCATCTGTATGGGATCCAGAGGGCAACAAGTATCTGGATTTTCTCTCAGCGTACTCTGCAGTTAATCAGGTATTACTTTGGGATAATTTTGCTTAAACTCTGTACCTTTTTTGTGAATCAGAAGTATCATTCCAACTGTTTGGTCTCATGATCATCCCGGCCAAAAGCATGGCCACAGTGAATGAGTTTTCTTTTAAAAGAAGATCCACAATTTGTAGCCTACTTGTTTCTTCCAATGACAGTAGTTTTCTGGTTTCTTTTTAAAGAAACTGCAGAACAAGTCTGTTCTCCTTTGGATTTATCACATGAATTTGTCAAGGACCTTAATATTCAATTTTATTACTTCTTACTGTAGGGACATTGTCATCCAAAGATCATGAAAGCGTTGGAAGATCAGGCAGACAGGCTTACTCTCAGCTCTAGAGCCTTTTATAATGATAAATTTCCGATATTTGCAGAGCGTCTAACAAGTATGTTTGGCTATGATATGGTGCTACCTATGAACACTGGTGCTGAAGGTGTAGAGACAGCACTGAAGTTGGCCAGAAAGTGGGGTTATGAGAAGAAAAAGATTCCCAAAGATGAGGTAGAATGCTTCAAGAGCATTTAGTTTGAGAAATATGCAATGATTTTAGCTTTCTGTGTTTTGGAGTTATTGTTTATGCTGCACAATGAACTCCATTTACTTAATTTTTAGCAACACAGAGCAATTGTTATCCTTGTTTGGCTTCTTTTTGCGAGTGATTATGTAATACCCACAGGCTTAAGACCAATATGATATTAAAGTACTATTCATGAGAAAACAATAAATGAGAAACTTTATGGCAGGGAAAGTTTTTGGTTTTCCTTTTAAAAAGGTGTAATTAGTAGTAGTTATAATTTTTAAAGGGATTATAATTACAACGCTGTTATTGTTGCTTTAATTGACTAGAATTGGAATAGAGTTTCATTGAGTATTTAACTCTTATTCATTAAACTGTGCTTTAGTGTTCTGATTGCCAGTCATATTCTGAAGGACTAGTTGAATGTTTTGTTTCAGTCCTTTACTCAGATTAAGATGTATGCAGGCCATCATTGTTTCTTGCTGTGGCTGCTTCCATGGCCGTACATTGGCTGCCATTTCTATGAGCTGTGATAATGAGGCAACTCATGGTTTTGGGCCATTATTACCTGGCAATCTCAAAGTTGACTTTGGCGATGTAGTTGCCCTTGAGAAAATATTTAAAGGTAAATATGTTATATCCTTTTTCTCTTCTCTCTCTATCTCTCTCTCTTGCCCTCTTCGTTGCTTACTATTTATATTTAATTCATATTTGGTTCCTTCTGGAGGCTTTACTCTTTACTGGTCTCTTTATGGCATGCAGAAAGTGGAGATCGAATAGCAGCATTTCTTTTTGAACCCATTCAAGGAGAGGCTGGGGTATGTGATCTTTTACCAATTCTGTTTTATGAAATATGCTATAACTTATTGAGTAATATCTGAGTGTCTTGTTATTAGGATTAGATCCATTTAGTAATGAGTGGATAGTTGATTTGTTCCTTCTTTTAATTTGCTGAGCAGCATTCCAGCGTCTTGGGCTTTACCAAAATTCCACGTAAAATAGGAGCTAATTCCGAAAGCATAAGAAAATTATATGGCAAACCATGAATGCATCAATCTTACTTTGTCAGACATTCCTAATGAATTCATTTGACGACAAACATGTCCAAACCACATCCCTTTTCATAATAGGATTGAGTTGATCCCATACAAGTACTTTGTCCGTTATATAGACCTTGTTGCATGTTAAGTCCATCATGGACAAGAAGCCAAAACACTTTCTGGCTTATATAATCATTTGTTATTTACTATTTTCATCAGTTTCCAACTTGGTAAGATGGCTTATTTATCTTCTCATTTTTTATTTATATATTTATTCTGTTTTGGGGTTCGGGAGTTGGGGCAGATGATTGTCCTGCTTTCTTCTTTCTTTGATGAAGCGTTTTTCTGTACTTATTTAAATCATCTTATTTGGTTGAGAATATTCTCTTTTCTATAGGTTATTATTCCTCCAGATGGTTATTTAAAAGCTGTTAGAGAACTTTGCTGGAATTATAATGTTTTAATGATTGCTGATGAAATACAAAGTGGCTTAGCAAGGACAGGAAGAATGCTGGCTTGTGATTGGGAAGAAGTCCGTCCTGATGTAGTGGTAAGGTCCCTATCTTTTGAGTTTTCCCAATTGTTGGATGTCAACATGAAATGGTTTTTCTTCTTTCCTAAAATATTTGAATTCACGTTTTCCAAGATAAGAGTTTAAACTAGTTCGGTTAGTTCAGGTGGTTGGTTTAGTTGACAAGTTGGTTATTTTCCAAGTGTTATGGTAAGGCCTTAAAGCAACTGCTGACCATCAGATAACACGTAGTTGGTCATTTTAACTGCTCTGGTAAAACCAGTTTTATGATATCAAAACCGCTTGGGAGCTGATTTGCAACATGATTACCGAACTGTTGGCTGCAATTTGAAATTTTTAATCAAATTATTTTCATTGATTTTGAAAATTACAACATGAATTAGGAGGCCACAATGGAAGGAAAGGCTACATAATTTTTTAGTTGAAAGCTATCACAGACACATGAATATGTCCTCTATCAAATTCTTAGAGTATATGTTATCATCATGTTAGAACCCTCACTGCAACAATGTCTAGATCACACTCTCACACACACTAGTAATTGAATTTATAGAGCAAACAGAGGAAAACTGGAGCAGGAAATGAAATTTCTGGATAACTTCTGTATTGAATTTAGTAAAATAGCAGGCAGTTCGAGAGGCCTGCAAGCTCTCCCATAGACACAGCGGTCTTTCCAAATAACAGAAATCTTCGATACCCTACTCGACTCTTTTCTCATCTTTTATATACCAGCCTGTCCTCTTCTTTTCTTTCCTAAAATCGGGGTAACTAACTCCGCGGCCTACACCCCGAATAAAAGCAACACAAAAAGCAAACAAAAAGCAACTAAAAGTAAATCAGACCACCCCTGCTAATACTTCAAATAACAACCCTGCCCCTCCCCTTATTTCTTGTTCCGCCTAATGTATGTGAACTTAATGGGTGGCCTATCATTACCCCCCGCCCAAGCCAGCACCTTGTCCTCAAGGTGGAAAGCAGGAAACTGATTTTTAATCAAATCGAACCGCTCCCAAGTAGCTTCAAAAGCTGGTAAGTCCTTCCATTGGACCAGCACCTCGATGAGAAGCCTTGAAGGCCCCTGCTTCGGTCGAACATTGAGGATGTTAGCAGGTTCAACTTTCAATTCCATGGAAGAATTGAGTTGAGGAGGGATGACTGGGGAAACATGATCTGTGGAATTGATTGCCGGTTTCAGCTGGGACACATGGAATACAGGGTGAATCAGCGAGTTATCTGGCAGGTGGAGTTTGTAAGCAACCTGACCAATTTTGGCTTCCACCGGAAAAGGACCATAGCAGCGGGGGCTGAGTTTTTCATTCCGTCGTTGAGCCAAAGATCGCTGCTTATATGGCTGTAATTTGAGATAAACCAGATCACCTACGCTGAATTGGAGTTCCCTTCGTTTACCATCTGCCATACTTTTCATCCGGGTTTGTGCTGTGCTCAAATTCTGTTTCAGCTCCTCCAGTATAGCATCCCTTTCTTCCAAGAGTAATTCAACAGTGGAGACAGTGGTGGAATCGTGCCCATAATGGACCAATGGAGGAGGGTCACGGCCATACAAAATTTTAAAAGGTGTACATTTGGCAGAAGAATGAAAGGAAGTGTTATACCAATACTCTGCCCAAGGAAGCCATTTGATCCATTGTCTTGGTTTGTTGGATACAAAGCAACGAAGGTATGTTTCCAAGCAGCGGTTCACAACTTCGGATTGCCCATCCGATTGGGGATGATATGCAGTGCTCCTCTTGAGAGTGGTGCCCTGGAGCTTGAACAATTCAGTCCAGAATAAGCTCAGAAAAATCCGGTCCCTATCCGTAACAATGGACCTAGGAATCCCATGTAGACGCACCACTTCCTTGAGGAACGCTGCAGCCACAGTTGGGGCGTTGAAGGGATGCCTAAGAGCTATAAAATGGGCAAATTTGCTCAGCCGGTCAACCACCACTAGAATCGTATCAAAGCCTTCAGATTTCGGTAGTCCTTCTATAAAGTCCATGGTGAGATCTTCCCAGGCTTGTGTAGGCAGTGGTAAGGGTTGTAATAATCCTGCTGGAGACATGGCAAGATACTTGTTCTGTTGGCACACTGGGCAAGCTTCCACATAGCGTTTGATAGTCTTCTTCATTCCCACCCAGTATAATTCCTTGTTAATCCGCTGGGTCGTTTTAAGCAACCCAGAATGTCCACCAATGGAGCTGTCGTGAAATTCTTTGAGCAGCTTGGGAATTAAGGATGAATGCTGACTTAATACCATTCGACCCTTGTATAATAATGTGCCATGAACTAATGTAAATCCCTCCTTTACTGAGTTTCCCGCCAAGATATCTGCTTTAATTTTGCTCAATTCAGCATCTTCATTCACTGCTTGTTGTATCTCTTGGAAATCGAAAGAAGGAGAGATGGCTATAGCACCTAGGGGTGTGCATGGTACACCATCACCCGCCCGAACCCGACGTACCCGCCATGGTATGGTGGAGGTATGGTAGGGTATAAAAAAAAATAGGGTGTGGTATGGTATAGATTTTCAAAATCTGTCATGGTATGGTATGGTAGGGAGGTATTTTTGAAAATACCCGAAAATACCATACCATACCATATCTTTTTTTAAAAAATAAAAAATATGTCACGTGTCAGTATTTAATTGGTTACATAAAATATTTTTGTATGAGTGTTATAGTTTCTTTTTTCTTTGCTTTTTTATTTTCTCAAATTTGTATTAGATTGGAAGTTGAAAAGATTGAAACTTTGTAGAATTTAAAGGTTGGACTTGAAGGTTGGAAGTTGAAACTTTGTGGAAGGATTCGGATATGTAGTTTACTTGTTATTTGTGTTGTTATGGACATGTAATTGCTTGAGTATTCGTGTTGTTATGGAATATGTAGTTACGTGATATTTTTGTATTGTTATAAATATGATGTTACTTGATTATTTGTGTTGTTATAAAATATGTAGTTACTTGATTATTTGTATTGTTAAGGATGTGTAATTACTTGATTTTTTTATTTAGTACAAATTTTATGAATTATAATATTAAACAATGTCAAAATAAGAACTTAAAGTGTCAAAATCTAGTCAATTTGGTCAACTACCCGAATAATACCATACCATACCTGCCCTTACCCTACCATGCGAAAATGTGGTATGGTATTGTATTAAAAAATGGTATGGTATGGTATAAAAATAAAAAACCCGACATATGTAGGGTATGGGGATGGTATGGCGATACCACACCATACCCTACCATTTGCACACCCCTAATAGCACCAAATTCAGGATGGCGAGAAAGGGCATCAGCAGCTTTATTTTCTAATCCCAGCTTATACTGAATCTCGAAATCGAACCCCAATAGTTTGGTTACCCACTTTTGGTGCTCAGTACTGATGAGACGCTGCTCCAATAGTATTTGAAGCTTTTCTGATCTGTCTGTACAATGAATTTGCGTCCCAAGAGATAGGGCTGCCATTTTTGGACCGCCAAGACCACTGCCATTAGTTCACGCTCATAGACAGATTTAAGCCGCTGACTAGGAGGGAGTATATGACTAAAATAGGCTATGGGTCGCTGTTCCTGCATTAGAACTGCCCCTAGTCTCACGCCCGAAGCATCAGTGTTGAGGAGAAATGGTTTAGAAAAGTCTGGGAGGGCCAGAACTGGAACTTCAATCATAGCATGTTTTAAGCGATTGAAAGCCTCCTCAGCTGCTGCATTCCACCCGAATCTATCCTTCTTTAATTGTTCTGTCAGGGGTTGAGCTATATTACCATAGTTCCTGACGAATTTTCTGTAATACCCAATAAGGCCAAGGAAGCCTCTCAACTCCTTCAAATTCTGAGGTCTAGGCCACTGCAGCATTACCTAGATCTTTGATTGATCCACTGAAACCCTCTCTGGCGAGATAACATGGCCCAAATAATCCAATTCAGTACGAGCAAACAGACATTTCTTCCTATTCGCATACAATTGATGTGCTGCCAGAGTTTGTAGCACCACTTCAAGGTGCTTCACGTGGTCTGCCAGGTTTACACTATAGACCAAGATGTCATCAAAGAAGACAAGGATGAACTTCCGCAAGAATGGCCGAAAAATTTCGTTCATCAGAGATTGAAATGTAGAAGGGGCGTTAGTGAGGCCAAAGGGCATTATTAGAAATTCGTAATGGTAGTCATGGGTGCGGAAAGCTGTCTTATGAATATCTTCCGGTCTAATTTTGATTTGATGATAGCCAGATTTTAGGTCCAATTTTGAAAATATTGTGGCCCCGTGAAGTTCGTCTAACAATTCGTCGATCACTGGGATTGGGAATTTGTTCGGCACGGTAACTTGATTGAGGGCTCGGTAGTCCACACAAAACCGCCAGCTCCCATCTTTCTTTTTGACCAGCAAGACAGGACTGGAAAATGGACTACTACTAGGGCGAATTATGCCAGCTACAAGCATTTCTTGGACTATATGTTCTATTTCAGCCTTCTGGATGTGGGGATATCGGTAAGGGCGAACAGAAATTGGCTGGCTTCCTTCCTTGAGAATAATGGCATGATCTTGGCTTCGTTCCGGAGGCAACCCGGTAGGCAAATGAAATACCGAATCATAGGTGTGTAGCAACCGGCTTATTTCTGCTGGAATTCCTGGTTCTCCCTGTGTATTAGAAACCGACAGGGCACTCAACTCCAACAAGATACCTTGTCCCCCTCCTTTAACAGCCTTGAACAGATTCTTCAATTTTATTTGAGTTCTACACAGACTAGGATCCCCCTGAAGAGTTACCTTGTGACCATCCACAATAAATTCCATTGTCAGTGCTTTGCAATCAAACCGGATGACCCCTAAATTTTCCAGCCACTGCATGCCCAAAACCAAATCCGATCCTCCAAGCTCTAGGGGGAGGTAGTCCTCCACAACCTCCAACCCTTGCAGAGACAGGATAACTCCCTTACACACCCCTGCACCTCTGATCGGCCTTCCAGTACTCAGGAGAATCCCGTATCCTTCAGTCTTATCAAGGGGTAAGTTCAATTTCTGCACCAATTGCCCTGAAATGAAATTATGTGTAGCCCCTGGGTCGACCAGAACGATGACCTCCTCTGTTCCCAAAGATCCAACTAGCTTAATCGTTTTGGGAGAAGTGAGGCCCACCACGGAATTCATCGAAAGCTCTATCATTTCCGGTTTGCCCCGCATCTGGTCGTCCTCATCTTCGGGTTGTCCCTCCTTTGGATTCTGTTCCTCCTCCGCTTCCTGTATCACCATGACTTGCAACTCTCGGAATCGACAACGGTGCCCCGGTGAGAACTTCTCGTCACATCGGTAGCATAGGCCCTTTTCTCTCTTGGCATGCAGCTCGGCGTCAGATAATCGCCGAAACTGCACGTCGCTTTTCTTCGCACCCGCCTTATCTGGAAATGTCGTGGAACGCATTTGGGGCGTTGATGAGTTTCTGACTTGGGCTGTAACGAGTTGGGCCACAATCCTCCGTTCTCCAAAAAGCCCACCAGCTTTATAACTCTTAAGGGCCGAATTTTTAATTTCTATTCTCTGGGCCAAATCCATTATCCTTCCCAGACCCGTGGGCCGATAGGCCTGTAACTCAGCTCGTATATCCGGTTTCAGCCCATTAACAAATTGCCCCTCCAATATATGGTTCGGAAGATCTGTCATCGTCGACGATATTCTTTCGAATTGCCGCCGGTATTCTCGCACCGTCCCTTCCTGTCGGAGGGCCAAGAATTGTTCCGATAACCCTTCCTTGTTATCCCGAAAGCTTTCCAGCAGCAGTTCTTTGAGCTCAGCCCAGGAGCGGAATAGTCGTCTGGAGTCTTCCCACTGGTGCCAGGCGAAAGCTTCGCCCTCCATGGAGACCGCAACCGCCATCAATTTTTCAGCCTCACCCATGTGGTTCAACGAGAAGAAATGTTCTACTCAATACACCCATTCATCTGGATCACCCCCGCTGAACGTCGGCATCTCTACCTGCCGAGTTCTGATTTCTCCTCTGCGAGGCTCTCCCAGCTTCCAGCCAGAGTTTCGGGATTGAGATTCCTCACCCTCGACCTTTAATGGGCTCCCCCGTGATTCCATCTCCATCGACTCCAGCTTCTGCAGAATTGCTGCTATGTTTTGTTCCAGGTTTTGAACTCTAGTCAATCCTTCTCTAACAGCCCCGAGGTCTCCCTGGAACCTGGTGATTTTCTCTTCCAACTCATCTATTCTTCCCTCCCCTTTCTTAGCCATTTCAGGATTTCACTGGCTCTAATACCAAAATGTTAGAACCCTCACTGCAACAATGTCTAGATCACACACTCACACACACTAGTAATTGAATTTATAGAGCAAACAGAGGAAAACTAGAGCAGGAAATGAAATTTCTGGATAACTTCTGTATTGAATTTAGTAAAATAGCAGGCAGTTCGAGAGGCCTGCAAGCTCTCCCATAGACACAGCGGTCTTTCCAAATAACAGAAATCTTCGATACCCTACTCTACTCTTTTCTCATCTTTTATATACCAGCCTGTCCTCTTCTTTTCTTTCCTAAAATCGGGGTAACTAACTCCGCGGCTTGCACCCGAATAAAAGCAACACAAAAAGCAAACAAAAAGCAACTAAAAGTAAATCAGACCACCCCTGCTAATACTTCAAATAACAACCCTGCCCCTCCCCTTATTTCTTGTTCTGCCTAATGTATGTGAACTTAATGGGTGGCCTATCACATCATCCACTAATAGTTGCAGAGTTTTCAAGGGTGGTTCGTCTGCAGCAGTATTGTGAATACTAAGTGCCATAAGTACTTAGACAATAGATTTTAGTTACCTTTTATAGGCTGATATTGAGAAATATGAACCAATGATTGCAGCCAAATTTTGCATGGATATTTGGTTCTAATAAAACTGGAAAGTTCAGTTGGTTCCAACCAAGTTTATCGCAACCATTTCATTGGTGCAGTTTACATGATATGATTGACAGGCTTCTTGTATATGCTTTCCCAAACATTTAATACTGTCTTATGATTGCTTTATTCAGATTTTAGGAAAAGCCTTGGGTGGTGGAGTCATACCTGTAAGTGCAGTGCTTGCAGACAAAGATGTGATGCTTTGTATCCGTCCTGGAGAGCATGGAAGGTTTGGCTGTTATAACTACTACTTTTAATTTGTTACTCAACCTGTAAGTGCAGAACTTTTACCATTCTCTTCTTTGTTGTTACTCTCAGCACCTTTGGAGGAAATCCTTTGGCCAGTGCGGTAGCTATTGCCTCACTAGATGTTATCAAAGAAGAGAAACTTGCTGAGAGGTATCAAATGCATTGCTTAACATATATTATTGTGTTAAACTAAGGTTGGAAAATGAATAACTAATTCTTGAATGAAATTTTGGTCTTTCAAATTATTTGAATGTTGAGACAGTATTTAGATATGAGGAAATAAAATTTTTTCCTATAGTTGACACGTAGATATCTAGTTGACTGAACATGGATTTGGAATGCCAGCATTTTTTTGCTTATGGTTTGGCACAGTAGAAAGCAGCTGTTTTTCATGTTTTGAGATTTGAATTTCGAAGTATCTGGCAAACCTGGTCTAGAAACACATCCCTAGTAAATTTGATCTTCATGAGTAAGTCATTGATCAAATTGCATCTAATCAGTCATAACATTTTGGGAGAAACACTGGGCCATCCTTTCACTGTAGCTAATTTAATTCCTTTTTCTGTTTTAAAACATTCTTCTTTAAACTAATAGTTGAAGGTTTTACCAGAATTTTGAGTTCCTTAAATTTAATTGAGTCATAGTGTGGCTCCTGGAAACAAAATAATAATTTGATTAAGATTTTTATACGACAAAATTTAAATTTTATTTATCTGATTTATGCTAGAAAGAATTGAATATAGAGATTTCTTACTCAGTTATTTCGTATTTGATAGATCTGCGCATTTGGGACAGGAGCTTAGGCAACAGCTGGGGAAAATTAAGCAAAAATTTCCAAACTACATTAAGGAAATTCGAGGAAGAGGCTTGTTTAATGCTGTGGAGTTTAGCAGCAAAGCATTATCCCCTGTTTCTGCATATGACATCTGCCTAAAGATGAAGGAGAGAGGAGTTCTTGCTAAGCCTACACATGACACTATAGTTCGGTTAACTCCACCTCTCTCTATAAGGTAAGGAAACAAGCTTGATAAATGATTCAGTGTATGATATTGAAATTTCAAACTTTTACAAGCATCATGTAGTTTTATGATGTCTTGCCATGGCAGTTGTGATATTGAATCAATTGGAAACATGGTCGAACTGATAATTTTTCGAGTGAGGATTCTTTTGGAGTCATATGGACATAACACTCAATTTTCTTTAAATAAATAAAAAAAAAAAACCCGAGATACCTCCTATTTTTGCATTTCGGACTGCGAAAATACTTATCTATAGCAAAAATACTTAACTAAATGCTCTGTACTGCCAGTAACCTATAGTCCTAGATATGTCATCTGCAATTTTGCTTTATACTTTCTGTGTTATTTTTTCAGTTTGGATGAGCTCAAAGAAGGCTCAAAGGTGCTGCATGATGTATTGGAACTTGATTTACCAGAGTTGCAGAAGGCTAAACCAGCAAAAGAATCCCCAGCTGCTTCTACAGTTTGTCATCGGTGTGGGAGAAACTTGTATGGTTCTTCAGATTAAGATTAATAAATTATGGAGAGTTGATTGTAGCTACTTATATTCTTGTGTATGGAGTCGCAGAAATTATATCTCTGTTATCTTTTTCTTAGTAAAATTAAGAAATATAATTAAGATCCCATGTCACAATCTAGTTGATGAATTTCTTATTTGTTGCTTTCCAGTGTATTGGCTTAGATGTACCTCACCACTCTTGCATGTTTCTCTGATGAACTCCAACCTTATATTCAACCTTTACTTAACAAACTGTTGGGATTAATAACAAATTACCTCTCAATGCAAAATGAAGTTATTAAGAATTTTCTTGATAGAACCGTAGAAGCGAAATTTCATCGACATTGGCTTGGAAGATATCTGGCTTGGTTGGCGTCATTGTTTTGCCAAGAATTGAGTTCCAAGTAACATGAAAAGAATGCAAATTTTATTAGTTGGATTTTATAAAATTGACATTCATTAATCAGAAAGATAAGTCATATGATAAGTCTCACGTCATATATCATTATTTATATCAAGTTTGAACAAATATTATTGAATCCGTAACATAGTTGATCTCTAAAAGTATACATTTCTTTAAAAGAGTAATATTATATTTAACATAAATTGACTTACATAAACTCTTGCAAACGAACCTCACTAAAGGGGACTGCAAACGGACAGAAAATATGCTGAGTTTGATGGGATACATTCAACATTCTGGAACTGATGGTAAATGAGACTGGGACTGGACTCTTAACCGAGTTGGAGTTTGGCTTGATATTGCAAAAAGAAAACGAGGCCAGTGATACCATTTTGTGACATCTCTGCTGTGGGATTGTGAAAACAGAGCTTTTCAAATGATTAGGTGAAGAGATAGATTGCTGCAAATGATATTCCCCTTAGAACGAAGTGTGTATACAAAGAGGTTTCGAATTAAAGTTACATTTCGAGTGTCATCTGGCTCAAGTTAATTCTTCTCCACCAACAAAAAAAAAATGTTATTTAAATATTCAGAAAAACTTTGTCCTATTTATGTTTTAAGAGACATGGTGGAGACAAATTGATGCAGAAACCATAGTTGTTATTCGATTATACAGCAAGAGACAGCTTCTTCCTTATATAATATTGTAACTCTATGTCATGTTAACCCATGAGAGCCTCAGAAGCTCATAATATTTTAATAGAACATGGTCTAGACATTATCTTTTGTTAGAACAAATCTTAGCTGGATTTCATTATTGTATTGGAATACGCCTAGCTGTTTTATATGATGAGTACTTGTTAATTATAGACATATGTGCACTAATCAGTCTCCTTTGTTTAAGCTAAATATTAGGAGATCCTTGAAGAATCTTGGACTCTCATTCCTATTCCCAAAGCTAAATATTTTAATAACTTTTGTCCTACTACCTCATGATTTAAGGCTAGTGTTTACAGTAAAATGTGAGCATTATAGAAGCTAGCGATGGTGCCATTAAAGAGATTGTGATTTAACAGTAAGATGAAGTTTCTAGTAGTGATGCATGGCGTGGCTGAAGAAGCACCACATTTGCTATTGCTATAGTAGTAATATGCCAACATTAATCTGCAATCATTTTTTTCAGATTTTGCGGCTGTGTGCGATATGGGGGTGGGGTACAAAGGTATTGAAAGTTCAACCCACTAGTCTTGAAGCTCCAGGACAACTTTTTTTATGGCAAGTCATAGATCGAGTTGAGCAATTACTTAATAGATTCACATGTATAGCAAATTTTCACAGATATGGCAGTTCAACTGTCCTAAAGGAGCTACTTGCCCATTCCCATGAGCCTGATTTTGATCTTTTCAATCTTATAAGACAAGTTTGATATCTTTATTTTCAAATCATGATTCAATTTTTTTGATCAATTCAGGTTCATGTCGAGCTGGCTCAGTATGCACTTCTAGTTCAATAATTCATTTTAAAGTTGTATATAAATCAGTTTAAGAAGATATAGGTTCAATAGTGTTATTACAAACCCAGAAAAGGAAATAAATCCCTAGATTTGAACTCCTGACAAGACTATGACAAGCCAACAATTGGCAATAAAGATAGGTAGAAATTCAAAAAGAGGGGATTTTGGGTTAGGTATTAATCAGCTTTTGAGTATATATAAGATAAAAGAAACATGGCCAACCAGGCACCAGCATGGTGGAAAATATCAACTGGGAAATTTCACTAGGTTTTGTACTAATCAATCATTTGCTAAAAACCCACAAAATAAATGAATCAAGTTGAGACTTAGATTAAGCTTTAAATTAATATAGGCAAAGAATTGTTTTTCTTGTTTCTTGGTTATTTCTTCTTCTTTAGCACATAAAATCCACCAATGAGAGCTTTTGATTTCAGTTTAAGGTTGGGCACCAATTTGATTTTGACCACACCAAAGTTCCAAACTAGTTAAAGATTTGGTGAGGGAAATCACTATATCACATTAATTTCTAAGACTTTGTTAAGAGATTAGATTTAGTTAAGACTATCGATTATTGCAAGCAACCCAACAAGCCTTTTTAACCAATCATGACTCAAAGAAAGTCCAAAGCTTATTCTGTGATTTAAATAATTACAATTATATGATCAGTTTCCCAACAAACAGTATTGGGTCCAAAAAATTTCCAAGGCAGTGTTACATTACATATTCAAAATGACACAAGAAGAAGATTACGGAGGACCACTTCTTGTCATTTCATTACTCCGAGCTTTACATTGATTTTGATTAATCTTTGTATATATTGTCCTTAATTTCCTGCCTAATTATAGCATGGAAGTGTTGTTTTTAGACAATTCAATTTTCTCTCATCTCATAAAAGCTTCGTTAGAATAGTATTATCAATTTGACTTGTTTGTCACAAACCCATGATTCTCTGCTAAATTTGAAATGAAAAAGAGATAAAAAGGCCGGACCAGTTCCAGGCTCCTCCTTGAAATTTTTTTACATTCAATACTTGTTATAAGATAGCAGGCAAGGAGATATGTATTTGCCCATAAATACATATTCAAAAAAAAAAGTGACATTAATACTTTATTTTATGAATCAGGCCCAAAACATTTGAGTTTGTATATATACTTTGTTCTATACTGTTAACATCATTATTTGGTTTAATATTATATAGATTGATATACACTTGTTTGCTCCTTGTACCACTTGTTTGTTTTAGGTCAATGTTGGCACTCAAATTCTGACCCACCCATTAACATGTATATACATAAAAGTGATGACTTTATTAACTTAATAATGTAATTTATAGATGATGGGTCAAGACAATTTTCTAAGTGGGTGCAAGCGAGTGCAACATTATCTAGTTTACCAAAATCATGTTGTCACAAAAGGAAAGTATTAAAGGGCCCTTTCTGGAGGCAAATGTCACTATTACATGCAAGAAAAAAAAAAAAGGGACCATTTGCGAAATTGAGTAGTTACAAGTCCATTAAATAGCAACCAAAAAGCATGGGCACAGGACCCTATTTTAGCACAATTTGATGCCACATACATACACAACTTTAATTTCTTCTAGTTTCTAATTCTTTCCCATTTCTTAGCAAACTTTAGATTGCTCTTGTTTTGGTTTGGCTTTGATTATAACATGAATTCAATTCTCTCCCCTTAGTCCATTGTATGCTGATTGAATGCTAAGTGGGGTTCACATAAGTGGTCCTGAATTGGGAGGGCCACCTTGTCTTCTTTGGTTGGTTTATTAATTAATTTCTCAATGTAAGTGGCTATTGCATAAGATATTAACTTTTAAAGCTACTTTGAAGTTCCGAAGCAGGCATGACAAAATTGACAAGACAATATAGAAAAAGATTTGTTTCCTGCTCAATATCAAGCTTGTGATAATTTGTTGGCCCCAGTCGTTGAATCCCTAAAGGTGAAAAAGAACTTGAAAGCTATATAATTAATACAACCAAAAATAGCTACAAGGAAGGTGTGTCCATGTTAAGAAAATTAATCAAATAATTCACAACTTGATTAAGATGTTACTACCATTTGAAACGCTCCTTATGGCATTTGGGAGTTAAATCTATACTTTAGAATTTAAGATTAAGATGTTACTACCATTTGAAACGCTCCTTATGGCATTTGGGAGTTAAATCTATACTTTAGAATTTAAGTTCATATCTTCCAATAATTTGACAAAAAGATATACCATTTTCTTCTCGGACATATGATATAAAAATTAATCTAAATGGATTGATTAAATCGTTTGTAGATTCGGATTTGAATTTGTTCCATATGAAGCATAAAATACACATATCCAATCATAATTACATTACATGATCTTCTCCCAAAAATTTTAGACTTAAATGATTAAAATGAAATATGCTTGGCACCAAATTGAATCATTTACACTTTGAATATGGGCAAGACGTGACCTTATGCCAAACTATGAAGGAATTGGGTTTGTTTATGATAGAGATTTTGGAACCAAAACCAATTATACAAGAGTAATCCAAAACTCAAGTTTGTTTTTTGAGTTTTGCTTACTCATAATCACATACTTTTTGCACTATAATTAGAAGCAAAAGCTGGCCCATTAATTGGTATTGTAAATTTGAACGACCACAGTGTCCACTTCTGCTCAAATGAGTTGGATAATTTGAGAGTTACATAAATTAAGATAGAGCCTTATTTAATTATATATTACAAATAATTAAATATCGTATTTTAGTATAATTTATTGAGTAGAATATTATCTTACATCCTATATAAGATATAGGGTTTATTCATAGATTGAAAGAGACTTTTTTCTTTTTTTCTAATATAAAAATTAAACTAACTCGAAGAAGAAACAATAAAAGATACATTTTAGAGTGATTTCGATACGATACAATCAATATAATTTAGCAAATGTTATATGATATACATGTCATTATTATTAATATTTTAAAATAAGCATAAAATACGTCAACATGAGGTGTTAAACTAATCTAGTTCTTAGAGAAAAATAAAATATAATTTAGAAAAGAAAGAGTTGCAAAAATAGACCTAAATGAGGGGGTATTTGAAAAATGGATTAGGTATTAAAAACTTAGATGTTATGATCTATTTTTGACAAATCAATCGGATCTATTTATTGTTCACATCTAATGTTATATAGATCTCGAGCGTTAAAAAACAATAAAATGATAAGTCTTAAACTATCAAACTTAAGTGACAGGCAGAAAAAAATAACAATAATAACCCTATTAACCCATAATATCTAAATTTATAATGTCTAATCTTTTTATATTTTTTCAACAACCCCTCTAATCTCAATCATTTTTTTTTGTATTTTCCATTCATTAAATCTAATGCATTAAAGTGAAACAAACCTCACCCGATAGTCCATCATGCGATGTGATGAAGCTAATTTGGCGCTGAAGCTAGTGCTTGGCCGATTGAATTAAATAACTCTCTTAATTAATCATCTAACTTTTAACATGTAATTAAATTAAAGAGAGAATAGAATAAAATGGTAAAATCAGATACGGTGGTGGTGGAGGTGGTGTAGTGTACGGACAATCACGGCCATGTATGATCCGTCGTCCTTTTTTGTCTTATGAATTCGTGCAAATTTAGCTTACAGCGCCCTCAACCCATAACATCAACACATGCCACAACGTGTGCATGCATGCCTCTTAATCAAAATTGTATTCTTCACACATGAAATCAATATCAATTTCAATTTCTTAGATCCAACCTAATTGCACGATTGCACATGATATGCGATTATATTCTATTCTTCTGTTGTCTCATAATGTTATATAATTTGCCCAAGGGTCGATGGACCTTCTCTTAAATGATTAAGAGTTTTCAATTTTTTTAATTAGCATTCAATACTCTGGCCATTTGGTGTAATCTATTTTAAATAATCGAATTGATTCTTAATTCTTTTTTTTTTAATTAATAGCCCGACTTTGGAAAATAAATAGAATCTACTGTATAATATAATATTTGTAAATTATCTTCAAAGCTGTTTCCCCGTATGGGGTAACCTTAAAGTTAGGTGGGAAATTTGTTATCTTGTTGTGAAGCAAATTTACGGTAATTTTAGGTGACATTATTAATGTCGGTAAATTGAATATCGGTGGTAACTATCAATGTATATATATATATTGTAAGGTTCTTTTTTATTTGGCTATCATTTTCAGAAGGGTAATATTTGGATCTCAAAAATTATTCCTTGAGATGAAGCTAATAATTTTGCAGCGGTGGAGAATTAAAATTAACTTTACTTGAACATACTTGAGGCATAAGACTTTAGTTATGCATTCCGTTCATCTAGTATAGTCAATGTACGTACCATATTATTCTTATATTAATTAATCATTTATAATTTTTTTTTTGGTTAAATCATTGCTTTAAAGTTGTGATTAAAGCATGTGTGACTATCGTTCCAATTACTTGTAAAAAAAGCTTTTATGCAAAATATTTAGATGAAAAAAAAAGCAAAATTTGGAAATTGATTGAGGCTACGAGTATGAGCATTTATTGTGCTCGAGCAATTTTATGAACACTTTATTAGAGTTTGGGGCAGAAAAGAGAAGAGCCGCAACTCAGCCCAATTCGAGCGACCTTAGAATTTATTTTTATTTATTTATCCTATCGAGATAAAATAATATATGAATTGATCAAATTTTTATCAATATAAATATTATTAAATATGTCATCTGTATAATAAATATGTTATAATTATATTTTATTTAACTCACCTAATCCATTTGTACATCATTAATGCACATTCTACGTATTTCTGTTAATTAAATCTAATTTGTTCGATGATATAAGCATTTCATATTAATAAATATTTATATGATGGCTAAGTAATCATATATATAATCATCTCATCAACGCAGAATTAATGATTCATTTAATTAAAAGATTCAAAACGAAAAAAAGCCCCCTTCCTTCCTTTATTTATTTATTTTTTTAATAACCAAAAATCCCCTTACTTTATTTTAACTAATCAAATTACTAAAAACTCTATATTTAAAATTATTTACTAATTCAGAAATTTTTTACTTCTTCAAGGTTTTCTTCATTTCATAATTTGTGTGTTTATATATACATGTGCACACAAACTTTTAACGATAAAAGAGATATAATTTTTTTTAATTCAGTTTATATGCTTTTGAACATAATTTATATGTAGTGATAAAATTTCATTTGTTTATATTAAATAACAAAAATTCTTTTCTCATTAATAATGTTATATTCAGTTTAAATATCGTTTTTGAAAGCATATTATGCTTTGAAATATACGTATATATAACTAGAGAGAGAAATTTTAAGTCGGTTGGCTTTGAGGCGCCGATATTGGACGAAACATAATATTCATATTAAAAAAGAAGAAAAAACTTAATTTGAAAACAATATCGTCGATGCTTACATTAAAAGATTTTTTTATTTTTTATTTTTTGCTTTTGAGGTTAAAACATTTGAAATTTAACTATCTCGTATCTTTGGTGAACACAAAGTTGCGTATAAAATAGAAACACAATTACACCGGATTTGATAATGAATTAATATAAAAAATAATTAAAACAATAAATAAACGAATAATACTTTGCAAGAAGGTAAAAGCTAGAAAAAAGAGTAAAGCAACAATAAATTATGTTACACAATTAAATAAATTTCCAAAAAGAGGCAAAAATCCTTTAGCCACGTCACACGATGGTAACACGCCTTTTAACCCTTGTCACGGAGTCTCTGCGTCCCTTCCTCTTATCTCTGTCTCTATCTCTACCCCATCTCACGCGCACACTTCTCCCGCGCATTGGAAAACCTGCATCCCCGACGTTTCATAAAATGACATTGACACCCTTAATATTACCATTTTAAAGAATAAAACGCCCCTTCTACAAAGAAATTTTTAATAAAATAAAAAACTGAATGATAAAATCACTTATAAATAAAAAAATATATAAATGTAGAAAATTTAAGAACTCAAAGCAAAGAATTTTACAAAATAATAAAATCTTTCATAATCATACAAAAATAAAAGAAATATTATATAGTCAAGCAACATTCCCTATCAACCAATTAAATGGTCAAAAGAAATTTAAGCGTATTAAGTTTTATTTTAATTTGTATAATTAGAATAACAATGATTTAAAAAATATGCTGTAAAATCGTGTATCTTTATTACATCAATCATTAAACTATCTAAAAAGAATTATGTTAAACAATTTATTTCATTAAAGTCGACAAATTTTGTAATGAAGATCATAAAATTTTGGATAATGTAATGATTTTTATAGTAATTAGCATAAAAAAATCTTAGATCTCGATGTTTATTCGGGGTTAAGGATCTTAAGCAATTATTAGAGGTGTGGATTGTGAGGGTTTAGTTTACGAAAAAGAATTTATAAAACCTCAAGGGTGTTAAAGAAAAATCCCAACTACAACAAACATACATACATACATACTAGATAAATGCATACATACATGGATACATACTTTTATTTCTTCTAATCTGACGACGCGCATAATATCATACATCCCCGGTCTGTTTCGCTTTCTCTTTCTCTTTCTCTTTCTCTTTCTCTTTTTTCCATCATCAGTGTAAAGAAACAGACAAACCGTGGATCTATCTCCTCCCACCATTTCCACCACTTCGTCTTGCTTCTTCCTCTTCCTCTTCCTCCCATCCATCAAGATTCAAGATTCCCTGTCCACATGTTTTCAATTTGTAGATCTCTACTTCTTGAATCTTGATCTCAATCTCATCATCCTTTGCTTTTGATTTGGTTGGGAGGTGGAGGTTGAGTAAAATCTTGCTCTGTATATTATTGTAATTCAATTCCTCAATTCAACTCAACTCTCGATATGAATAATCATATCGCCCGTTTAGATCCGACATCCCGGGTCTTTCCGTTACCCGAACCCATCGACCATTTCGACCGTCTACCCGATTCCCTCCTCCTTTTAGTTTTCAACAAGATCGGTGACGTTAAGGCCCTCGGTCGTTGCTGCGTCGTTTCGCGTCGCTTCCATTCCTTGGTTCCTCAAGTCGAAAACGTCGTCGTACGCGTCGATTGTGTTATTTCCGACGACGACTCTTCCTCCTCCGCATCTGAGAAATCTCGCTCTCCTTTCTCTAATCTTTTCCGTTTTGTCTTCGGCGGTATCGTCAAGCCTCTCCAGGCCTTGGGACAGCTTCTCGGTCCCAAGAGAACACAATTTACTCATACTAATCAGAACAACGCACCCAACGCCACCGCCAACGGCAGCGCCCTCTGCACCGCCTCCAGTTCCGGCTCCAGCTTGTCTGTCGGTAACGACGACGACGGAGAAATAGATCAAGCGGGCGTTACCCACCACTCGCCGACCCAGGTTTTGAAGAATTTCAACGAGATTCGGTTTCTGCGAATCGAGTTACCCAGCGGTGAGCTCGGGATCGACGACGGCGTTCTGTTGAAATGGAGAGCCGATTTCGGCTCCACGCTCGACAACTGCGTGATTCTCGGCGCTGCATCCGTCATTAACAACGCGAAATCTCAAGAGAACGGAGCTGAAGTTCCGTGCGTAAGTATCAACAATGGTGGCACTGATGATAACGGAAGTATTCCGGAGTCGTTCTACACGAACGGAGGCTTGAAATTGCGAGTTGTGTGGACGATTAGCTCGTTGATTGCTGCATCGGCGAGGCATTATTTGCTTCAACCGATAATAGCAGAGCACAAGACGCTGGATAGTTTGGTTTTGACGGATGCTGATGGGCAAGGAGTGTTGTGTATGAACAGGGAGCAGCTGGAGGAGCTGAGAGTGAAGCCATTGTCGGCTTCTTCTGCATCCAAGAGGACGCTGGTGCCGGCCCTCAACATGAGGCTCTGGTACGCGCCGCACTTGGAACTGCCAGATGGGGTTGTGTTGAAAGGAGCAACTTTGGTTGCAATTAGGCCTAGTGAGCAGTCGGCGTCCAAGAAGGAGGTGTCTGATGGGTCTTGGGTCGCATCTGCATTCGAGGAGCCATATGGGACTGCAGCCAAGATGCTGGTGAAGAGGAGGACTTACTGCTTGGAGATGAACTCTTTCTGATAACGGTTATATATAAAAATATAAATATTATGATCTGAGGTAAATTTCTTCTTGTGTTTTATAACTAGATTAGAATTTGAGGGAGATGTTTCTTACTGTGTTTAATTGCCATGATATGCTACTTGTCATGTCTGACAATTAGGATTTGGATTTGCTAGTTTATGGAAAAAAATAGAGATTCTAAAACATGATATCTGAGAAAAATTTTAGAAAATAAAAACTAGAACTACATTAAATGTCAACTGACGGTTATTCACAAGTCTAATTATATTATTATCCTGGCATGCTCTTGATTTGTAATTGTGTAAGCAATCTACTTTTCTATGATGGAATATTCATAACGCCTACCTATTTTCGCTTGGGGTTTGGGCGTTTGAGGTGCCTCTTGTGCCTTATCTTGTTATTTTTATATTTATCTATATGATTCAGAACTCTGTCTCGAAGTACCATTAGCTCTTTTAACTTACAAGTTTGTATTGGCTTTGCAGGAAAAGCACAATGGTTGGAGGAAAAAGGTTATGCACGCTCTTGCAAAGGAAATTATCAGAGAACAATTTTGTATTGTGTAAGCCTAGATTGGGTGAAAGATCCTTGTGAAGCTAAATCTCGGGACGTCAGCCAAAATTTCCATAATAGGTTAATAATGTGCTGCAAATCTTTCACCTTTTGTGCTTCAAGTGATAGTTTGAATGCATCTGCTGGTTGTTTTATATCGGGCACATGCTTGTAAGAGTGCGTAAATGCAACTAGATTGATGTTGTAAGAGCTTTGAGTTTGTAGTCTTTTACATCTGTAATTTCACTATGTGAATAGTGTAGGTATCAGTATGTCATGCTTATGTTATATACGTTCCGAGTTCACTCAGCAATGTAGTCTGCCGTAACTTCAAAACTCTTTGACCAGACCAATCTTGTTACAAATGCAAAACCGCATTGGCACTTCATAGTTGTTCTGACATTTCAATGGATTGTGGAGTAAGTGATTGGAGAACACGGGTGTGATGATGGTTGGATGGTAGACCTGAATCTTAACATAACAAACTTATGTGGAATCTCTGTGATACATTCCAACGGAGATGATCAGGAATTGGATCCTTGAAGGACCCAGCTAGATAATACGGACCTGCCGAGTGCCCACCTAGACCTAGTAAAGAGTTGGGAAGTTAGACTTGTTGAATAGAAAAGGTTTATGAGAGCTATCTGATGGAGTTTTTAGATTTGATTGAATAGTGTGTTTTGTGTATGCCATGATTGTAGTTATTTAAAAAGTACAAGATCTAATACAGCAATATTAGGTTACATGTTGTGATCATATCAGGTTCTTGATTTTTATTTTTACTGTGTTTGTATCCTTGATGCTACTAGAATTTTGGCCGATTTTCATTTTTACGGTGTGTCCATCCTTGATGCTACTGGAAATTTAGCCGATAGAAGATGGCAAGTCTGTGCAGTCCTGGAACTCCTTCCTATCTTCTCCCTAAACAAAGCATTTGGTCCCCCCATATCTTCTATCCAGCTTACCAGTGTACCATCAGCTCTAATAATTTTATTTGGGTGGTTCAACCCTTAAGGAGTTATCATCAAGCATCCATCTTAAGCTTTTTTGGTTCGGTTTCTTGCTAGGTTGCGTTACCAGTTGATATCCGTTGGTCATGCCCCCTCCTGAGATAAAATATTTTTTGGAGAATAAGAACCCAATCATATTAAATTTTGATGATAAATCTGAGACTATGGTGGCATAAAATGACAGATCTTGTAGGGCCCTGAAGAGGAATTGATTGGGGTGCCCATCTGCTGTAGTTGGTTCGCCAATCGGAAAATGATTGGCTGCATTTTCCATTGTTCTTGCACTCTAAGCCACTTTATGATCATCCTTGGTCATTTATATTTCAATTATGAGACTAATGTATACCCGAACAAGGAATATTTTGACTATGACCTGGTTCTTCTGATTGTTACAGCCTACAGGAGTTGTGGTTACATCAGTAAGGAGAGATGGTGTTTTCCTCTCTGTGCATGCCCACATGGCTTGTTAGAAAATTACCCGGATTACTTTACGAAACAAGTAATCCCAGCTGTATGAAACAATGATATTCTAGCAATTATTGTCGAGCAAATTCATTCTATCCAGCGGCCGATTCCAGTAAAGAGTGTTATGTTCACTCACAGCAATTGCTGGCAAAAGAGCTTCGACACATGTTTGACAAAGACCGCCCATCACTCATTTACCTACATATTGCAGCAACATTATACCTCTCCTGAAGTTTCTTTTAGAAACTGAGATATTTTTCTTTATTAATTGTCATGTGGCCCACCGTCCAAAATTTAACTAGCAGAACTTGGATAGTTTCTCCAGAAGCAACGAGTAGGTAGCCTGATTATGAGGAAAAAGATAGGTAGAAATTGTTCATCTCTTTTTCAGAATTCTCCAATTTATTTCGTTTGCGAGAGTCATAAATGTATTATGGATGGGAATGGAAATGTTGGGGTAACGCCATTCTTAACTTGAATAACAATTTCATGCCCTGTTTCCATTTATTATTTAGCTGGTTCTGCATCTGCCTTTTATCTGTTTATCACATGACTAATCTTACCTGGACTACTAACAATCCACGTGAATGATCCTCAGCTACACATCTTCTCTTGACCTTCTGTTATGATTTATTATTATTTTTTTCTCTTATTGGTTGTATTTTAATCATTGAGAAGCAATTCTTCCTTTCATTATTGAATATGTCCCGGTTGGCTTGATACTTTTTCTATTTAAGAGCAGATACCTGGAAGTGGAAAGGGAATTATGTGTAAAACAGATGTGATAATGAAGCCTCCACATGTTTATTATTATCCCGGCAATGCTCGTGATTCCGAGGAAGTGAACTAGTGGAATTTATAATTAAAACAGTTTGATTATCAAATGTCCATCGTTGAATCCTACACGTTTTTATCTGAATTCTGATTCATCACTTCTTGCAAAAACTCCTATTCTTTCCTCGACATATTTCATCTACCATTTCTTACTTGTCCCAACTTCTATGTGCTTTCTCTCACAGAATTTTTGTGGGGAATTGCGTATTACCAATATGTAATTGGCCAAGAAGTTGTCTGTACTCTTAGTGAGTTTATGACCTGGAAACTTGGTTGGAATGATTGAATGCTTTTGAATTATAAACAAATGTAACAATGGAGAGGGTTATTGTAGGTAGGTAAAGGTGTCTATGAAGTATATAATTAATCCCTCTCACATATTAGTTGCAATTGGATCCTGTAAGGTAACCTAGAGTGACAAAAAAGTATAGGCTATGAAGAGTGACATGACTAGTAGCATCATTGTTGAGGGGTGAAATGTAGCTGAAAGTCATCCAATGCCCACTTTGTAGAATCAGCTAAATTTGGTTAAAGTTCCTGTTTGTTTACTTTTTTATAGCTTTTACAGGATGTAACTAACCCTTTAAAGGGCTTTGTCAATCAAACTTTTCACTATAGGGAGGCTTTTTGCTTATAAAAAGCAAAAGTTGCTTTGTTTGAGCTTCAAAAGCAAGAAAATACTGCCAAAATCTTTTTAAAAATTATTGTATTAGTGAATTGTTTATCTGCCCTAAATCTTATCTCATGAGTCCTTTGCAAGCATGCATGGCATGCTTTCTCTGGAGTACAGGTAATATATTTCTAAAGAATTCAGGTGCAGACAGTTCCCATGGTTTCTTTAGATCCTGAAGAAACAACAGAGTAACCATGGCTATTGCTGCCAAAAGTCGTTATCACATATGCATAATTATAGGCAATTTACATTCAATACAGTTCTGCCTAGACACTACAAAACCTAAAAAACAAAGAAAAGCCAAGTTTAAGCATTTTCCAAGTTTCTTATATTATCAACCACGGCATTTCATGAAGAGAAGCAAAGGCACTCTCTTTTTATATTACAAAGGAAACAGAGGATGTGTATAATCATAGGTTATTCCAGGCATCTTCATTTCTTTTTATCTAAACTAGAAATCGGCGAGAGTAATTTTAAAAGTTTCTTTAAGAAAAAAATAAAAAAAAACTCATAATTTTAAATCAAGAACTAGTTTTAAGTTTAAACGGGATAACCGATAATTTTATACTTAATCAATAAGCAACTAATAAAGCACTTATGCGTGCTTTAAAAAGTGTTAGTTGGATACTTGTTAATCAACTGAAAAGATTAATTTATTAAGTAGTATACCTATCTTTTCCTCATTCTATCTCATATAGAATTCTAATAATAAACATTGGTGGTCCTGGCCACTAATCACTTAATTAAATGGCAAGAAGTTTACATCAACAAAAAGTTAAAAGTTTCAGCATACCTTGGGAGTTCTTTAACCACTTTTAATGTAATTAGCATTGTAATGGTTGCCAGTTTTAGTGTAGTTTCAGTTGTGCTTGCTGAATCAAGTGCAAGTCCAATTACATTTGGGATTCTACTTCCTCAATCCTGAAGCTGTTGGTTCCAACACCATTGGCTGATACAAAAAGAAAATTCAGGGATTGAAAGACATAACAACTTTTTTTTTTTTTTGGTCTTAATAATCTTTTCTGATTGCCCAAGATTGAGTGCACCAGAGCATTTTACTTCAGGAAGAGGAAACAAGAAACACTAAAAGAGAAAACTATGGTTCTTAAGAATTGCAACTTACTTATTTCTTCCAATTAATATTATATGTATTTATTACAAAACCCCCATTAATTATTACTTGCTTATAAGTGGGACTGAAACAACCAATATGTTGAAAATTTACTAAAACGGGAATGGCTACCTAAGCGCTGGTACACCTGAATTCTTTTTTATCTACAAATCTCATTTTTTTGAGCATCTATATATAAATCCTCTCTCTTGCATCTCTATACACACCAATATAGACTTTGAATGAATTAAAAAAGTAGGCTTTTTGAAGGAGTTTAGGATACCGGTTTGTTTCAACAATTTTATAATGAAGAGAGACTAGCAGTGACAAGTTGTAGCTAGACAATAATTGAAATTATTATTAGCAATCCCCACCACGTGCTATCTTATATTTTCTAAAGCCCCTGTTGACATAATCATATCTGAATTATCACTAATCATTTGCTTAATAATCCTAGTCCAATCCACCATAAGTCTCTGTAACCGTCCCTCACACGCCTAACTCTATCATGGTTACAGAAAATCGCCATTACAACCACACAACTGCATTAGCATTGAAGCTACTAGCATGCCATGCCTCGGCTGAGCTTTTCTAGAAATAAGAGAAAGGTATTCATGGTGTGTTTTGAAAATCTAGAACAAAATAATAGGACAATTAATCAGTCTAAACCAAACTCAATTTGAATTTCTAGATTAGCCTACAACTGCAACTCCATATGAGATCAAGTCCACCCCCTCCAGACCCACCACCCGATGCTCTAATTAATGAAGCTTTTGATGTCCCACACACACACGCACACGCAAATAGAAAACTTTCATGCTGGACAGATCAAACTGTGTTATTGATTAGATATAAAGATTTGTTTTCAGTAACAGAGAAGACTCCAAACTTATTTTGTTACCTTCAAATTGTTTGTTTCTTTTCTTAAACTCAAATAGTAGAGTAAAGCTAATAGACTTTGGGATAAATTTCAGGTAATATTTCATCTTACTTGCTAGTAATTAGGTGACTATGCGCAATCTACACATTAAGTAGAATTCACTCTTTAAAACTAGTTTGTGGGGGAAGTGTATGCCAATATTTGTTAGTCCAATTGTCAAACTTTAGCTCAGCGTGTGAGACTTAATTTGGTTGTTTTGGTTTAAGACATGTAATGATCCATTTAGGCTTCATAGTTCCTCCATTCCCTAGAGTAGTCACTGCCCTTATTTTTATTTTGACAGTACTTAATTCTCAGAATCGGGTTTCAAGGTTTCTGAAGAAAGTTAAAAAGATACACGGTCATGGCTGCTGCCACCAAAAACCATTCTCAGTTTTCCTAAGAGTCTGGGAAATCAATTATAGGCTTCAAGCAACCACTATCTCCAGCACTCCCAAAAAAAAAAAAGAAAAAAAAAAAGAAAAAACATTTGCTTAATTAAAGATTGCTCAAAAACTAAAATCAGGCTTTAAGATAGTATGTAAACATAAATGTGTTACCAGCCCTAACAGTCCAAGGAATATGCGGGATTGACCATCAAAATGGAACCCATAAAGAGACAAACCTAGCTTAAAAGTTGTCATGTGAGTGAAGCCAGAAAGCTAGTTGTATCTTTGATCTATAATTGCGGGAAAATCGACAGGAACCCATTAAGCAATAGCCAATTCTCTCATGTGCCCTGGCCTCGATGGTGATCAGTACAGGCAACCGGGCACATCTACACACTACAAAAGAATTCTGAAATATAGGACGAGCCAAGCCAAACCAAACCAAACCAAATAATTATTCCCGGAAATTGGTCTTGAGAGGAAAAAGTTACATATCAAATGGGGAAGAGATTGTGGTCAGATGATTCAGAAGTGTCAAGAAAATGGGACTGAAAATCTGCATGAATAAGCATATTCATTCACAAGGCTCCTTTTGCTTAAGTGATAGTATGGACAATTTCAAAATAATTGTAGCCAAGGAAAAAAGAATAGCTTAGCTAATTCACTCGAATTGTTTGAATTGACACATTTGAAACACACAATGCTTTGCACTCATACACATTAGTGACTTCAAAATGAATAAAGCAGAAATTAATAGTACGCAATTGTTCCAGAAGCACAGTAATAAGTTGTCGCCTGGTGCAGGGAAGGCATGCAAAGGCATCCATTCACACTCATGGTTTTCCGCTACTTCTCCATCTTACTCTCCCTGCTTCATATTTCACACCAAAGTTAATAACTAACATCAGTTGATAAAACTATAAGCAAATATAATTTCAGATATTTATCTTAAACTGTCTCCTCTGCAATATGATTTGGCCTTAATTATATCATGAAATAAGCCCTTTTTGTATAAAGATAATGAGTGAAAGAAACTAAAAATGACATAAACACGTACTAGTATACATAAAAAATTTGTATAAATAGTTTATAAGTGAAATACATATAGTCGAAATCAAATGATGAGCTAAATATAAATAAATGGGGAAAACTATGATGAAGCAATAGGATGATGTCCCTAAAAACCGTAGATTTAAAGTTAGAATGTATTGAAAGAAATATCAAACTCTAAGACCTAGTGACCTATGCCTCTTCTTTTGAGAAAATCACCTTATCTTCATGTAATTATTAACCCTCAAAATATAAAGGTACATATATGATAATGTACTTTTTGATGATATTTATACTTTTGACACACATATATACAAACCGCAAAGTAATACATCCATTGAAAATTAAATAAGCAACAAATTTGAAATTCTTTAATGTTATCCAAAAAAACAAAGAAACAATGTAATGATAGTAACATTGAAGCTTTTGGTGGAAGGGAAGATGGGGAGACAAAAGAAAGCAAAGAGGAATATCTTGGAGTTTAAGGTTTATGGAAAAATGCAATGGCATTCTACTGTATTCACATTCCCAATGTAAGATTCCAGAAGGAAGTGATGAAGGTTCCTTTATACAAAAAAAGATAAATCAAGACAGAAAACAGTTCTTTGGAAGCAGAAAGCAGCTTAGGAGGAACTAAAGCCAGAAAGTAACTAAATGGAAAACTGAATACCATTCTCAAGATAACACGATCGCGTTAAATTCCATTTAAACTGCTAAAGGCAAATGTTTAGAAATCATAGACACCTTTACTAAGTTAATATTATATTAGAATAATAATATTAATAATAAGAAATCATATATACAATATTGCTATAAATACTTTCCAATGCATAGATAACTTTGCATATCTGCCGGACTAAGATTAAGCCTTGCCCATATGAAGAAATCACAAACACTTCAAATCATTTGCTGTACTTTCCAGAATAGTTTTAGACATAAATTGCTTAGGAAAAGAACTCTAGAAAAACTATAAGGTGGATAATCTAATTAATGTGAAGGATAAGTACAGTTATCCAGGCTGAAACACGGGCAACAAGAAGTAAACTTTATAAGTTGAATGCTACCCTATAACAAGAGGATCCCTAGTACCAATTATAGGCATTAGCAGTTTTAGCCTGGATGGGCAGTTTTCAAGCAAGCTTAGTGAACCCTAGCTAGTCACAAACTGAGACCCTTGCTGAAGCTGAAATTTCCAGGATTCCTCTGAACCATTAAGTGAACCTGATTTCAAATTTAGGATCACATCAAAACCTAAAATCTCTCTACTAACCTCTGAAGGTTGGCCCTAAAACAAATCAAGGTGTTAGTATGAATAGGCTAAACCACTAAAGTGGTAAGTTTTTTCTTCCACAGATTTAACTTCACAAATATTATGCAAAATACAAGCAAAAGTTTAGCCCTTGTTCAAGCCATTAGAAAGCACCAAGGTTTTCAATATTTCATTTTCATGGAGGAGGTGAGAACATTTTGGATTCAAAAGAGCTGGCAGCACTAGAATGCTTATTCTACGTATTACCCTCTATCAATATTTTTGCTAGCTAATTCCACTGTTATAGCAAGCAGTAATTTCAGAAATTGAAATTTATGGATCTTGCTTCATTTCATTCACAGGTATTTTTATATCCAACTTCAATGGTTTTAAAAATTGTGGAATATGCTAGAAACATTTTACATGCAATTTGTATCTTCAAATTTCTTTATGAACTTTTAAGTAGTAGATAAGAGAAGTTAACTAAGCAAAACATAAAACTAATATAGAAGTGAAGAGTTTCACTGAAAGCTTGCAAAAGATTTCAAGTAACAGCTTAGTTAATTGAACCTAATCAATTTAGACAACTTTTATTATTACAAACAATTAACATAATAAATTATTATAAATACAGTATCTATGTGATAAATTTTAGACATACAGGCATGAGGTATGCCTACAATCTAATCTAATCTAATTTCAAACCAGTCTTACTTAGTACCACATGTCTAGAACTTAATGAGAATGGTATGTAAGGCTTGATGATCAATTTCTATGTGAGCTTTGTTTTTATAATTTGCACTTTCTAAAGCAATTTAGACTTTATAACCTTTCAAGTCTATTATCCTAATCATTTGCTCCAACACTTGATTAGGCCAGTAATTTTTTTTCAAAGGAATTTATTCTAAATAAGATTTTGATTCTTTTGTTTTTTGGCCATTTTAATTGCAAGTTTTGTGAGTACAAATAAGATTGATGCCATAACAGAATCATAATGATGAAAGTAACACATAGCTACTAGAACTTGTCTTCCAAACACTTATTCAATGATCTCTACCACCTAAGATGGAGTCCATATATGGAGAATGAAGCACCATTTGCTCAAGTGATATATAGAAGGAGAATGAGTATAAGTACATTAAAGATAAAGTAAGCTTTCTTGGACCCTAGTTTAGTCACAAGTGGAATAGAATACATAAGGAGTTGAATCTAGGATTTCATTGTAGAGCATATATATATATATATCCTAGTTTATTTGCATGTCATGTTTAATATAGCATACAATTTTTTTCGTGTTCTCTTTATTCCATATATTTGGAATAGAACTGTGATTTTTTATCTTCTCCTTGGTCATACATAAATACATACAATTCTATGCATTTGAATATTTAGTAATGCTAGACTTACAACCTTCATATAACCTAAACTCTACAACCTTATGTAGTAGTCTACATAGTAAAATCCTATTAAAGATGTAAATTCCATCATTCTTTTTTGTTTTTTCCTCCTCTAGTAAATTTGCGTCATGTTAACTGTTACATCAAGTTGTAAGGTTTAAGTTGTATGAAAGTTGTGCATCTAACACTACTCTTGGATATTACCACTATATTTATTGCAAAGAATGATAAAAAAATAAAAAATAAAAAATAAATTAATTACATTAGAAGCAATCTAGTAATATTTTCTTTATTGATTTCTACATGTCATCTTTTTTCAAGACCAAGCTAATCTTCTCATACAACAAAGTAACACTTCCATGTCTCACATAGATACTATTCATTCTAAAACTGTAAGCAAAGGCATTAATTGGTTGATTGTACAAATTTTGTGTTATTCTCATCATATCCTAGACTTCTCTAATCTTCTCGTCATTCCAATTTTATCAAACTTCTTCAAAGAAACCAGTTATATTTTCTTTTGTTTATAGATAATCCTATAGGATAGATTATATATGCTTCATAATTTTACCTTTAGAGCAAGATCTCTTTCACCCCTATGCACAAGGTAGAAATATTTCGACCAGACAAACTAACGTCACTTATTTGGACCAATTGGTATTTGGATTTTTGCATCATCATAACTTTTGGAGTGTCTCATTTTTGCTTTACTTCTTCCCGCATCCCCTAGCTTTAAGATTTGAATGCCAGTTTTCGGTTTTGTAAATTTTATATGCACCATTTACAACGAAGGGTAAAATAATAAAAAATTTTAATATGAACAAGAAATTGTATAGTTCCAGGAAATTATGAACACAGAGTTAGAATTATGGTTTTATATTTGAAGAAATTGGATTTTAAACATTAGAATTTGATTGCTTAATAACATTGGCAAGATATATAAGCAGTATATATGTTGTTTAATAAAATTGTCAAGATATATAAGCAATAAATATGTTACTTCAAGTCTTTTAAAGATTCAAAAAATTCCTCTTTCGGGAAAAAATAGGACAGCAAGATATGGCATTTAACCAACACTTGCAAGTTGTGAGCAAACCACAAGCCTGACCATCTGACCAACCCCTTGGAGTTTTGTAATTAAGCTAAGTTATTACATATATGATAACAAAACATTTGAGGGTCTTATGCAAAGTGAATAATTGATAACGAGAATAAATTTCCATATATGCTAGAACAAATCACAACCAAGGAGATTTAAAAAAAATGGTTAAGATTTAATATATTGGTGAAATTCAACATGTTTCCAAGTTTCTCCAAGGAAAAGATAAAATGAGGGAGATCAAGATTATATAATGACTTCTCATTCAACTCTAGCAAAATTAATTATAAATCAATATACTGAGAGCTTGTGTATTCTTAAAATGATTCACCAATCTAACCTAAAAAATAAAAAAGCCATCCACAGTTTTAGTCCTTGGAAACTAGACACATTTTGCATGCAAAGTTTACAAAGTACAGAATTCAGTCATCTCACAAACAACAAAAAATTAATGCATGTAACTTGAAACTCTAACCCCTCTAAATTTCATTAACTTGTATATAGACCAAGGCTCTTGAATATTAATCACCAGTACAAGATTGAAATAGCGTTTATCACAGTTTAATCTAATAAAACAATTTAGAGAGAGAGAGAGACAGAGACAGAGAGAGAGAGCGAAGAAAAATGCTCTTTTATGTAAGTTTCATGTATGGTTGCACATCACTAGACATGGGTACTGTTAAAGCTACTAATTTTGGATGCTTATCTACTAATTTAAGCTCTTAATATATTGTTACTTAACACCATATAAAAACAAATTACTAGATCATCAATCGGTTCATATTAAAATTGACCTCCATGTAGGGTGAGAGATTTAAGGGAGCTGTAGGCTATTATCACCTTTTACAGAATAAAAATAATATGAATTTAAGTACTTGTGTTCGAATTTCCATTTGAATTGCTCTCAATTAACAATTAGTCAATTCCTAAAACACATGATTCTCTCTCTTCCCTCTTTTAACACATGCTGGCATGCAGTGGTGGAGCCATGTAAGGTCCAAGAGGAGCAATTGCTTCCCCTAAATTTGAGAATTTTGCACATGTTATAGCAATAACCTCCTACAAGTTTATACAATTTCAAAATTTATCCTAATAAATTAAACCAAAATTAGAACTAAAAATCATTAGTCTTGACATGGTTTTTCTTATTACAACTTATAATAACCTTCCTTGACTCTACCAAATATCAATTAGTGCTAATCAAATGCAATTGAATAGCTTCATTGAGAAAAAAAAAAAAGAAAAAAGAGTTTCAACTAAATTTTTACACATCTTAATATTAATCTTAATAAACCGTGTTCAAGTTTTAACTTCCACAATTTATTATAAATTTTAGAATGAATAATGAATCTAATAATATCTAATGTTTAACTAATAAACATGAACTTATTTAATATTTTTGCCTCCTAATAATAATAAGGTTATTGTATAATTTTGACCCCTCGAAATAAATTCCTGACTCGATCACTGCTCACAAAAAAAAAAAGCCTCAGCATCTTTCATGCAAATAAATAAATAAATGCAGAATGTGTTGGATAGTACATCCTGCCAAGTTCCGTATGCATAATAAATAAGAAGTAGGTTCTTGTAACTCCAAAACTTTTAACTTAAAATTAAATGAGATACAAACTCCCAACTATATATCTATTTAAAAGTAATGGTTTATATAGTAATCATTCTAAGATTCTCAATGTTTTCTCTACGAAATTCATAACCAACAGGGTACCAATAATCTTTTTGCTTCCTTTTGGAATTTTCCATGTTGTGACTATTTAATTGAAATTTACAAAAACGGATAAAATTATTTGGGGGAAAGAATAATAAGTACTAAACCATTTGCCCTTTCTAAAATTTATTAATGATTCTCATTACAAATGAATATAGGACTATTATATCACTTATCCAACAAAATCTCATCTTCGGGTTAGTAGTGTCTCATCATATCAGTTGTGATAGAAATTTGGCGATAAATTTTCCAAAAATATAATGACAATGTGAATCTTTCTATCCACTGAAACCGGAGATATGCCTAATATAGGGCCATGAAAATTTATTGATTTCTTCCTTTTTCTCACAAGAACTCTTAAGAAGGCAGCCGAAAAATTCTACCATTTTTTTTCTGCACTGTACTCATTGTCTACAAGCAAGAGAGCTATTTAACATAGCAAATCTTCCTTACATCCAACTAAAAAGGAGGGGAAGAAGCATTAAGGGGGAATGAGAATTACTTTTGTAGCATTTAATTTAAAAGCTTGAGAAAGGTCAGTCCAGGGAGAGTCTACGTGTGCATGGCGGTTGAAAACTTTTGTGATTCTCCTAGCTAACATATCTAAAACAACCTAAACCCTAAATAATTAAAGGTTGCCAGAATCCGACATGCGCCAAATGATTTCCATTTGGTGCCTGCACTGCATATGCATGCAGAAAAATTAATTGGGATTCCAAAGGCTCCAAAGTTACACACAACCTTCAAAAGTGAGTCTGCTGCATTGTATATAGTGAGTAACACATGGCTTGACCAAGGAGAAACTAACAGCTGTCATGGACTTACAAAGTGTTAGGAAGAAGGGAACCAGGAAGAGAACAAACGAGGAGACAACCAGCCGATTCCTAGTCACAGCAATCCATGCAGGAATCCAAAAGGGACAATAAAATACATAACAAACATAAAATATCTGCCCAATGGAGAACTTGTTTTTGGTTACCAAGAAAGCAAACCATTTTCATTTTCATAGGACTATGCGCAACACACATAATACAAAAAGCCGAATCAAACAACAGAATCCAGGTCAAAAGGGACGATAATTAATACCAACTACAACTAGCAATGCAACTGAAAAATTGAACTACTGCTAAAATAATCAATCAACTTTCAATAAAAGAAATAATAATAATAATAATAATAATAACAGAAAAAAAAATTTGAGTGTTTAATAATTACCAGAAAAAAGATGGGCTTCCTGCTGCAGAAACAAAATCAGTTCTTGGCTTTCCCTTTGTGGTCTGAATGCCTACTTCCATCGCCATAGTAAAGCTGCAAGCGGCCATCAAACCCGGCTGGGAACTGATGGTGTTGGTGGTGTTGGTGGTGATTCTCCACAGGTGGTGATGTAGTACCTATAAAGAAAGGTACATTGGATCCGTCTATAGGAGAAGAAGGAACAAACCTCTGAATGTGAGGCAAAAGAGACGGTGATGAATTGGACTGAAGGGTCCCCCTATTGAAACCAGCAAGGGCGGGAGAGACTGCGAAGTTGAGGTTGTAGTCGCCTCCGGGCCCCGGTTGGGTGGTCGTCACTGGGATCAGAGTCTCAGGAACAAGAGAAAAATGCTGCATTTCCGGATGGTTTTCATTTGACAAACAGAATGGTGGGATTGACATTGACATTGTTTGAGGGAGAGAATTAGTACTTCCCAATTGTATTTGCCCCCGTGAAGAAGAAGACAGTCCCAGTAGCGGTGTGCTGAAGTAGTCCATTGGCGATGCTGACCATGCTGCTCTTCCTGTTGCTGCCTTGTGAAAGAAAGGCTCGCCATTTGGATCCTGATGCTGATGAGAAGAGCCAGTTGGACTTGCGTTGTTGTTAACATTACCAATTCCAGCAGTTAGTAGCTCAGTGAAAGACGAGCTTTGTGGAATATTGGCATTCGCATTTTGGTGATGGTGATGAGCATTAACGCGAGACTCATTCTCCTTCACCTTCTCCTTTGCAGCTGATCTCTCCTTGGCCCGCTCACGAGCACCCTTCACTCTAGTCGCGCGCATTTCAGATCGTGAGAGGGACAACCCCGACCCTTTGCTCGTCTCAGAATTGCTGCTACATGCAGATTTGCTTAAAGAGCGATGCTGGCTTTGGCTTTGGTTTTGTTGATAACCGGGCTCACCATCCAACTCAACTGAATCGAACGCTTGTTCATCTGTCCCTTCGCTCGCCCTCTTCTCGTCGCTCAGTTGCTTCGGCGTGTCAGGAAATGAGCTATTAAGCGAAGGAAGCTCGGCGATCGAATCAGCTGCTGCTTTGATAAGCCACTCTACAGCTTTACTAGGCTGATCATACCCCAACCGATCTTGCAGATCATAGAATTGAATGGCGGTCGTTACCGATAACCGGACCCTGCGGTCTCTAAGCCCTTTTGAAGTCCAAACCTTGCTGTGCCGATCTTTCCCACCGGAGGCTCGAGAAACTCTAATAATCCTTGATGAGTGGTGCCAATTGCGAAGGCGGTTAGCACCAGAACTGCTATTATCACCAACTAGGCCAGCTGTAGCAGCAGCAGCAGCAGCAGTAGCTCTCTTGAGTTGCTGATGCTGCTGCTGCTCTCCATCTTCTTCATCGTCTGGGTACTGGTCCTTTTGGGCTATTTTGGTAGAGTCCATTCTTCCGTTGCCAATTCTTGGGAACTTACATGCCTGTGTCTGAATCTCCTCCACCTCCATATCACTTTCATGCCTTTTTTTCTCCCAACCAAACAAACTCTAACCCAAAAGACCTCCTTTAGCCTTCTTATTTTTTACTTTAATTAATTAATTAATTAATTACTTAGAGAGAGAAAGAGAGAGAGAGTGGGGGTTGTGTTGCGTTGTGGGATGTTTAGAAAGAGAGAGAGAGAGAGAGAATAGTTAGAGGAGGAGGGTGGGTTATGATGATATAAAGAGAGAATAGCAGTGCAGGTGGGGTTGCTGTGTCCTATGCATTGATGACGATAATACAGAGAGGTACTTTGGCTGTGGAGTGATTAAAAGGCCTTTTCCTACGCTTCGATACATCATGGTCTAAGGCAGGAGTAGTCTAAGCCTTAGCCCACCGGCTGCCCCGCCTTGCCTCTCTCTTTGTTTAAGCTTTTTGCAGTACTTGCAGTAACTAGTGCCCTTCAAAAGCAAAGCCTGATGCTTCTGCTCCCTTTCAGCAACCTGCAAAGTTAAAACTAGTAAGAGAGAGAAACTCAGTAAAATTAATTTCTTTTAAAATAAAAAATAAAAAAAGAATCTGATACTAAATACAGACACATTTTGCTGCTTTTTAACTCTTTTAACCACTCGTACACATAAACGACCTATAACAATTACCATTTGCAACCTTAGTTGAGAGATCTGAGCCTAATCTTTTCTTCTTTTTTTTTTTTTAATTTGTTGCTACTGTATTTGTGTGGATATAGATATTAGATAGTCATTATATAGCTAGTAAAAATGCTTTTTTTTTTTTAAGCTTCCCCAGCTTAAAATCTAATAAAGCTTCTTAAAGATGATAAGCTTTAACAAAAGCAATAAAAGTCCTCCATTCATAGCTAAGCTACAAAATCTTTGATCTTCAACGAGCAGCAGTAATTGGATACAATTAGCCGATCTGATTCTCAGTAAACCATTTTTTCTCTCGCTCTATCTTTTCTTTCTTGGTATTTAAAACTTTGTCTTCCGACCCTAAAAAAAATGGCAGACACTAACACAGATATTAAGCGAATAAATGACAAAAAATCATTAATAAAAACACTGTTTCTAATTTACCAACAAGGAATATATAAATATAAAATTAAAATATTCATTTTAACTTGCTTACTCTGAACAATGGTGGGAAATGTTGTTACGTGTCAAGCTTCCAGATGGTAAACAAGGCAAGACATATATTTTGATCCTTTCTCTTGCTTGTTTCTTTGATTCAAGCTTACAGATCTTTGTTTCTTTATAAAAGCAATTACACTTTGCTGTTACAACCCCAAACCTCGCAGATCTGTCCTCTTGAGCACCTTCAAGAAGATTTTTATAGCTTCACAAATCAGTTAATTCCTGTAAGGAAAAACAACAAATCAGACAAAATTCCATGTTTATATCTCCACAGTACTATAAACTGTCGTTCAAAAAATTCAATTTAAAAAAAAAAAAAGCTAACAGTTTATTAATACATCATGAAAGCATATATTACTAATACTATTATTGTTCTTGTTTAGCCTGTAATATATTTTTTTTGTTTTAGCTCATTGTAAAGAAAATAAACTTCCCAGATCAAATCCTGAATTAGAGAGCTAAAGTCAAACAAATTTGGAAAACTTTCCTGCACTCAAGTCAAATATTGGACTAAACAAATTTCCCTAAAAAAGTTAAACAAGTTTTACAGTGTGAGCAGCTGCAGTGATGTGAAGAATGAGAGAGAGAGAGAGAGAGAGAGAGAGAGGGAGAGAGAGAGAAGTATAATTAATTTCTGAGAATTGTTCAAGTTTGAGACACAAAAATTGTGTTTTTTTTTCTTTGTTATATATAGATAAACATAAATATATACATATATCCAAGAATTCAACTCTCAAAAAGCCTTGTTTACTCGCTCTTGGACCTTCAGCTGCTGTTACAAGCCATAAAAAATGGAACTTGAAACAATTGGAATAGTATGAATACATGAAAGGAAAGATTGCAAAGCTCAAAGTAGAAGATTTGACACTTACACGTGTGAGGAAGATGTGTAAAAGATATGGTTTTAGTGGTGGTGAGTGGAGGAAGAGAGAAATGGAGAAAATGGGAATTCTGATAAATTTGGAGAAAGGAGAGAGAGTGAAGTAGAAAGTGAGTTGGAGTTGGAGAAGAGGAGAGTTAAAGAGAGAGAGAAGAGAGGAGAAGAGAAGACAAGAGAAGGGGTTTGAGTTTGAGTTTGGGTTTCGTTTGTTATTTCTTCATCCACATTCGAGCAAATCACCGGGCTTATCGGGAAAGGACAGAGACTGCGCCGTTCCCCACCCTCTAATATATCTCAACCCTTCCCTCCATTTCTGCCCCTCTTTTTCCTTCTATTTCTCCTTTGCCCTCCTCTTCTCTCTTTATTAACCACCAAATTAACATGACCTAATACAATCATTAGATTGATATATTTCAAATCAAACTACTTGTTCAAAGTATAATAATAACAAATCCATATCAAAACTTCAAAACTAGCTACTTGTTGTACTGACTGATTCTGATTAAGTACTATTCAGTAGAGAGAACAACAAATTGAAAGCAAAATTAGTGTGCATACATATAATTAAACGATAGCTTAAGAACGGTAAAGAGCACTTGCTTGAGTTTTCCTTTTCATGTTAAATTGGTAACATTATTCTCATTGAGAAATACTTATGTACGTCCCGTATACCACTTTACTTTGCTTATGTAGCATGTTCAACAATCATGTATTATCATAATTAGTCATCTTATCATCATTTTAAATAGTAAATAATTAAATAAATTTCTCATTTTAAATAGTAAATAATTAAATAAATTTCTCATTAAATAGTATTACTCTTTCAAATTCACGTATATAAACTTATATGGTATTACTTATTTATTCATACATCATCGTACTTCGTTAAATAATTAAGTAGATTTTACATATTTATTACTCTAATAATCTCATAACACATCGATTTATATGTAAGAGTTTATACAAAAAATTCATAAGACTAGTATTATTCATCTCCCATCTCTCTAATCTTCGAACATTCATGACTTTCTCTTATTTTAGAATTCTAATTAGTTCTCTTATAAATCTTCCTTGAAAATAACTCTCTTTTAGATTTTTCTTTTTTAATAGTGATCAAATAAATAACTGTCAAATATCTTAATTTTAATTTGGCATTAGAATAATTTCAGTACTCCTCTATTCTAAATCTTAAATGTTTAGTTTTCTTCAATTATATAAATTGTTACAAAATCCACCGTGGAGTGAAAACTACTAATATTTGGAGTTAATATATAAATATTTCCTACTTCTTGTTGAAGAAGAGCGAGAAAGATGAGATGATAACCGTGTAGACAAGATTAGCGAGAAAAATATTCTATCCAAAAATTTTGGAAAAGGCTTAGAATTAAAAATGAAAATTTTGTAATTGCCAATGTGGCAATGTATGGCTAGTTTTTATGGATTAAGACTCATAATATCAACAAGATAAGGTGGTAAGCCAGTCTCACATAAATATTTCTCTATTTTCTTATATAATATCGAATTAAGGCTCAAGACTTTTGGAACGTATATAGCATACGGTGATCTGATGAAGTCAGAAATACAGTTTTAGAATCCCATATCATTTGGTAGGAAACAGCCTTCGATTAATAAGGTTTTACACTTGTATGTATTTCTTAAGTTTTCTTTTTGGTTTCAATAGGATTTTGATTTTGAAATCATAATCCTCATATGTAGTGTCTGAGGTCCAAGGATCCCACATACCGTTTATTAAAAGGGTCATCATCGATGTATTATGCATGCAAGATAATTTTTGAGATGGAAAAGGGTTGGTGCATATTTCAAATATCAAATTCTGGAAATACTGACAAAAGCATGATGATTTTCACAATGTTTCATGATTCTTTATTAGTGAATCAATAGAAAAGTAGACGTTTTCTACATAACCATCCGTAGAATATGGGGGTTTGTTTTAAGATTTAAAAACCCTCGACTCTTGAATTTGTATTTGAGTATTTATCATATGTGCAAAATAAACATTTTAAGGACTTAATTGTAACCATAAACAAGACCAAGCAAGCAATTTTAGGTGAACTTTTGTATTTAACCCTATGATGTTGAAAATCTACATTTCTAAAAAAAATAATGATAATAACAAAAGAAAATAATTGGGGAAACTATATATTTATACTAGAGGTGTTTTCCGTTTATTTCATGTGGTTTTTATTAGTTTATGTTAATTGTTGGTTTTTTTTTTTGAATGACAATAATCTCAAAGCCAATATATATTGCAAAAAAAAAAAAAAAAAAAAACGAAGGTGCTACCTGAGTTGAAATCAAAAGAGTCTAAAATTTTTAGTCAAAAGCTTGTGCTTGTCCATGCTAATTAAATAGAATTTACTAAATTCTATTATCGACCTAATGTATTTTATTCGAAGGTGAAAATAAAGATCATTCAAACTTACTTCTCATATTTAAAAATGAATATTGAATCGGCTCAACAATGTTTAATTTATCATCTCGATATGTGTCAACTTTGAAGTAATATATTAGTGGGATTATTTATCCCGCAGAAATTTTAAATTTAAGCCCATTATTTGGCATATGATAAAAAATAATTCAGAACAAAAATAATCCATATTAGGCACTTATAGCATTTACATCATTTGATTAAAACAAAGTATGTCATAATTGAAATGTTTTCTTCATTTTGGAAAAATCATAACAACAAAACAAATGCACTCAATGAATGGAGACGTATATGTGTACTCCTCTTGAGAAGAATAATTCATGTTTCAACTATTCTAGGCTGCTATTAAGAGGTCTATATATGGTTTGGACAAGAAAGGGAGGAAAAAGCGAAAAAGGGAAAAGGATATTAAAATACTATTCCACTTTTTGCTTCAAATCATACCTAATTTTTGGTTAGTTTAAGGCTCCATTCATATGTCAAATCTCCTACCAATTTATGATGTAAAAGTTACGATTTCTTTTCATTTTACATCAACAACTAATTTAACAATCCACCCCTTCATTTTCTAATCAGAAAAAAAAAATTAAATATTGGGAATTAGACGGGTTTAATTGTAAAGAGCTTTTTATTTTAATGATTCACAACTCACACATTCAATTATACACTATATATCTCTACATTTTAATTGTGGAGCATTTTCAAGGTCCCAGTATAATCAATAGCGAAATGATCTTTTTCCTTTTACTAATCACCAAAACTTAATTACAACCTAACAATAAAAGCTTAGCAAATGGTCAATTCTGTAATAGTTTTTTCGTAAAATTTTTGCGCTAAAATGAGATATAGTAAACCCAATTAAATTCTAATATATTTCATAAACTGAAATTGATGGAAACTAACAAATATGGTAATGTTTTTCAATTTAAAAAAAAAAAAAAGCTTTAAACCCTAAAGCATGTTGGGTAGTATTGTAATTAGACTTGCAAAACAAGGGTTCGATTTGAGAATGACGAAAAGGAGAGCACAACGGATATTTTTCCAACACCCCTGATATTTATTTAAATCACATTTCCTACAAATTTTTTTGAATTTCATCAAATATACCATACTAAATTTATTTTTGAAAGGAACTACAAAATAAATTATCCCATTTGTCTGAATATGAAAAAGAAGAACCAATTCTAATAAAGAATCCACATTTTGCCCTCCCACAATAAATTTTAACGCACCTAAATAAATGATTGCTATTTGCTAGAAGGTTCATTCGAGAGAAACAGGAATATTTGATAATAAAATAGTAGAAATAAATCTAAAGGGAGTTGATGGGAATAAGGTTAAAAATAAAGGCGTTGTCCAGTCCATCACCCCAAAGGCAAGTTGAGAACTCGCTCCCCCAATCGAATCACAAACTTTTAGAAAAGGTGGATTTTGGGTTAAAAATTAAATTAAAAATTTTAATTTTAATTGCGATTATTAGTATGAAATATAAAATATTAGATAAAGGTTTAAAGGGAACTAATGAATAAATTCATGTAATAAAAGCTATTGGTCCGTACAAGCAATGATGTGTCTCTTTGCCTCCCAACCCTTACTTAATAAAATTATAGTAATAATAAATAAGCAAATAAATAATAAGCTATGGAAGATAGGAAAGGTTGTTTGATGGGCCATGTTGGAGGCAGCAGAAACCCATTATGAGTACCATCACTTTGCTGCCAAACAATATACCAACAACACCCCATCCCAATTATGTGGGCACCCATTTGTATTAGTATTTTTTTTTCCTTAAAAAAAAGAAATTAATATCAAATAACAGCCATTTGTATTAGTGTTTATGAAATTATTTGAAAAAAAAAATCACCTAAGAGTGTGTTGGTGATGATGATCAATTGGTGAGACATTTTTTGTGCTATGAATTGATTGAATGTGGCTCTGTTGGTTGCTTTGTGAACAAAATGATGGGCTCTTCATGACTTGGATTAAATTAGGTAACAAAAGGCTTTAGCTTTGTCATAGGCTTCTTATTCATACCCATCAACTCCAAAAGTGACATTTGTTTGGTTTAAACTCAATCAAATTCCAATTCCATCCTAGCTGCCTATGATAAATTTGTCACATTTCATTTTTCTTTTCCAATTGACTTTTAGACTTCAATATTAATAATTAAAAAAAAAAGGATTAGTTGCATTTCATGTTCATGTCTTGTCTCGCTTTCATAATTTGGAGCCAAAAACTTTCCTATTATGGTAAACTAAGATAGTTTTGTCTACATTACAAATACATATTTCCAAAGAATTTGAATCTCAAGGGGGCATTGGCAAAATACAAAAAAATAAAAATAAAAACAAAAATTAAAAAGGGTTTAGCTAGGCCTAGAATTTCCCATCTACAGGCTCATTATTCTAGACACATGTGATGTGAATTTATATAATTAATACCCATGTTAGGGGCTTATTATACGAGGATTATCATGTTTATCTTTCCTAATTGTTATATTAATCTAGTAATTGATATTTGATCATTCACAGAATAATTAGAGATGAATGAATGGTGATTATAAATAATATATATGTGGCTGCTGCTTTTGATGACATGCTTAATATAAATTTCTTGCAAAAAGGCAAAGAGAGAAATCAGAAGATGAAGGCATGCCAATGCCATAGCATAGTACTAGTTTCATTAATTAAAGCAAAAATGAATGGGTTGTGGAGATTAAGGAAAATGGTGGTTGTGGTTGTACCATGATTCTTATCCGAATCATAGTAATGTCTCCCATAACCCCATTTACCCATAAATATATATTATAATCTCAAAATTAAAACTTTAATTAATTAATTACTGATATTGTCTCGCAATTCCATGCTGAATCACTTGCCGGTTAAAAAGAAGCCAGCCTTAATCTAATCTCCCACATCCCCCACTTTCTCTTACCTTTATTTTAAACAAATATAAAGCAAAACCCACTTTTTTTGTACCTTCTTCCTTATACATTTCTCCCCTTATTTTATTATATTATCTTACCTTATTGGAACAAAATGCTAGCTAAATAACATGTAATGCAAGTCTAATGAAGGTGAAATTTCACTTAAAGTGATTAATTAGGCGAATTGAGCTATGCTAGTCGGTTGTAATTGAGATTAAGATTAAGATAATGGTGATAATTGGCGGGCAGTGGAAGAGGGGTACTGGACTGGGGTTATATATGTTGTGACAGAGAGTGAAGATGAAAAAGCTAAAGAAAGGGCGAAGTGGGAAGATGGGAAAAAGCACTTTTGTGTTGAGTAGTTCAATGCAAAAGCAGAAAGAGAGTTAGTGAGTGACACGCTCGAGAGAGGCAGGGTCACGTGTCGTGGTCTCAGAAGGAAGCTAGGCAGAGGCATGTAATCTATCAATGCATTTTGGGTTGCCTCTGCAATTTTTGCCTTGCCTTCTCCCCTCCTTTCCTCTCCTTCTTGCCTGCCTGGCGCTTGGCTGACTTCTCGATGACCCTTGCACGTGTCATTGTCCTCTTGAACCTATCACTATTCAATATTCAACTTCAACTCTCTCTCTTTTTTTTTTTTTTTTTAACTTCTCGTTTTCCTTGCTTTGTTTGTATGTTTCTTGCTTCCAATTTCTGCTTTAGACTACTTACCAACAATGTCCATGTTCCTCCCATCTACTTGTTATGGGCCGCTTTAGCTTCCTTTGGAGCATGTACCCTTGTTGGGATTTTTATTTTTAACTTCTTTTCCTTGGCCATTGTGATGATTATTTGCCACCCAATTTCACTTTTTATCTTTTGGAATTGGAATTTCATCTCTCTTTCTTTTTGGTTTTCAGTCGATTAATTTTTGTGGGTTTTTGTGAAAAAGAAATATTCTTGGCTCCATGAAATATTTGTCCAAACCAGAAACCATAATTTTGTCTCAACATTTTATTCCTTTTTTCAAGTTTGAACTTGACAACATTCGTTGAATAATGCTCCCATTCCATTCATGCCGTATAAGCATCAGAGCTTGGAAATCTAGCCTGTATCCCACTCGATGAGTAAGCCCAATAAATCAGCAAAATTGACATTCCAAACATGTCCCTTTTTGTTAAGTGAATTATTCAATCAGGTTAAAATTATTTCGTCTATCGCATTTCCTCCTTTTTTAACCTAAATGAAAATGAACAAAAAAGGTACATCTTAATAAACGAAAGTCCAAAAGGAAAGGCAAAGCTACACATTGAGCAGAAGATTTCAGGTTTCTGCTTCTGCTCTGCAACTGATAAAAATTATTGCAGTATTCACACATCATTCCAGTCTCTTTCGTGAAAAATTTCAACAATGCATACAAACTGATCAAGGACATGCATTGACCTGAGCTTCTCTCAATGCATTGTATCGACCTCTCTTTTTGAGAAAAGTTACTTTGCTTCACTACTAATGGAGCAGTCAATTATTGAAAGGAATAATACATTCTTATCCAGAGAAATTTACGGTAAACTTATTGATTGGCTGCAGATAATTGTTGAAAATTTTTATATTTTGATTAAAGTGTGACTAATGTATCATCCAAGTGTAAAGAAATTTAAAATGATATTATATAGTAATGTTATTGTACTGCTTAAACCCAATCATGGATGGCCACGCCCCACCAGATACTGCAAATCACAATCGGGAAGGTACTATAGTACAATTCACATATCTAAATTTGAGAGAAAATGATTGATGGGTATATGTATATGCGTGTGTGTGTGTGTGTATATATATATATATATATATATATATATATATATATATATATATGTTAACTACACCGATTTCTCAGCCAATTTTGTAGACAAAACTCATCCATTAACAGCAATTTCAACCCTACAAGAGGTTCTCATTTTGGAAAAGTTAGGTAACTAGACACACTAGTAGTGGTAGCATTACTTGTTTATTTCATAAAACTTTTCCCAATCGACAAAGGGTCAAACAGCAACAGGGTTTATTCAACTTTTAAATATAATTATAAGCTAGCTAAGCTATCTATGTAGGCAGAAGTTTTGACTCTCTCTCTCTCAGGTTACACCTTTGTAGTGAAAAAGTGATTATATATATATATATATATATATATATATATATTTCTTGAGTCAAAATAACTCTCTTATTTTAATGGCTTAGATGGCGTATAGTTTAGGTGTATCTTCAGGGTTCTCATCCAAATCCAAATTCATGTAAGGCCAAGCATGTTTTTGTGCAATATTTGACTAAAGTTACAGGCTCTCTTTTTGCATTTATCTTGTGAAAGTTGTGCAGGTAATTAATTGAGCTGCCATGGCTGGATAAGATTTTGGTTCCACAATTTTTGACTCTGCCATGAATTGACTTGCCAGGCTGAAGAAAGCATCATAACTACTCAAACCAAAGGCATCTTTCTTTGCTTTGATATTGACATGTGAATACAAATTCATATGTATCTCTTGCTAGGAGTCCTTTCAGAATCAAGACTCTGTTTTCTTGTAACAAAGAAATTACTAATCAAATTATAGTTGATTACGTCGTCTCTAATTCTATCAAACCAATTTTTGCAATCGAAGTAAATATAAAATTTTATTAAAATTATATTTATACAAAACTAGACAAAAATATAACAAGTTTCACGCATTTATAATGATAGGATAACGAGCAATGATATATATTCCAAAACTTATCATTATTCATTATTCAAACAATTACAGTTGTCTTTTTGCTTACATTTAGCAACTTCAAGAAGACCTTATTTGTTAATTTTGAATTGTTTCATAAGAGTAGTGTTACGTATACAAATTTTGTTCCCCTTTTAATGTTATTCATGAAAAATAGTAAGTATCAAATATAATTTTTTTTTAATATTAGATTTTTAATATGTTAGTTAACAAAACTTTATTTATTTTGTGACATATCGCTTATCAATTTGTATATAAAATCTATAAAATTAGCATTACTACTTTTTCGATTTTGCATCATAATGTAATATTTTGGTCTCAATTTGATGTAATAATACAACTTTCTATGCAAAACTTTATGCCGCTATTAATGTAATGTTATTGAGGTTTCTTTTTCCAAGGGTTAGCCCAATTTCTGGCTTCGATTTGACTAGGAGTGAGAATTTTTGACACGATACGAGAATACGACACAAACACGACACGAACACGTTACACGATTAATAAATAGGTCGGGTTAGTGTTGAAGGTGTTCAACACGCCAACCCGTTTAATGAAACGAATAGTTAAATATATTTTGTATATCTTTAATATGTAAATTCATTTAATAATATAAATTATTACCTACCTACAATATATATATTATAAAACTGGAATTTTTATACTATAAAATAAATTAATTTATAAAATAATAAATTATGATAATTTTAATAATATTTTATACTAACAATAGTTTGTATTCAAAAATAATTTTAATTGATTTAAATATAGAGAATATAATATATTATGTATAACTAAGTTAAACAATTAAGTAAATTATGCGAATTAAATATGACACGATTACGAAACGTGGGTAACACGTTTAATAATCGAGTGGGTTTGGGTTTCATGTTTTGACACAAATAATTAAATGAGTCGACACGACACGAATCCCATCCCTAGATTTGACCCTTGTTGGTAGAATTTGGACTTCTTCAACTTGAATTATAACCTTCATGAAGGCTTAGAAAATGAGGGTTAATCTTGATGGCCCTAATTTGGTGATTTTGTGGGTTGGGCTCAAATTTACATAATTTTGGGCCTAAAGCGTTCTGGGCTCATGGCCCAAATGCTGTCCCTCTTTTCTTCACTGTCAATCGATGAACCGAGTTCTAGGGTTTTTCAGTTGCTCTTACCAGTCACTTGAAGCTCACGTCTTTTCGCCTGTACTGCCCCACGTTAAGGTTAGCTCTCTATATCTCTCTCGCGACGGTTAATGTAGTTCTAGGGTTTATTTTTAGAAACATCACATCAAAATCTAATTCTAAATGAAGTCTTCATTTTGTTTTGTCCCAGAGATGGCTGCAAGTTTGGCTTCTAAATGGTCTCGCGGTACGTCATCTTTAGCCTTTCAAGTGGGTTTTCATTTTTAAATTTTTTTTAACGATTTTTTTTAATGTTTATGCACACTGATCAGCCACCTATAACTCATTCCCTTTTTTTGTGGTTAGTAATTGTATATTAATGTTTGGAAAAAAATAATAAAACTGATGTCAAGCAATTCCATATTTGGTTTTGATTTTAATAATTAAAGTTGTTAAAAAATGTAAAAAAAGATTTTGAGTTTATTCTGCTTAAGAGTATGTGCCTGCGTGTTCAAGTAGAGCTTATGGAAGTGGGGCTGGGCCTGGGGCTTATGGGACATTAACAAAGCTGTTTTCGTTAATTGATATGTCATATATGCAACCAATTGCATACTAGGCCAATGACATTCTGCGTGATTAGTTAGTCGTGGGAGGAGCACTCTTTGATGATGTAGTGAAGAATATTGGTCTATTTTGGCGTAGATTTGTGATTGTTTCCTATCTGAAGGACTGCTTTTTGTTTGGTACCTGATGTATGTTAGTTGAATGGATAAGTAAACTAAAATTCAAATGTTCCACAATTTAACTTTTTCATTTTTACTTTTTACCTTGTCAATGCTGTGGTTGAACAGTCCTAATTTCAATGTATGTGTTTGAAGCTGCATTTAGCCCTGCTAACCCCCATATTATTTTTGGTGAAAGTGGGAATTATTATTCCAATTTTTTGTGTGTTATTAGTATTATGCGTTTGACTCATTGGATTTTTTTTTTTAAATTTTTTATTTATGTGTTGGACAATAAACTAGTAGGCCGTTCGTTATTGGGGGGCCTTGGTAACAATTTGTCTGGTTTACTGAGCACATCAAACGGGATGGCATTGAGTGCATCAAACGAGATGGCATCCAGCAATTTCTTGTTGCAGGTGAGTGCTAAGCTTGTGGCTCAGTTTTGAATGACTAATATTTGGTTTGCGCTGATGAAATGAAATGTTCAAAGTCTTCTATGGAATGAGTTGTTAGAGAGCTTGAAAACTTTTTCTTCTAAGCCTGCATGAGCGCTGTTATAAAATTTTGTTTCTAAGAGGTTCACTGAGATTAATTTTGACAGGCTATGATTGTGAAGCCTTATCCTTTTACCTTCTTAATGTCTGGAAATGGATATTAGTTCCTTGAAATGCCACCTTTATCCCTGAATTCAACTGATATATAGTTGGCCCTAGTTTTCTAAAACCTGGTTTATTCTGAGCTGGAATTGTGCCCTTTTTTGTGAATTATTTAGCTACTTTGAATCAAACAGTTAGCAACATTGTTTGATAGAATTTTTTGTTCATGGTCCTTTCTTTTATTACCTTTGTAGACATGATCTTAACATTTTTTTTTTTTTTTTGTTTTTTTAACAGCAGCAAAGGACTTTTATCCAGATGAGGACTGTCCTTAAAGTTGTGGACAACTCTGGGGCCAAAAAGGTGATGTGTATTCAAGCTCTGAAGGGAAAGAAAGGTGCGAGGTTGGGAGACACGATTGTTGCATCAGTAAAGGAAGCTATGCCTAATGGTAAAGTGAAGAAAGGAAAGGTTGTGTATGGTGTGGTTGTTCGTGCTGCTATGCAGCGGGGTCGTTGTGATGGGAGTGAGGTCAAATTTGATGACAATGCTGTAGTACTTGTTGACAAGCAAGGCCAGCCAATTGGGACAAGAGTTTTTGGGCCAGTCCCACATGAGCTGAGGAAGAAAAAACATGTTAAGATCCTTACTTTGGCAGAGCATATTGCTTAAGGTATGGATATGTGATAGATGTCAATTTTGTTCTTCAGGTTTTTAGATCATTGGTACTGTATTGATGAGGAAATTCCAAAGTTAGAAAAAGGAATGGGGCTCTGTGGGGAAGAGGAAAGGAAACTTAAGATTATCTAGAGCTGAATTTGACATTATTTCGTGCTAATTTATCAGCTTCTGAAGCAAAAGCTATATTTTTCCAGCATTGTGATTGTATCAGTATCTTCAGTCACAGACTCACACACAGTTTCAGCTCTCTCTCTCGCTCGCTTTTAGTGGGTATGTACTAATCATATCTTGCAACTTGCTTACATGTTGATAAACAATCAGAAGATATACCTGAAGCATTTTGCAGCACGTATTACCTTTGCTTTTGTACATAAGTAATGTCTTTGCAATAATACTATGTGATTGTTGCAATTCTTTTTAAATTTAGTAGAAATAAAGGTAACAGAATAATATTCCAAATGTCTGTTTATAGACGAGGATAATTTGCTAACCTTCAATTTCTTCAAGCAAATAGAGTTTGAAATGATAATCAATATTATCATAGAAGCCTGGAAGGAGCTTCATCTGTGACATGAGCTGAAATAACAGGTTGCTTTGGGTCGCGAACTCCATTGTTTGATGGTTACTCCCAATTTTGAGCCTGAGAGTGGACATCATTGAATAGAGTCGTCTCACTGACCCAGCTTATGGGACATGATCAAGCTGCATATTGGAGGAATGGAGGGTACCGAATAGAGGCTGATAATGTACATAGCTCAACTGGTGATTATAATTAAGTTGATGAGGAAACAGTTAAAGAAATGGAATTACTGCAGTGGCAGGAATCAAAGTGCTAAAAGAGGTTTAATCTGATAAGGGTCGGTCTTTATTAAACATTGGAGTATCTGTTACTGGATAGCTTGTAGGAAAGATAGACAATGCGGTGACTGGCTATTTCTTATACTTGTTGAGCATGTTCAACCTTGTCCTGTTAGTTTTCCTCAGTTGCATTTAATGACTCTGGCATAGGTTTTTGACTTCAATTCTGCAATCGTTCTCTCCCGTACACATTTCTATTTTATGGGCAGTTATGTTATCATGCCCGATGTTTTATTTTGATTTATTTATTTTATTTGATACAATGTTAATCTTGAATTTATAATTGATACGCACTCGAAGGATCAATTCTCGGTCGGAACTCTAGATATAAAGGTTCAGCCAGGGCGATTTCTTATCCAACTAAACATTGTGCATCCCGTCCTAAAACATTTTGGGGAACTAATATTACAAGCGGTCGAACTCTGTAATAACCACGGCTAATGGCAAGAAGAAAAAAGAAAGAAACAAAAGCCTTCTTTGATCAATGAGGCTTGTACTCAACATGTAAGACATTACGTGCTGATCGCTGTATGATGTGGAAATGACTCCACTGCCCATGTTCCACGGTTTCCTATTGAAATATCAGCACATAAATTTCCTATTATTTAATTTTTATTACACAGCTTGGCTTTTTTCCATTGGTTCAGATCTCTTCTCCCAGAACTTGAAGTGCAGAGCTCTGTGCTCCAGCATCTTCTCAATTTCCTCAATTGGAAGCCCCTTTGTTTCTGGAACACAAATCAGTACAAAGAGCAAGGCTACAACAGAAATGACCCCAAATATTAAAAATGTCCAGGATGTTCCAATTGCTTGTGTCAAAGATAGGAAGGATTGTGCCACAATGAGGTTTGATATCCAGTTTGCCGTAGCAGCTATTCCTCCACACACCCCTCGGAACCTTAAAGGATAGATCTCAGAATTCACAATCCATGGCACAGTTCCCATTCCGGGAGAGAAAAATATGATGTAAAGTGCGAGGCCTATTAGTGCAAGCCATCCATATTTGCTTGGACATCCCCTTGTGTACCACTCTCTGCCTTCATCATGGCAAACATCCTTCACGGTGTCATTCGAGATCAAACATGCCCCTGGAAACAGCTGCAATAATAAGAGTATTATGAGACATCTGTTGAATTCATCAGCATGATTCTGCTCTCATCCAAAATAATTATATAACGTAAACCTCACAGAAGATTTTGTTTAACTTTGCATGCTGCGTTCTTCAAGCAGGATTGCTTACCTTATTAGAAGATGAAGCACAAAAGCCACAATCTGGAGATGAAGCCTTCAAACACTTCATACAATCCCAGCTATCGGCATTCAGAGCTGTTCTATAATCTGGGCAAGTGTAATTAAAATGAGATGTTTCAGTCCGGCTAACCATTGGTGAGTGAGTAGTAGTCTCATGGAATACTCCTGATAGAACTCCTAGTGAGAGTATAACGCCAAACAAACTGATGATTAGAAGTTTCTTCCTTCCAGTCCTGTCAATGAAATAAATGCTAACAATGGAGCCAGCAGCATTGAGGCCAGCCGTTACAAGTGAAAGCAGGAGTGCAGTTTGGTTGGATGCAAAACCAGCCAGCTGAACTATGGTAGGACTGTAATACATAACTGTGTTTATGCCCACAAACTGCTGGAAAATCTGAAGGCCAACACCAGCAATGAGTCCTCTTCTCACAGTTGTTGTCTTCCACAGCTTGATGAAGTTTATCTTCTCGGATGATCCTTCTTCCCGAATTTCATTTTCAACTGATTCTTTTAGATCCTGAATTTCTGTTTCAACGTCATCTGCAGGGTATATTTTCCTTAGAATGGCTTTTGCTTCTTCTTCTCTTCCCTGGAGAAGATAAGTTTGGTAATGTTAGGATATTAATATATAAAAGTTCAAAAGAAGGAATGATGGAATAAGCACCTTGCGGTATAGCCAACGTGGTGATTCTGGAAGAATGAACATTAATATGAACTGCAACAAAGCTGGAAGGCCAGCAACTCCAAGCATCCATCGCCATGACCCTGGTGCCTGAACAAAATTAAGCACGACACTGAATGTTTGGTCGCTTGCTAGCAATTGAGAATCCGTTTCTGACATCTTTTGCTTACTTACCTTAGTGAACGCCAAGTTGATGAGGTACGAGAGGAATTGGCCACCAGTGATGAGAAAGCCATTGGTACTAACAAGGGCACCTCGGATTTTTGCTGGAGAAGCTTCAGAGATGTAGAGTGGAGCTGTCATTGATGCCATTCCCACACCAAGTCCAACAAAAACTCGACCAATGATCAGTAGAGCCGGGTTTGGAGCAGAGGCCATGATCACAGCACCAATAAAGAACAAGAAATCAGCTACCAGAATTGCACTTCTCCTTCCATAGCGATCATTCATCCATCCACCAATCGCAGCTCCAATTATTGCTCCTGCCACAGCCATGCTAACTATACTCTCCTGTTTACAGATGATTGCAATTCAGAACCATTACATATTTACGTCTATACTCTTTTTTCTTTTTTCTTTTTTACCTACCATCAGGATTACAGCAGCACTTTATGATAGCTTTTCATTTATTAATTTAATAATACTTTTTAACAGTTGAAATTAAATCTAATATAACATTAAAAGTTGAACATAATAAAATCCTTAAACACACATAAATAATATGTATTAAAAAATTTTATGATTAAGTAATAATATAGTCTTTTTCTCGATATTTTTTTATTAAATTTGCACTTATTCTGATCAACCAATGAAATACCCATAGCTTGATAGAGAAAAAATTGTTCATAATTTTTTACAAACAGTCGAAGCCATTCGATAATCAATATTTTCCTTTTCATTAATTCTATAAGAGTGAAATCCTTCTCAACCATCGAAACGTTCAGACCTAATTATCACTTCGGTTGAACCTGAACTGTGAAACATACATGTTATTTATTCGAGTGTCTAGTTAGCCTCGTTCAAAATAACATGGGTGAAGCCAGTCGCTTTGATGGGCTAACCAAGCTCAGAAGATTTAAAATCAAAACTTGAGAATCTTAGCCGAACAGAGCTTGGAAAAAAAGGGTGTACAACATTTGTTAAGTAAGTACATATTTCTTGATTCTTTTATGACAAGTGTTGAAGATTGTATGGATGAATTGGATCCAAGACTCAGTCAAGGACACAAATATAAATAATTCTTGAAACTTTTATGTTGTATTCTGTAAAACTCAGTGAATACAGGAACAAAGAGAAATTTTAATGTATTAAATGAGTTATATATAATTAAGATTAATTATAAAGTTAAAAAAGGTAATAAGTTAGACTCAAAATCCATAAACGATAAAATTTAAGTTACAAATGAAAAGGGGTGAGACTGAGGGATGTTGTGAAGAAAATAAATGATTGGTGGTTAATAACAAAGAAGAAGGCCAGCAGGCACCACAGTCGAGAAAAAGATGGATTTAACAAGAAGAAAAATGAAGATACAGAAAGAGGAGGAGAGGCGAGGACAGAGGTAGCATTCAGATTAATTACTTAAAAATTATATATTCATATTGTCACCTGCAACAGAGTCTCTCTATCCACAGAATCGAAGTCATCTCTGATGTAAAGCAGAGCCCCGGATATGACTCCTGCACGACACACCATCACCCACAAACACCAAAAAAAATTACATTTTGACAATTCTCAGAAGACGGACGAAGAACAGCTAGAGCATACAACTATATATACATAACATAGAAACAAATTAACCTGTGTCATAGCCAAAAAGCAGGCCACCAATTCCAGCAGAAAAAGCAAGACGAAGAACATAAGGGTTCTTCCAAGTGAGAGAAAAACACTCCTTAAAAGCTGAAGCATCTGCAGTTGGATGAACTCCCCCCTCCATTTTCAGAACAAGCAAACAAAAAACAAGAATGCCCTTTTCTTGCCAGCCACTGTTCACAACACACTGCACCCTTCAGAGCCTTATCAAATGCACTTAGCAGAGAAAATTAAAAGAGAGAAGTGATTAGTATGTTAAGAAAGTGTTAAACCTCCCTAGATAATGGATGTCGCAAGAAAAGTGAAGCAGAAAATTAATGGGATAAGAGCGATAATAGAGTGGGACTCTCTCTCTCTCTCTCTCTCTCTCTCTCTCTCTCTCTCAAGCGCTTCGCCGAGCAAAGTCAAGGTCTACCAATTTTGTCTTTGTCCTCGTTTGCTACACTCATAAGCCATCACATATATATAGATATATACAGGGCTTAACCAAAAGATATATCAATCATCACATGTACATGGAAGAAGAGAACGGGAGTGCAATGTAAAGTTACAGTTTAATAAATTGAGATTGATGTAATTTATTTATAATTAAATACTAAAAGAAAATAAAAATAATATAAAGAAAATTTTTATTTTAAATATGATAGAAGATTTAAGATGTACCTTTTCTATATATATAAATAAACAGCAGTGTCAGACTTAACTTATAACTTAGGAGTTATTTGATCTAGAAGATAAAAATCTTGGAGAAGGGGTTCACGTTGCTTGAAAAGTAAAATATGAGAATATGGTGGGGTTCACGTTGCTTGAAAAGTAAAATATGAGAATATGGTATCTGAGAAAGTAATATTACTGTATTTGATTATCCAAAGAAATCTTATCATTGATTCATGTGAAAATCTGATTATTGTGTTTGATTGCACATAAGAATATATTAAAATTTTTCAGATATATAAAAATCTTGGAGAAGGGGTTCACGTTGCTTGAAAAGTAAAATATGAGAATATGATATCTGAGAAAGTAATATTACTGTATTTGATTACCCACAGAAATCTTGTCATTGATTCATGTGAAAATCTGATTATTGTGTTTGATTGCACATAAGAATATATTAAAAATTTTCAGATATATAAAAAATAAGTAATGCTAGGCTTACAACATTCATACAACCTAAATTATACAGCATGACTTGACAGTCTACATGATGAAAATTCACTGGAGGATGAAAAAATAAAAATAGATGAAAAAAATTATATCTCCAATAAGATTATGTCATTTAAACTGCCACATCACGTTGTAGAATATATATTATATAAATATTATAGAATTTATGTTATATAAATATTATAAAATTTATATTATATAAATATTGTAAGTTTAATATTATTGATAAAAAATTCTATTTTTTTTTTATGCTTTGGTATACGAAAAAAAATATACGAGGATAATCATCTTCAAGATTTTTTAATTCATTATAAATTATTATAAATAATTTTTGAATTTTTAAATTTATTAATGAGAACTCTTGTTTGCTATATTATAAAGGTCAGATGAAAAAAGTGCTAATTTTTGTGAGTGAACTTTATAATTAATTTTTTTAATACGTACAAAATACTTATATTGTTTTTCAAGTTCTAATTTGTAAAAAAAATAAATAAATAAATATACGTTATTCTAATTTAATTATCCAATAAATCTTATTTAAATTTAAAAAATTTGAATATATTCAAATTAATTCACAGATAACACTAAAAATAACAAACGAAATATCCAATATTCCAAACCTGAAATCGATTGTGTCTAATTGAATTGTTCATTCAATCATATTTCAAACAATTAAAAAATACAAAACAAAATATCAAAAATTCCAAATTCCAGATTCCAGACCCAGAAATTCACAAACCCAACAATCTCAAATCCAGAAATTCCCAAACACTCACAATTAATTTTTCAAAAACTCATCCACATATCCACTCTAACTACCATCCATCACTACCACCACCTCTAACCCCTGGCCATTAACCCATAAACCATCAATCCAAACCACCCAATTTCACTCCTGCACCGTCACAATTCCTTAATTCAACAATCAGAAAAGATTGGGGAAGAAAGAAAATAGAAGCGTCTATTGCCATGGGAGGGGGGAGAGAAAGAAGAGAGAGAGGCGAAGGCATCAATGTAGGGGGAGTGTGAGAGAAAGTCGCCGTCGCACACCACCGTCGCTGCTGCAATCCAGCCGCTCCAGTTGCGCGCGCACATAAATTGTTGCTGGTCATTGCTGCCGCTATCATCCACAAAAAGCGCCGCTGCTAAGATGGAAAAAGCTTCATCCCGCAAGGCAGCGGGCGAGAAGCCGGAGATGAAAACAAAAAAGAAGGGGAGTTGAAGAGAGGCATGTTGAAGAGAGAGAGAGGTCAAGAGCTTTCTGGCGGGGAAGAGAGAGAGATCAAAGTTTTGCACGTGGGATTATGATTACTAGGAAAATGAAACTCAAGGAGGGAGAGGGTTTGTTATTACCCCCGTTGGGAGTAATTTGATGCCCACGGTAAAACTGCATTTTTTGGTTTAAATATTCTAATAAACTTATCAAACACGGCCTAGTAAACAAACTGAAAAATTGAGGAAATAGATACAATTAGGTTAGGGGATCTTATTAAAATTTAGATCTATCTTAAAAAAATTTTATATTATAGACACTTTTTTAACAAAAAGACTCAAATATCCTTGTATAATCAATTTTTTTCCCAAAGACTTATTAATTTCCTCTTTTGACCTAAATAAACAAAGTAAACGAAGCAAAGAACAAAGAAACCAGTCACAAATTCATACACTTTATTGTTCGAAACAACTTCAACAGCTAAAGCTGAGCAAATCTGATAAGAATAACTTTCCTTAATCTCTCTCTAAATGGCATGAAAATTTCATTAGGTTGTAATGTTTTCATTATTGATCGTTTTGGTAACTGTCAACCGCATTATATAGCTTAAATGTGGGATATGTATGTGAACTAAGGTTATAGATAGTGCCGTTTTTGTGAAAATTTGCTGAAAATTGACAATCGTTGTGAGAAAATCTGGTATCACCGTCGATGGATGAAGAATACGAGATTTGCCGAGTGTCGTCGAGTGTCGAGCGATTTTGTCGGATCGAAAATCGACATGTCGGATGGTAGTATCGAGTGTCTAGGCGTCGTGTCGATTCTAGGTTCGAGTGTCGAGCGTTCGAGTTTCATCCGACATGTCAAGTATCGGATACGTGGAAACTGACATATAGATGTCTCAACCATGTATGTCGAGTATCGTCGAGAGTTGTTGGTCGAGCGTCAAGACTCGTGTGTTGAGTATTTGAGTTTGTGCATCGAGTTGAGTGCAGAACGTGACGAGTGTCGGATGCAGATTTCGTCGAGACGAAATTTGCCTCCGACTTTCGTCAAGTTCGTCACTCCACTAGACCCTCGACGAAATTCGAACGCTCGACACTCGAACCTAGAATCGACACAACGCCTAGACACTCAACACTACCATTCGACATGTCAAGATTCAATCCGACAAAACCGCTCGACACTCGACGACGCTTGACAAATCTCGTCTTCTTCATCCGTCGACAGCGATACCAGATTTTCTCACAACGATTGCCAATTTTCAGCAAATTTTCATAAAAACGGCACTATCTCTAACCTTAGTTCATATACATATTCCATATTTAAGATATATAATGCGGTTGACAGTTACCAAAATGATCAATAACGAAAACATTATAACCTAATGAAATTTTCATGCCATTTAGAGAGAGATTAAGGAAAGTTGTTCTTATCAGATTTGCTCAGCTTCAGCTGTTGAAGTTGTTTCCGACAGTGAATTGTATGGAGGATTGACTGGTTTATTTGTTCTTTGTTTCGTTTACTGACTTTCTTTATTTTGGTCGGAAGAGGGAATTAATAAGCTTTTGGGAAAAAATTGATTATACAAGTATATTTGAGTCTTTTTGTTAAGAAAGTGTCTATAACATGAAAATTTTTCAGGATGTGTCTAAATTTCAACAAGGCTCCCTAATTGTGTCTATTTTCTCAATTTTTCCTAAACAAATACCCATTTCTAAGTTTCTATCTCCTGTATCAAACGACCCTTTAAATACAATTAAAAGTCGACAATCCGATGTAGCGACTTATATAAAAAAAATTTATTAGAGAAAAAAATAAAAATAAATGAAAGAAGATATACCTGGAGTAGGATTTTATCATTTAAACTGTCAAATCAAATTTTAAATTTTGAATTATATTTTAATTATAAGTCTAATATTATTGATAAATATTTTATTTTTCTCAAGTTTGGGTGACTGGGTGACCCGTAGGGAAATAATTTTGTTTCAAAATAAGGGTATAAAAGTTATAATTTGAACGTTTTGTATCAAAATAAAATTTTTTCAAACCCAGCCACCTACTCGTTTCGCCGTTGGATATGCATTCACATGACATTATCACTATCGACTACTATTAATAACTTTTAGAGGAAATGAAATTTTGCTGATTTATTATTATATTTTGAAAATTTTTATTTGAAAAGTTTGTTTCACTTTTTATACTTTTTGTTAATGGTTGTCCCTATCGACCATTGAGTTGAAATTGCTTTACTGGGAGGGAACGGAAGTTTTATGATAAATTGCATATCATTTCTGGGATGACTTAATGGCTTTCATTAAGCCACTTATTAAGTTATCATTTAGGATATGCTTTGTCAAATCATGAATACAAAACATGAACATATATAAAATATCCTGAAATTATTGAGGGATGGAATATGTTCTGTTGTATTCAATCATTATGTAGTTTTATATTTTATTAATGGTTTTATTGTTATGCTTTTTTTTTTTTTTGGGTGGTTGAAATTAATCATTAATTTGATACTATACTACAGAGATATTATGTAGAATATGTATCTCCTAAAGAATATAACAAGAAATATTGGCTAGCATATAATCTCTAAGACAAACACTTTATATGCTATAAATCTTGCTTAATATATATGCCACTATCCATAAACAAATAAAAACTAACTAACTAAATTTAATGAATGCCATCATCTACAGTTACAACAAAGATAATAAATTCTGAAAAGTTATATTAGGATTCATACATTGGCAACAGAAGCAGACAAGTAGTAAACCTGATAAGGAACAAACAATGTTGAGTCTAAGCAAGAAGCCAAATAACTCAAGCATCAGCAATGTTCAGCCATGGAGAAGCAGGGTTGGATGCTACAGAAACCAAGGTGGATAAGCTTCAAACTTGTCACTTACAACTCAGTACTGCAGCTCTCAATTAATGTTTGATGGCAAAGCTGCTGTTACCAAACTGATAAAAATTGAATATTATAGAAGAGATGAAAACTTTCAAATTGTATATTATGCGGAATGGTTACAATGGCGTAATACAGAGCTTTACAAGATAAGGGATAAAAATTTACATGAAAAATAAATATTACTATGATCTGTACAATCAGAGAAAATAGGAAAATAAATATTATGAGACAAATCTCCGTATCTCCAATATCTGCACGTCAATATGTGGTGCAACTCATGGCGAGTTTTCGAATCTAAGAAAAATTGTTGAGTCAATAAATAAATAGTTATCAATTTTAAGAAAAATAAATAAAGTAAGTTATCCATTAATTTTTGGAATAATACCATAATCAACCCCTGAAGTTTAGCTAACTATCATACGAAAAGTCTCTTATTTAAATATATTAGCCCGGTCTCTAACGTTTGTGTTTAAGCTTCATCCAGGTCCAACCAACAATTCTGTTAGCTTTCAAATTAACGTTTTAGGGTATTTTAGTAAAATGACATAATTTCATATTATTTAACGTAAAACTAACTCTTGAATTGTCTTTTCTAAAATATTCATTTCATATCACACAAGCATCACCATCCATAACCAGCATAGCCACTATCGCCACCATCAAATTCATTTAAATAAAAAAAATATACATTATAAAACTCCACCATGATAGCATCGAATTTTCCTCCATCATGAATACCCACCATCTCAACTCAATCACAAAGCTATTAAAAAAAAGAATCAAATATTCAAAATTAAATCCAGATTATTTCGACAATTATGTTTAAAAAAAATTATGCAAAAACTCTAAAACCCAAAACTGACATACTTTTCTTTCCCCTCACTAACTTCTTTAAAAATTTTCTCAATCTAAGAAAACATTCACAGACATTACGTATTGAAATAAAGCAACAAAAATAAAAACAAAAAAAAATTCTCAAACTGAAATTTTATAAAGAACCAGTAGCCAACCAAAGCTATGTTTGGAGATTGAGAGGTTGGAGTGAGAGAGGTAGCTGTGGGTGTGAAAAGGGATTGGATTTTCGATTGCGAAAAAAAAAAGAAAAACGAAAAGTTATAAAAGTAAGGGCAAAATAGTATTTTAAATTTTTTTCTCAGTTTTTACACAAACGAAATCTGTTGACTGGATCTGAATTAAGCTTAAACGTAAACGTTAGAGACTGCGTTGATATATTTGTATAAGAAGTTTTTCGTATGATAATTAGCTAAATTTTAAGGATGGTTTATAATATTATCCTATTAATTTTTATTAATATAAAAAAAATTTAAATCTCTCCTTGCTGACGATGATAAGAGTCAAAGTTGCTGAGTTGTTGGGCTGTGTGTAAGGCTACTCTTGATTAATTCCAAAGAGATTTTAATTATTTAATTAGCTAAACTTGCAAGTGTGAGTGTGAGATTCAACTAAAAGACAACAACCAACAAAGGGCTTTGTTATATTCAAATTTATAAATAATAGCTAGAATTAAAAAATGCCGACAATATCAAATTGCTTCGGCTTGAGGGATACCATACTAACATGAAATGAATTTATCTATTTCTAGATTCAACGCAAATGGACAAAATGTGGTATTGAAAATTATTAAGTTACAATGTTCTTGTCCGAGTTTATAAACACAAATTAAATTGGATGAAGCAAGCAACCTGGGCACTGCCTTCGGCGAAATATTTGGTTTTTATCGAATCACACTACAAAGTATTTTATTCTTCAAACCGGCCACTACTATGTTTAAAAATTTGATGATGATATGGTCGTTTTCTTTTCAAGTGTCAAGAGTTGGTCAGATTACAAATTCAATTTGAACTTGGCGGAGTTCAGGACTTGGGTAGTGTGAGAGTGAGAACTTTTCAATATATATAGATAAGAGAAAATAATTTAATTGAATATATAATAATTAGCAGTCAACTTTGTCAGTGTCACATGGCTTTTAATTAATATATAAATATAATATTTAGATGACAGATCATTAAGCTAGTTTTAATATTACGTTGAACAGTCTTCAATTTCTTGTTGTTTTTTTTTTAAGAAATATTCGATTGAAAGATCATTTATTAATTTAATAAAAGACTAATTAATTTTCAACCTATACAACTATGCAATGACATTGACATCTGCATTTTACTAAAAATATCAGTTACTTTTGCATATCAAAACGGCACATCAAAACAAACTCCATATGAACTACATAAATTCATAGATAGCTTATTAATTAATTTGTATCTCCAAATTAAATTGTAAAATGCAAAGATTTGAATAATAAGATGCTGTTATCAAATATAAAAGAGTAATGATATTTTTTTCTAAATTTTTGTCCCAAATCTCATTTCAAATAATGTGACAAATAATAACATTATTTACGATAATACGGTCAATGATATATATGATAATGCCACGTAACTTACCGCATCATTGGATATGAGATTTAGGATAGAAATTTAAGAAGAGTATTATTACTCGCTATAAAATTTAATTAGAAACTAAACAAGAATATTCATACACGAAGTCTATATATAAAATTCGTAAATAAAATTGATGTGATATCAAATAATAAAAGATGAATATAAAAAAATCAATATAATAAACACTTATGAGTAATAAAATATTAAATAAATGATGTCACGGTAATGTTATTTATAAATTTTATATATATAGCATTAATTATCAAACAATCAAGTGAATAAAATAATAAGACACGCGTTAATTAATTAAACATGGAAGGTCTAACTTGTTTACTTGTTTATTGACGTCGTTATGGGCCACAAATTTGAATCTTAACTTTGCAGATTGACCATCATGATTCACGGTGCATAGTTTGACTTATGGCGATTATTTTAGGTAATAATGCTCTTCCAATGTATTTTATATTTTAAGCTTAACACTACATGATGTTAATATGTTGACCAATCTTTATAATTTGACGTAATTGGAAAGGAATAAATATATAGGTTTATATAGTTTAATATATAACTCTCTCCCTAATCAAATTATTTGTAACTTAAACTTTTAGAAAATCTCACTTGATTCAATTTAATTTTATCGTTGATGTACAAATTCTAGGTGAATTGAAGGTATGCGATCGCCTGCAAGGGGTTGAGGGACACTAAAATTTTGTAGATAGAGAAGCTCTTGAAAAAGAAAATCTAGAAAGTGAGAGTTAAGGTAAGAATGTTTATACTTTATGCCTAAATAGAAGAATTTATATAGTTGCCATCATCCTAGAAACTCGATTCGTGGGCGCTAGTTGTTTCAAACTGTGGTGCTTCTTAGAGGTGACCATGGTCCTCTATTATATTCAAGGAGAATGTTAATGGGGTAATCACCCGTAAGAACAAAAATGCGTAAAATATGCGAGAATGGTCATCTCAAATATATTTTCCACGTAAAACCCATCATATCATGTGGGTTCATGGAGGTCTAATCGGCCCAGGGTGACCCCTCCCACTAAGGTCTTCTACCTAGCAATCTTCCATGGCTCGTGGCGATGGGTCCACTTTTAGAATGACTATAACAATTATTGATCTTTGCACTCTCGGATTTTTAGGGGTTTTTTTTTTTTTGGCTAATGCATAAGGAAATGTTATTTGTTTCACCTCAAAAAATCATAAAATTCAAAATCAATTTTATGAAAAATTAAATGTTTACATCACGTCTCTCCAAAATGATAACTAGCTTGTTTAAGAATGATAAAATGACGAATAATTAAGTATATAAATCTAACATTTAAGTCTCTAATACACTTTTTCAAGTATATGTGAATTGGATTCCAAGTCCTACAAATAAAATACTTATATTTTATTTTATCTTTTTAATTGAGATCAGGGAGATTCGAAAATAAACTATTTAGGTTTCTAATACTATGTTAAGTTCTTCCCAACAAATCTTAATTTTTTTTTTAAATGTTTTATTTAGGTATGACTAAAAATCAATTATAAATTGAGAGGGAGAGAAGTTGAGGAAGAACTGCAATTATTGTAGGAGTGCAAACTTTAACCAGTAAAGTTGTGACAAACATGTGTAAATTAAAAGATTGTTAGTTACAGAATCCACAAAGATGATGATCAAATAACACTTTAATTTTCCCACTATTAGTAATGATATGAAAACACTTTCATCCATCGGTTGTGGTACGCTTCTTTGATGGTGAAAGTGATATATGTACATTTTTTGATGGCAAAAAAACCTCTTTCAAAACCCAGAAAGAAAGATCGAGAAGCATCCCAGCACCGCCACCAATAAACACTTGGGATTTTTTAGCTTGCTAGTGCGCGCAGGATCCCATCCTGTGTTCCAAAATTTCATCATAATTAACTTAATCCATCTTGCTATCGCCACTGTCAAGAACAAATTTCTAAGAAATCATAATTGCAACTAAAATTTAAGTTTATAAATGTGAGTCTAACATAATTTTTGTGTATGCAAATGGAATAAAGGTTCTTAGGGAATTTTACAAAGAAAAGGACCAGAAAAGAAGAAATAGAATGGAGAGAAGATTGAGACTAATCAAGTGAAGGGTTTTAATCATGATGTAGCTAGTTGATAATTAAAATCTAGTTTCTTGAACTTTTATTCTTGGAAGAGAGCCCAAATTTTAGATTCCTAGCCCCTACTTTAAATAAAGTTCTTGGAAAGTTGTAGCAATCAAAGGGTTAAGGGTGAGCTTTAACTGCTCGAGCGCTCAATTTCCAATCTGAAATCCTTTTCTTAAAGAAAATGTCCGGCTCTTTGGCCTACATTGCCTGGCCAGAGGAAGCTGCAAAGAGCTTTCGAAATTGACCACTCAAATTGAAATATCAATAAACCAAAATTGAACGATACTTTCTGCTTTTCTTTTTTTTTTTTTTTTGGGTTTTTGGGTTTTTTTTTCTCTATATAGAGAAGAAAATATAACTACTAAAACTTTTGGCCGGTCTCACTCCAAACCCATTAATTGATATCATTTTTATGTCACGTTCTAGAGTCAGGTCAGAGTTAATAAACTTTGCCTTCGAAGTTGGGTCACCTTTCTAATTAATTCGCCTTTTGCCCGTTTGGTCAATATAACGTGGTTGAAACCTGCAAACTGCTTTTCCAAGCCTTAAAAGAATCAAATATTATGAACATCCACAAGAGTCCATTTAATCACCTCAATTATTTGATGCTGTGCAAGGTTTGATTTGTCTAAGTCAATGGGGGGTTATTCCACAAAATTCTGCCACGGTAATTATTGCTATATATATATAGAGAGAGAGAGAGAGCTTTCACATACTGTGATTGTACGTGTATATATATATGTGGAGAAGAAGAAGAAGAAGAAGAAAAAGAAGAAGATGATAATGATGAAGATGAGGACCACGTTCATGTTCATCTTTGTTTTATTAGACATATATTTGGCCGTGCCACCACCTTACATTATATTCCACACAATTATGATTCATGTCTTCTCCAACTCTTTGCCTTTCCAACAACCGCTTTTTGTTAGGTGATATATAGAGGTGTGTTTCAATTTAATTCTGAGAGGGAAAAATCAGCTCATGTAGATTCCTAATTATCTCTTTTTCCTTTCATTTTAATTTCTCTCAAGTAAAGCATCCATTGGGTTCCTTTTCAAAATGGCTTTTTGGGATTCTGGATAATTCCCAACCTAATGTGGTCTAGTCAAGAATCATTTTTTTTTCTTCTTGTTATTTCTCTAGGTTACTTTTCCCATTTCGCTAGCTTTTGCTAAAGGCTCATAAATTTTGACATGGATGGTCATGATCCCTTTTGAATGAATAGAGCCTCTTTTGATCCCCAAAAGAAAAGAAGAATAATCAACTTTTTGTTGCCACTTCTTGCTATGTAGGCAGTCTCCTATGCCAAGTTGATCTTTTCCTCCATTCCCTTTGGGTAACTCGTTGAATGAGAATGCCAAAGAATCAATTTAATTATAATTTTTTTTCTTTAATAAAACCTGAGGATATTTATAATCAAGAAAATTTGAATAAAGTTTGAGATTAAATTACTAGTTTAAAAGGGGTAATTTGGATACTATTCATTTATTAAAAAAAAAAACATATATTGCCTGGTAGTGTATTCCCATGGGCCACAATTTTTTTTCCCTCTCTCTAAACTATGGATTACTTTGACAGAGTTTCAAGTCTAGCTAGGATGTTTGAATCTTTACAATTAATAGAAGGGCCAAGTTAAAGAAGTACAATGGATCGCAGTCAATATGCATAAACTTTGATTTATTGAAATTCATTTAACTTCAATTACAGTGAATTCAATAAAAGCCAATATTTGTACCTGTCCATGACAACATACGAAAGAAACAAAAACATTAGACAAAAATAAAATTATTCCACTATATAAATTCCGGCCCTCGGTCTGTTCATATGTTGTTCAATCTTTTGATTATGTGATCTTTTAAATTGAAGTGCCAAATCTTTATTTTATCATAAAACGTTACAAAACTTTGCGAATGACCCACCACTAGTTTATGAACCAATGCAGCTAGAGCAATTATTTTTCTAGAGAATTGAGTACACTTTTGACTCCTCAAAGGTTTATAAGGTTGGATTGGAGAAATATAATATTTATAGCCCCACCTCACCTAACATATATGAAAATAGAATTTTATTTTCTATCACATGAGTTTTTAGAATTTTATGTACAATGTATCTTTTGCTCTTCAATTGTGTATCATATATAAGTCGTCAAAATAATAATAACCATACAAATTTATTTATGGTTTTATGGAAGTGTATGAAGATTTATAAGTGAATCAAGATTGACCCTCAAAATTTAATATGGAAAATGAAAAAAAAAAACTTTAGGATAAGTATAAAGGGAATTTTCATGATATGTTGAGGAGCAAGTTTACGTGAAAGCTTATCTAATCTCATATTAATATCAATTAAATTATACTGTAGAGCTAGCGATTACTACTGTTAATATTCTGACTATTTTTCTCTCAGGACAAAGATTATATATATATATATACACACTTATTTACTTATTTATTTCCTCTGGTCGGTGTAATTTCAAACTTTGCTCTTTTCACGATCATATTCACATCTACGGCGAAAGCTAATAATTTGGTACCCGCCTCAGCAGGAAAATAATAATAATAAAGGTGGTGGACAAGCTTTGATGAATTATAATCTAATTTTTCATTAAGCATTTTGCTGTGGTGACTGGTGAAATTGATTCTGGAACCACAAGCACCTGACTAACTGAGGAGACATTGGGCTAGCCCATTAATCCAATTGGATCCAAATCATTTGGTTTTGGATTGAAATTACAAAATTCTTACTGACGAGAGGAAAGTAGTCTGCAACTAGGAATGACAATTTGACCAAGTCAAGGTCGGATCCAAACGTTTAGGGTCGGGTAATAATCCGAAAAATCGAGAAATTTGGCCGGGGCCAGGCTGGGGGGGCCGAGGACTCGGAATTAAACTCGGGAGGTACAATTGAAATTTTAAAATTATGTAAAATAAAATTCATATCCCATAATTGTAATACTTACTTTTAGGCCCTTTTATAAATCTAAACCCATTTTTTAATTTTTTAAAGCAGCCCAACGCCCAAAGCCGAGCCCAACAACCCAAAGCCCAGCCAAATGCCATAATTTGAAAAACTAAATGAAGAATTGCTCCAACCACTTTTTGCATAAACTTATGAGTTTCCAAATACATATAGATATTAAGCCTAGCCTACGCCATAATTTGAAAAAGTAAATGAAGAATTACTCCCAACCAAGCTTGAACCAGCGCCCGCTTACAGATTCAAACAGTGCACTACCAATGGACTAAACCCCTCTTTGCATCAACTTATGACTACGAAAATATATATATTATATTAGAAAGTTTCCGAATTTTTAAAAAATTATACAACCCGGGTTTTAATATCGGTTTATTAAAAAACCTGGACCCGCCCGGGGTGCCCCGACCTCGAGAAAAAATTTTCGGGGAATTTCTCAAGGCCGGATTAAAAAATTGAAAGCCAGGGCCGGGGTCGGACGGTCCCCAACCCCCGGGTTTTGCCATCCCTATCTGCAAGTAAGAATTATATGGTTCAATCATAATAACCTTTAGAGTTATTTTATTCAGCCCCGTTTTTTAACTCTTTATCTCTCTTTTTTTTCTTTTAATTTTTAACAATCTTATCCTCAAATAAATTATTAAAAAAATCAAAAGAATTTTAGATGTATACAGTATAAGATTTAGGCATACTTGCGAATTATTGTTCATTAATGAGAAAAAAACAATTACAAATTTTCAAATCATGAGAGTTTAATATGCAAGAGAAAATGGTTTATCAAACGCCTTTGACAGTATTTGCAGTTGTAATGCTTCTAGAGGTGGCAATTTGTCCCGCGGGTCTGGGGCATCGGTGTGCCCCGCCGGGTCTGGGGCGGGGCAAGACCCGTCACAACAGTATTTTGGTGCGGGTCTGGGGCAAACAAATTTTGCCCCGGCCGGGGCGGGTCCGGGTCTGGGGCAAGGCTCTTGGACCCGTTGACCCGCCCCACCCCGCAAGATATAGGAGTGCATTTATAGTATTTTAAACTATTAGGACTATCAAATAATTTTTTAGGTTATATTTGTTAAATTTTTCATATATATGAATTCTTAATAATTTTACAAATAATAAAAATACTTTAATAAAAGTTATATTTTACTTAATAATTGACATCTTTAACATCAATTTGATCATGTTATAATGACAAATAAAATATTTTGTATTTTATGGTAATTAAATTTGTATAATATATACAATCTTTATATATATTATTAAGCACTAATTGTTATTACAATATTAGCAATATTATGTTCAAAATGTATACCTTTTATATAATCAATATATTATTTTCTAAATATGTAAATAGAAAATGATGAAAACAATTTTATAACCTTAAATATATGATTTATCGTAATTTAAATTAATTACTTAGATTATTAATGTTTCATAAATATATATAATGTTAATTAATTGGCATATGTCAATCATATTTTACTGTTATTAGATTGAAATTAAATCAACATGCTATTAAAAAAATTATTTAATTGTATTATCAATTATTTGAAAAATTATCAATTAGCTAATTTACAAGCAATAATACGCATTTTACATTATTTCTAATAGTGTATGTAATATTATTACTAATAAAATCAATTGGTAATTAATGATAATTAAATATTTGTATTTTATAGTAACTAAATTTGGATAATATATACAATCTTGATATAGATTACTAAGTAATAATTAAGTTATTACAATATTAACGATATTATTTTTAAAATGTATACTTTTAATATAATCAATATATTATTTTCTATATATGTAAATAAAAATATAATAAAAATAATCTTAGAACCTTTAATATATGATTTATCGTAATTTAAATTAATTAATTAAATTGTTAATATTTTATAAATATATATAATGTTAATTAATTGGTATATATCAATCATATTATTACCATTACTATATTAAAATTAAATCAACATGCTATTGAAAAATTATTTAATTGTATTATCAACTATTTAAAAAATTATTAATTAACTAGTTTACAATCAATAATACACTTTTAATATTATTTCTAATAGAGTATGTAACATTATTACTAATAAAATCAAATGGTAATTAAATATTTATATTTTATAATAATTAAATTTGTGTAATATATACAATATTATAATCTTGATACAGATTACTAAATACTAATTAAATTATTACAATATTATCAAGATTATTTTGAAAATGTATACTTTTAATATAACCAATATATTATTTTCTTAAATATATAAACAAAAAATGATAAAAATAGTCTTATAACCTTAAATATATGATTTATCGTAATTGAAATTAATTAATTAAATTATTAATGTTTTATAAATATTTATAATGTTAACTAATTGACATATGAATATGCCAATCATATTATTACTATTATTATATTGAAATTAAATCAACATGCTATTTAATTATATTACCAACTATTTGAAAATTTGTCAATTAATTAGTTTATAAGCAATAATATACTTTTAACATCATTTCAACATTATTACTAATAAAATTAAATAATAATATACAAACATTTTGATTTTAGTTTGAAGATATATTATTTTTATGATTGTTAAAAAATGATCATAATTATAAATAATATGATGAAAAATTGAGAATGAAGTTATTTGTAAATATGTAAATATTATATGGGGATGAGATTGTAAAAAGTATAAATTTTATAGGGATGTAATTGTAAAAATATAAATGTTAGGGGCGGGACGGGTCTGGGTCTCCTCAAATTTTTTTTGCCCCGCCCCGCCCCGCCCCGCTACGGGGCAATGGGACGGGACGGAGCAAAAATTAATTGAACGGGGCGGGGATGGGTTCCGGCCGCCCCGGACCCGCCCCGCCCCATTGCCATCCCTAAATGCTTCTCCATAAACACCCCCTTCTACAGTTCTCTGCTACGTCTGTATGCACAGAATTTGACAAATAAACAGCACCAAACAATGCCGTTAGGATAATGAGAAATTTTTCTTCCATTTCGTATATCTTCTCAATGGTGCTAAGAAGTTACTTGTTCTTCACATCTCGAACTCAAGTTGAGTGGACCTGCCAATACCCAGTTGGCAAAGCAAAGCACAACTCCTTGCAGCAGAAGTAAGAAGCCGTTTTATCTCCACCAAAGTAGTAATACCTAACAGGGGTTTTATGAAACTCATTTTCCCCTGAACTAGATTTCTTTTCGCCTTTTTGAAACCTTCACAACCTGTAGCGCTTTTTAGCCTTTTCATCAACGCCCAGTTGAGCAAATTTTCTAAGAAGCTCATCAAATTTATTGTTGACATGTTGAAAAGTGGCAGCAGCAGCAGTGTTACATTGATGATGATCCATTTTGGTTGAAAATTAACAGAGAAATATTAAGATAGAAATTGAAAGTAATTATATATATGTGCAATGATATACTGAAATAAAGTATTACTATATTTGTTTTTATAATTCTTTTATCTTTTCTAATAACTTTTATTTAGGGTAAAATTGTAAAAAATAAAAAATTAAAACAAAAGTAGGGTTGGAGAGTTGGATGGTGGAAGCTGAATAGAACTACTCATCTTGAAATCTTAGCCGATGCAATAGTTGGGGATTAAAACTTATTAATCAGTTTATTGACGGATCACGCATGTCTATAGGACATTAATTTGTTAGAAGTTTAAAATTATTTTTTTTCCTTGTCCATTAATCTAAGCTTGAAAAGCAACCAATTCTAACTTGTCCGGGTCATTTTCCTACATTAAAGGATCTCCCCACAGCATCAAAACTCTCATTCTTAACATATATAAACCAAAATCTAATCAAAATTAACAAATTGTAACTACTGCATGCAAACACACACAATATTGATTAGAAAACAATTAAGCCAATAAGCAAAAGCAAAGCAAATAAATTCTCCTATGGCTTATAATATTTATAATGGAAACTGAACTTCGTAAACTCAAGAAACTGCGCTCACTTCAAGTCAGAAGCTCCGCAAGTGCAAGGGAATCTGTAGACCTCGATGAGGAACGCAGGTACACGAGCTTGAAGGACATTATTCTGAATTCATCTCCCACTTGCTATTCAAGCATCAACGAGCAGCGTAGCTATGACTTCGACTCTTCCAATATCACCATTAAGAACCAACTTGTGAAGCGGGCAGCCTCTGCATACGTTCAGTCTGCCGCCATTCTAGCACCCCGGAACCAGAATTACTTTGCCAATGTCTGGGGTAAGCTAAAGATTAGAGCTGAAGTTTCATCTTCTTGCTGGAATGTTTACGTAAGGAACCCTTTACGAGCTTGTTTCCAGCCAATTTACAGGTTTTTGGCCTCCACAGTAGGGGTTGTGTGGAATAGGGTTACTCAGGTATCATGAAAAAATATTATTATATACATATATATACCGAGAGTTTGTTAACATGTGTCTTTAAAACATAACGTTGAAGAAGATTTTTGACGACCTAATAATTAAAAATGATAATAGCTAATTACTTTACAGTTCAACATATCAAATGATATCCTTATTCAAAAAGTTTGGTGTCAAAATCTTCGTTAACGTATGTTATAAAGGTATAGGTTAACATGATTCATATATATGTAACATTTGGGTGATACGTAGAGTACTTTATAATCTGAAGTATATGTGATACCTTTTGTTGTTATTTTTTGTTTAATTCACCTCCTCTTTTCTTGTTGATCTTTTAAGTTTCCATTTGCTAATTGGGAGAATGTTGTAGATTAATGTGTGTAAAAGATGTTATTTGCCGTTACAGAGTTTCTAATTAATTGAAAGTGGTTTTAGTATGAGAGAAAATGTTGGTAGAGCTTAATTTGTGATCAATTGTTTTATGATTTGTAACATTCACGTGTTTTAAATCATGAACAAAAAGTGCAATATAATAAAATCTTTTATGTTAGTTATGTTATTAATTACATAGCTGCTAACTCAATTTCATTGCTGTGTGCTACATATAAACAATATTATATTGTCTGGTAAGAACAAGAAAACAAAAAGAGCAGAAAGAGGGTTCTGATTTCTTATAGATTGCTCTTTTAATATAATAGTTGAAATTGACCCAATCCTCCCTTCATGTTCAAAGAATATTGGTCAGAAAGCCATCTAAACATCCAATGGACAAGTTGATAAGCTTGGAAAGAGGCCTGCTAAGTACTTTAAATTATAAGTTCATGTCCTTCAATCTCGTCACTTCTACGAAACTTTTGGCCCTGATTGAACTAGTTTGCAATCAGCAGTACATTGCTTATATGTACTTAGGAATTGCAAAACGTTATTTTTTAACCAGGACGAACAAAGTACAATATTATTCTTAGTTCAGCTAAAAATGATTATTTGGATCAATTATATCTTTTAGAAAAAAATTTCTCTATAAATAAACAAAAATTTCCCCTTACCATATAGATCATAACCTTAAAGACTACCAATTTACATTCCATACACGCAATTGGCCTTTAAAGGCGCAAAGGAGCAAAAACGGAGTAAGTTTAAAAGATGTACTGGACAACTCAATGTGCCCGTCGAGGGGGAAAGGGTAAAGAGTTAATATTGGAAAATGAATTCTGTGGGATCTTTGACCAAAGAAAAATTGATAAATTAAATAAAAAATATATATAATAAGAAGAATTATTGTTGGATCGTATCCTAGGGATGAGGATAAAGAACAGAAAAACAAAGGCATAATCTGACGGCTTGTCACTGTCCCCTATAAAAAGGACAAACCCTTGCTCACACCCCTCTGACTCAGTAACGAAAGGGATTGACTCAGACTGGACCGTCAAACGACGGCGTTTCAGTCGTTCCTTGTCGGCTTGTCGGTTTTCCTCTCCTTATTCGTTACTCCCCTCTCTCTCTCTCTCTCTCTGTGAAAACGCACCGTACAGACGCTCACGCGTTTAAAGAGAACAGAAAAAAAAAGTGCAGGCTATTACAAAAACAAATAAACCTGCATCTGCAATACTCTGCATGCTAAATTACAAATTACGAATACCTGTCCCTCCTCTCTCTCTCTCTGTGTCTGCGTGAGAATCCTTTTCTGTTGGGATTTTTATAGGGCACTGCCCTACATGGGCCCGACCCCCATCATATATTATGAGACGTTTGACCGGCACGTGCTTCGCGCGTGCCTTCCCCTTGGCTATATATAGAAAAGTTGAAAATATTAACAACCCTCCCCTCCCTCTCTCACTCACTTATTTCCTTCCTTCATCGTCCCTTTGCAAAAGTATTACAGAGAATGCAGGTTGCGAAGAAGTCGGCGATCCAGATGGCCAACGCCGTGGCAATCGGCGGCGGTGACGCGCCTGCACCTCCGACAATGAAGCTTGACAACACCTACGAGGTAGTGAGCCAGCTGGCGTCGAGTAACGCGGTGGTTTTGTTCAGCATGAGCGGCTGCTGCATGTGCACCGTGGCAAAGCGCCTCCTCTTCAGCCTCGGCGTGGGACCGACCATCGTGGAGCTGGACCACCATGCAGCCGGACCCGACATCCAGAGCTTCCTGTTCCGGCTTGCATCGGACGGCCAGCACCAGGCTGTCCCTGCAGTGTTCGTGGGTGGGAAGTTCCTGGGCGGGATCGAAACTCTGATGGCCTGCCACATCAATGGCACCTTGATTCCTCTCCTAAAAAACGCGGGTGCGCTTTGGCTGTGAGCTTAATGAAGCTTTTGTCTTCTATATTATTATTCTACAGTGTCGTCACAACACAGTTCGTAGCTAGCTGGTTTGTACAGAGAGTGATCATAGCTAGAAGGAGGATGAGCTTTAATTTAGCGGAGATTAATTATTACTTTTCTTGTTCTTTTGTTCCCTTTTCATGAAATTAACTAATGAAAACGCAATTACATATCATGAGTTAATTTTAGATTATATATATCTTTATTACAAATATAATATTGCTCGTTGTCATGTCTCTTACTACAAATAAAATCTTACAAGTTTCCGGAAAATATGGTGGTGAATATGAAGCACCCTGCAGGCAAAGACTTATACATAATAAAAATGATGTTATTGGTAAGACAGTGAAAACGTCATGTCGTACCGGAAATTAATGTTTGAGAGGATGTCATTCGAAACTGCAACTAATTCTCCAACGGCATCTAATCTTTCAATAATTAGGAGATAATGGATCGAGTTAATGAATAATTATTGATTTGGAGTTAATGACTAATGTTTGGTGCATGCCTCAATATATCTCTCGATCGCTCCTACTTCCATCTTGTTTTAATTAGAGAGTAGTAGTGTTCAACTAATCAGACGTTTCCGACGCTCACTTAGCAGTTAGATGAATGGATGGGCATCAAGATTAATCGCTATAATTAGATAAATATCAAAGTTATAATTATCCATAAATACTACTTTCGCACACTTGTAACGTTATTTGATACATATGATGCAAAGGATAAAGAAAAGATCGATGGTCGGTGCATCCTTCAGACTAGTCAGGGAATCGATTCGTTTAATTCAGAAACTTGCATGAACAAATTATACAAGCATTATTTTCATTCTTTTAACTTGAAGATGACATCCCTCTATGCAGCTTTTTTTTTTAATGATACTGCAGCATGCAATGCATATATTAATTTGGACGTTACTTTTTTTGTAAATAAAAAAGAAAAAGAAAAGTCTCACTTTATGACTTATGAGATTTAACCAATATTGTAATTATCTAATGTGATTACAAAAATAATTAACCATCAAAAATATATCATGCGTTTGGTAATACAATTACACGGTTTAGTTTAATAACCTTGATTCCAATATTGGAAATGAAAGAGAACGTACATATCACATGCATGTTTATAAAGTGAGAGAGGCATGCAGATTAGCAGATATATGCGGTTGCAGTTGGTACGATATTGGATAAGGCAGCGCTGCAGGAAAAGAGAGGAGACATACATTATTACAAATTGATAGCAATCGCTTTCAATTTCGTTCCCAGATTTTACCGAAAATCAGGCAGTGATATCATAGGTAAGATATGAAAATTTTGACCATTGTTTTCTCATTTCCCTAAACAGAATACATGTGACCTTCAATTTCCCTTCCAACCCTAACATCTCACTTTTTCTGTTGTTTTTTCTTTCTTCTTTTTTTGTTTGACTGTTGGTCAAAATCTTCTTTCTCTCCCCCATTATGAATCATTATCATATTCTTTAATCACTGCACATATAAGTTAAATGGATATATTCAACACAAATTACCTGTTATATGTACGTGATATCATATAATGTAATAATATATAGGGAAAGATAGGAAACTAACAAAGAAATATAAAAGTAAATGGTATGATAATCTGTACAACTTTCACATCAGTTCGTAACATTACGTACTTTTATTAATTGTCGGTTCACAATAATGATAATCTAGTAGTTTATAAAAATAAATGATATGTGGATCTTAACTTCCTCATATTTAATGACCAAAAATCACATTAATATAATTTGTGTTCAAATAGAAGTTGGAACATAAGAAAATTGTAGTAAGTACTTGATTTCCTATGCTGATGAGTTACAAGTAAACTCATACGGTATATAAGGATAACATGTTAAAAAGAACCTATTGTACAACCTTCTATTTTAATTCTTGTGAAAATTTCAAAATGATCCAAATTTAAATATGAAATACAAAAATGATCTAGACATTAAGCATTTGTATACTATGAATTTGTTTGAGAGTTCGATAGTATCCAACAGATGTGTTGAATAACGTCCGGCAGTGTTTGACAATCTGACAATTACATTGAGTGTCAGATATAGTTATTGTATGCAAATTTTTTAAAATTTGTTTATTTATTAAAGGGACCCTCTAAATAGTGTCATTTTTTAAATTTTCCTATAATTCTTCTATTTTATTGACTATATTATTGAACAACTTAAACCCTAATTTGTATTTAATATTAAACTCTTCAATATATATATATTTTTTCTTTAATTGTTAAATTTGTATACTTAAGTGATTAAGAAAGAAACTGATCTTAATATATTAGACGACTCATAAGCTTAAGTAGTTGTCGTTTAAATGACAGCAAATATCTAAACTTGAACGGTTGCAGTTGCAGTTGAAAGACAAAAGATATCTAAACTTAGAAAGTCTTAGGGCCCGTTTGATTGGGCCACTAAAATCTGAATCCATTCATATTTAAAAGGTTAAAAAAATTTTGTACGTTTATTTTTACATCTAATCACTTATTTTCAGATAAAATTGTCTGAAAATAAACAGTGAAAAATTGATCACTTTTTTTCTTCTAAATGTCTGAAAAATTTGAAATGTCTAAACTATCCTCTTGTGATAATTTTATTTAGGGGTGGCAATCGTATCGTGTCGTGTCGACCCATTTAATTATTCGTGTCAAAACATGAAACCCAAACCCACCCGATTATTAAACGTGTTACCCACGTGTCGTAATCGTGTCATATTTAATTCGCATAATTTACTTAATTGTTTAACTTAGTTATACATAATATATTATATTCTCTATATTTAAATCAATTAAAATTATTTTTAGAATATAAACCATTGTTAGTATAAAATATTATTAAAATCATCATAATTTATTATTTTATAAAATAATTTATTTTATAGTATAAATATTTCAATTTTATAATATATATATTGTAAGTAGGTAATAATTTATATCATTGAATGAATTTACATATTAAGAATGTACAAAATATATTTAACTATTCGTGTCATTAAACGGGTTGGCGTGTTGAACACCTTCAACACTAACCCGACCCATTTATTAATTGTGTAACGTGTTCGTGTCGTGTTCGTGGGTCGTGTCAAAAATTGCCACCCCTAATTTTATTCCATAAAAACTCTTTATATTCAATTACTAAAAGTTATATAATTAATAAAAAATATTTCATATTAAAAATAAAAATATATTAACATTAAATATTTTATTTTTTATTTAAATTATTTATTTTTTGTTTTAAATAAAATATTTAAATAATATAATATTACTTATTGCATTACAATTGAAATTTTAATTTAGCAATTAACTTATGTATGTATATGATTTAAAATATATAAAAAGAATAATTACAATAATATAATTTATTTAATAAATATGAATTGTTTAATAAAATTAATATAAATAAAAATTTGACTTGTTTTACATGCATTGGTTAATAAAATTAATATAAATAAAAATTTAATAATATAATTTTAAAATTTGACTTGTTTTAAATGCATTGGTTAATAAAATTAATATAAATAAAAATTTGATGTAATAAATTAATTGAAAAATAATTAAAGCATATAATTATTGATAATCTTGACTTATATCAAACAAAATATAAATATATTGGTTTTTATAATAAATAAGCTTAATAATTTATTACTATATTAATATTTCAATTTAATTTTGTAAACTATTTATTTTACACATATTTAAAGCCATATATTTTAATTTCCATAACAAATATAAATATTTCATTTTTAAAAGATTGTAATAAATGTAACATTAGTTATTTGAATGAAAAAAGAATTTTGATTTAATTTTAAGAACCTGCACAAATGTAATATAAATATTTTATATTTTTATTATAAGGATAAAAATATCATATTAAAAATAAGATGCACTCTTACCACTTTTTTTAAGTGGTATGTAAAAGAGTAAACAAACATCTTATTAAGTGGTATAAATTAAGTCGTAAAAAGTATTTAGATCTAAAAAGTGTTAAGTGATTTAAACAAACACCACCTTAGTTACTATTTTGGATCCATGAAGCTAAGGATTATACCGAGACAATACAAACTGAAGAGATACAGCAATATTTAGGGTATTTAGAGAGTTCCTTATCATAGAGGTTCATTCGTGTGATTTGATCCAAGCTTTGATGCAACCCAATGGCATAGCAAAGAAATGTGAATATTAGATGAAAAATATTTACATTAATTCAATGCATTTCCATCGAAATTCAATTATATCTAGGTAAAATGATTTATTTATCTTTTTAAATTTTAAAGAAGATGAAATATTTAATATGTAATCAAAAGCTTACATGTATAGACAATAATATGTGTAATTTTAGGATTGTGATAATAAATGTTTAGAATTGGGGCCTAGTTAGAAAAATGCAGGAATTAAATAGAATCACTCGTACATTAATTATATTGGAAACATCACTCACCTTTCCGTAGTGGTGACGGAGCTAGAAAAGTAAACCAGTGGGGGCAATTGAATGTATATATAAAAATAAAAATATAATATATAATATATAGGTTCTCTTTTTTATATTTTATTACATAGTTAAAATATATTATACTAAATATTTGATAACTAATAAGAAAGTAATTAAGATTACATATTAATCTTAAAAGGGAAAATTAAAAAAATGGACATTTTTAGGGGCCTTAAGTGAAATTTAGACACATTCTGAAAAATTTTCATGCAATAGACACTTTCTTTGAAAAATGACTAAAATACCCTTTAAAATTCAATTTATTCCTAAACCTTTTATTTCTCTCTTTCCTTCACTTACCTCTTCCTATTTCTATAACTGTGTCCTATTTCCATAACTGTCTGTTGTTGTTCAGCTTCCAATACCCCTCGACACCGTCGAAAACACAGCAAGAGGAACGAGAAACTTATCATGTGTTTGGGGATTTGGGGTAGATTTTAGGGATTTTGAATTTGAAGATTTGAGTTTGGGCTCGTATTTTATATTTATTTTGTGTTTGTGGGGCTAAACGAAGTATTATTTGGTTGATTTTTTTTTTGTTTGATGTATGTAAAAATGGTGAAAACTGACGCGTTTTGTCGTGACGAACAGAACATTCGACATTTCGAGTCTTGTCGGATGCTTCAACCAACACTCGTCATTATCGTCAGTGTTCACTCGACACTAGACATAACGTGTCGAGTCTTGTCGGATACACGGACCGACACTCGATATAACGTGTAAAGTCCGGTCGAATGCACATACCGACACTCGCCATCAGGGCATTTTCGAAGACTCGACACGTTATGTCGAGTGTTGGTCCGTGCATCCGACAAGACTCGACACATTATGTCTAGTGTCGAGTGAACATCGACGATGATGGCGAGTGTCGGTTGAAGTATTTGACAGGACTCGACATGTCGAGTGTCCTATTCGTCACGACGAAACGCATCTTTTTTTTTTAAGTTTGAGTCTCAAAGGATATTTTAATCATTTTTCCAAAAAAGTGTCTATGGTATGAACATTTTTCAGAATGTGTCTAAATTTCATTTAAGGCCCCTAATTTTATCTATTTTTTCAATTTTCTCATCTTAAAACTCATCTCTTTTTGTAATTACCTTTTAGTTTTAAGAATATAATACTAAAATGTTCGTCTTATAGTTAATTTAAATTGATAATAAACTTGATAATCAATTAAAAAATAATAATTTTTTTTTTCAAAAAAAGGTGCTATGTTCAAAACAAATGGTTATTACTTGCAATTTAACTTAATAGATTAAAAGTATTTATACTTTAATTAACAATAAAGATAAATTATATAAAGATATAGGAGTTCTAATATAGATAAGTCGGTAGACCTTGTTAACAATTTAGATAATGTAGTTTTATATTTTAAATAATGAGTTTGTTGGGTTAAAGGTTAGCATATTTTGTAGGAAGGGATTTGACGAATATGTTCATAAGTTTGGGGGGAAAGCAGTATTGATAAAGCTAAAATGGACCATTATGAACTTTTAAAAGCAGATCACATCGGACTCAATGGGGTCAATTGGCCCCCCTCGTCCCCATGCGGCTACATCCCTGTTCCAGAGGTTTACTAAAATGCCACTTAGCTCTCATGGTTAAATTAGTAGAAACCTTCCTTACCATTCAAGTTAAAGTAATTTGAAAAATTAAAAATAATAAAATACCCATATTACCCTTATCATACAGAGTAAGGAGAAGATTTTTTTTTTGCCTGAAATCTAAATAGGTCTGAATTAAACTGAAATCTGAATAGGTCTAAATATAAAAATCTGAATAGTATGTTTGTTTTTTTTTTATATTAATATATTAAAATGTCTAAAAGCTATATATATATATATATATATATATATATATATATATATATATATTTGCATGCTAAATTTTATTATAAATTTAATTTATTTAAATATATATAATTTAGTGAAGAAGGGTTTTTTTCTTTTGTAAAAGAATTTGATATATAAAAAAGCTAAATGACAATAAAATAATTTTAAAAATATATAAAGAATCATAATATATAATTGAAAATAAATAATAATGTTCCAAAATTAAATTATTAGTTTATTAACAAATTTGTCATAAATCAATTTTATAAAGGCATTTAAGAGAATTAGAGCATTAATAAATGATTCAACCATTTGCATTTAGATAAAAGCGGCTTTGTTTATTTACATTTTCAAAATTTTATTTTCTGAAAATACACATTTTCTAATGCATTTAAATCAATATCAACCACATATCATTTTTAAAATTCAAAAAAATTTAAAACTAACCATACATTCTTTTAAAATTTCGAAAACAAGAACTCAAAAAACACAAACATACACAACCTAATATTTTTAGCTTTTTTATTCAGATGAAAATGTCTTAGGGAAGTCTGAATTTAATTTATTTTCAGACTTCAAATCTTTTCATGATGATTTTTTTTTACTTAAGATTCAATTTAACACATTTTCATCTAAATAAAAAAGCTAAAAATTCTAACTTTTATCTGAATTCAAATGTCTAAATTATTTGTTAGTAATTTACTTCTGTTAAATGTCCTTATAAAAATTTAGTTAGACTAATTTGTACATAGCTTAATGTTTTAATTTTGAAAAATTATTATCTATTTCTAATTTTATATCATGATTCTATATATTTTTAAAATTATTTTATAGTCATGCAGCTTATTTATATATCAAATTATTTAAAAAAATAACTTATTTCCCAACTATACACATTTAAATGAATTAAATATATAAAAAATTTTGATATACAAATACTTTTACTATGTAGAATAAAATCACAAGTGAAAATGATATATATAAATAGGGATATATGTGTAAAATCATTATTTTTTAAACATTTTAATTCAGGTGTTAAAATAAAAAAATAAACATAACATTCAGATTTTTATATTCAGACCTATTCATATTTTAGTTTAGTTCAGACCTATTCAGATTTCAGACAAAAGGAAAAAAATTGCCCCATTAGATTAAGTCTTAAGTAAAAAAAAAAAAACATTATGAAAAGATCTGAAGTCTGAGAATAAGTTAAATTCAGACTTCAGACCAAAAAATAATCAACCCTTAAGCTTTTTAATAGATAAAAATATATATTTCCTCATATGTTTAGAAATTAAAATTACATATTAACAACCCAAACTTTTTGTTAATACATATATTAATATTGTTGCCTTTATATAAGAAATATTAATTTCTAAAGCATGTAGGGGGTTTTTTTTTGATATGAAATGTGAATTTGACTATATTTTTGAGGTATTTATTTTTTTGACTTAAGAATTATTCTATGATAATTTTATCATAATAGAAAAAGCTAAATATTTTAACTTTTATATAAATGCACATGTGTAAATGGTTTATATATATCATCTCTAATTCTAAAAAATAACCCTATCTAATTCATTTAGTACATTATATGACTTTTATAAAATAATACATATTTAAATATATACATATATAATTGTGATATAAATTATTATTTTATAATAATTTATAAATATAATATAATAAAATAAAATTTAAATATTTAAATATTATTTTTCAAAATATTAATTTATAAATATTTTAATATTTAAAAAAAGCAAAAACAACATCAAACAACAAGAAAATATTTGTCAAAATACTAAATCTAGACATTTTAATTCCAATGTTAAAATTGATAAAAAAAAGAGAACATACCATTTAGATTTACATATTCAGATTTTTATTTAACTTATGCCTATTTGAATTTAAGGCAAAAAAATTGCCCCATAGTCAAAGTGATTTCTGCACTGACAGAAGCTATCAACAAGGGTGGTTTATCGTGCATTTCTAAAAGATTGGTGTCTGCTGATTAAAAATGTGAAACTTTGCTTACGAGTAATGAAGTAATAAGACTCCGATTTTCACTACGGATCATATTGGAAGTCTATTACAGCCCAATATATTTGAAAGTCAAGAGAAGCCCATAATTTAGGGGAACCCGAGCCCAGCCCAAAGTTGTTGTCGTGGTCTTCGCTGAACTGGCGGTCGTCCCGTCCCGTCCCCCGATTCACTCTGTTACTTGTTTTGTTTTCCTTCCCATTGTTTGTTTAATTAAAATATTTGAATTCAAAGATCAAAAACCTTCCACCATAAGAATCAACGCCCATCGTTTTCTTATTGCATTTTCTTCAATTAAACCTTATAAAATCCAACCACTTTCTAAATCTCAGTATACTTGCTTCCGTTTTTTTCCTCAACCTTCTTTTATTTTTCTTTCGTTTTCTTGGATACCAAACAAGCGCGTAAAGATTTGCTTAAGGTTTAGGGAGGAAGAGATTCTAGTTTGGTTACGGACATTTAGCATTTGTAATGGTGGAATCAGAGGTTGAAAAGAAGAAGACTAAGGCGAAAAGTGACAAATTCCGATGGAGATTATTAGTCGGTGCTTTGATCGCCCTAGTGATTGCGACAGCTATAGCTTATGCGGCAAGTTCGCCAAATTTGTGTCCTTTTCGAACAAAGAAGACGACGACGTGTCACTGTGGTCAGGTAGATTTCCTTTGCTTCTCTGCTTGCTTGCTCACAAAATGTAGCAAAGAGATTGAGGAAATCTCGATCATTGCTTTGCTTTTTATATTATTTTATAGACTTGCAATAGCTAACTGGAACCTCATCAAAAGATCACGATTAGATGTCGAAGTGTTGTCGTTTTATATATTTATTGTCTTGTTAGTCTGATTCAATTTTCTTACGTTGAGTTCACCAGGATAAACACAAGTACAGTGGGGTGGTGGAGGATTGTTGTTGTGATTACGAGACTGTAAACCAGCTTAATGAGCAAGTGTTGCATCCTTCGCTGCAAGAGCTTGTGAAAACCCCTTTTTTCCGATACTTCAAGGTTTGTTTATTGTCTTGTACGACAAGTAGGCTAATTTTATGAATACTGAGATGCTTCGTTTGCATGCTTATGCTAATTTTATTACTACCAAGATGCATCGTCTGCATAAATATATATATATATCCTTCTTAAGTTTTATAAACATATTAGTTAATAAACATTTCTTAAGAGAAATTTTAGCTAAGGTGGAACTTCTTCGTGTAAATTTCAATTCTGTCATTGGATCCTTGTGGACATTTATGTGAACCAATTTAAAATTAAAACTTCAAGAGATGTGAATTCTTTCCCTTGCTTTCACTAGGTTATTTGACATTGTGAATTCTTAAAACCAAACTATTGTTGGAAGTAGTTATTATAGATTTTTTTTCAGTGACATTGATGTGATGTAACCCATTCTGAGATGATTGATTTGTCTATTTTACGTGGTAGGTTAAATTGTGGTGTGACTGCCCCTTCTTTCCTGACGATGGAATGTGCCGTTTGCGGGACTGTAGTGTTTGTGAATGCCCTGAAAGCGAATTCCCTGAACCATTTAAGAAGCCCTCGAGTCGTGGCCTTTCATCGGAAGATCCTGTCTGTCAAGAAGGGAAGCCACAGGCTGCTGTGGATCGTACCCTGGATAGCAAGGCTTTTAGAGGCTGGACGGTAACAGACAACCCTTGGACAAATGATGATGAAACTGACAATGGTTAGTCTCAAAGTTTATTCCAGAACAGGCTGGAACTTCTTATTGTCATTAGACGATCATTATCGTGAATTGCTACTTTTCAAGCCTGGTTTCTTTTTTTTTTTTTAAATAAATAAATAAACGATAATCTCTATAAATACATTTAACACTCGCGACTATATTAATTGTTAATACTGCTTTGGGGATTAGTGGGAATGCCTACATCATGATTGTCTAAGAAATACTCCTTTTTTTGTCGGTCTTTGCATAAGCAGATTAGTAACCTCATTGTTCATCAAACTTCAATACTGAAATTGTTGTAGCAACTGATGTTGATATTTCATGTGCAGCTGATATGACTTATGTAAATCTCCAACTGAACCCTGAACGCTATACTGGCTACACTGGCCCCTCAGCTAGAAGGATATGGGATGCTATTTACTCGGAAAACTGTCCCAAATGTGATCTCTCTCTCTCTCTCCCCCCCTCTTTGCATGTTAATTTAAAGCCAAAATAGCCATTCTTCTTTTGTGTATTTCTAAGAATGTTGTTGTTCTAAAGGACTGCTGCTGTATATCCTACTTGAAAAATCTGAAAAATGGTCCTTATTTAGTTTTAGTTTTCTGATGCCCGTTGTCTAATCTTTTTATTAGGACACGGGGTTCCCAGTAAATTTGTGATATCTCCCTCCACAAGGACCCTTCCCACCCAGTCACATTCTCGCTCTTCTTTGCTCATATTGAAACTTTTGGGAGTCAAAATCATCAAATATACTCCCTCTGCAAACGTCTCTTTTTATTTTTTTACAGAGCTTTTATTAGATATTGGTTTTCTGATGGTTGCTTAGGATGCTGCACGTTTACCCTAAGACATGTGGTCTTTCATCGTGTGATGTTTGAAATTAATTTAACGATCTTGCCTGAGAACTATTGATTAGACTCTTGTGTCCACTATTTCATTTTGGCTGAGGGAATTTTGATTGAGTTTCTGTTGTGCTAAGTTAGAGGACACTGATGAATTACTCATCCTTACCATAACAAATCTCTTGCTGTTTTTCTACTGCATGTGCAGATCCATCAGAAGAATTATGCCAAGAAGAAAGGATATTGTACAAATTGATATCTGGTCTTCACTCCTCTATTTCGATTCATATAGCTGCTGATTATCTGCTTGATGAAGCTACGAACTTGGTATGAAATTCAGCATATTCCTTTGACCATTGATTTCTGATAGCGCAAATTTGCAAATTTTGTGCTTTATCAGTACCCTCCTAGTCTTGGTACACATAATTGCGGAGAATGACTAAGCCCATTGTTTTCTGATTTCAGTGGGGCCAAAATCTGACATTGCTGTATGATCGAGTTTTAAGATACCCTGAGCGTGTCAAAAACTTGTACTTCACATTCCTCTTTGTTCTCCGAGCAGTGACGAAGGTGAGAATCAACAGTCAGTAAGAATCGGATTTTGTTTACAGGAATGGAGTAACTTTTCTATAATATTCGTATTTTTAGTTGTATAGTTGACATGATCTTTAGTTTCTTCAAAGATGAAGATTGATTGCAATATCTTCTGATTGCATTTTAGGCAGCAGATTATCTGGAACAGGCTGAGTATGAAACCGGTAACCCTACAGATGACCTGAAGACACAGTCCCTAATGAGACAGCTTCTTTATAATCCCAAATTACAAGCTGCATGCCCGCTACCATATGATGAGGCTAAGTTATGGAAAGGCCAAAGCGGACCTGAACTGAAACAGAAAATACAAGGACAATTTAGAAACATTAGGTTTTTCTCAAATCCTTCTTAATAAATTGTTGTTACTTTCAAAACATGATTTCTTTTTTCCTTTTATTTTTAATGGTGAAACTTAAAGTTAAAACAGATATTGAGAATGTAGTTTGAGTGTTATTGACATTCACTAAAACGGACTGACAAAGTTTAAAATTTTGTTTTGGTATCAAATATAGAAGTCCAAACTCTTTATCTTTTACCTTTTCTCTTGATTGTTCTCTGTTCACTAGATAAACTGCTAAATGTACTTTTTTTCCTACTCTGGTTTTCCACCTTCCCTTAAATTGCATTATAACTACTTCATTAAGCTTGTCCCCGTTGCAATAATGTAATTTTTTCCATTTTTATTGCAGTTCATTGATGGATTGTATAGGTTGTGAGAAGTGTCGACTTTGGGGGAAGCTTCAGGTTCTTGGTCTTGGTACTGCATTAAAAATTCTCTTCTCTGTTAATGGTCAGGAGCAACGGGGTCAAACTGTAAGTACCCTTTCGCACTATTGACTCAACTGTATTTTCTAATTTCTTTTTTCTGGACAACCAATTTTAAAATATTAACTGTAAAGTAATTTACTTCCAACAATATTATTAATATTTTTGCTCAAAGAAGTCTTCTTGAAGCTGTTAAACACATTGTTGGATACTTCTTTACTTCAAATAACAGTCGTAGTAAGTGCTAGAGGAAAAGCTTAATACTTTATTACATTTGAAACAAAACTGAATTTTTGTATGCAACATTTGAACCTTAAACTGCTTCATTGAAATCCCATCCCCTTAATGCATGGGCAGCATTTGAAGCTAGAACTACTTCATTGAATCCCAGCCCCTTAATTCATGCTTTTTACCTTAATACGTATTTTGTTTGAACTCTCTATATAAGCCATGTGAACAGAGGCTGTGCCTCTATTGATGTTATTTCCAATTAAAACAGCATTTAATGTTGCTTGCATTGATATGACCAGTACAAACTTTAGTGCAGCAAAAGTTCAGAATTCCCAAGTTGTCTTCACCCCTTTGAGTCTATTATTATTGCCAACCAATGTAAACTAGTGTAAAGATGAATTGTGGAAGAATCCATCGCATTCCAATGAAGCAAAGCAATTCGTCTGTGCTCATGTGGTGCCAATACTTCTAGCTACTAGTAATTGGTAGAAGTCATCAAAACAAATTTTAATTGGCAACATCTGTGTAATTATTATCTTGTTTCATGCTGAATTTTTGTTGCGTTGACCTTCAGCTACAGTTGCAGCGGAACGAAGTGATTGCCTTGATGAATCTTCTGAATCGATTGTCAGAATCTGTCAAATTTGTTCATGAAATGGGACATGCTGCAGAAATGATGGTGGAAGCACAGAATTATTCACCTACAGCTTCAAGTTGCATACTCCGAAGGATGTGGGCATCTATAATCAAACATAAGTGAGATGCTGGAGCCCTGCGATATGGATAATTTTGTTTCGCTATCCCAGATGCTAAGCAGTAGGCAGAGTTTTTCACATGTTTATAGAGAGTCAGCTTCAGAAGGCCATACATTTCTATAAATTAAATTATACTCGATTGATAGGAGAGCTGAATGGAGTTTTAGCCAAAAAAAAAAAAAAAGCCAATATAATGTATACAACAGACACGTAATTTATGTCATGTTTTTTATTAAACTGTATTTTGCTGGTTTTGAACACTTCTACCTCTTTTCATTTAAAAAGTTTGAAAAGAAGAAATCTAAGCCGCACTAAGGGCATGATCTTTTTTTTTTTTCACCATGTTGAATTGTTACATTATTCTACAGAGAATTAGAAACAACGAGCAGGTTTGTTGTATTCGTATTTACTTTTCCACGATGTTAAAATGTTAAATGTGTGTTTTGTCAAGATATGAAAACTGGTGGCTGACCACTTTCGTAAGCCTAAAGTGAGGATTATTTTATATCGGGTTACACTCCAGTGTTAACCGAGTATGGGTACCACATCAACACAGGCCTCCAATAACAAGACAGGACCAACACAAACACAGCCTAGTAAAATAAAAAGCTAGAAGCATATTCCACCACAACATTTTACACTCGATTAAGATACAGTTTTCAGCATTACATTTCTAATAATTTGAATTCAAGTTGGCGAACGACAAACCAAATCATTTATATGATATTATATTATACAATGAATCAACTTTTATATAAACTTCATCGTTTATCTATCAATTCTTTCTCCGGCTATTGTCTTTTGTATGAATTGGCTGGAGATGCTTCTTGTGGAGACAAAGGAATGGCCATGAAATAGCATCAAACCTACAAACAAGAACATCCAATGCCAAAGTAAATACGATTCCAGCAAAATGCTAAAAAATATTGTGCAACAGAAGATTTTAAAATGCAGAAGAAGGATGCAAATCTTACAATTTGTTCAGCGGGTTTTCTTAATACGCTTAGGGGGCCTCATTGTTTCTTTGCGCGTATCATCAGGAGTTTTTGTATCCACAAACGGCTGCAAAAATTTTAAAAACATGACAGGAGTGAAAAGCAAATTATGACAACTCTACGTTGTACAAAATGATTAAAATTTTAACTGGACTGTAATTGACATTTATTTATTGACAAATTGATAGCATCTAACCAACACATCTAACAATATTCAACAAACAAATGCGATTCCATTCCCTACATAAAAATATAAACAACTAGAATCACACCTCATGGATGACTGCCCTATATCAACCCTTTCAAGAGGAGGTGTCCTTTTTTTTTTTTTTTTTTTGAAATAAAAGGCCCTCTCATGAAGATCTTTTACATTAAGTAACCAAAAGTGGATGAGAGCCTAGAGGTAGAACTGTCCCACGTCAACGAAATCCCAGATTTGCAAATTCTTTTCGGGCTGCATATTCTATGTTACAGAGGATTAAAATATGCCAATCCTCTTCAGATCTATAATTTTATTTTTTCATGACTTTGGCCAAACTTGTATATTTTTATCTACTTGTTGATTATGTCATTTACTTTTTCTTTTGCATCTGAAAAAGTCTAGTGTACTCAGGATAAAATTTACAATATGATGCACCGCATAAAAAAAGGAAAATGTAATCATGATAGTAGACAACTGTAGCCGGTCTCATATCATATCTCTCAAATTATCATGCTACATTATGGTTCTATACTGTCCTTAAGCCAACTCAAATTTACTGGAGCTATAAGGCAAATGAGAAATTTTGTTCTCAGGTTTACCCCTCTGTAGCTTTTTTTCTCTGAAGACAAAGTGATGCACACTTTAAACTATTTCATAGGCCTTAACTGTCACTTAAGACACAGCCGCTCCTCTTTGGAGGCATCTACTAACTTTGGATACTGATTTGGAAGCCAATTCAAGCCTGGCATTTTCAAGATAGTCTATGACATATAAGCTAGAATTTACGCAACAATAAGTAGATATAAAGATCACTTGCTAGATGCGTAAAAACATATGGAGAAACTCCCCCAAGGAGATTTGTAAACCCAAACTAACCTGATTGAAAATTTAAAAAAAAAAAAAAATTTTGATAAAGTTCAATAGTAAAACTGATATCATCAAAAGTATAAATTTTCTACACCGATCTATATCAACTTTGAGAAAATGTTGTTTGCAAAAAAAAGAACACACACACAACAGCATAAGATGTCAGAAGGCATCAATCTAACCTCTTCCCATTTTTTTTGAAGTTCCAAAAGTTCTTGACAGTATGCAAGGCATTCTGCGTGGTATAAAGCAGCCAATTCTTTAATCAAGGCCTTCCTTTTGATGATACCAATCACTTCAGCCACAAGAAAAAAAAAAAAAAAAAAGCTTAAGAATGGGATAGTGGGATACACATAATAAACTCATTAGAAGTCATTGTCTTTGCTAAATTGGTAAAGTTAACGAGTCCTCTAAATCAAACTTTCACCAAAAACAATTAGACAATGTAGATAACAAAATTAGTAACAGTTATACACTCTCCAACAACTTCATTAACACTATCTATGCTCATGAACACCATATAGTTTCTTTCTGATTCATAAACGAAAGTGTACATAAAATAACCATAAAAGGAGAAAAAAAAAAGGACAATCCAGAAATTCGAATAATAAATAATGAAACTGGGATCATGTGTTTCCTATCATTTAACTCTCTGTACAAACAATTGAGAATCCAAATTAATTAAACCTAAAAGATTCTATAACCGATCAGCTGTTTCAGAAACACAAACATTACAAAGCGGCACTGTTCAGTTTCTGAGCAAAATAAAAAATTGATGTTTCTTTTCTGTCCAAAGAAACCCTAAAAATAAAGAGAAGGAAGGAGAGAATTACTTCGACTAGGATCAAAAGGCTGAGGCTGAGGAGGAGGTTGGGAAGAAGCCGGCTTTGGTTCTTCTTGGGCCATTTGAAATAAAACTGAGACGGAGTCACAGAAACCACAAAAAATAAACAATAGACATACCTGGGTTTCGGTTTCGGTTTCGGTTTCGGTTTCGGCTATTACAATTACAACTTTCCATAAAAAGGGAGGACTATTACTATTAGTATCATCACAGTACAGAGCCAGAACCTTAACAAGCACAAATACAACATGGAAAATAAACTTCAACGCCAACTTAAGCCACCAGGTTATATGGGCTCGTCTTGTCCATTCATACAACTCAACTTTGGGCCTTCGCATACGTCTGCTCTTAGCAACTATTCAACACATCTCACGATTTAAGAATACTTGGATAGGTTTTAAAAAATATAAATTAAAAATTTGATTGGCTTTTAACATTTTCCAAATTTAAATGTGTTCTGTTGGAGACGTAATTATAGTGATGATTTTATTTGAACAGTTTTTTTATTTAATGTTTTATTGGTCTAATATGGTGAATTAGTTTTATATAAATCATGTAGCATCATGTTAATATGAGCTGCTTTGTGTGTGAGAAATTTATTTTCATACCCATCATTTTAATACACCATATTAATTTAATTATTATGAGTTAGGTTTCTTTTCTTTTTCTAAATTTTCATCTTATTTTCATTATTTCAAAATTAATCATAATATCAATTTCATAAATTAAGATTGATTTTAAATTTAATTCTTAATTAAAAAATACTATTAGAAACAAAAAAAATCCCTAAATTTATGTAAAAATTGAGTTATCTATATAGAAACTATTTTTTAAAAATATATTTAATAAACTTTAAAAAAATATTTTATTTTTATTAGCTATTTAATTAAATTAAATTTGAGCTACTTTACTCGGATAATTTATAAAAATTTAAAGACCTATCAATTAGAAATTAAATTATCTTAATATACTAATGATGGGTGTGTTTTGAAAAATAGTTGTAAAAATCAATTTTGTGGAAGCAAATAACCCCACATTTTAATTATTCACCTAACACGATGTAAATCATTTGGTATGAACTTGACTTGGTTTAACAAGTTCATAATAGGCCTTAAAAGATAATGATAAAGAATCTTAATTCGTTTATGCTTAAAAAAAAAAAAAAGCCCTATGGTTGCTCGTTTAACGGACATTGGTCCCCGGCACCCCGTCTTGCCTTGAAAGCGATAGAGCTTACACGGTTGTAAGATCCGGATTTCTTTGGGCAGTGATACCTTTCAAGTTCCAATTTCCAACTCAAATTTGCGCCTTCTCATCATTAAAAGCTAGTTCACCAAATGTGAATTTCTCTCAAAATCAATGCTCATTATGAAGATATAAGTTACAAACAACTGACAAGTAATTTTTTCTTATACACTCCAAAGAAAACTCATAGCAACCATTACGCGGCTGCTAATCTAAGTTAATCTTTCCAAGCGTTTACATCACATAATGTGGCAACCGCGAAGCTGAATAAATATTACCCCTTCCAATCAAATGATGCATATAGTATGAACAAGTTTCTCTACCGTCAAAATTGGATTTGTAGTACCCGTTGCTCATATAATTTGACGAACATGCTACACCCAGAGAAGGTTTTTCAGAAACACTAACTGATATCATTCACAAAATCCTTTTTAAAGGCTTAAGCTTAATTTCCCAATTCATCATTTCCTTGAAGTTATGAATCTTCCTTAGCTTCTTGCTGGTCTTCTTTTGCAGCACTCTTTCCAACCTGTGGTCGTTTGAAAGCTGATAAACAAAAAGAAAGTTCAACAAAATTGAGCATTGACCACAATTTTACATGATAAAGGAAGCAAAATCACTTTAAACAAATAACACCGGCACCAGATTGATTGCACACTGGCCATTGATACATGTGCATGCATTCACACACTTTCCCTCTCTCCACCCCTTCCCATATGCACAAATGCTACATAAAAATCCCCACTCCCTAGTACACACAACACGCATGCATAATAAACGATCAGACAAACAAAAATACAAGAACTTCTAGTATTCCACACCAATTAACTGATAATTAACCATCACTCTATACCTTGTTAAGGTATACCTACACCCTTCCATCATCAACAAGAGAAAACAATGCATTACACGCATACAGTAATAATTAGAGGTAATGATAGAAGCACACGAATTCATAACCAGGAGGTTCAGGACTTACTGTTCAGGACAAAAATAAGTCTGACAAGTTTAAGGAATTATAAAAGAGATGAAAACATAAACAACACAGGAACAAACATACAGCAAAAAAGCAGCTTGTGTCACAAGGACCATAAGAGGAAAGTCATATATCAAACTAAAATACTCACATTTAATAGATGATCCAGCAAGACAAGTCAGCCTTGAATTTGTCTTAGCCTCGGCCAAAGGAATTGGCTTCTCCTTAATGGCCATGCGAACATCCCAGACACGTATAATCCCGTCTGATGATGCTGATGCCAATAGATATGGATCATCAGCATCATTTCCACCATCACTCCTTGTGAGTACAACAATACCTTTCACTCGAGAAGAATGAGCACCTTCAATGCAATATGCTAGCTTGCCACAGTTTGTGTCCCAAGCTGTAATATTACGGTCCTCACCACCAGTAAATAGAACTCCATTCTGTCAAAATGAGAAATAAAGTTCAGAAACTGAAAAGAGCAAATAAAAGGCATAACAAGAAAGCAATATTTTATGAATTCTGTTCCAGCAACAAAAGGAAGAAATACTATGAACTTCGTTGAAGCAATCTATGATTCTAGTTCTTCACGCATCTGCATTTTGCATTTAATACTCTTCTCCTAAATGGTAAATGCTGCCGAAACTTACATTCTTTAGGGAAAAGGAAAAAAAAAAAAAAAACTAGTTAACTGCACTAAAGCTTAAATTTAGCACTCAATTTCCTCGAATTCATATCAAAAAAGTTCAAAAGCAAATATACAACAGTTAGGTAATTGAAGACAAGTAACCAAATCACTTTAACATTCAACGCAACTCAAAACCACAAATTCAAAGGAACTTATGAAACAAACCTCTCCAGGCGCCGCACAAAGGACCCTTTTATTTCCCTCCAATTCACAGAGCAATTTTGCATCCTCAGCCTGATGAACCCCAACGTTCTCTTCCGTAACCATAAAAAACTTCTCCCCACTCAAATCAAAATTAATCAAAGTCGCTTCTTTCCCCAATTTATGATAGAAACTCCTCCTCCCTCTCACCAAATTGACCATAGCCAAGCACTCGTCTCTGCCAACAGTCAAAGCAAGCTTCCCAGAAGGATGAACAGCCAAGTCATTGATTCCCTTCTTGTGGGCCTTAACAGACTTCAAAAGAACAAAAGGGTCGGCGTCAAAGATGGAGAGAAAGCCATCAGCGGAAGTTGACATGAGGTTGCGAGGGAAGGAGAGATTTTGGGGAGTGTAGAAAGCGAGAGAGGTGACTGAAGAAGAGTGATGGTGGGGGAGGGCACCGAGGGAAGCGGAAGAGGAGAGATCATAGAGGTGGATGGTGTCATCGCTGGAACCGGAGGCCGCAGCGGTACCGGAAATGGCAACGGTGGTAATGGGAGCGAGGTGGGAAGGGTAGGAGAAGAGCTGGGTTAGGGTTAGGGCTAGGGTTGAGGAAGATGAGTGTTTTAAGGGCTTAAGTTTGTAGCCCCAGATGAATTTTTCATAAGAACCTGCTATTAGACTCATGTTGGATTCTGCTGTTTCGCCTCTCTTTTTACTTCTCCTCCCTTCCCTGTGTCAAGTTGCAGAAAACTGTGAGGTTTTGTTAGGGTTTAAAATAATTGTATGTTGAGGACGTCATGCGAACCAAATGTCGAAAATGCCACTTTGGGATGACCCTTTTCTCCTTAAAAAAAAAAAAAAAAAATCTATTAAATATATATTATTTTCATAAAAGAAGAAAACCTAATTTTCTTTTTCTTTTTCTTTTTCTTTTTTGTGATATTAACATTTACTCTTTAAGGTTAATCGCAAATATAAATTACCCCTTGTAATATTTAAAATTATAAATTACCTCCTGATAAAATAAACAGAGTAGGGGTATTATTAAAAAGAAAACTCGTGTGATAAAATTAAGAGATATTTAACAATTTACCTCCTGAGGTTAAACGAAAATACAAATTTCCTCCTCGTGAGGATAAAAATAATTAAAAAATTATGATAAAAATAATAATAATAATTAAAAATATTTAAAACTTTATTAAATAAATAATAAAAAGTAAATTTGAACCAAATTGAACCCACCATTTAATCCAAGCTTTAATTAACAAGCTCAAATTGGGCGGTGGCGAGTTCTAGTAGAGGAGAGAGAGGAGGAATTGATGACGTTAGCAATTTCATCAATGAAGAGAATGAAGCGACGATCGTGGGGGTAAAAATTCGTGTCATATGTGTCGACCCATTTAATTGTTCGTGACAAGACATGAAAAGCGGATTCGATATATTTATTAAATGCGTCAATCATGTGTTGTAATCGAATCATATTTAATTAACATAATTTATTTAATTATTTAATCTAATTATGCATAGTTAATCATATTCTATATATTTATATCAATTAAAATTATTTTTAGAATATAAATAATTGTTAGTATAAAAAATTATTACAATTATTACAATTTACTATAATTTACTATTATGTAAATTAATTTAGTTTATAATATAAAATTTTTAGTTTTATAATATATATGTTGTAAGAATGTAAAAATTATATTATTAAATGAGTTTTAATGTTAATGATTAACAAGATATATTTAACTATTCGTGTCATTAAATTGGTTAGCGTGTTGAATACCCTCAACATGAATTCGACCCATTTATTAATTGTGTGTCGTATTCGTGTTTATCAGTGTCGTATTCGGGTGTCATGATTCAAATTGCCACCCCTAGACGATGGCGGTGTGGGGGGAAGATCTGATTAAACACTAGGGAGAGGTGGTGGAGATTACTGGTAGAGGGGAGACAGAGAAGGAGACGGAGAAAGAAAGAAAGAAAGGTAAGAGTGTTTAAGTGATTTTAGAAAAATGAGTAAATGTATTTGTATTTATATAAGGGCATTTTGATTGAACAACATATATTATCCTCTCTCTCATCTTTTTTCACTTAATTTAATATCAAAATTAAAAAATAAGGGGACAATTTATAATTTCAAAATATATAGGAGAAATTTATCTTTTTGCTTAATTTCAGAGAGTAAACTGTTAATATCAAATGACCGAACATGAGGTTATTTTGATAAAATTGTAAAATATTTTTCCTCCCTCCTCCTCTCTCGTTTAATTTAACATCAGAATTAAAAAATCAGAGTTAATTTATAATTTTAAATATTACATGAGGTAATTTATATTATTGATTAACTTTGAGGATAAGTTGTTAATTTTTTTTTTTTTTCATTTGGAGCTCATTAATGCCCTGTTCGTCAAAATGACAGATTAAAAGGTCACCAAGTCAGGAAAGTGATCAAATGAATCGGTGAGTAAATTGCTTGTAAGTCATGATAAGTTGACAAGCCATAGAGAGAAATACCAGATCAATAACCCAAAAAAAAAAAAAAAAAACCGTCCACTTTAAATTAAAATTACTCTAACCTTCTTGACATTAATCAATCCATCCATTATCAATATCATATCAACCACTCAAGCTTTAGTATTGGTCCTCTTCTCAATATGTTACATTGTAATTTTGATTTCTAGCACCTGCATCCCTCCCAACCAAGCATGAACAAAATTCACATTTTGGAGCTTGGTGAACTCTTCTCTCTTGCGTCCTTGATTTCCAACTCCAGTATTCCTAGTATTGTATGTATGTCATCAGATTTTTGATGAGATCGATCAGCCACGCGAAATTCATGTACACGTTTTCCTATCTCAATCCAGCTACAGCCAGGAGTTTTCTTCAATCCTCTATCTCTGAGAAAAGTTCTCATTTTTGCAACCCCCTCCCATTTTCCTGCTGCAGCATATATGTTTGATAGCAATACATAATTTCCAGCATTTTTTGGTTCCATAGTTATAAGCTTCTCAGCAGTGAACTCTGCTAGCTCGGTCTCAGAATGCATCTTACAGGCACTCAACAAGGGGCCTAATACCCGAGCATCTGGCCTGAAGGGCATACTCTTCACAAGTTCTTTAGCTTCATTTACATGTCCAGCACGACCTAGTAAATTCACCATGGAAGCATAGTGTTCCTGGCTTGGTTCACAGCCATAGGATTCCTTCATCTCTCTGAAAATTTCTCGCCCTTCTTCAACAAGACCTGAGTTCACACAAGCTGTCAACAGTCCAAGAAATGTCACTAGATCTGGTCTTAAATTTGATTGCTTCATCTGAATGTACAACTTGAAACATTGAGTCCAGTCTCCATGCTTAGCATATTCACTAATCATAGAGTTCCAGGTGATTATATCTCTAGAATCTATTTTCTCTTCATCGAAAAGTTTCCCTGCCATCTCTATGCATCCACATTTCGAATAGCTGATAAGAATCGCTGTATTGACAGAAGAAAGTGAATTTAGGCCACTTTTCATTGAATACCCATGTATATATTTCACTTGTTCTAATGCCCCTATACTCACACAAGCAGGCAAGATGTTAATAATTGTTATAAAATCAGCTTTAATTCCATCCAATCTCATATTCGAGAACAGAGCCAAAGCTTCAAGAGATTGTTCATGTGTTACATGACCCTTGATCATTGAACTCCATGACACCACAGTCTTGTTCTCCAAAAGGTCAAAAATCTTTCGTGCATAACTTAAAAAATCACATTCACAATACATGTCAATAAGACAATTATGTACTGAAACTTGATAATCTGAACCATTTCTCAACACGTGAGCATGCATTTGCTTGCCCCGTTCAATCGATTTCAACCGTGCAATCGAAGAAACTGCAGCAATTGCAGTAAATAAATCAGCTCTCACCCCAGATCTCCCCATACACGTTAGCAGCTCCAGAGATTCTTTTGGACAATCATTTCGAGAATATGCAAATATCAATATATTCCACACGGCACAATCCTTCTCAGGCATTTTCTCAAATAACAACCTCGCATCTTCTAAGCTTCCTAATTTCGAGTACATTGACAACAACGCAGTATTCACACACAAATCTCTACAAAAATCACCCACAACAGCCACACAGTGAACAGCCTTCCCTGCCTCTGACGATTTCAATTCAACACTGGACCTTAACAAATTAATTAAACTACTTGAATAAGGTTCAAGACCCTCCGTTCTCATCAACTTAAAAAGCTGAAAACTTTCCTCCAATTTTCCATTCTGATATGCCTCACAAATCAAAGAATTCCAATAACTCCCCAAATCTTCAATTTTTTCCTTATTCTCAAAACCACTACCACCACCACCACCACCACCACACTTCCCATGAAACTCCACCAAAGCACTCTCCACAGCACTAAATGAATCAAACCCTAATTTTACAACATGCCCATGAATCTTCCTCCCATTTGCAACATCCAACAAACAAGAACATGACCTGAAAACCAAAGGGTAAACAACTTCTTCCGGGTACATGAACTCCATGGCCATTTCATGGTACACCAAAAGGGTCCTCTCATGTTCACCAAACTTTGACAGAGTTTTCAAGATTGTGCTGTAAAGAAGCGCATTTGGGTGAGTTATGGAATTGAAGACTTGGTGGGAGAGACTGAGGAGGCCAAGATTGGCGTAAGACTCAATGAGTTTGGATGAGAGAGTGAGGTTTTGGTGGAGGCCATGGAGGATGTATCTTGCATGGATTTGTTTGAGATGATGTGGGTTTTTGCAGAGGTTTAAGGGAGAAGAAGAAGATAAGGTGGTGATTCTGGTGAAGGGTGTGGATGTTGTTTGGTTGGCGGGAAAGCGATGGAATTTAAGTGAGAAAATTGGCTTGATCAGTTGTCTTGATTGAGAAGTGCAGAGCATGATAAATTGCCGAAGCTTGGAAACGTTTGGGCGAGCTTATAAACTCACTTGTTAATAATATTAAAGTGACTAAGGGTAGTTCTATTGTTCAAAATTTATATGTTTATAGGTTTATTGAACATTTCAAATTTTTAATTTTTTAAGTTAATAATTTTATTATTTTTAATTTATATTATTTATTTTTAATCTTAATTTTAAAAAATTTAAATAAACATAGATTTTATTTTAGTTTTAATATTAAATAAATTTTTACAGCTTTATAGTACTTATCATCACATTTTGATTGCTTGGTTAATATTAAGGGTGACAATTTGGATCACAACACGTGAACATAACACGATTACGATACATAATTAATAAATAGGTTAGATTTGTATTGAAGGTATTCAACACGTTAATCCGTTTAATAACACGAATAATTAAACATATCTTGTCAATCCTTAACATATAAATTTATTTAATTATATGAATTTTTACCTACTTATAACATATATATATATATTATAAAACAGATAATTTTATATTATAAAATAAATCAATTGACATAATAGTAAATTATGATGATTTTAATAATTTTTTATACTAACAATGATTATATTCTAAAAATAATTTTAATTGATATAAATATATAGGATATGATATATTATGCACAATTATATTAAACAATTAAGTAAATTATATAAACTAACTATGATACGATTATAACATGTGAGTAACATATTTAATAATCATATCGAATCTAAGTTTTATGTTTCATACGAATAATTAAATGGGTCGACATGCATGATACGAAGTGTCATTCCCATTTAATATTGAATATTTTAATCAAATAATCATAATTTGAATCTAAGATGAGAAGCCTGCATTTTAATGTAAGGATACAAAAAACTTGTTTATAAAATAAAAGGGCAGTTTGGAATTCATTGAAATTTAATGAAGAAACATAATAATATAATTTTTTTTTAAGATGGGTTTAGAAACAAGGGTTAATGAGTTAAAAAGTGATAACGGAATATAATAACTCAATAATAACTAATAAAACGCATTTTAAAATTAAGATTTTATATCTAAATTAATATTTATTTATTTATTTATATTTTAAAAACATTTCCTCATATAACTTTTAAAAAAGAAATTTAGTGAAGAAAGTGGTTGATGATAAAAGAAACAAGAAAATGGCATCCAAAGTAAGGTATATATACAGTCAACTATTTTCCTAATCAATTAATTAAAAAAAAAAACCTTGAGAATGAGAGTACGGAGTACAGGAACAGGTTTTTCTGTTATTAAAAAAAACCTTCTCTAAGTTGTTTTCTTTTTCAGACAGACACTCGCATAAGCAAAAAGCCAAGCCAAGCACATATTCCAATTTTCTTTCAATAAGCAATCCAACTTTTTTTTTTTAAATAATAATAATACATTTATTTTTTATAAAATAAAATTCCTTCTTGCTATTGTATCATCGAATCTCACCACACTCGGAGGTAAATTTTCAACGCATTCTGATTTCAATTCCATTTTCTCTTTGATTTTGATTCATTTGTGGTTTCAGTTCTCTTAGTACAAGTTAATTAGGTTTCGGTTGTTTTTGTAGCTTCTCATACTTGTGGATATCATTATCGGCTCTCTACAAGTTCTCCAGTTGTTGTTAATCCCGGTACGGTTCTGTTTCTTTGTTTAATTGCCGACGAAATTAAGAGCTGAATTGCGAATTTCTGTGATCTTTCATTACTCTTTTGAGCTCTATTTTAACTTTGTTTATAGAAATATTCACGATAGGGTGGGATCGGGATTGCGATTCGTGCTGAACTTTTATGTTCTGTTTTTGGTTACTCGGAAATTTCTGTCCAAAGGGAAGGAGTTAGGACTAGAATTTGATTTCATTTTGTTCCGTTTTTTATTTTCCTGAGGTTGAGGAATTTTAAAATTAAAGTTATTCTGTCTGATTTTGGTTGTAATTGGCATTTTATACATGAAAAATTTTGCATTTCTTGTTGCAGTGTTCATGTGTGGTGATTTCATTGGGGATCTATAATTGGGACGGAGCACTGCTCATAAAGGACCGGGGTGTATTTGGGGTGGCATAGCTGAAACTTGTAGTATATGGCTACGGCAGAGGGAGGCACTGCTCTAGAAATTGGTACTGAAGTTCAAAATTTCTCATATGTTCAAGCTGATCAAAAAGTGATACATTTTTGTCATTTGCTACATTTGAGTTCATGTGTTGCTTCCATTTATATTCAGAAAAGAATTCAAGCTATGTTTATATAAATACATTCATATTGACACGCATGTGAGAAATAATACACGTGCTTGTGCCTCATATTCTAATGATTGCAAAATTTACATTGTGCCTATTTCTTTTCTAATGAAAATAATAAATACGTGAAAAAGTAATGGGCATTAATAAATTGTAACCGTAGTTATTGTCTTACCATAGGAAGAATATGGAAAACTAGGAAGGAATTTTTGGATTGATTCTGCAAAACCATTGAGTAAGAAATGATCCCAATATGTTTCGGAACATGCCAAGTGGAAATTAGTGAAAAGATTAAATACAGTTGATAATTGAATTTTAAAAAAAAAATGTCAGCGCTTCACTCAATAAACAAAAGAAGTTTCTAAACAAGATGCTGGTAATATCTTAGATATGCATAATTTGACCTACTTTGATTCAATGAATAATTAATGCATCTTGTGCTTTTTTTGTTTCTAGTGAATGATGTAGTTAAATTACTGCAATTTGATAGTGTCTGTACCATACATATGCTCCTAATTTGATCACAAATGGAACAAGTTAATGAAATTATGTTAGCCTATCTTGTTAGGAGTGATCTTTAGATCATGCTCATCCAATTTGTTATCTAGCTCTAGTACATATAGGTCTTACTATGGTTGTTTTGCAGTTTTTTCAAAGTTTAAACAGCAGGAACTCCCAGCTTGTAAACCTGTATTAACACCAGCATGGGTGAGTGTTTCAGAACTGTTATTCATATCTGAACTTTTGTTTTTTAGTTTTTTGTTCAATTGTGTTTTCAATTATTATTCATTCTTGTACTTTATGATGTTGATAACTTGTCTCCAGGTTATTACAGCATTTTTATTGATGGGTTTCATTTTCATTCCCATCGGGCTTGTGACTCTTCGTGCTTCACGCAGTGTGAGTATATTCTTCATCTGTTTTTGACATGTAATGCAGAACTCATGTGTTTATGTTGAGCTTATTCCTTTAAATTATGTTTGATTCGTAGGTTATTGAAATTGTGGACCGATACGATGCGGAATGTGTACCTGATGCATTCAAAGGCAATAAGTTGTCATACATTAAAGACAGTTCAGTACCTAAAAACTGTTCTCGGTTTTTGAAGGTAACTTTTTTGTGGCTTCATTTTTCAGTATAAAAGTTGTTAAGATATTTTGAATACCCTTTTTAATTATGAACATTCATAGAGGTTTCAAGGTTGCTTTCATTCAAGGACTTTACATACACTTATTCCATTTATCTTTTTCTCCTTGAGATTATATTTTTCTTTGAATCTGTGTGAGGCTTTCAGAGTCGAGAAAACTGCATTTCAATGTCCAAATTCCCTAAACTCTCCTAATTATTCTCTTAATGCAATCATTAATAACCTAATTTGAGAGTTTAGCCAGGCAGTTAGGATTTATAAGCGGAACATCTGTTCCCTTTCACTTGTTACATTGTTGTTGTTTACATGTGTTAATTTTGCATTCATAACTTGCCTTGTAGGTTGACAAATATATGAAAGCTCCAATTTACATCTACTATCAACTTGATAACTACTATCAAAATCACCGAAGGTGAGGTTTTCTGATTTTAAGCTTCCAATGTAGTGATGGACTCACTCAAGTTTGATCAACCTTGATAATATCAGTGCTCCAGTTTCTTGCAGAATTTTTTTAGGTTTCCTGTTTGTATCCACAGAAATCCAAATGTCAATGTCTTTGGTTTCTGTCTCTCTAGCTTTTAATTCTAATCTGACTCCCATCTGTTTCCCAGGTATGTTAAAAGTAGAAGTGATCAGCAGCTCTTACAAGGATTGAAGTACAACAGCACAAGTTCGTGTCAACCTGTAGAGTCCAACCACGGTCTCCCAATTGTCCCTTGTGGGTTGATAGCATGGAGTTTGTTCAATGATACATATAAATTTATTCGTGAGAGAAGAGAATTGATGGTTAACCGAAAGAATATTGCATGGAAAAGTGACCGAGATCACAAATTTGGAAAGCATGTACACCCCTTCAATTTCCAAAATGGGACCCTTATTGGTGGTGGAAAACTAGATCCAAGAATTCCTGTAAGTTGTACTGTTAAATTATAAGTACACTACTTTTTTGCTTGTTCTTTTTTATACTTTTATACTTCATTTATCAATGCCATAAAATGTATTTATAACTCACAATAAATTTTTTGTAACTAACCCATCTTCAAACTTATTGAGTAATCATTAATCTTGAACACTGAAACTAATATGAAGAAGCTAGTAGTGGCACTTAAACTTTAACATGTTCACTAATATGCGTGGCCAATCTAATTAAAGAACTTAAAAATGTGGATCATAACAAACAAATACAGACAAGGATCCAAAAATGGTGCCAACTATCATTTTGTCATAACTTGATGGAATACTAACTTTAAGGATTCAAAACATGGGACCTCTTGGCAAAATATATTCTACATGTTCAGTAAAGCATTAATCCCAAAATCTTAAGCTGATAGAAATAGTTCAGTAATAGTTAAAACTGTAACACAACTAATAAAGCATTTTCTCCTGTTTACATTACCCGTATAATCTTGTATACAGACACAAGGTATACTAGAATAAAAATTAGCTTGGATTGTCAAATTCAAGATTAAATTTAGGGGGAAAAAATCAGTGGATTTGTATTTGGATATTGTTCTTCATTATATTGTGGTACTGTGATGCAAAAATTGTGCAAAATAGAAAGTATAGTGATTATAAATATTTCTCATTATCCTGTCCAAAGATTTTGACAGAGTAGTATTGCAATTAAAGGGTGTTGAACCAATTACTTGAGGCAACTGATTTATGTGTCCTTTTTAGATTAAAGACGAATGTCGATGCCACATAAGATTACAATCTGGATTTACAAATTAAATAGCTTTCCTTCCCATACCATCAGTCCCCATAACTCCAGTCGTATGCGAGATAAATTTAATTGATACACAAGAGCAGTAACTGCATTCCTGATATAATAACTACTTTGTCAATTATCTCTTTATGTAAAGCTTGAGCTCTGAAATATGGTTTATATTTTCTTCCTCCTTTGGCCTTTGGTGGCTGCACTGGATCAATTTAATTAGCTAAGAGACCAAGAGGATCTTATTGTGTGGATGCGTACTGCTGCTCTCCCTAGCTTCCGAAAATTGTATGGAAAAATTGAGGAGGATCTGGATGAAGGTGATGTGGTAGAAGTCCGCCTGATGAACAACTACAACACTTACAGTTTTGGCGGGAAAAAGAAACTTGTTCTGTCAACATTGAGCTGGCTGGGTGGAAAGAATGACTTTCTTGGTGCTGCCTATGTCTTTATTGGTTGCTCATCTATAATCATTTCCATTGTCTTTTTGTTGCTTCATTTGAAGAATTCCAGCACCGGGTAATATATCTGACATCCTTTGTGAATTTTCTGCATATACGTCCTCTATTGCTGTAAAAACACACAAAGCATAACTTCATTTACAAACGTTTCTTTCTGCATGGAACAATGTCTTTTCTGGGATGCTGTTTTTTACGTCTTAGTGTCTATTTTATTAGTTGATATATTTCTTTGATTGCATTAATAGAGTCACCAATCATCTTTGTCAACCTGTGCTAATCATACTTACTAGAATTTACTTATCCCCTACCATTGGGCGCCTTAAAGATATTAATTTTCAGGTAGTAAATGATTATTTTCCCCATTTTCCAGTAATAGCCTTGTCATCTCATGACAGGCTCAAGAGTAATTTTCCATAAATTTTTATACTTTTACCATTTAGAATTGTGTTCAGCTTTCTGACTCTTTTGTAATGTCTGAGAAACAAAGTGGATGCCTTTATACATAATATAAGGTGCGCATGGAGTGCATTCATCATGTAGGTGTTATATGCAGGTCAGAATACATATATACTGTCATATGTTTAGGCTGCCAGTGCTGGTACTTGTTCCTTGAAACTTATGATTTATAAGGAGAATTGACTTTGCCAATTCTGTGCCTTTGTTGATGAAAACCTCATCATGATCACTATTCTTGAGTGTCCTAGTGTATCACTCTCTATGTTTGTTTCTTTTGGGACGAATTATTCTCCATTTTAGCAAATAGGTTAGGTATTGATTATAGACAAAATTATACACGTGCGGTACCTATCACTCTGTTGTGGGTGCTACTATGTGGTTTGTATCTGATTTCTTTTTTCTGTTTGCAGAGCCTATGGTGAAGTAGCTTATTTGTCATGGAATCGCATTAGCATTTCTGGCTGATGTTGCTTTTGAAATCCCAGGCTAATTTTAGAAGGTCATTGCTTACCTCATCTATTGATGTGAATTTTCTGCTGTTCATTGATTTGAGATTTGAGAGTGCAACAGAATATGGACTTTGGGTTTCCTTTTCATGAATTATTTATGAAGGGAAAACTGAAGTTGTATGTTTAGCATGCCAGCCTCTTTTACTACAAGCAAGATGTTAATAAGTCGTGCCATATTCACGAGTAACTGAAATCAGATATTTTGATTTTGTTTGACAGATTGATGATTTGATTCTTCAGTGGCGACAGACAGCCCCTGCTTCCATATAATTTGTATGTTTCTGGTGTAAGGGATGAAGATATATAGATTTTTTTTTTTTAATTTATAATTTAAAAGTTGCCACACAATAGATAAAAGACCAATGCCCTGTGAAGCTCCGTCACAAGATGCACTTTCCCGGCTGGCTTTCTGAACCCTGAGTGGAGATGGAAATGTCTTAACAGATGTATTCAAGTAGTTTAACAGTTGAAAATCCGGCAGTTTGTAATCCATAGACGTGGTCAAAACTTCCAAAGTATCTTCACATGTATTCTAATTTCACTTTATTCTTTGTAAAATGAGTTACTCTTACTACCGAGCAATATTATGAACTACTTTACCTTTTCTTGTATTTGAAGTTGGCTTTAATGTTACCTTTTGCAAGAAAATTAAAAAAAAAAAAAAAAAACCAAGTTGGTCCAAGATCTTTCTTATCTCTTGTTACTCGATTAAAATTACTAATCAAAATTGAAAACGATTGATATATAACTGATGAAACATACTCGGATTAAACTAAAGCATATTGTTTCTAGTTGAATATACGTATTCAATATTCATCTCGATCGATGGCAACAAAAAGATATATTTATCAAACATGAGAATGCTGCCAACTATCAAATGCTATTCTCCAGAGACTTATGTATCTATACGTATAGGTGAAAAAGAAAATCCAAGAGTAAAGTATAAGTTATGATGATTATATTATTGAATCATGGAATTGAATGTTACAGAACGTGTCTATACAAGAAAAGATAAGAGATTATGAACACAGCTAGAGGAAGAAGAAACAAGATCTTGAAGTTCCGGCCAGCTTCGATGCCTTCAACTCCTTCTTCAACAATGGTCTCCAGTCTAGGAGACCTTGAAGATTTCTGGTGAGATATCAAAAGGGTTGGTGCTACTTCGCCCCAGTTGTTCATGTACTTGTTCACGTTCTTCACCATTCCTTTCTGAGAGTTAAGCTTGCAACGACCCTTTTTATTCGTCTTGCAGGGAAAGCAAATGCAGCAGAGAGAGGAATTAATGTATATATTATTTGCTGATGTTTTTGATTGCTGGAAAGGGCATGAGTGATTTATTGTCTATATAGAGAGAGTTCAGTTGGCAATTGAGGCAAAAATAGCAAGCGAGGTTGTCAACAAACACACTAAAACAGACCAATGAAGGGTTGAAATAATGACACCTCAGAATTGTTTGAAATTGTCTGTGAAAAAAATGGAATTTACGTGTAAAGGACTGTGTTAAATTTAGAAAAACAAGAATCAATTTTAACATTCTATATTCTAATTAAAAAGGGGTTAGAGTTAAAAAAAAAAAGTAATAAGCATCCAGAAGGGTAATGACAGATCTAGAAATTTATACTAAAGTGCGCTGAATATATGAAATTCTCAGTAATCCAAGATAAATTTAGTTCAAATTTTGTTTTAAAAATAATGTCAAGAAAAATATTAGGTAATACTTGAAAAAGAAAATTAGGTATTTTGTTGAACCAAAATGGAACTATGAATGGATAACTGGTTTAAATTATCTGTTTTCTCTGTTTTTGAGCATTCTGGTCACACATTAATTCTGTTAAAAAAGAGCAATTTTTATTGTAAGACCCTTGAGCTTAATTGCGTTAACTCAAAAATTTTATAAATAATCTGTTGCATGGAATGACAGAAATTGTTTTAGTTTTATGCTTCTAGAGCATACACTGCCCCTTATTATTTTTCTTCTGCTTAAAAAAAAAGGTAGACGTGATAATTAGAAAATTTAATTATTTAACAAAAAATTAATTTGGCCCCAACTTTTTACATATTCCTGTATAAATTTATTTGTAGAAGGGATCATTTAAAATGTAACATATATTATTTGTCTTTTTGACAATTGTTGAATTAACAGATTAAGCAATATGTATTATATATACCAACTAATTGTATAAATACATATCCAAGATAAGATTAATCACAAATTTTTCTTTTAATTGATACTAACATTGTTAATGTGACCACTGACTAACATCAACTCAACTAGGATTGAAACTGACTTTGAGACATACAAAATTTTATCCAAATATAAATTAACCATGCAAGGCTTGATTAATATTTCAAGGATTATTATATGAAGTTCAGATTCTCAAGCCTTGACTGAACCCAGAAAGATGCTTCTCCACTTGAAAGGAACAAGTAGACAAGAAGGAAGATGGTGGAGAACCTTGGCATGCATCCAGTTCTTCTTCTTCAGTTTCTTCCTCATAAATTGTGTCCAGGGTTACTTGAATATGCAACCTGGAAACAACAAGAAAAGGGGGAGGTGCCACAGCAGAGAACGGAGCCAGCAGACGTGGAGCATCTGTCTTGTGAAGGCTGAGAGTTGGTTGCTGAGTCTGAGTGGTGGCTGTGAGAAGAAATATTGGAGTAGCTTCACCAGTAGTGTCAGCCATTTATGAATTATTTTGCTGGGGGATATGATATGATATGATAAATCGTAACAAATTACCAAAGCTAGCTTGGTTAGTCCATCTTGCATGCCCTCGTTTGGTTTTTATATCAGATTACTGAAGTATTCGAAGCTTTTTCCATATATATATAATGACCATAATGCCATCCAATAGTGATAGGGCTCGAGTTTTTATTCTTTTAACAATATTATAACAGATGCATCACATTATTCAAGTTGAAAATAGTAAAACACGTTACGATTATTTAAAAAATATCATCAAATTGTATTTAACATTTAGATATATAAAAGAAAAAAAATACATGCATTACATGAATTTATTAGTTAATACATTGATAACATATCTACTTTTAAAATATGATCACGTGTATATATATTTATATATTTATCATTTATAGTCAAGTGTGGGTATCCTATCCTGGTAATGGCTGTTCGTTGCCTTCATCAGCTGCAATCGATCACCTATTACGGCTGCTGTGGCTCTTAAATTTTGGCCGGTTTACAAATGCAGGCTAGCAAAAGAGAAGTAACGACAGAGACAGGGTGCAGCAGGGAAATGAAGCCAAGTTGGAACCGCGTTGGCATGTAAAGAAAAGTAGCATAACTTGCTTTTAGACTTAAATGCAAGATTTTGGAGTTATGCTTGGGTCTTGTTCTTGCAACAAGGTCATTTTCGATTCTGGAAGGGCGGCTTTACTCTTCAGCAGACAAAAGACAGAAACTGAAAGTGTTATTACTTTCTGCCTTTTTGAGCGAGCCTGCCCATAAATGGACGTAGTTCAGGAAAGAGCTATAGCTAATTAATCTTATATTTGAGCAAGCAAACTCAGTTTCCCCATTTCAAGGGCAAATGACAATAACCCAAAAACAACAGAAGAAATTAACATCAATAATGAACTAATTTCATAGCGTTATTCTAGCAATTTGAATATGCCTGTTATGTTATTTATATATAATTAATTAATATGGAAATTATATGCATGTAATTTCGTAAAAATCTGAATATAAGAAAAGGAAAGACTAAAAGGTGTCGATAGGCACTAGCTATAGCACATGAAAAGTCATAACTTATTAAACTGCAAAGTCTCTCTTTCCCCAGTGTGCATGCCATAACCTGACCAGGAAGAATCAACTTGTAACATAAAGATCAAACCCTAAACCTCGAAATTCTAAAAGCTAAGTACACTATGTATAGCATAGCTTTAACTTATTTTATTTTGTATAACCTATTGCATACGGCATATTTGATGTGATGTGTGTAGCCCTTACAACGATGGTCATGCCGCCACCACACTTTCAGCTGATAAAGTGGCTGTGTTTGGGAGACCAATATATATAGAGATGGCGGTACTGGAAGAAAAATAATATAAATATATCCATTATTGTGTTTGTTTAAAAGGTACTTTCAAGTAAACCGTAACAAGCACTTCTTGTATAACTAAAGATGGTTTTAGTTATCAAATTAGGGTTTCTGATTAGCCCTAGGAAAACCCAATTCTACTACCACTTAATATGCTCCCCATACTTTTTTTCTCCTCGATCATCAACATATATAATTGATATTTTACATATTTTTCTTAATATGCTCCCCTATACTTTTTTTTTTTTCTCCTGATCAACATATACAATAGATATTTTACAGATTTTTGTCTTTCACAAATTTATAGCTAGCCAGCTAGCATTCTCCTGCTTCACAATTCATGAAACATGTGCAAATATAATTTGTCAAGTGACTGCAACTACTTTTTCTCTGAAAGTTCTGGTGAAAATACAACATCATGACTTATTAATCAGAGACTCGAAGTTTCCCTTTTTCGTTTTAATTATGTAATTTTAAAGCTGCCTAGGACTAGGAGATGAATGAATCACATGTAAAATTCATCTGAGAAAAACCTTTTTAGTTACCATGTTATAAATCTCGGCCGCTAGCTACTTTTTCACGTGCTAAACTTGTATTCTTATTACTTTAATTTCAACACTTAATGGCCAAATCCACAATTAATCCTGCCGACAGTTAAAATTTCATATGCAACTTGGACAACTTGCTAATACAAATACAAATCAGAACCCCTTTTTGAGTTTCCACCGAGTCCTCGTATATCGTTGTGTGGCCGCTGTCATGTTATTTCTCATCTATTTCAAGGTCACGGCAAAACAAAGGGAGTTTTTCTATCAACCAATCTTAATTATCTCTACATCACTGTATTGATGGCTTTATTAATTATCTTGGATCATGAAGAGTCGAGATGGCCCCAATACAAGTGCTTTTTGTTTCCACCGACCATGTTCATAATTTAAATTCATTTAATATCTCAATTAATCCAAGCTGTTCCCTTGAAATTACTACAGAAAAGAAAAGTAAAAACACACAATTAGGCGAACCATGCATGCAATAGCTCATTTTAGAAAATGCTGATTAATTTTAGTCTTTCATTATTATTACCTCAGTATAACATAATTGCATTCTCAACAATATAGCTATGCATGAATGTATATTTATTGAATCTTTCTAGTAATTAATCTTGATAGTAGCTTAGCTCATCTGAATTGCAAAATTATTGAAGTTGATATAATTAATTTGTCATATATATATATACGCACACACACACACACACGCACATCAGACAAATAGTATACTTAATTTGTATAAGTTATAATTAAAGTCTTTTGTGTGGTTATACTTGTTTCTTTGTTTTCTCCCTGGGCATTAGTAGATGGAATGGCAGGTGATGAAGAACGTGTAGAGGGTTGTTCATATATATAAATTTGCCGACAACCAGGTAGAATTAAATTTATTTATACACGTATCATTATTTGTGGTGTTTACTATATGGTGCGTGCATGTGAGTTGTCTCTTGTATTCTGTATATGATCTTTGTCATCATCGATTCATCCTCACATAATTTCCTTCATACCCATATGCATGAAACCAATCAAAACACTACATACATGGTCAAAAAGTTATTCCTTATCATTATCTATTCCCTTTCACTTTCATACGCATGACCATGATGGAATATTAACCTTTCCACATGACACATTTCATCAATCCTCTTCTTCTTCATCATTATCATCTTTACCATGATGTAAGCATGCATATATAAAAGATACATAAAATTTGATTGATCAGAACCTGCAATATTGATTAATTAAGCAAACTTAATTTACATAAACCAGGAAGAGGAGAATATATATATATATATATATATATATATATATATATATTATATTTTATATATATATAGCAATCATATCATAATCAATCATGCACTTCCAATAATATTATCGAATCAATATAATGATATAATATAACGATTATGTTAAAAATCCTTATCCTTATGCGTTGCATAGACTCATCACGATCTCATTCAGTCAATTAATGCCACATGTAAGAAAACAAAGTGGTGAGAACCGAGAATCTTTGCATTGAAGGCTGCAAAATGTGGACAATAATTGTTCAAAAGTGGATGTGTTGCGACTGTTGGTGCCATGGATAAGAGGGAATGTGCAGAGACTGCAGAGAGAAAAGAAAAGGATGGTCATCTTGTCTGAGTTATGTATGAACTAGACCCATCGATGGCTATTGCAAGACATATATGTGACATGATCCGTATCCCATGTGGCATCAACATCGTCCTACATATATATACAAAAAATTTTGTGGGTGCATGTGATTGCAGAAAGGTAATAAGAATCATTTTGCGGTTGATGGATTAATTACATGATTGTTACTTTGTGTTTGTGTTGGTCCCGATTTGGTTTTCTTTAATTGTTTGCAAATCACAAGGCTTCAAATTTAGCTTCTAGCTAGTCTTCTAGTTTTTATATGCTTCTTCTATATATAGGTTCATAGATAGTGATTAGAGCCGACCATAGTTTTTATTATATGTCTAATATTTTGGGTTGTGATGGGATAATTTTTGCTTACAAAAGAAGTGAGACAATATCGTTCAGTATATAAATTAGTCTTTTGATTTGATAGCTAAGTACTGAATCTTGCATAAGTAGTATAAAATAAATTCGGATTCTCATTTCTTATGGTTCCCTATTTCTAGCTAGGATGAATCATATTATTGACCATTTAGATTATACAGTTAAACATTATGCATGGAGCTACATGAACTCTAAAAAATGTTTTACAAATCCCTTTTTCTCATAATTTATATTATTTGTCTGTTAAATAAGTGTATATATAAAGTCTCATTATTTTGTTAAATATATTCTTTATCTATTTTTTTAAATTATCGTATGGGTATTTTAGTAATAAACTTTTATTAAAAGTAAAGCGTGTTTATAATAATTTCTTGGTGCAAATAATCCACTCTTGAACTAAATATATCGAGATTGTTGCATGATAAAATATATACTATAATACATAACTGTAAATAACACTACTATTTTAGATCAACAATATATTGCTATATAATTAATGTGTTTACGTGTATTTTTGCCCTAATACTTGTATAACTAATAAGAATGTAAACAAAAAATAATAACCATATTATAAGTTTATGAGTTAGCATCTTTTCTTTCTATCATATAATTTTAATATGATGAGATTTTAGCTAGCTCAACCTAACTAATAAACCCAACTTATCTAGAGTAAATTATGAGTCAATATTATGTAGGATTGATGTCATCCACACACACTAACACACACACAACTTCAACATGATTGAAGTAATTAATCAAAATGAGTCATACTACAGTACATCGAATATACCAATATATCAATCCACAAAATTATATAAAAGTTGTAAATAGATGTATAAAAATTGTAAATGAGTGTATAAAAATTATAAATACAACTTTTATATATTCATTTACAACTTTACAACTTTTATATACTTATTTATAATTTTTATATAATTTAAAAAAATAATGTATGACACATTCAATGTATCGTAGCAATTTCCAATCAAAATAATTAATTTCAAAGTTTGCAAGTCCGATTACTTATCTCTTAAGTCAATTTTCCCATGTCATTTCTCATTTTTTGTCTCGATCCTCTGAAAATAACCTATCAATAATTACGTAACAAATGCTATTAAACAAAAGTAGTGCTTTTAATTTTATAGAAAATTCATTAATTATATACTCTATCCACCGGTTAATTAACTTGTTCTTAACTTTATTTTATTATGTTTTTTTTTCCTAATACGGTCAGCTTACATTAATTGTGATTTGTAAGCTTTTTAAAGATCAATTCCAAAGGATTTTATTTTTTATTTTTTGGGACCGGTTTTTTTTAATTTTTTTTAGTCTAATAATAGATTACCTTTCCGTATTTAGCTAGCGTTATGAATTATGATTTTCAACTTTTCCGTCCTCTAATTACTACATTAGAATAGAAATAAACATGTGTTAATTACGCAAGGGTAGTAATCTTTTAACACAAATTATAACATAAATTTCTAATCATTCATCTAATATAATTAAATAGTTGATATTTAAAGTCAAAAAATTATATTTGATGATATCACCTCATCAAACATTTCAATCCTTAGATTATATGAATGACTGACTAGAAATTGTATTTAATTTTGTGTTAAAAAATTGTATCAAAAGATCCTTACATATATAATTAAATTAACATGGGTATTTTCAAACCAGTCAAACTCTTTTTTTTTTTTTTTAATTATCTAACCAACTAACTTATGAGTCTAGTGGTTAACAATGCTGAATCATTGGTCACTACAAGTGATCAGTTGTAATGAGTTGACAAATGCTAACAAGTAATGATCTTATCTGAAATTATATTTTTGTCTTTTATGTTAAACTTGGTTGGTTAGCAACCAGAGAAAACATAAAACCTAATAAAATGAGAACAACCCACTAATTTTTCTTCTCCTATAATTTTCTGAATAAAAATTCAACAATAAATTAAACAATTTTTGCTAGTGAACTAGATTAATATCGATGGAATTTGCATTCTTGGACTTTCTATTTCGTTTGCCTATCAATATATATATACAGAATTTATCATTTACATTGAAAATCCATGAAAGTTGAACAAACTTACAAGTTACAACTAAGGATGGAAATGTAATTCCAAGCTGCATGCCAAATAGACCTTTGATTCCCTGAAGAGCCAAGGAAATGACCGAGAAATTTCTCAGCTGCAAATTAAGAAAAATCTAAAATAATCAAACATTTGTTGCCATCAAAGGTAAAGGAAAAAAAATCAACTGACAAGTGGCACTGAACCGGCTGCTTCAGGTTGAGGGAGGAAAAGTGAGAACTTGGAAGCTATTGATCCCAACAAAATGCATATCTTATAAGATAATTCGATTTTCCATCCAAAGTGTGACACATTACCAAACATGGTACCCACTTTGACGTACCCTTCGACCCTCTATTTAATGCCAAAAGTTAGTGGCGGCACTAAGTGTTAAACAATTGATTATGACTTTTGACTCAATTTAAGCCTATCACCACCATGCATTAAAGCACATATACCCTTATAAATATGCTTATGGCTTGTGCTTCAACCTTATCACAGTCCAATTCTCCTTACAAAATAATCACTTCTTCACCCTCTCTTTGTTCTATATTTCAAGCTTTATTTTGCTTGTAGCAAAAGCGCTTGCTTAAGGGTGTCAAGAGAGATGGCAAATTCACGTATTGCAAGGTTCGTTATGGAGGTTGCACCACCACAGTTTGTTAGTGTTATGAGGCACAGAACTGCCAAGATGTTGGATACTATTACTGAAGAGGAGAAAGATGTGAGTGGAAGTGATTCTCTCGCTTCTTCTTCAAGGGGTTTAGCTGCTTCTTGCTCTACAGCCTCTGCTGCTGCTGCTAGTGCTGATGCCAAGTATTTCCTTCGAGGGGTTCCAGTCCAACCCCAACGCTCTTTTTCAATTTTTGAGAATTGATATATATAAGCCTGCAGCTGGAAGGAATAATTAGCCATGTATATCTTCCTGTTTACTAGTTTTGCTAACCTATCCCGAGTGTTGAGCTTTTGCCTGGATAAGACACTTGTACAGGGTTTCTAGCTGGTATTAATTTGAGGTTGTAAACAGCTAAAAGTTTTCAATATGACATTACAACATTAGTAATTAATGGTTTTTCTTCTAATTTTCTGTGTCTTGATATCATCATGTAAGTTGTGGACGCATGAACCAAGTCCAATAGTATAATATTAATACACAACTATGTCTTAAATATGACACGGTCGCCTAAATCTTTGTAAAGTTTGCTCCTCGTATAACTTGCCTGGCTCCAGATTATGGCAAAGGCAGTAAAATACCTGCATGCATCAGCTATCCACGTTCACTTGCAGGTCAGGTTGTGACCAATAATTTTACATTTTCTGACTAAAGAATAAGTTATATTAATCTAGGGAATTGCTTCAGTACCCAACTCTATAAGATAGTCCCTTTTCTTAAAAAAAATAATAATAGTAACAAATAAAAAAAGAAGGCAGAGCTGGTACTGTAGTATTACCAATACTTTAATTCTGAATATTTTTCTGAATATTTTTCAACATTCCAATTTTATACTCAAATGTATCAAGATCTTGAATGCCATGCTACAGGCGCTGCGAGAGATTTGGTTTTCAGTGTTATTTTATTTTCTTTTTCTCGGAATAAAAAAATAATTGTGAGTTCTTGGAGGTAAGCTTCAAGAACTGTACTGGTAAGATATATTGACACTATATAGTGTTTCTAATCAAGATATAGATTATAAAAGGTGATATGGGTTGAGCTATACATGCTGAGTTTGATGATACTGCAAAATTTGGTCAGCATATTTTATGCTTACAAGAAACTTTTAAAATCTAGGCCTTTAATTTCTCGTAAACGAATAAAAGTTGAAATGTACAATCTGGTATTCTACAGTGTTGTAATTATACAATTGAAATATGTTCACAATTTTCCCCAGTTTCATAATGCCTCTCATCTTTACATTTCCTCCCAATTGCACAAACGTCACAAAATTGCAACTTTCCCACCTTCAAAATACTTATAGTCCTATAAGTAAAATGCTGGCAGCCTAGTGGTAGACTACTGAAGGGAGTCATGAAACAAGTGATCAAGAAACAGCCACTCTCATGATCAAATATCATGAACTTTTCTTGACATGGAACGATTTAGACAAGGCATCTTTTAACCTCCAAGTAGCAGAACTTCAAATAAATTATGTTTTTGCACCACCAGTTTTCTTGCCTTTGCCCATTCTAGAAAACTTGAAACCAATTTTTCGCTTCTTAGATGCTTCTGATTCAACTGTCTCTTTAAGCTTTTCCAGTGCTGAGACATCGAAAAGAATTACCAGGCTTAGTGAGGAAAAAAATATTTATTGTCACTCTGAGTACAGAATAAACTGTTTAAACAAACATATCAAAGAAAATGCAACCAACCCCAGTAGAAAGTTCCTTTGAAGTCCAGTATAAAAGTTTCTGTTACTTCGAAGAAACTTTTTACTGCTTACATATTTCAACCCACACGCAAAGCAATCAAACTCTTCTTGAGGTTCTCAACAGAAAGGTGTCCTTGACTACATGTCCATTTTTATTTAATAAACCTAATGTAGTTATAACCCCCTCATACCCTCTTGGTAAGGCCAAATCAACAACCTGGATTATCCAATCACCTTATTTGAAAAGTGTATAACACAACTAAGGTTGCGAATGTTATTGAAGTTTAAAATCATCAAAGTCAATACAAACTGATTAAACAGTAGGCTACTAAGATCTCCTAAATGAGAGTAATGGCACCCATACCAAGTACACTGCGGTCAGTCACACAAATCTGTGTATTAGCTATCTATAGGGAAAACAGCCAAGAAATTACCAGAGATATAGATTGGATGAAGTAGTTCAATTGAACTGGATGGAAGAGAGTAGATGGTACAAGAATTATTGTCCGCTTTCTGCAACAATTTATTGAAACGCTTGACCTGAAACATGTAAGATTTGTACATAAGTCAAACTTTAAAAAGGATATGAAAGCTAGTTCATATCCAAATTGTATAAGTTTCTATCTCTCTGCTTTTTCATCATTGTTTTCCAAATCAGAATATAATAACAAGCCAATTGGATTAAGCAATCCCACCAGACAGACTTGCACATCAACTATGAATTAGAGTTATGAGGTCCAAAGATCAATGCCAAACATTCAAAATTAGCTGAACTTTTTCCCAATCAATCCTCAAAAACATCCATAAATGATTCAGGTATTCTATCAAGTGATCTTGAAGCCAGATGGTGATACTAATTAAACAAAATTCTGCTCACGTAGTGAATCTGAGCAGGCTGGGTGGCAAATTAATGGCCTGACAGGCTCATGCCAAATTCTGACTTCGGTTCAATCAGCCAGCCATGCCTCAGCTGAGTCAAACATTACTCCTTCCGCGAACCTCCTTTAAGTGAACCAGCAGAGAGTTCCCAGATTAAGAACATTTAAGAAAGGTAACAGGTCAGATGATCCTTGAGGTTTGGATTTTATGGAACAATGTCTTCAGTTCAGATAATCAGATTAATTCAGGGATAAAGAACATTTCGAGTAATTCAGAAGAAACATCAACATCAACAAGTCCATCTAGTTAACAGACTTAGTTGTACTGAAAAAATTGAAACTAATCTAAATGATAGCAAACCAATAGGCTATTTTCTTGGGCTATGTTTCACCAGTGACAGAGCCTGTCCTACCTCAGCTCACCACGTGGCTGGGCTGAGTGGTGCAGCCAGCCAATGAGACAGGGGAAAAATGATGTGAACAATAACCTTTTCAGTCTCCGTCCCCCACTTTTTTACTCTCTCATTGGCTGGCTGCACCACGTCAGCGGTGAAGCCGATGAAGGACAGACTCTCTCTTCACCAGCAGTTGACAGTAACCAAACCACCTTGATTCTTTATAAGTAAGAACTGCTAAAACTTATCAATTAACAGTTAGTATTTATAACAGTTTATTACATATATATATATAATTAAGAGGGGAATTAAACTATTTGGATGCTTGCATTCTGATAACTAATTTACCAAGGAGTGTAGGAATCAAGATGCCAACATACCTCAACTTTACGCAACAAAGTGAAGCAACGACCAGTCTGCCCTGCTCTTGCGGTCCGGCCAGCTCGATGAATATATGTCTTGATGTATGTAGGCATATCATAATTAATAACGTTTCTCACGCCTTCAACATCCATTCCACGAGTCATCGCATCAGAGGAAACAAGCACTTGTACCTCCCCTTCGCGAAATGCCTTCAGTGTCTTGCTGCAATAAAAATTTCCGGATACATTACCATCCATTATTTATATAACCTCTTTTTATCAGCAATCATAGCCATCAACTAGGAAACAGTATCCATGCAGCATATCATGGCAAGCCCTTCATTATTAGATTCAGAATCCTCTATAACATCAGTCAGCATGCGGTCTTAGCACAAGCAACATTTCCGCCCATCGAACATTTACACTCCAATTGGTAGGATAATGTAGGAAGAAAAGGAAAGGAACAATATAGGAGTTTTAACACAAGGCTGACTCACTCATTTGTTTACAAGAAAATGGAAGAAACAAGGAAAGTAAGAGGTCTTATTTCTTTTAGTAATGTCTTTTATTCCCTTCTATCCACTTTCTTCCTTGGGTTCCTCTCACCAAAGAAATGGAAAGATGATAATGTCCATTGCTTCCCTCCCCTAGAAGGTTGTAAGCAGGATAACATAATTGTTCACTTTGCAAAATGATTCCCAAATGTTACCAAGCAGGGCCAAAAAGGGAGCTGTTAAATGCTCCTTAAGATGGATAAGATAGTAATTTGCCCTAGGTGGGGAATTTTTTTTTTTTTTTCTGCAGATACAAAATTGAGAAATGGATATGAAAGGTGCATTTACTCTTCTGTTTAGGATGTCATTTCAAGCCTAAACTCATTCTTAAAACACTATAATCATTTGTCTATAATTTCTTTATGTAAATCAATTCTTCAGCTTCTCAATTCTTATTAACACCAATAATTTTTTCTTAACACGTTAAAAATAAAATAAAATCAAAAACCATTTTAACATGGGAAGCACAGAGTGAAAATAATAATATCCCGGGAAACCAAAGAAAAGCAACACTATTATTAGTTGAATGCAAACACAAATATATTCTTGCTGTAATTTGTTCCACCCACCAAGTAGAAAGGCTAATTTGCTTTGATCATAATCCAACTATATCAAAACACTCCTAAAGCTTGGACTTTTTCCCCTAATGTCTCACCTTTGTGAAACATAGAAGACGTTAGAAAACTTAAAGGGATTATCCGATTTTTTAATTTATCTTAGACCATCCTATACAGCAAAGCTGCACACTCTCCCTAGGAACCACATTTATATCTATTTTGCATTCAAAAATTAAAATAATAATGATAAATAAATAAACAACCTCATATTTCAATGCAGATTTTATGAATTAAGAGAAAAAAAATCCAGATATAACCTTCTTACAGATTGGCGCTGAAGACCCGAATACTCCTTGATCTTTACATTTAAATCACCAAAAAAGTTCAGTAAGGTGCATAGCCGGTGAGTTGACTCCACAGATGATGTGAAGACAATGCACTTCTCCCCTTCTAAATTTTGCAGAAGGGCAACCAAGTAAAGGGGCTTCAGCTTTGATTCACAAATCTGCACAAGATAAAAATTATGCACAACACAAATAGAGAAGTAAGACCAACCAAAAACAAAGGTGAATGTATTAGTTAAGTTTTGGACATAAAGTTCTGTCTCCCCAAAAGAGAAACCAAAACCCAGGCATAAGAAATGGTTTTGCTCATAGAAAGCACGTAATATCACCACTACAGTTATGATTTTACACACCAGCTTGTAAGATTCCAATTTATCTGGCAGCTTATAACGACTTTCCCCAGTTGTCAAAAATAAAGGGTGATGCAGGTCAAGCCGAGCAAGCTTGCTTGGATCTTGGGTTAAAGTGGCAGATAGAACCATCTTCACCAGCCTAGGGTAAGGTTTATCCTTAAATCCCCTCTCAACGCTGCTGCAACAAATACACAATAATATTTGAACAAGGCCAAATAAATCAGGGGCTGTAATCAACTTTCTAATCGAGGAAATTTGAGAAAATGTTATCTTTTAAACTGCATTGATGATAAGAAAAGTCTAAGCATCAGCTATCCTACGAAACTATCTTGGAATGCACTTTAAATCCCAGAAAATAATTTACCCAAAAAATAAATCCCAACCTTAAAAGTACTGTAACCATTAGATGTACCATCATAATCTAGTGACAAACTAAAAGCACATTTACCTTCAGCACTTTAGTGGCAGAGACTAATTTTAACTAATAGCAGTTATGTATACTATTTAATCTTAGGTAATTTGCAATCAATATTGCCCCCAAGCTGTACCGTCAGTTCAGTCAGGCAGTTAAAGTTAAAACTGGTGGTAGGCACCAGAACACAGCAAATTTAAAAGGTATATCTGTAACAAAGGAACGTAAGTTCAATGTAGAACTCACCATCTTCTTATGGTTTTTAAAGAACCAAATGTAGAATGAATAAACGAATCTGCAAACTGAAAGTGGCTTCCATCATTAGAGCGAGTTAAATGAAGCACATTTGGCAGCCAGGCTTGGTATGCCTCCCGAAGTAATCTATCTGTTTCATCAACAACCTGAATGGCATAAATAATCAGGCATAAGAAACAACTTAAAATAAAGCTTATTAAGATAGTCCACTAGGGCCATGCACACCAAAATTATTGAAGTTGATTCTCCAGCTAATAAGTAATCCTAAAATCAATCATGCCTCAGAAATGCAAATCGTGATTTATGTTGCAAGAGGCAACCAATTAATAGATAACAGAATTGCCAAGTAATATCAGAGGACAACAGATGGACCAGAGCAATGAACATATATATCGCCATCATAATTGACAATCCCCAGTGTAATAATGACAAAGTCCATAATTCTTCTAGAATCAGCCAAGAGTAACAAACATCTGCAACTTACAAGGTAACATAGATGCTCAAGTGTAAACCCTTTAGTTGTATTAATATGGTCCATAAGCCTTCCCGGTGTCGCCACCAGTATATCAACAGCACTTTGTAACTCTTGAAAATGATCTTCTGGATCAAAACAGATTCCTGCCTCAACCTTTGGCCTCTTAATAAGCTCTGAAATTTCATCAGCAATTGAAGATTGACCCACAGCCAAACCAACAGATAAGCCCACTGCAGGTGCAATTGCAGCAAACACTTCCTTCACCTGAATTACAGAAAGGAAACCAACCGAATGATCAATAAGCATCATATCATGACGAGCGAATCCATCATCAACTCATATGAAATTCAGTGACCAAATCATCTAGTCTCGTCAACTTGTCAAGTCTCACCAAAAAGGGAATCAAAGAGATTAAAGCTCTATTAAATTTCAAAAACAACCCTTTGAACTTGATTATTTTTGCAAACTGCCTGAGATTCAGAAATTCAACCTGCAAGGCTAAATCACGTGTAGGCAACACCACCAGAGCACGCAGACATCTAACAGCACGATTGGACAGCGCTTGCACTATTGGCAGAGCATAAGATAAAGTTTTCCCACTTCCCGTCGGTGAGTTGATGCAGAGGTCTCGTTCAAAAGAACCAGGACCAATTGTCTCCTGCCAAACAGCAACCTGCACTGGGAACAGTGAAGCAAAACCCATGTTCTGCAATGCCACCTTCAACCTAATTAACCAGAATTTAACAAACCAAATAAATGTAAGCATAATCTACGAAAACGTAACATATAATAAGCAATGCAGATGTGAAGTGGGTACCTGGGGTCGAGACAGGGGAGTGTGTCGAGAGAGCAGTCTGCAAAGGCACTTACGTCAACTGGATTTCGCATCCATGGCAAAATTGGCAAGTTTTTCTTCTTGGACTCCTCCATATTTTTTTTTTTTTAAATTTTTGGTTTGCTTTGTCTGGTTTTGTTAGAAGAGCAGAAGAGCGATAAACCCTATAAAAAAATTCAGGGTTTTAGGAGGAGCAAAGAAGAAGAGACATATAATTGGGCCTGACCCAATTCAATGATGGGCCTGAAAAGTAGAAACAGTTATTACATAGTTTGGGCTTGCCAAGATGGTGATTTCTTGTAAAAATCCTTATTTGATATTAATTTTCTTATTTGAAAACAATAATAATATTTTACCATGTCAAACAATTGAATGAATTCCAACCTTAAAAGTTTTGAAAACTTAATCATATAACATAAGATTCTTTCTAAGAAATTGGAGAGAAAGAGACAGATGATAGTGATTCATAGCATTTTAAAATGATAATTAGAAGTAATTTGCCAGCAAGAAAATAACACATGTAATGTGTAATCCTAGTATTGTTAAAAAAAATTATATTAGTCTAATCTAAGTCCAATCATTCAATAAATTGTATCATAATATTTGTTATATGAAATCATTCATTTTGCCCTTTTCCAAAAGACCTGTTATTAATTCATATAAGATACCAACTGTTCCAATGTTGAATGCTACACGCATCTTAATTTTATGCGTTTGATGTAAGCTAATGGAGAATTGAATTGGTTGTTACGGGCGGAGTTTAAGGGCCATGAGATGACGTATGAGCCTAAAAGAATTGCAAATGAATATGAAAATTAAAATATTTTCCAAATAGAACTTTCGATGGATAAATGTTTAGATAACGTAGGACCAAAATGGGTTTATTATAGTATGCTCAGCCTACAATGAAAATGTTAATCATTTTGGCATCCCGTGAGCGTGGATGAGGCTATTACATCACCTATAGCTACAACGTCAATAAAGTTTGTACCACGCAAAGATAAGGAAAAACTATACGTCCGAAATATTTATTATTTATTTTTATTTTCATCATTCCAACACAAAACATTGAATTAATAATCATGAAAACTAAATAATCCAAAAAATTTTGTTGACAAATTTTTGTTGAACAATTATTGGGAAAACAAATTTTAAAAAATTTATAATAATATACTTTTCATGTTGGGTTCACGATGGCATGCATGACATGTGACCATTTGTTTTATCACCTTGTGAAAGAAAACTTTACTTTATATTAAATTCCTGGGTCATACTACGGTACTGTTGATATACCGGTATATCAATTTTTAAATTTGTGTAAAAGTTGTAAATGAATGTGTAAAAATTATAAATCAATATGTAAAAGTTGTAAATACAACTTTTATATACTTAGTTATAATTTTTTTAAAAGAGTGTGTAAAAATTATAAATAAGTTTGTAAAAGTTGTAAATGAGTGTGTAAAAATTGTAAATGAATATATAAACATTGTATTACAACTTTTACATACATTCATTTACAACTTTTACATGTCATGTATTACTTTTACACGTTAACTTACGACTTTTACATGTCATTTATTACTTTTATACGTTAATTTACGACTTTTACACAATTTCACAAATTGCAGCATCGGTACATCAGTTGTACCGTAGCCACACTCTAAAATTGGGTAAAATTATTCCGAATGCCTTGTATTTTCTATTCACACTATTGCCTGAAACATAATAGTATTAATTATGAGAATCCTAATAAAAATAGGATAACTTAAATTGAAATTCTAGTGGCTTAGGAATCTAACTTTAATTATCCTATATTATTTTAGGACATAAATTATATTAGCTTCGTCACTAAAGAGAATATATGTTTACATCCTATTATGTGATAATTCTAATATGTGAATCTTTCATAAGTTAATTTAAGATATTATTATAATTTGTCCCCTAAGATTAGACCCACTTCAATTTTTTTCATATCTTTTCAGAAATATGTGGTTCATTCTTTGAGGTCTCATGTCGCCGTTAACTTAAAAGAGAAATTTAAAAAATAGCCCCCAAATCCGAGGCTTTTTAAAAATAACCAGGTTTCCTAAAACTTTTCGTGCCATAGTCCTCAAGTACTGAAAAGTCTAGAATGCCTCTATTATTTCAAAACTATTGTAACTTTTCATCTTTCCTACCACATCTCTATCCAAATGCCAAACGGTTACAAGCATTGAACCCTCTAATCCGTGGCCATTGAACCCTTAATCATATTGTTTGATCACCTAAAAACCTTGATTGATTATTGTTAGGGAGAGTGGCAAGCATTTGATTGCATTTTAGAGAGAGAAAGCATCCAAACGAGATCAAACAATCATGGCTCATGGTTGAAGTTAAGTCTCTTTGATTTCATGTTTATTTTCTGTCATTTAGTGTTAGAAATTGCTTGATGGATTTGATTTGATGAAAATGTGATATATTTGTAGAGAGAGAAATAGATTTGAATGTGGGTTTTGGTATTTCAGTTTTTTTTATTTATTTAGAGTGAATCATAGTGTTCTTTGTAATTATATTGGCTGATTTACGCTAATTTGAATGATGGTTTGATGGTGTTTATCAAAAAAAAATTGTAAATGAACTGATAATTGATTATGGTTGCTATGGAGAAGACAAAGTTCTATTGTATGTCGACCCATTAACCCCTCGTCTACCAATTCATCGCCCATCAACCAATCATCGATCCCAAACCCAAACATCGACCCATCGTCTGTAATCCCAATCTTTGACCCATCGTCAATCGAAGACCCACTTGTTGATCCCATTTTGATCATTTAGAATTGTAGAAAGTACGTCGACCCTCTGTCAACCCTTTATTAAGCCATCGATCAGTCGTCGACCCTGTCGACCTCTGGGTCCATAGGTCGATGAGGTTTTGTCAGCCCGTTGATAAATTTAATAAGGTTGACAATGGATCAACGTTTGACATTAGACCTAATCGACAGGTTGACAATCAACCCGTTGACCTATGGACTTATTTTACAGAATGAATTTTTTTTATTGTTTTTACTTTTTTTAAGGGAAATGACTAGTTTGATTTGAAAACGCCTGAGGATGATCATTTCAATGCCACAGTGTCCAATAGGACTAGTTTGGAATGCATTCAATAGATGAAGGAGAACCTCAATAAATAGGTACAAAACATGTTCTACTACAATACCTACTTCGGATATCTTTTGGACACGTGTGAACTGACTTTTCTAGGTAAGGTTATCCATAATTTGCTGTTTGTATAATTTGCTATTACAGAAGGTGCAAACAACAATTTTGGGCAAAGAGTTGTGGTATCTAGTAAATGGTAAGATAATAGAACTTACGTACATCCATTTAAATTTCTTAACATTTTGTTAATCTTACTCATTGACAATTAGATGAAATTTTATTTGATCAGGGAAGGTTATTCATTTTTAGTGCATGAGTTTGGGTTGATTACTAGTTTGAAGTTTGGAAAGACCCCTCCATCTCAAAAGAAGAAGAAATTTAACACACGATTGCTTGACGAGTATGTTGATGGAAAGAAATTGAAGCTGTTTGAGTTTAGGGAAAGATTGACAAATATGGATGTGTTAACAGTACCAGATAAGGATCAAGTAAAGTTGGCTTTATACTTTCTTTTGGAGCGATACAGGAGCACAAATCCAATACAAGCCATCTGTGGTTCAATCATGCGTAAAAATTAGTCAAAATACATGAAAAATAAAAAAAAAGCTACAAAAGAGCCGCACACAACATATTCTGGAAAAAGGGTCGATGGATCGACAAACTTATGTCGACTCTGGAACTAGATTGACAAGTCCACAGTTGACCGTTGAACCTTTGAATCAGGTCGATAGGGTCGACAACGGGTCGAGAAGACTATGTAGACCTGTTAATCCTATCTTTTGAAAATGTAAACAAATTTTGTCTAAGGTCGATAGGGTCGACGATGGGTCGATCCATCGACTCGTCCACCTTATCGAAATTCTAGAAATAATAATTTCTTCTTTCTTCTTAAAAAACCATAAGTTTCATGCAACAATTACCTAAAATTAACTCCTTACACGTATATCAACTATGACATCTGTTTTTCATAAATCATAAGAAAACGTGAAGAAAATATGGTTATGTATGTATGTTAGGGAGAGAAATGCCTTAAGAACCGATTTTTACTTCCTTCTAGTGCTTCTAGCTGAGTTTTATGCCTTTTATATATCTTCAAATGTTTGTTTGTTTGTTATTTCAGTCTCCCATATCTTAGTTTTGTTAGTTTTTTTCATATACTTAGAGGGTTAGTGAGGTGAGGTAGTTAGAGTTAGTATGGAGTAAATGAAATGGAGGGGAAGAGTTATTTCGGAGGTATACAAGGTAATTTACTGTGTGGGGTATGACATAAAAGTTTTGGGATACCTGGTTATTTTAAAAATGCCCCTAATTCGAGGGCTATTTTTAAATTTCCTTAACTTAAACCGCTGTAAGGGCAATTTCGTAATCTTACGTTACAATGAATTTGAAATTCAAAAGAAATCAGTTTCTGAAATTTTTAAAATTTTGGTTTAAATTTAAATTAAATATTAATAAGTAATAAAGTAATTTTACAAGTTAATGAAAATTAAATTATATTTAAATTTAAATAAAAAATATCACAACACATTTTATCTCCTTCGCTTTCTCATTGCTCTTGCCACACTCACCGTCATCCCTCACTGCCTTCGCTTTCTCTAACGAACCTTCCTTCTCCCTTGTCCCTCCACCATCACTCCCTCCAATAACCTTTGTATTGAATGATGGCTGGACTTTTTGTCCTATCTTCTTTTTGGGTATTTGATTGATTTTGTGAGAATAGGAACGGCGGTCAGTGGCTTAGTGATGTGATGGCTGGACTTTCTTTCCTCTTTTCTTCTTTTTGTTCTCCGGTGTAGATTTGAGAAGTGGTTATTGGCATTATGATGGTGGCTGCCATGATTTTTGGGTTTGTTGAATGCCTTAATCCACGAATTCTATTTTTTTTTTCCAATCACATCTCCCCCACAGATCAGTCAACTCCTCACAGCCTTTCGATCATCCTTCTCCACTCTTAAAAAAAACCACCACAATTCTGATCTGCACCCTTCTCTTTCTTCCTATATATATTCTTCCTTTCTCTACCGAATTATTATGGTAATTGTGTTGGGTCACAAGCAGTGGTTGCAACATGATGAGAATTTATGGAGGACAATAGGGTTTCCTTTGTTGCAAAGAAGTTGAGTGGTCTAGTCAAAGGGGTACATAAGTGAGTTGAAGTTTAACACTTGAAAAGTTAATTGAAATGGTATCTGTTGGAGTAAAAGGGATTGGGGTTGTAGGGTCGAACAGGTTTGATGTTTATGGTATGGATTTCTGGTAGGGGAGACCTAAGAAGGTGGAGACTATATTGGTCACTGAAACTATTTCTTTGGCAGGGAGTAAAGATGAAAGCAGCAATGTCGAGATTGGTGTAGTTTTGGAGAAGCAAGAAATGGAGGTTTTTGCTTCTTTATTTGTCAATGGGTTAACATGTTGATCTAACCCATCACAAGCCATTTGATTAATTAACTCGATTACATCCTCTATCATCAAGCTCCTCCCTTAAGTTACCACCATAGCATTTATTCTTCTTCATCGATTTCAATCACCATCCTCCTCCACTACTCCACTTCCATCACCTTTTTCCATCATTCATCACCCAATCTCTATCAACCTTTCTAGCTAGCGCAAATCTCATCTCTTTTCCTTCTCCATTTCCTTCACAAATTAGAACACTCTTCCATCACCTCACCACCTAATTTTCCATCCTAAAAAAAAATAATAAAATAAAAAATATAATAGTAAAAAAAACAATAAAGAAAAATTTTATTAGTTTGTTGATATTGATGTGCAAATTGCTATTATTGTATTAGAAGTTTAGAATTTTTGTGTAATTATCACTTATTTAAGACTAATTGCATCAAAATATATTTCACTGTTTTCTAAAATACACGATTCCTAGGTTGTATTATTTTATTATTAAGTTTTGCAGTAACAAGGGCATTGAGTCTTTTTGCTATCTACTAACAACCGCTTACTGTCAAAAAGGATAAAATCAGTTTAAGTTAATGGTGACATGAAACCTTTGGGGGTGAACAACATATTTTTTTAAAGACAATGACACAATTGAATTAGACCTAATCTCAGGGGATAAATTTAATAATTTATTAATTTAAAGGCTTTGCAAGATAGGAAAATATATTATTTTTTTGGTAACCGAGATGTTTGAGCTAGCTTACACATACGTCGATTGATCCTCGAGACTAGCGCAATCATAATCTACTGTCACGATCTTCAATTTAAATCATGAGATAGGCCTATGCGAGAAATCGAATCCATGCCCGTGTGCCTAAACACACAATCCTTGATTCGCCCTTACCACTAGGCTAACTCATCATAAGTCTGAACCACATACATGCTATCTCTATAGCTTGGAAATGCACGCATCATTCAAGGCTATTAAGGAAAGCAAGTCTGTGTGTATCATTGTTTAAGTCTGAGTGTGAAGTATCAAACTTTTATTGTGAGTTATAGGTTTTGTGGGATTAATTAAGTGAGTTGAGTGATTACATGTGTTTGTAATTAGATTAGTTGTTTAGTTATCCTTAACAAAGTGTGTTAAGTGAGTAGTAATAAGAGTGTGATAAAGGTTAGTGTTGTGATTGAACAGAGATTGGTTTTACATAGCCGAGGTTAGTGAGGGTAGTAGTACAATCACAATAAATAGTAATTAGTTGTGTGAAAAAAAAAAAACAGCATTGCAACATTGTGATCTTACTGCCATTAATGTAAGGAGCAATTTTTTTTTTTTTGTCTTAAAGCTGAATATGTCTGAATTCAACTGAAATATGAATATGTATGAATATAAGAATTTGAATGATATGTTTATTTTTTAGTTTTAGTATTTGAATTGAAATATCTGAAAACTACATATATCCCTATTTATATATTTTACTTTTACTTGTGATTTTATTTCACATAGTAAAAATATTTGTATACTATAATTTATTTAAATATGTATACTTAAGTAAAAAAAGTTTTTTTTCCTTAAAAGAATTTGATATATAAATAAGCTAAATGACCATAAAATAATTTTAAAAATATATAAAGAATCATAATATAAAATTAGAAATAATAATGTTCTAAAATTAAAATATTAGGTTACGTACAAATTGATCATAAATGAATTTTATAAGGGCATTTAAGATAATTAAATGAGTAATAAATGATTAAGATAAAAGTTATTATCTTTAGCTTTTTTCATTCAGAAAAAAATATCTTATAATAAGTCCTAAGTCAAAAAAACAAACATCATGAAAATATATAAAGTATAAGAACAAGTTAAATTCAGACTTTAAACCAAAAAAATAAACCACTTAAGTTTTATAATTGAACCACATAACAATCTTTAGTTCTGATTTACTTTATAATTTATTGTTATATTTTGTTTAACTACTGATACACCTTCAAAACTAACATTTCATATTATGGATATAAAGAATATTTTCATTCTATTTGTGCAACATCTACAAATTCATAACTTAATTTGAAAAATTATGATCCCAACTTTTATATGATGACATATTCAATAAAATTCTACAATCAACCTTTTACAACTTGAGTCAATAAAAATTCATAGATGAGTAAATAACAAAAAGGATGAGTAAAGAACAAAAATGAATAAGGATAAATATAATGTATGATATGGTAATTGGATCTCTAATATGATTTTATCAACTTAATTATAGTAAAGTTATAGTAAAGGTAAGTTATAAATGAATTATAATTATAGTATTATTTTTAATAACCAACAAAACTTTAAATGTTCATGTATAATATTCATTTAAATGAGGAGAGAATAGGGTAATTTATATGTTATTTAATAAGTCATATCAATTTAATAATGGGATAATATCATAAACCACCCCTAAAGTTTAGCTAATTACATGCGGAAAGCCTCTTATGTAAATATATCAACGTCGTCCTTAACATTTGCGTTTAAGCTTCATCCAAGTCCAGCTAACAGATTCTGTTAGATTTCAAATTAACGTTTTGGGGTATTTTAGTAAAATTACATAATTTCATATGGAATAATATCATAAACCACCCCTGAAGTTTAGCTAATTATCACGCGGAAAGCTTCTTATGTAAATATATCAGCGTGGTCGGTCCAGCCAACAAATTTCGCTAGCTTTCAAATTAACATTTTGGGGTATTTTAGTAAAATAACATAATTTCATATCAGTAAACGTAAAACTAACCCTTGAATTTTCTTTTCTAAAATCTTCATTTCATATCACACAAACATCACCATCCATAACCACCATAGCTACTATCATCACTATCAAATTCATTTAAATAAAAAAATATACGTCATAAGACTCCACCATGATAGCACTGAATTTTCCTCCACCATCTCAACTCAATCACAAAGTTATTAATAAAAAAGAATCAAATATTCAAAATTAAATCCAGATTATTTCAACAATTATGTTTAAAAAAAAATTATGCAAAAACTCTAAAACCTAAAATTGGCATGCTTTTGTTTATCCTCACTAACTTCTTTAAAAATTTTCTCAACCTAAGAAAACATTCACAGACACTACGTATTGAAATGAAGCAACAAAATAAAGACAAAAAAATTCTCAATATGAAATTTTATAAAGAACCAGTAGCTAGCCAAAGCTATGTTTGGAGATTGAGAGGTTGGGGTGAGAGAGGTAACTGTGGGTGTGAAAAGGGATTGGTTTTCGGTTGCAAAAAAAAAAAAAAAGAAAGAAGAAATGATATCAAAGTAAGGGCAAAATGGTATTTTTAATTTTTTTCTCAGTTTCTACACAAACGGAATCTGTTGGCTGGACCTGGATGAAGCTTAAACGCAAACGTTAGGGACCGCGCTGATATATTTACATAAGAGGCTTTCTGTATGATAATTGGCTAAACTTCAGGGATGGTTTATGATATTATCTCATATGAATTATGTCATTTTACTAAAATACCCAAAATGTTAATTTGAAAGCTAACAGAATCTGTTGACTGAACCTGGATGAAGCTTAAACGCAAACGTTAGGGATCGCGTTGATATATTTATATAAGAGGCTTTTCGCATGATAATTAGCTAAATTTCGAAAGTAGTTTATGATATTATACTATTTAATAATTTGAAAATTTTGATACCTAGATTATGCATCAATAATAAATTCATAAACTAAAATAAATTAAATTGGATTCGTTGGACGGCGGGATATGCAACTGCTGGCAGGTAGAGGAAGACTTTTTCCTAGGAATCTTTCATTATACGTGGCAAGTGTCGGTTAGTCTTCCAATAATAGATTAATTAATAACGATCATAAATAACTTGTTATTGTCAATATCAAAAATTATTAAAATAATAAGCCGATATTATTTATAGTATACCACTCGTGGTTTAATCGTGCCATTACACAAAAGTTCAGGCGTGCCATACCAATGTCATGCTCTATTGCGACGCAACGAGGCGTATATTGCAATGAACGAAATATATATATATATATATATATATATATTTATTTATTTATTATTTCTACAATCTTATTTATACAAATTATAAAATTATTGAATAATATTATTACATCATCGAAAAAGACGTTACCAAATTTTTTTTACAATAAACTAAATCTCTCGTTAATATTTAGTAGGTAACTTTTAAAAAAAAAAATCTATATATACATGAAATATGCAAGCGAATAAATTAGACGTACAACTTATTTATAACTAATATTTTATATAACTTTAATTAGCAAGATATTATTGGATGTATCATTTAATTCAACATCCTTTATTTGTTTCATTTTTTATTCATCTAGTGATAGCTTATCCACTCAGGTTGTATAAAAAGTAGTTATAGATGAGTTGTAGATTTAATATTATTCATGTGTAAAGTAAATAATATATATATATATATATATATTAAATGAAGATTTAGAGAGGAAGAATGAATAATAATTGAAGGTTCTACTTGGTAAATTGAGATTTAAGTGATTATATTTTATAGCAAAACAGTAAAAAGATAATAAAGATTATATAAACAAAAAAATTTATTTCAAATGTGCTATAAGATGCAAAATGAATATTTTCTATATAATTTTTTTTCTAAAATTTGGGTAGGCTATAATTAATAAATTTGTCTTGAAGTATGGCTATAAGTGTTAAAATTTAAACTTTTTATATGAAATTAAAAATTTTCTCAAAATTGCATATGGTTATAGATTAGTTGAGTTAATCCTTGGTTATGCCATTGATATCTTGTATCTTAATTATTACAATTTATTATCAGTATTTATTTATCTAATTATATCATATATATTAGGTTGTGTGGATAAATTTGTATAGAAAATATGTAAAAATATCATTATTTTTATTAAACAAGGGTAATATATGATGTTTATACTATGTACAAGTGATGAAAATTTTCACACCCCATTAGTTACTGTTGTTTGACCACGAATCAGTCAACGACGTGTAGTAATAAACATTTAATAGAAGGGTAAATAAGTTATCCAACAAAGTAACGTAATTAAGTTAAAATAGTCTTAATATTTTGATTATGAGGCTTCCTCTTAAATTACTTGATTGATTACATCACTTGATTTCATTATGTTATATTGTCTTTCAGGTCGAATTATTTAGTTTGAATTGGACGTATATGGTGTAGGTGTTTACCAGTACTTTGTCCGTGGAAATAATTCAATAATGAGACAAATTATTTACTTTTATTAATTTATTTATTGTAATAGGGTTTCATGACTTTGACAAATTCATAGAATCTAATTGAATAATCCAAATTCAACAGTTCTATTTTGATTGGTCATCATATTTTAAACATATTATAATTATAATCAATACAATAATGGATCCGATAATTGCACTAAATTAGATTCTGAATTATTTTATCCCAATTATCTTAAAATTAAATAAATCAAATAATATTTACAAGTTCGTCCACGTCATAATTTTTTTTTTAAAAAAACAAAATTGCAATCTAGAGCAACTGCCACTATGAACACGTTGACTTTTATGCCCAACTGAAGCAGCTTTTTCAGCACATAGTAAAGTTGTGTGAGATTGAATTAATGCACCCTTATCATAGCCGTATCGGTTTTGATTAGATTGTGCGATGCGTCCTCTTTATTATTATTATTATTATTATTTTTTTTTGTATTGTCGAATTAGAGGTCACAGTTTTTTATACGATTGGAGATCACAATACGAAATTATTAGCGAATTAATGTGGATATTATTATTAATTAAATCATTTTAATATTAAAATATTTAATATGAGTAATAAATATATAAGATTTATATATATTTAATGTATTTAATAATTAAAAATATCATATTAAATAAATTTAAATTATTTTATATTAATAATGATTTATATTAACAATTTTTTTAATTAATATAAATATATAAAATATAATTAATTAAAAATATATGTAAGTGTTAAATAATTAAATATATTATATAAGTTAATGTAATATAATAAATGAATATGTAGTATGTTTATTAAATATGTTATATTTGTATTTAAAGATTTAACATAAATTATTAAATGAATCGTATATATTTTAATCAAAGTTTTATTAACTTATATCTTAATATATCATGAACGATATAAACAAGACAAATAAATACGAATTATCACCCTATTTTTCGTTCACTGAAGTATAATATTAAATTGGTAACAATACCTAATAAATGAAAATACGTGGCAAAACAAAAAAGTTGTGTTAAACATGGAAGAGAAAAATTGTACTAAATTTTACAGGTGTCGCTTAGATAAACGATAAACATTCTACCTTACGAAAAGCTGGTCGTCCGCCCACAGTTCATTGAATAATTGACGATTATTTTAGAGTGAAAGACCTCCCCTTCCTTCACCTTCCCCGTTTATGTTCAAATCATTATAAAAGACACCTGACACGCACCAAACTCATCGCCTAGGATTCAGCGTTCAAATTCATCACGCAAATCACTAGGAAAATAAAAGAGGATCAGACACATGTTCGTCTCTGATTTACCCTTACTGTCATCCAAATCGCGGCGTTAGTTATCTTTCCAAAATCGTGATGACAAAAAACTCTCCTTAAATTTCGACTTTAGCTCCTTTTCTCTGTTGATCTTGATCCGCCCGATTTCCATGGGGTCCATCTCTGATACGACGGCCACGATTGCTCTCCAATTCCTCCTTCAAGTTTAGAGACGAACACGATCTCCATCCATCTAGGATTTTTTTTTTTTTGAGAGAGAGAAAATGAGGGTGGCGAAGTCCCAAGTATGGCAGCCGTGCAAGAAGAAGAGGTTTTAATGGTTTGTAAATAATCTCCAGAGAGAGAGAACGAGAGAAAAATCGAAGAAAGAGAAGATTTGTATTATAGGCAGGAAGGGGAAGCGATTGTAAATTTGGAGAGAGAGCGAGAGGGAGGGATTTGAAGGGAAATGTCGTCTCGCACGGGTGGAGGAAGCAGGACACGTGTAGGGAGGTACGAGCTGGGAAGGACACTCGGTGAAGGAAGCTTTGCGAAGGTGAAGTTTGCGAGGAATATAGAAACAGGAGAAAATGTCGCCATTAAGATTCTCGATAAAGAGAAAGTGCTCAGGCATAAGATGATCGGGCAGGTATTCTTGAATTGTTTTGAAAATGATATATTATTTTATTTTATTATGAAATTCATTATCGTGAAATTAGAAATTAAGCCAAACAGTTGGCGGAGGGATACGATTGTAATTTAGTCAAACCTGTTCTTAACCACGAATGAAGGTACTGTATTTGAGATGTGGAGCAGAAATGCTTTCAGTTAAATCACTTGAAACCGCCTTGTGAAATAGAACCTCATATGCTTATCGAAAGATATGCTTCTGCGGAAAGCCCTCTTGTGGAAACAAAAAGCTTATCAAATAATTTGATCATGAATTTTTTTTTTTTTGTTGCTTTGGAATCATTTATTTTTGTTATCTCTTAAATCCTGAGATGTAATTCTTATTAATCTTGATGAATGTGTCTGTGGTTCATTCTTTTTTCTTTCGCAGATTAAACGTGAAATTTCAACTATGAAATTAATTAGACATCCGAATGTTATTCGCATGTACGAGGTTAGAGCGCACTTCTTTATGGGTTCTGTTTGAAGATTTGTTTGTTAGACCTGTTAATTTCCACTTTTCCAATAATCAAGTATTTGTTTGTCTGTTTCTTTGTAATCATGGGGATGTTTTCCTTTAGTGATTTTGTGCAGTTTTCTTGGTGTAGGTGATGGCGAGCAAGACAAAAATATACATTGTTCTGGAATTTGTGACTGGTGGTGAACTTTTTGACAAAATTGTACGTGAGTGAATGCTTTTCACTCTTATTATGGATATAAACATGCAACTGGGTTAGCATGGTCTAAATTATTGTGAATGATCTATTAATAACTGTATGTTTTTCGGTTTTTCTGTTAGCCAGGCTAGTAAAGGGAGGTTGAAAGAAGATGAAGCTAGGAAGTACTTCCAGCAGCTTATTAATGCTGTAGATTACTGCCATAGCAGAAGTGTTTATCATAGAGACCTAAAGGTGTTGTTCTCATGAATGTTTAAATGCTTTTAACCACATAATATTCTCTTACAGAGCATTGGAGATGTTGAAATAATTTGTTGTATATGATTCTAGTGATATTGTGGCTTGTGTCACAGCCAGAAAATTTACTGCTGGATGCTAATGGAGTTCTTAAAGTTTCTGATTTTGGCTTGAGTGCTTTACCTCAGCAAGTTAGAGTAAGTGGGATACTTCATCTTTCCAACTAAAGTTACTTTTCTAATTATTTTAGTCCGATATTGGTGCATGGCAGATCTTAGAAGCACCATTTCTTTTTTGTCCGTATACCACACTTCAATTTGGTCTAAATGTTGATGTCATTGGATAGCTTTCCATAATTAATTCAAGGAATGATAACTGAGCATCTTGCCCTTCTCACATAGGAAGATGGTCTACTTCACACAACATGTGGAACGCCTAACTATGTTGCTCCCGAGGTATATTAGCTTCTGGTGCTAACTACTATTTCCTTTTACTTTTTGGTCCTGTTGTTTATCATCATTATTTTGTTGCTACACTTTCTAGGTAATCAATAATAAAGGCTATGATGGAGCTAAGGCAGATCTGTGGTCATGTGGTGTGATACTTTTTGTCTTAATGGCTGGTTACTTGCCTTTCGAAGAATCCAATCTCATGGCTCTATATAAAAAGGTAAATTTTTGGTATTTTTCTTTCTCATACACAATACAATTCAGCAAACTAGGACAGTTTTTAAGAAAGAAAAATAAAATAGCAGAATTTAGAGTAGAGACTTCTCTGGAAAATAGATACATTCAGAAAAAAGTAGCAGTAGAGTAATTTAGCAGACTTTCGAGAGGTCTGCCAGCTCTCCCAAGAGCTAAGCTCAAAACATTTTTCTCACAAATTCCATGCACCCCCATTCTCTCTCTTTCCTTTCCCTTAATAGCCTCTAACAGACTTTCTTTCTCTCTGTCCAGCTTAGCAAAAGAAACTAACTGTCAACCTTATTTACAAACAGAAAAACTTAGCAAGAAAGTAAAAAACAAACATTCCTTGTTAACTCCAACCCTGCCCCTAATGAAACCTCCTATTTCTGTCATCTGGAATAGGTAATTCTGATTGGGGGTTTAATTATAGGCCTATCATTACCCCCTACCCAAACATCCACCTTGGAAGGCAGGAAACTGATTTTTCAGCAAGTCAAAACTCTTCCATCTGGCTTCAAAATCAGGCAGTCCCGTACATTTGATGAGCTCGTCAAAGTTGGTACCCACACTGTCCCTTTTCTGTCTGATTCCTAAAACACTTTCAGGTTCCACCACAAGTGTCATATCCGCATTAAGCTGTGAGGGAATAAGGGGAGAAACCTGGGCAGATCCCACAGCCTTTCTTAACTGGGAAACAGGGAAAACAGGATGTATGTCTGATCCCTATCCCCAGTTGGCAGCTTTAGTGTATAAGCAACCAGGCCACTTTTTGCTTCCACTAAGTAAGGCCCATAGAATATAGGACTTAGCTTTTCATTCCTACATCCAGCTAAAGATTTTTGGTGATAAGAGTTGTAGTTTCAAATAAACCATATCCCCCTCCTGGAATTGAACATCCCTACGTTTGCCATCCGCCGCCAATTTCCTTTTGTCTTGTGCAGTCTGAAGGTAATGCTTTAACTCATCTAGTATTGCATCCCTCTCATCCGACATCTCTTCCATGGTAGATAAAGCAGTAGATCCTAGGCCAAATCGGACTAATGGAGGTGGATCACGACCATGCAGTAGTTTGAAAGGAGTGCACTTGGCTGAGGTGTAATGAGAAGTGTTATACCAATATTCAGCCTAAGGCAGCGATTTTCCCTAGTGTTTGGGTTTGTCAGCCACAAACACCTCAAATAAGTCTCCAAGCACCTATTTACTACCTTCGATTGCCCATCGGATTGAGGGTGATAAGCCGTGCTGTGTTTGAGTATCGTCCCTTGCATTTTAAATATCTCTGTCTAAAACAAGTTAAGGAATACTTGATCTCTACCCCTGATTATAGAACGGGGTATGCCATGACGTCATACCATTTCTTTAATGCAACCATTTGGGCAGCGAATGGGTGGTTAAGAGCTTAAAAATGCCCAAATTTACTCAAACAGTCCTCTACCACAAGAGCAGTGTCATACCCCTCTGACTTAGGCAAGCCCTCCACAAAATCCATTGTAATATCTCCCAAACTTGGTTAGGAATAGGGATAGGTTGGAGACGACCAACTGGGGATAATGCTGAATATTTATTTTGTTGGCAAACTGCACAAGACTTCACATAGGCTTTTATATCTTTTTCCATTCCCTTCCAAAAAATTCATTTGGAATACGTTGAATTGTCTGCAACATACCTGAATGGCCACCCAATGGACTGTCATGGAATTCTTTTAGTAACTTAGGAATGAGTTGTGATCCCCTAACCAGCACCAATCTGCCCTTATGCAGCAAGTGAACTTGAATCACTACATAACCCTCTTGATTGGCTGGTCTAGCCAAAATGGATTCTTGGAGCTGCTTCAATTCCTCATTATCGTCTATCTCTTTTATTATGCTACAATCATGGGTTGGAGACAAAGAAAGAGCAATCAATTCTGGTCAGCGAGATAATGCATCCGTGGCTTTATTTTCAAGGCTGGGTCGGTAATGTATCTCAAAATCAAACCCCATCAATTTAGACAACCATTTTTGATATTCCTCATTAACCAACCATTTCTCAAGAAGTATTTAAGGCTCTTTTGATTAGTTCTAACCACAAATTTTCTGCCCAGCAAGTAAGGCCTCCATTTTTGTACCGCCAAGGCAATAGCTATTAATTCCCTCTCATACACCGGTTTCAATCGAGAACATTGGGAAGGTACATGGCTGTAGTGAGCAATTGGTCGCTGCCCATGTATCAAAACAGCCCCCAAACCCACACTGGACACATTCGTCTCATTAACAAAAGGTTGGCTAATGTCGGGAAGAGCCAAAATCGAAACTGTGGTCATAGCTTTTTTAACCTTTGAAAGCATCCTCGTCCTTTCATTCCGCCCAAAGTTAGCCTTTTTAAGCTGTTCTGTCAAATGTTCCATATCCTTCCACAAAGTTTCTATAATATCTGGTTAAACCAAGAAACCCCCTTAAATCCTTTAAGTTTTTAGGAGGAGGCCATTGTTGCATCACTTGGACCTTGGAATTATGAACAACCACACCATTGCCTGAAATTATATGCCTAAGGTATTCCAACCGATCCTGAGCAAACATGCATTTTTTGTGGTTGGCATACAATTGCTGCTGCCGAAGAGTTTCCAATACCAATTCCAAATGTTGTACATGGTCTCCTATACTTTTGCCATAAACTAAAATGTCATCAAAGAAAACCAACACAAGTTTCCTTAGAAATTTCCTAAAAACATCATTCATTAAAGCTTGAAACGTCGAGGACACATTAGAAAGACCAAAAGGCATCACCAAAAAATCATAATGCCCATTATGGGTGCAAAAAGCTGTTCTGTAAACATATTCTGCCTTTACTCTAATTTGATGATATCCGGATTTAAGATCTAATTTCGAAAACACACATGCTTCATGTAACTCATCTAAAAGCTCATCAATGTTGGGTATAGGGTACTTATCTGGTATTGTAGCTTGATTTAGGGCTTGGTAGTTGACACAAAACCGCCAACCAACATCCTTCTTCTTGACTAGAAGTACTGGACTGGGGAAGGAGCTGCAGCTAGCTCTTATCACACCAGCTGCCAACATCTCTTGCACAAGCTTCTCAATTTCATCTTTCTGCATTTGGGGGTAATGGTAGGGTCTCACACTAATCAGCTACCTCCCTTCCTTTAAGACAATAGAATGTTCATATCCCCTGCTAGGGTGTAATCCTAGGGGGATCTCAAATATTGATTTGCATTTATGGATCAACTCTTTCATCGCCTCAAGAACTTATGGATGCTTAGATACAGGCACAATTGATAGGGAATTTAATTCCAGCAACACACCTTCACCTCCATTCCTTACTGCTTTCATCAAACTCTTTAATGAAGTCTGAATTTTACATAAACTTGGATCCCGTTGCAATATCACGCTTGTCCCATCAACCTTGAACTCCATAGTCAAAGCCTTTAAGTCAAATTTGGTCGCCCCCAAGTTCTCTAGCCATAAGATCCCAAGTACCAAATCTGATCCAGCTAGCTTTGAAAGAAGACATTCTTCCACAGTTTTAAGCCCCTGCGATTTAAATTGCACATTTCTACATACCCTCTCTCCATTTACTTGCGTTCCTACCATACCCGTTGGTGGCTTCCATTGGCAATGACAATTTCTTGACGAAGGTATGGGAGATGGAATTATGTGTGGCCCTTAGATCAATGAGCACTGCCACTTCTTCCACAGCCAATTACCTTTTCAACTTGATAGTTTTAGGAGAAGACAGCCCAATAATGGAATTCATTGACATCTCAACCATTCCTAAATCAATTTCCTTTTGTGCATTGTCCTCTTTGGGTGGGGCTCCATTGTTCTCCCTCACCTCATCCTCCTCTTGCACCACCATCACCCTTAATTCCTTGAATTTACAGCGGTGTTCAAGGGAAAATTTCTCATCACAGTGATAATGGAGGCCTTTCTCCTGTTTGGATTGCAATTATGCATTGGAAAGCTGTCGAAATTGGAGTGCTGGTCGATTTTCGGTGAACTTTTCTGGCGCCACAGTTGATTGATGGACGTAGGAGCCGGTGTTCTTCATTGGAAAGTTGCCGGAACTGGTTGGCCCTCTCCTTTCACTTGGAACAGGCACGATTCTGCAATTCTTCAGGGTTGAATTTTTGTGTTCAAGCTTCTGGACCAAGCACATAATTCTGTCCAGCCCAATGGGCTAGAAGGTCCTTAGCTCAGCCCTCAACGAAGGCCGTTTATAAACCGACCCTCCAAAATATGTTCTGGCACATCCTCCATCGACAATGCGATTCTCTCAAATTGTTGGTGGTACTCCCTCACAGTCCTTTCTTGCCAGAGAGCTAGAAATTGCTTGGAAATACCCTCCTGACTTTCTCTGAACTGTTCAAGCAGTAAACCCTTCAATTCCTCCCATGAACGTAAAGCTTGTCGGGAATTCTCCCACTGGTGCCAGGCGAAGGCTTCGCCCTCCATTGACGCAGTAGTGGCTATCAATTTTTCCTTCTCCATCATCCGATTTAACGAGAAAAAAATGCTCAACCCGCTATGCCCATTCATCAGGATCCCTCCGTCAAACGTTGGCATCTCCACCCTCCGCATACGGATCTCCCTTTTGTGGGTCTTGCCTAAATTAAGCCACCAATCACTAAAGGTGGCACCGATGACCCAGTTCTTGCTTCTGGTGTCAGTTATTTCTATTTAGATGATGACGATGAAACTCCACGATCTGCGTTTCCCTTGAACTCCATCGCCATCGCATCTTGGCGCTCCAGTATTGCTGCCACTCTCTGCTCCAGAAGATTCATTTTTATCATGCCCTCCTTGACCACACCAATATCATTCTGTACCAATTGAACTTTCTCCTGTAGCATGTCTACCCTCCCATCTCCTTTCTTTCCAGCCATGCCCAGGTAAGAAGCTCTGATACTAAATGGTATGTTTCTTTCTCACACACAACACAATTCAGCAAACTAGGACAGTTTTTAAGAAAGAAAAATAGAGTAGCAGAATTTAGAGTAGAGACTTTTCTGTAAAATAGATTGAAAGCATGCAGAAAAAAAAGCAGTAGAGTAATGTAGCAGACTTTCGAGAGATCTGCCAGCTTTCCCAAGAGCTAAGCTCAACACAATTTTCTCACAAATTCCACACACCCCCATTCTCTTTCTTTCCTTTCCCTTAATAGCCTCTAACAGACTTTCTCTCTCTCTCTCTCCAGCTCAGCAAAAGAAACCAACTGTCAACCTTATTTACAAACAGAAAAACTTAGCAAGAAGGTAAAAAACAAACATTCCTTATTAACTCCAACCCCACCCGTAATGAAACTCCCCTATTTCTGTTGTCTAGAATAAGTACTTCTGATTGGGGGCTTAATTATAGGCCCATCAAATTTTCAGTCTTTTTCATATGAATGTAAATTTAATGTTTAACTTATAAGGTTGTCTTATCTGTGCTTATTACATTCGAACACTCACAGATGGCTTAATGATGTTTCATTGTGATTATAGATATTCAAGGCTGACTTTAAGTGTCCTCCTTGGTTTTCAACAAGTGCAAAGAAACTAATCACTAGAATCCTCGACCCAAATCCTGTCACGGTACTTCTGTCTTCTACTTATATAAATGCATAATTTCTTTTTCTGTTTGAATTTTTCATTTTTCTTGTTGAAAAGGTCGGAGACTTCGATGGCTTCTTGAACTGACTGTATTTGCTGATGCTTTGAAACAGAGGATAACAATTGCTGAGGTTATTGAGAATGATTGGTTCAAGAAGGGATATAAACCACCTGTCTTTGAACAAACTGATGTTAGTCTTGATGATGTGGATGCTATCTTTAATGAATCAGTGGTAAGACTCAGTTTTGCGTAGTTATTATGATTTTGTCTTATTAATATAACAGTTTTTGACTTTACTATATTCATTTTTGTGAATAGGATTCTCATGACCTTGTTGTGGAGAGGCGAGAAGAAGGAGCTGCGGCCCCTGTGGCTATGAATGCATTTGAGCTCATCTCCACATCTCAGGGTCTCAACCTTGGTACCCTTTTTGAAAAGCAAACGGTATGTATAAAAGTAACTTTTGGGCCTGATAAATGAGTCATTAAATTTGCAAGAAACTTTTGGGAATCTGATTTTTGGAATCATTTCTTTCTTTGGCCTGTCAACTACATGAAGACCATGCCAATCTTAACTATCCTGATGTGCAGATGGGTCTTTCATTTGTTATGATTTGATATGAGCTTATTTATAAACATGAAATTGAGATAGTTGGCATTTCTTTGGTAACAGGGACTTGTTAAAAGGGAAACAAGATTTGCATCCAAATGTTCTGCTAATGAAATAATATCGAAAATTGAGGAAACTGCAATGCCTTTGGGTTTTGATGTGAAGAGAAAGAATTTTAAGGTATTCTTTATGTTTCCCTCGCTTTGACCATATTATTTTAGTAATTTTCAGAGTGGATTATCTTTTGTCAACAGTTAAGTAATGCAATTTACTGCCTTAGAATGGAAATCAGCGTTTAGAATATAAAGGTATCCAGTATCATGAATTGTGACCCTTTTTTGGGTCTCTCTCTCTTGCTCTTTGTTCTATACTCCCATTTTGAATGCTGAAAAAGTGCGTGGACCTGTTGGAACTTCTTTTCCACTTCTGTTTTTTAATGCTTCCTTGTTGGGAGTGCTGAAGGATTACATGGACTAATTGAACCTTGTTTGAACTTGGTTTGGTTTTTGTTGGTCTTGGTAATACATCTTATTAAGTAAGCAGATAATATTGTACTTATTTCTTTCTTGTGTAACTTTGGATTATACGTTTGGAAAACTTTTACTTTTGTGAGGCTTGGTGGCCAAAATATATGATCTGTCATTTTTGGTTTGAGATTGACATGAGCATTATTGAATCATAACTGTTAAGAATTTGGTATTACATTGTACTACCACTTTTGCTGAATGTTTCCTTTTTGTATTCATTCATCTCAGATGAAACTTTTGGGGGAAAAAAGTGGACGTAAGGGTCATTTAGCTGTTGCAACAGAGGTATATTTTCTCTCATTCATTTTATTTATTCATCCTGTCGTCTGAAAATGTAGTTGCTCATTAAGTTCTTAAGTGGTTGAATGAGTATTTAGAGATTTCTACTTTTTCAGGTCTTCCAGGTTGCTCCTTCTCTGTACATGGTTGAACTTCGAAAGTCTGGAGGAGATACCCTAGAATTTCACAAGGTATGATTGTTGGAATTGTAAATACTTTCTACCACTTGTAACACGATCATGAAATTGGCCTTCTACGGTATGGTTGATGGCCATTCATTTTGTCTAATCCAATGGTGGAAAGAATAGTTATGGAAAAAAAAATTACCTTCTAGCTCTCTATCAATCATTTGATTCAGTTAAATGGATGATTATAAAATAGTGTTGAAATCTCGAGTCAATAATTTAACTTACAGCAACCTGACCGTTATATTTTAATCACTGATTAGATTCTATTTACTCTGAATTATCTTTCACTCAGTTCTACAAAAGTCTGTCTTCTGGGCTGAAAGATATTGTCTGGAAACCCGGAGATGAAACAATGGCGGAAGGATCTGCTGGTTAGTATGCTTCTGTAGTATTAAGCTCATTTGTTTGAATCAATTACCATTCTGCTATTGATAATTATCCCATCAAGAGTTGGTGAATGCAACATATATTTATGCTTAGCAGCCAGACCAACATAATGACTATAACTTAATTGTTTGTGTGTTTTGGAAAGAAGATTGAACATCATTGGACTGTTAGTTATCTCATTTCTTTTCAAGTAACTGATATAACTGAACTCATGAGTGAATGAATGGATTCTCATCATGGCAATGCTTTAAAAGGCAAAAAATTTCTCCTAAGATGCTGAGGGAGGAAACTGCTGAAGTATTGCATGGATTGGGACATATTTGTTTTTCGTTTTTACTGCTAGTTTGTGGGGATTAATCAGTTTTCAAAGTAAATATTGACTAAAGCGAGGTTTTGGCGTGAATATACTTGTGATGTATTTCTAACCCTGGTTATCGAGTTGAAGAAATCTAAGGTTGTATTTGTTTCAATCACTTAATACTTTTTAGATCTGAACACTTTTTAGGACTTAATTTACACTATTTAATAGGATACTTGTTTGCTTTTTTAGATACCATTTTAAAAAAGTGGTAAGGGAATATTTTACCTTTAATGTGACTTTTTTACCCATATTGAAATGTAATATGTTTGTATTATATTTATACAATTCTTTAAAAATTGAATAGTTAATAAAATTAAACCAAAATTCTTTTTTATTTAAATAATTAATATTATATTTTTTACAAATCTTTAAAAAATAAATATTAACTAAAATAAAATATAAATTCTTTTTTATTTAAATAGTTAATATTATGTTTCTTACAATCTTTTAAAAATTAAAAATTTAATAAAATTAAATTAAAATTATAAATAATTATAAATTTAATATTTATTAATTATATTTTAATTAATAATTTTTTAATTTTTAATTGATTATATTTTTTTAAATTTATTCTTATCAATTATTAATCAAATTTTCTTTAAATTAGTTATTTTAACTAAAGTACGTTAATAAAAGTAACAAAACAATGTAATTACCTAATTATCATGAAAGGTGTGCGTCATTTCCTTGTCGCGTTTGCGCTAGTGGCATTGGCCTTCACATTAGCCTGTGCCTTTGACCCTAGCCCTCCTAATCATCATAAAAGGTGTGCGTCATTTTCTTGTCGCGTTTGTGCTGGTGGCATTGGCCTTCACATTAGCTTGTGCCTTTGACCCTAGCCCTCTTCAAGACTTCTGCGTTGCCATCAATGACACGGGGATGGAAACTGAGAACGCAGCCAGGCGAGAAAGAGAGGAGGAAAAAATAATTGTAACCGTGTTTATATAGGAGGGTATTTTTGATATTTTATATATTCAGGTGTTTTGAATTACAAAATGTGGTAATTTTTCATTTTTTTAATTCAGACAAATATCGCTTTAATGATTAGATATTAAAACAAACAAGAAAATTTTTTTAAATCACTTAAATCTATTTAGATTCAGATTTAAGTGATTAAAACAAACAATTTTTAAGTCTTATTTATATATCTTTTGTTTTGTGTGTTTTTATTTTCTGCAGATGCCTCTACTTCAGGATCTGGGTAATTGTCTTTCTGCCATGACTCGTGCTGTAGGGGTGGGACGTTCCTTATTAGTCAAAGTCAAACTTGCTTGCGCCGGTGTATCTTAGTATTGTATTCAACTCATGTTGTTTCAACGTTTGTGATTAAGAATTCATTTATCATGTACTTGGCTTGGTGTTGTTTACGGTTTATACAACTAATCGTACGATTGCAAATGTATCAAATACAATGAATTACTTGCACATCCACACACCGAAATGTGTCTTCCAATCGAGTTGTAAACTTGTCACCTTTTTTACTTTTTAAATATAAAAATCTTTTTTTTTTTATTGGATTCTTTGTCATTTCCTCTTGTTGTTTCATAGTTCAGACTATGTTCTCTAGATTATCAAACTCCAACTTTTACAGAAATTAGCAGATACCTTTCTTGCAGTTGGATCCTAACAGAGAACTTGAATATTGATGATGGTGGAGAGGGGAGAAAATCGATAATATTTTTCAAAAATTTGTGGGAGGTTTTTGATTTTATATCAAAATCCAAGAAGTCCAAAATTATTATTATTTTCATAAAATAAATTATGACAATGTAATGAAATTATCCTTTTGTTACCATATTTATGCTCTAAAGTCATTCCCTACAGTACCGGTGGTGATGAAGGGGTAATTATTTAAGAGTGTTGCTGTAAATTTTTACAACTGTAGAGAAGTAAATTGAATTACCACAAATCTCGGGGGCAAAAGAAAATTGCCTTGAAATAAAAATAGACCGGACCCACATTGGCTGAACCCAACAACTCAACGTCACGGAGTTTTCACTGTCAACAATACGCGCCACGCAATCGAATCGATACTCGCTATTATAAAATGCGGAACCCACTCGCACTGCACTCTGATCCCCATTACGACTATTTTTCTTAATTCGAAACAAAATCAACATACAATAAACAACCCAATGCGGGAAGAAGTTATCAGCTCTGGAGGTACCGTAGATCCCACTCCTGCTGCCAGGTGCCTAATCTTCACAATTCAAACATCTTATTCCTCTCAATTTGGGGTTCTTTTGCTGGATTTTTCTGGCTTTTTGAAACTAGGGTTTTGGGTTCGCTGGTGTCTGGTAATTTGTTTAATTTCTATTAGGGTTTTGGGTGTTTGCGTGGTTGGACTTGTGGGTTTGTGGTTCATTTTGTTGCTGGGGTAGTGAAGGAGAAATTAATGGGTGCTCAAAGTTTTGCCGTCTTGAATTTTGTGCTGGTTACTTGTTGAAAAGTGGAAGTAAATTGAATTAAGTCAATGTTATTGTGTTTGGATGCTCAGTGTATCTCATGCATGCAGGCATTGACTTTGTTGGGAATGTGCGTTAGTGTTAAGATTAGCATTGTTGTTGTTTTGGTTTGTTGGAATAGTGTTGGGGGGTTTGCTGTTTGGGAAATGAGGAAATAAGCTGGGTGTCAAATTTTAGGGCTTTTAAGAATTAATTGAGTTTATGTATACATTTTCGGTTCCATACTACGAATGATAATTATAATTTTTTCATTTTGATTTTTGAGATCTCAATGTTGTAGAGCTTTTTTTTTTCTTTGTTTGGTTGGATTGGTAGTTTGCGGTTTTGTGGGTTGCTATAGATATGGAACTGAGGTAGAACTTCTACCGTTTCAATGGATTGTTTTTGACATTTTCTGAGCTGTTAAGAAAGAAAAATCTTCGGTAGGCTTGCATGGCTTGTTGAGATTATACAATTTCATGTAACTATGCATGTTGTGGTTTTTTTGGGAACTAAAATAGCGAGAAGAACAGTCTTCTATATTTTTTTAATTGCAATCATTAGTTATAGAACAGAATACTTAGTTAATATAAGAATTTTTTTTTAATATCTTGTTGTTATGATAATGCGTCGGTTTTTGTATTCTACTGGGTTTTGTTTGTTGCTGACAAAGTTTGGAAGAGAGAAGGAAAATGATGATAACCTCCAGTATAATATCTTATTCAGTTTGTTTTGCAAACTGTAGGACTGATCAGTGCTGTTTGAAGTTTATTTTAGGCTTATAAGGAGTAAAGGTGCTTGATTTAGGGGCCCATAAATGGGAAAGTCAATCACACTATTGTGCACAAATATGAGAGATTATGTGTGAATGGACATTATGTATAGATGTGGGGCAATTTCAAAGTAAAAGATGTGTAAATTGGGGAGTAGGGGTAATTTAGGGTATCTAGATTTATGCCAATATCTATTTATTTGTTTCGGAACACTGTGAACCTGATTGTTTTTTCTCTCAGAAATCCTAATTTATAATGCTTTATGGGTGCCTTTTCTCAGTTCTGCCGGGGCGTCTTCACCTGCTGTACCTGCCAATGTTGGCAGTATAGAATGGTCTGGTCATGGACATAATTCTAAAGCTGCGTCTTTATCTTGTGTCGGTTCCCAACCACCATGGACCTCTTTAAGCACAAGTGTTGGTGGTTCTGTTCTTGGGTCATCTCGACCTTCGTGTAGGCCATGGGAAAGAGGTGACTTACTGAGACGTTTGGCTACTTTTAAGCCTTCAAATTGGTTTGGAAAACCCAAGGTATGACACGATTTGGTTTTTCTTGAACTATATGCATTAATAATTCGACATCTATTCTCATCGTTGAATGCATAGTTGAGCGCTGAGGAGTTTTGGATTAAATGTCTACAGTGATTTTGGAAAAAGATATTGAAAGGGAAAAGAAAGGATACCTTATGTCATGTTCGTTGAGTGTCTGGATGCTTGCACCCTTGTTTGTGATTGTCTTTTTCTGCTCTTGTATATTAGGTGTCTTATTTATCTGTTATTAACTTATTCTATAGCGAAGCTTTTAATAATAATTTTAAGATATAATACATGTTAATAATCTAAAAGATTATGAACATGCTTAACCGCTTGTATAGGAAATCAAACTTGTTCTGTTAATCTTATTTGTAACAAGGGAACACTAAACATCTGGGATCTCTTTGGTTCCATTTACTTGTGATGTGGAGATTCTATATGTATGATAACCTGCCTTCTCATCATAACTTTCTTGCAACAGATAAAAGCACAATGATTCTTGTCTGGTTTTGTCCAAGAATGATTATTATGCTTCCCTTTATATTCGATTCAGATGCCTTCCCTTAAAAGAGATTAGTTTAGAATTATAATTAAATAAATGAATGGGAAGAATAAATGAGCCCTCTAGGGACTATTTGTATCAGTTAGATTTGAAGGCTTTTTTATGGGTGTTCTTTAAACGTAAAAGAATTACAAAATAGAAATTGAAATACTGCAGTATGAGACTTTATTGTTTGCCATGAAGTTTCTTCATTTCGAGCTGTGTGCTTGGGAGGCTCGCTTTGGTGTTTCATTGTCTCTTTTTTGTAGTGGACTACATGTACATGATATACAATGTCCACAGATTCTAACCCTCTCATATCTTGTAGGTTGCCAGTTCCTTGGCTTGTGCTCAAAGAGGCTGGATGAATATTGATGTTGATCGAATTGCATGCGAATCTTGTGGTGCATGCCTGAGTTTTGTTTCAGCTCCGTCCTTGATGCCTGCTGAAGGTTAGCTATTGCAATCTAAGTTTTCTTATTCTTTTAATACTCCTATTTAGAGCTTCCCAGAATATATCATCCTCTGCCGGATGACCCCCAAAAATTTGAAAAGGCTTTGGTGAGTCCTGCTAAGTGAGGTCTTTGGATATCATGCAGAATAAATGGGAAAAATTAAAAAGAAAATATTGCAAATTTACATCAATTGATGAGGAAAGAACTGGTTTTGTTGACTATATTATGAATGAGAGTTTGTGAACTTTGGATGGGAGACCGAGGTTGAAAAGAGTATTTGAGGGGAGAAGATGTGTCAGAGAGGGCTTCTGAATTTGTGGCTGTTCACTATTGCTGAGAAATATATCCTGACAAAGTTACTTCTCTGTGTTTGTGTGCATGTGTGTTTGGTTGTTTGACTATTTGATGAGGGATTCATGCCTGTGATGTGTTCTTTTTTCAATCATAATTTGTTTGTTTGAGGAATGAAATAAGAAGTCCTATAGGTCTAATTGGCTATGATAAGTAAAAAATTCTAATAATTGCCATTGCATAACCAAGTTGTAGTGACTTTTTTCCTTTGGACATTGTCTGATTTGGTTTCATGAAGCCCGTAATCTTGAATTGTATAGTTATTTTGATTCTGGGATACACAAATATATCTGATTACATAATTTATATGTTGCCCATTTTTTATGCCAAGTGTTTGTTTAGTTCTTTTCTCCTTGCTAAAAATAACTTGTTTGGTAAATCAACATCATCTTCATCAGCTTATCCTTTTGTACTTTCACTAAATTTGATTCTTTGCCTATTCTTTTTGCTTTCGTACCTTTTCTCCCGAAAATTTTCTCTGGTTTAAGTTGAAGATGCTGGTGAAGCTTTTGCCAAGCAGCTGGATGTTGACCACAAAGTGAATTGTCCATGGAGAGGAAATAACTGTCCAGAAAGTTTGGTGCAGTTCCCCCCAACTCCCCAGTCTGCCTTAATTGGGGGATATAAGGATAGATGTGATGGACTCGTACAATTTCAATCTCTTCCTGTTGTAGCTACATGTGCAATTGAGCAGATGCGGGTGTCTCGAGGCCCACAGATTGATCGCTTTCTGTCCCAGTCGCAGAATCTTACAGCTGGAGAAGTAGATGTAAAACCTGAAAGTATGCAGGAAGTTGAAACGTCTCGTGATGGTGCCTTCTACATGTATTCTCGAGTATGAAAATCTATGTTCTTGCTCCTGTAATTTAACCATTATGTTTATTATTTCATTATCTGATTGATAACTTGTTCTATTTGTATCTCCATAGTTTATTTTCTTTCTTTCTTTATTTATTTTTTGCCAGGCACAGAAGCTTATAAGTCTGTGTGGATGGGAACCAAGGTGGCTTCCAAATGTTCAAGATTGTGAAGAACATTCTGCTCAGTCAGCAAGAGATGGATGTTCTGTTGGGCCGTCTGAGGCCCTGGTCCATCTATCAAAGGATCCAGGACGAAGCAAAAATACACTCTCTGCCTCAGCCAAAAGGGACACTGGAAAGAATAAAATGGTGGCTGTGGAGTCCAGACATGAATATAGGTCACCTTTATTAGACTGTAGCTTATGCGGTGCAACTGTGCGAATATCAGATTTCTTAACTGTTCCTCGACCTGCTCGTTTTACTTCAAACAACATCGATATCCCTGATACAAGCAAAAAAATGGGGCTGACCCTTGGAGTCAGTGCAGCTAGTGGAATTAGTGGTTGGGTTGCTGCTGATGATCCAGAGAAAGAACAAATAGAAGATCGTGATGAAGTGGCAACAACAGATGAGGGGAAACTGCTACAAAATACTGAATTTGATTTGAATTTGACAATGGCAGGGGGTTTGCCTTTTACTCAGCGGGGAAGGACTGGAACTGCAGAAAATGTCCATGATGTGGACATGGGAAGGGACCTAATGATTGGTCAACCATCTGGGAGTGAGGTAGGTGATCGTGCAGCATCATATGAATCTAGGGGTCCTAGTTCTCGTAAGCGGAGCCTAGAAATAGGTGGCAGCTCAGAAGATAGGCCACACTTGAGGATGCAGCAGGCGGATAGTGTTGAAGGTACAGTCATTGATCGTGATGGTGAAGAAGTTACTGACAGTCGACAATATTCGGCTGGGCCTTCAAAACGTGCTCGGGACTTTGATGTATTTGATACACACTGTTCACCGTATCTGAGAGACTCATCTGGAGCTGGTCCTAGCCATTCAATGGGCTTGGAAATTCAGGCAGATGGAAACAGAGGTTCGTTGTTTCGACAAGGAAGTGACCAAGTTGGAGTCCTATCAACTAGAGATTCAACGCGTGCATCATCTGTCATTGCAATGGATACGGTCTGTCATAGTGCTGATGATGACTCTATGGAAAGTGTTGAAAATTCTCCTGGGGATGTTGATGATGTTCATTTTCCCTCTTCTAGTACACAAGGAATTTTTGAGATGAATGACACTTCGGAACTAAATTATAGTAATCAGGCTCAGCATAGCATCTATTCCCGACGAGCTGTTGCAGCAGTTCCTGGGGAAATGGGTATCAGCAGTACAAATGATGGTGAAGAAATTTTTAATGCAGAAACTGTGACGGCTCAGGCTAGGGATGGACTTAGTTTTGGAATTAGTGGAGGGAGTGTTGGTATGTGCGCTAGCCATGAAGCTGAAATCCATGGTGCTGATGTTTCTGTTCATAGAACTAATAGTGTAGTTGGTGACATGGAGCCGAGAACTGAAGATGCTGAAAACCAGGGCCAGACGGGTGAATCTGCTCCAGATCCTGGATTAATGGATGAGATTGTCCCTGATGAAGTAAATAGGGAAGATCCACATGGTGATAGCCAGGAGATGCTATCTCGGTCGGTTGGAAGGGCTGACAGTGGTTCAAAAGTTGATGGTTCTGCCAAAGCGGAATCTGTTGAAAGCGGAGAAAAGATAAGTCAGAGTTGCAAGGCAGCCCAAGGAAATAGTGCTCACCCTTCTCTTTCATGTAATGCTAATATCTATTCAGGATACAATACAACCAAGAATGAGGTCACAAAGAATGGAAAATCATCATCTACCAACAATTGTCCATACCCAGAGTCTGAATATGCAGTTGCAAATGGGATAGGTAATTTTGGCCTACCTTTCTGGCCTAGGGTTTTATTTTCCCATTTTTTCTGCTCCTCCAATTATTCTGTTTAGGTTGGCAACAATTCCAGTGAATGAGAAGTCATGATGGATCCTCTGTAATCAAATGATACTCCTTTAGAAGGAGGCTCTTATTTAGATGGACACCTGTTCTTTTATTTATTATTTATTTTTTAAAATCAATATATAGTTTTCTGTTTCTTATACAGAATTAAGTCATTGTCTGGATTTTGTTTTGGTTGGCAATTGGTGTTGATTGTTTACTTATTATTTATTTTTACTTTCTAGTCCTCTAAGCATACTCATTATTATAATTTTAGAAATCAATTTTTTGATCAATTATCTGCTCACAAAGAAAAGGGTTTTCATTGTGTTTTTCTTTCATTTAATCACTAATCTACTAATAATTTGTTGGAACTATTTGCTATGTAGAGTAAAATTCTGATTTTTGACTTTTTAATTTTGTGTTTGCTTGAATTGGGTTTCAAAAGTATTTAATTGGGTGCATATAGCCCCATCTCTTGTTTATTTATTTGATTGCTAAATCTACTAGCCATATGTTGTGTTAAGCATAAAATTGTTGGACTGAATAGAGAACCTACTAAATTCTCATATATCTGACAGACAGGTCAATTATGTGCTTGTTTTATGTAGATTTAGAGATTATTGTTGGCTCAATTGATTTCTTGCTTATATTTATTTTAATAGTTTAAAAATTGAACTAGTAATCTAGTTGTTGTTGTTCTTGTGGGTGTGTGTGTTCTTTTTAATATTAAAATCCTCGCCTTCCGATGAGTGTTATCAATGCCACTTTTGACTTTTCAGGCCCTCCAAAAGGGGAAAGCAATTATGAAGAAGCTATAGAGTTTGATCCTATTGTTCAGCATAACCAGTTCTGCCCCTGGGTGAATGGGAATGTTGCTGCTGCTGGTTGTAACGGCCCTAGCTCTAGTAACAGTGCTGATGCTATTGCACTTTGTGGGTGGCAACTGACCTTGGATGCACTGGATACTCTACGATCGCTGGGGCATATTCCTATACAGACAGTACAGTCTGAGTCGGCAGCATCTTTGTACAAGGTTTGTCTCTATCACTCAGGCCTTTTAGTCTAACATAATTTTTGGTCTCTCCATGTGATGCATCTTAAGTATTGCTTTTGTCCTTGCTCATGATCGACAAATAATGTAGATAGGTAAACTGAAGAGTTGGAAATTGGAGTTGGTACTCCTAGTTTCTGAGTATGAATATTATCTAAAGTCATATGTTAAGTAGTTATTGGAATTGTTGTTTATGATAATTTCCTAGGCATGCTTTTGATGGAGAGTAAAAAACAATGGAATTTTCCATCTTTTCCCATTTCTCAAAATGCCCTTTTTTTTAATGTGAGATTTGTCCTTTGAACTTCTGCTTTGTAAAGCAAGTTGATAGAAGCTTTGTGTTTATGGCTTCCAAGATCTCTGTTTGCAAGTAATTAATATATGCATATGATGGTCAAAAGCTATTGTGGGAAGTAATTTGTATTCAGCATCACGGTAAATGGGTTCCCCTAGCATATATCCTAGGTGATGCCCATGTCTTATCAGATCTTGAATGATGTATACTTTTTATATATTTATTATGCTGACTGTCCAATAAGGGATTCTTCTTTGAGCCCAGTTTAAGGGGGAAGCAATTCATGCACTATGTCAGGTTTATTCTTTAAAATCATTATTCTTTTCATGAGCAATTCTATTATTCTTCTTTGGGTGGCCATATTGGTTGTTAGGACCTAAGAGATATTATGGGAAAGTAAAAGATTTATTTTGCTTTACTGTTGGAAAGAGGACAAAGAATATGGGACAGACAAAAATGGAAAAGCTACAGTCATGGGACAGGGAGTGGTACTTTTCTTTGCCCTTGCTTATACCTGCCAATTGGAGGACCTAGAACAATATATTTGGTTTCTCAAACAAAACTCAAGACCATGTAGACATTTCCCTTTTGCTTAATTTTGATGTGATTGACTATTTCTGCTGTTTTCTTCTTGAAGCTTGTATAGCCAGATTTTTCTATTCTTTCTTTCTCCTATTGCAGGATGATCACCAAACTCCTGGACGAAAGCTCCTTCGACGGCACTCCATGAGCAAAAGCCATGGGCAACATTGATAATCAATCTGATGAACTAGTTTACTTGCAGTTATTGGTTAGTAGATATACCGATTTTTCGTAATGAATGCTCTCATCCTTCTCTAGTCACAAATCTTTTTTAATGTAATCACATAGCACTGGAGTGAAACATAATTATGCTACTTTAAGACCCCTGCAACCCCTACAGCCAAAACAAAAAGAAAAAAGAAAGGAAAAAAGAAAAAATCTTTAAACAATTTAAAATCTTCCGAGTCTTTTTCGTTGGCTGCTAGACAGCACATATATTTACCCATGCAGGTTTGTCAACTCTGAACGATTTTATTTAGTGAACTATATACTAGTGAAAGCTTCTGTGATCGAGGAGTAATTCAACAGCTAAGATATAGCCTAATTTCTTGACCTCAGTGGGACTTGTTTAAGGGCGGTATCCTTTTTGGGGTAGGAGTGCGATTGGAAAAACCTAATATGCAAAGTCATTCGGCTGTTTTTGGTCATGGGGTAAAATTAAATGGATATGTATTTGTGGGCGTTCTCACTGAAACTGATTAGCCTTTTTGGGGTTCTATTTGTTGCCAACATGCCATCCCTTCTAAAGTCTATGCCTTGTGAAAATACTCTTCAAAAAATCACAAATGCACACCACTCAATCCAGCTTAGCTTTAGAGGGTTTAGCCTTTTGAAGATGGATAATACTGTGTATCCCAACTTTGTATCTCAGGTCTTCCATTCCAAGTAATGTGGCTTGATTTATATTGCCAGGTGCACATTAATTAATGTGACAAGTGATATGGTTTCTTAATTAATGTCGCATCGTTTGGGTTGTAAAACTTGGGATATAAACTTAGAAATTATAATGTTACTCTTTGAAGAATGCATGCTCAATTTATTTAGATCCAAGAGATTATGGTCTGTTGAAGATTAACTGTACTGCATGCAAGTTATTGCTGTCATGTGAGGGTTTCAAGGAAGTTCTGGTTGTTTTGTTTGAAATAACTCTATTATTTTATCAAACACATAAAAAAAAAAGAAAAGAAAAAGAAAAAGAAAATATAAAGAAGAAACAGTTTTTATTAAGATCATTGCTCGCGCACAAATTGCAATGTGGCCGTGGATTGGGTGTTTTGTTCTTAACCTCTAAGAGATTGATTTTTTTGTTTGATTTAAAAAAGGTTGTCATATGCCTCTTTTACTCCAATGCAACCGGGAATGTATGTTAGCCATCTGGTTTTACCGTCTGAACCCTGTTGATGTCGTGATAGGATTATTCACTCAGCTTCTAAATGAGCAAGAATTATGGACCTTAACCTTGTTTGGTCTTGGTTGGAGAACTTGCAAACCGAAGTTACTCTTAGCTTTCTTTATGTCTATGATGTCATAGAACCTGCTATCTATGTGCTAAATGTTTATTTTATGAATGCAAAATAGGACCCTCAATTCTCTTCTTATACTCTCTAATGCCAATGCTTGTGTAGGATTAAAATTGCAATCAATGTTATGGGGGCAGATCGGAAATTGATTTCACTAGATGCCAAAAGCGCTGCTACAGGGAGAGTTCTGAGAAAGTTCACTTTTCTTTATGGCAGGATAATTATGCTATCGAGAAGATTTATTATTGCCGAAACAACATAAAGTTATCCATCACTGGAATGCTTTCTTTGAGAGTTTGTTGTTGGTTATCTATATTCATAGTCGGTCGGTGAGTAATGTGACACACAAGACCTTGGGATAAAGAACCCAAATAATTTTCACTTGCTGAGTTTTTTATTTGATTTTCTTGGATGATAGATTAAGTTGACAATGACATTCAACGACAGCTAATAATTATAAGAATTCAAATGTTTGCATTTAGATCTGCGTGCTACTGGATGCGATAATATATGTTATGCTGCCAAATGAAACTCAATCTTTTCCTCTCTTTCTCATCTTGTTAAACTGACCTTTTCCTTGAATCTGGAAACAAGCATCTGCTTTATTCTTTTTACATTAAGCAAGGGAGTGTATGCAATCTGCATCATTAAAATTTTGGCCAACTGCTTGCTACACTCATGAGTTTCTTGTGTATGCAGCGGAAAGCCTGGTAGTTTTGTTTTGAGTGTAAGACTTATTCATTGCTAGTGATTGTAATCCGAGACGTGGACTGAAAGAAGCTCAAGTGACTCAACTGATGGATTCATAAGACTGATTTGAGATAAGGGGATATATTTAGACTTGAAAAATTTTCGCCTAACTTCAATTTTTCCCAAGCTTTATCCAATATAAGACGGTTACTCATTTCGGGCTGACTTGAGTTCAATGAGCCGGGCGGAGCTTTAGAAAATCATAGCCATAGTAAGAAATTGGAATCGCTGAGCTGAAGAGATAGCGCAAGGCGCTAGTGTTTAACGCGGAGAGATCAACCGTAATGAAAGGGTGTAAGGTGCCACTGTGTTAAAAAACAAAGAAGTCATGTTGACATGGGCGAAGGATCTCCAAGCAAATGCTTCACCAGATAATCTAGAAATGCCTATTTCAGCCAATAAATTTTATATAAACTGCCACATGGCATTGCACATAAACATATAAAGAACCAATAAGATGAGATTTTGGAACCTCTCTACCTCAAGTCTCGACCACCAACCAAAGGTTCACCATGCCAGCGCCATCGGCAACAGCTTTACACTCTTCTTTCTGCATATCTTCTTCACGGACACCATCATCATCTTCTCCCTCAAGTTCCCAGCAACTAAGTTTTCACTTAGCAACTAAACCCAAAAGCCTTCTCCAAAATCACCCTCTGTACCCACCAACTAATGCAAACCTCTCCTTCCAAATCCAAGAAAAAATCATTTGTCTTGAAATCATGGGCATTGACTCCGGCAAGGCATTGTCCCTCAACCCCTCTCTCCGCTCAGCTCCTCTTCATTCCATTCATGCAATCATTTCCTTTCTCCAATCCAAAGGCATCCAGCAGAAGGACTTGCCAAGAATCTTTGGTATGTGCCCAAAACTCCTCACTGCTGACATAAAAAATGACATTGACCCAGTCTTTAACTTCCTCTCACAAGACTTAAAAGTCCCAGAACATAACTTCCGGAGGGTCATCAACAAATGCCCAAGATTGCTAGTTTCAAGTGTGAGAGACCAGCTCAAACCAGCTCTCTTTTATCTTCAAAGACTTGGGTTCAAGGACTTGGAGGCTTTGGCTTACCAAGATACAGTCTTGTTAGTGTCCAGTGTGGAACACACTTTCATACCTAAGCTCAAGTATTTGGAGAGTGTCGGGTTCTCAAAGGATGAGACTCTGGTTATGGTTTTGAGGTGTCCAGGGCTGTTTACTTTCAGTGTTGAGAACAACTATAAGCCTAAATTTGAATTCTTTGTTGAGGAGATGAATGGAAAGCTGGAGGACCTGAAGGACTTTCCTCAGTATTTTGCGTTTAGTTTGGAAAAGAGGATCAAGCCGAGGCACTTGGAGATGTTGCGAAGTGGTGTGAGACTATCTTTACCAGCCATGCTTAAGTGCACGGATGAACAGTTCAATGAGTTGATAAAGCGAGGGGATGGATGAATGTCTGTCGTCTTGTGAGTACTTTTGTTTTTGTTTTTTTTGTTTTTTTGTTTTTTTGTTTTTTTGTTTTTTTGTTTTTTTTTTTAATATAAGAGAGTTTCTCTGTATACTATTTATGTACATGTGATGAATGGGAGAACGCTTTAACAATATGCTCGAGGAAATTGAAATAATTTTTTTATTTTGTAAAGTTTATTTAGTCGACAGCAAAAGGCAATTTAAATTATCTCATATATTGAGTTGAAATTGCTGACGCTGAGCTGCAATTTAGTTATTTAATTTTAATTGACTTTGATTGTCTGCACCTGCAACTAAAGCAGAATCTTGATGTTTTGATTTCGGACAAGCTAGTGTCTGCTTGAACTCTTGCATTTGTCAATTAAATTAAAACTTTGGCAGGGCCTGAAGGTCCTGGTGGGCGTAATCAAATGGCTTGAAGCTATCTAGTTTGGTTATGGAGACTTAGTAGTGCATGATAAACATCAAGCAATTATCAGTAAAACGGTTCCTAAACCATGAGACAAAACCTCAATAGACAATAATGGGCAGATCCAGATTGACGAACTCGTATTTCGATGAAGCTGCACATGCTGCCTTGGAGATATAATAATATAAAATGACCAAGTTAACTTGCATCTTCAATAAGTAACTTTACTCTATGTTGCAAATTGCAAGCAGGGTATTGAAAGATTTCACTGCTCTGTAACGCATTTTGTCTGAAAAAAAAAAAAAAGAAAAAAAGAAAAAAAGAAAAGGAAAAATCTATCCCAATACTGATATCCCACGAAAAAACGAACCTTGAGATGCATTATCAACACAAGTACAGTTAAATAAAAAGTGGGTCGCATTAAGTTCATGTTCTTTTTTCCGGAGTTTATATTTTTCCTGTCTTTCTAAACTTTGTTTCTCTTGAGGATGTTTCTCTATCCGGGATTTTCTCGGATTTCCAGAATTCCAAGAAACAGTTTTTTTAGCTGTAGATGGTTTCAGTCTCTTCAACCAGGCCATCATCCTAAGTTCAGAAACTCCAATGGGAAGGTAATAATGATTATTTTCTCTTTCTAAAGCTCATTGTGAATACAAGGGAGTCCCCTTTAGTTGGTTGTGTGTTCTACTGTTCTTAATTTTTTTTTCTTGGTGAGTGACTCCATCAGCACGTCAATCCATTGACTTGATATAAAGAAGAAGAAGAGTAGCGGATTACAATAGCCTTTTAAACCTTAATACTAAGTATAAGTTAAGTTGAAGAGGTCGTTTTGTTTAAATTGACCGATAAAGTCTTCTGTAAGCTGCTTAGTTTTAATATATACTTATATATATTTTTTGGAAATCTGTGGAGAAATAGATTGTAAATACTAGAAGCAAAAAACTGCATCCTATTTCTCTATGAAAAGAATGTCTAAAGGATATTTGTTAAGCTTGAGTGAAACTTCTGAAGATCACTTCTTGTGGTGGTCATATCAATTTCCGTGAAGAACTTTGCACCCATCCTTTGTTATGCCGCCAATCTCTGTTCTCATTTATAGGCCTCAATAGTCAGTTAATCACTTGGTTGCTTCTTGTATAAATTCCATCATCTAAAGATAAAGAGTCAATTTTTGTTAGGATTTAGCACCTTAAAAAATAAGGTTACTGCAGAATTGGCCTTTAATTGATATTTATCTAAATTGGAGTTCTTGGTGAAGCTAGTTAAGTAGTTTTTTGTCATGTAGAAGTTAAGGGATGATATGGAGTGGTGAAGAATGTAAAAAATTTAATGGGAGAGGCTGCTCTAGTGAGGGATGGGAGAAATTCTTGGGGTGAAATTAATTTTCTTCCATATTTATTTATTTTTATTTTTATTATTTGGGAGATAAGAAACTATAAAGGGGTGATATAGATCTTAACACCATATTTATGCTACTTCTGCACTACTATATTGTTGTGGTGCTTATTGCCATGGAAAGTTCTCAAAGGAGTATCTATTTCTTTGAATAGCATGTGGGAGTCAGTAAAGATTTAAGGTTTTAATTGTTATCGTTTCTGTTAATTAGCAGGTTTTGGGTTTCAGAGACACTTCTTCAAGGAATTCATCTGCCTTGTGTGGCATTGGGCATCAAATGGATCAACAGAGGAGCTGCATATCTGAGGTCAGCTATAATTTCTTTTTGTATGTGCTTGACCTCGTATAAATGTCATTTGATTTTGTTTTTCAAAATTTCTACCCACTTATGATTATTACATAAGAGACATGAGTGCCTGAGAATGTCTTATATTTCCATTCTTCAGGAAATTATTAGCTTGACATTAGATTTGAACTCTTGGGATGCTTGTAGTCCTATTTAATTTTATTGACACTGTTACAGTGACAGAAATGATGGTAAAAGAATGAGCGTATGTAGTAAGTGTTTCTCCACTTGAGTTCTGAACAAAAACTATGAATAAAAATGCCCACATGATGGTATTTTGTCGGGTGAGTTTAGTTGTGTTTCAATTGTTCATAAAGGAGGTAAAATTCTAATTTGGTCCTTATCCTTTTCTGCCAATCAATAGATAGATGTAGTTAAACAATCTACATCTGATTTTGAAGTAATTAGGACTTCCAATCAGTTTTTAGATGGCTTATTGTCCATGGCTCAAGGATGATTATAAGTCTTTTTAGTGACTTTTATCCTGCTGAACCTTCTTTTATTGTTTACTGTTCCTGCTGATAATCTCTTGCATATTTTTCATAGTTAGTCTCTCAGAGAAAAATGCTTCTGGTTTCCCTTTTATTCTTTCTCTATCAATTCTTATTGAGTCAGTGAGATTCTGTATTTCAGGATCAAGTTGAACCATTTTTACTTGTTGCTGATGAATTATCATTCATCACTAAGAGGTTGCGGTCAATGGTAGATGCAGAGGTATCTTGTTGTCCTTCATCCTGCTTGTCTGAGTAATAGATGTGCAGATAGTAGATATCATGTTCTTCTATGATAGAATTAAGATTTAATATCTTGTGTTCATGCTTGATTCTATCTTTTCCAGGTCCCTAAGCTTGCCTCAGCTGCTGGATACTTCTTCAAAGTGGGGGTGGAAGGAAAGATGTTGCGTCCCACGGTAAACAATTTTCAAACATGTTAATATTAGATGTCTGTCCTCCCATGGTGGTAATCTTTTTGTTGGCTGTGTCCTAGTTTGTGCTTTCTGTGTCTACAAAACATTTCTCAGGCATATGGTACCGGTAGTAATGCTAGTGTGTCTCACGTACACAGTTAAATTCTTGCTCTTAGACAATATTATTTTTATATATCAAATAAAAAAATAAAGAAAAATGCATGGAATATTAAATAAATCTGGGGTTTTGCTTGAAGACAAGGCCTCAGGGAAATGCCCAAGGCCTATCTTGATGGTTTCTTATACTTCAATGTCCTAGTTGTTGACCGTCCAGCTTCCTTCTTGAGCCTTGCCTTATATGCTGACTTTTTTTTTTTTTTTGATCCAATAGCAATCAAGATACATAATTTTTTATTTTTTATTTTCCATATTTTGCTTATGGCATGGGCTAAATGTATTGGATTCCAAAAAATTATTGAACTTTGACAAATTGTAACTGTAAGTTACACTTCTTAGCAATTGTTTTGAAATCCACAAGTACCTACTTAAGTTTGATGCTTGAACTTTGGTTTGAAACTTCGCTCTTTTGGTTGTTTCTTCAGTTTCATGATTTTTTGTTTTTTATTTTTTATGGCACTTCACTTCATTGTATGAGATTGAAAAATACCTTGCCATAACCCATCACTTTCAGAATTATTACTTACTGAGCAGTTAAAACTATCTGATGCTTTAACATATCTCTTTCGGTTTGTATCTCAAATACGATTAATGGGCATCTATCTTATAAATGCAGGTTTTGTTGTTAATGGCAACAGCTTTGAATGTTTGTATTCCTGGACTGTCTCCTGATGGAGTTAGAGAAAATTCAAGACCTAAACTACATACAAGACAACAGTGTATAGCTGAGATCACAGAGATGATCCATGTCAGTTCCTTAGGTTTTGTTTTTCCTTAATCAAATGATGTTATATGTTCTTTGTACCAGCTTCTAGACTAAGTTAGTCATCTTTGTCTTAGGTTGCAAGTCTTATGCATGATGATGTCTTGGATGATGCCAATACCAGACGTGGTATTGGTTCACTAAGTTTTGTAATGGGCGATAAGGTAACAGAACAATATTCACACTTATTCATAGTTTCCTTCATTTAAATAATTTCTTCTAAAAATTTTGGTTTCTTTACATTGACTTTATCATTTTTTCCTCTTCATCCTAGAAAGATTGGATACTCATAGAAGTTCCCTTGGCATTGTGCACGAAACATTTTACCTTGTTACACTTAAATAGTTAGTTTTCAAGTGTGGCCTGGGTCAGAATCAAGTTTTCGTATAGACGTAATTTTGAGAAGGGCATATCCAGTCCACCGTGTTTCTTACCCAGCCCACTATGAAATTACAATGTCAATGCCATCGATTGTTTTTCTCTTAGATAGTTGGGCATGTTGCTTTCACAGTTGTTAGAAAGGTTTAGCAGTTGCATGGTTGAGCTAAATCTCTGAATTATCTAAAATCTTTTTAAAAATTAAAAATTGCAATCATGGAGGGTTATTTATGATAAGAAGTCAATTTAAATTATTAGCCTTAAGGTTTTTGCTTTTGATATTTCATTTATTGATAATGCAGTTAGCTGTCCTAGCAGGAAATCTTCTGATTGCTCGAGCTGTTGTGGCCCTTGCTTCTTTGAAAAACACTGAGGTAACATACATTTGAATACATAGATGTGCTTTGAACAAGTAAGTTGTGAATATGCAAACTTTACACCATCAGCAACAAGCTCTTATGCTTCTCTTCATTCTTTCTTAGAAACAAGGATCCACATAAAAGGACATAAAAAATGAAATCACTGAAATTTGATTGTGAAACACATTGTTAACTTCTAGGATCTTCCTTTCACCAATTTTTTTCCATATGTCCGCTCTCTGCTTTCTAATGTATTGGCCAGCGCCAGCTGATCCTTAATGCTTTATGCATATTCTGGTGGAATGTAATTTTAGGTATTCAGCTGATCTTAATTTGGCATATCAGTTCATATCAATGCAATGCCCGGTGACACGCGAGAAATGAATTCACTTTAGCGGCCTCGTAGGGTTCTGAGTTCTAAATTTGTTTTCACTGGATTCCTTGAATCACTAGTAGAATTTACATACAATTGATTTACCTGCTCCTACTAATGTTTTCCATAAATGTCATGTGGCTCTAGGCTGTATCATTAATGGCAACAGCTATTAAGAATCTTGTTTCTGGTGAAAACATGCAAATGATTGCTGCATCTGAGCAGCGTTTTAGGTGAGCTGTTCCTCTGTTCTGCCATGATTATTTTGATGTTTCTTGCTCTATTTATGTGCCATTTGGGCACAAATGCTAACAGGCCAGGTTGGATTGAAAAACTACTCTGGCTCAATGCAAGATGCAACACCTCAGCCATAATTTAGTCCAACTGAGCTTCAATTTGTGCTATTCAACTGTGGCTTAACTTGTGCAAGCTCAGATTGTGTATGGGTTGGCAGCTGTGGAGTATAGAATGTAACTGAGAGTAACTTTATTCTAGTATCAACATACGTATGCTTGCTCAATGAAATGCCTTACTAATTTTTTTATTCTTCAATTTTTTTTTTTTTTTTTAACATGTGAAACCAATATAGAGTTGTTGTTGAACATATTGATCAGATTGAAATATACTTTTAGCCTGATTGCCATGTTATGTTTTGTTGTGATTATAATGAGACAAATCTAGTTTATGTTTTTGAGACTTAGTTTAAACTGTATATTCATGGCAGGGTTTGACCCTCTTTTTCTTCTTTCACTTAAAGTTCTTACAATTTGACTAGTTCTTATAGTCTGGTCATTCGTTTTTGTCATGTTTTTAGTAAAGCAGGATAGTAACTTCTAATTCACAGAGGTGGCGTGTTGTAACCTCTACATTTATCAGCATCACTGTTTTTTTTCTCTTTTTCCTCTCCTGTCTGTAGTGTGCAGTGTCATAATTAACTAATAGAAGTAAAAATTTCGCTGAAAGCCTGAAGCGGGGGGAACAATTTTGGCCTTCTCAACTTGGACATTTTGCAAAGGCTTTAACTTAAGCCTCCATATTGAGAAAGGATAATCACTACCAACCAATATTCCAGAATTAAACTTAACCAACTAATGTAGTGTAATTCTTTTTTCTTTTTTTTCTTTTTTTGTCTCCCAATATAATTAAATCTTATTTTAAATGGTACAACCTGTTTGATTCAAAGGTTGGACTGGTGTTGCTTCCTGACTTAATCATGGATCATTGCTGAAAACTTTTTGGGTATCCAATCACCATTTCTTTTGGGCAATTGCCATTTCTGTTGGAATCTGTCATCTAATTTTGCCTTCTATAATTTCCAAGAGTAGCTTACAGATGTACCTTCTCTTTCATGTAAATATATCTATAGATTATGCATAAAAATCCTTGCAGTTGGTTAATTGATGATTGATCTTGATTATGCATGTCTGTGTTAATCTGATACCATTTTAAAATTTATTGATGCTTGACAGGCTTCCTAAGAATCTTTTTTTTTTTTTGGTTAATTTGTGAAAGTAATTGATTTTAATTACAGCATGGAGTATTATTTGCAAAAATCATACTACAAGACAGCATCACTGTTTTCAAATAGCTGTAAGGCGGCTGCTCTTCTTAATGACCAATCAGAGGAAGTTGCTGCATTGGCTTTTGAGTATGGCAAAAATCTGGTTTGTAAATTCCCTGATGTTCTTTTATCAGCTAATAATTATACTTAGCAAGCTTTCTAGTGTAAAATTTTTAAACCGAGTCACCCTGGCAAAATAAATTAATGAGAATGATGAAACCTTGATTGAAGCTTCACTCGTAAACCTTTTTCCTACCAATTTTAATTTGTAAACATCTTCACTGGACATTAGTAAAAAGAAAACAAGAGCAGACTGTAAAAATGTTGTTTTCTAGACTTGTTTCAGTAATCAACGGAAAAGTATGAAAGCAAAAATGTAGTCTAAACAATGACCTATTCCAATATGAGTCCCTGATGGACATCTTTCTTTCTAGGTTCCTGAATCAAAACTCTTCTGCTCAACTTATATTCATTGATTATCTAAATCAGTCATGGAATGGTAGTTGGGGTGCTCAATGGCTTTTATTAGAGTTGTGCAATTGCCAACTCTGTTTCTGATCACTACATTTTATGTCAAGTACTTAAAGATTTGTTTACTCTTTGTACAGTGAACTTTCCTTCCGTATGACAGCACTACTGTAGATTGGCTCCTAAACTGCAATATTGGAACTGTACATTTAAACCAAAGCCTAGCTGGTCTTAACTGCCATACACAAGAAAATTAATTTGTAACAAAGAGCAATAGGATTCACCTTTGCCTTGCTTTTGGAAGAGAAAAGTTATTTCTTTCTTTCTTTATTTTTTATTTAAATATTTTGGCTCATTGTATCCTTTTCTTTCTTATTTTACTTTCCCAGGGATTGGCATATCAGTTGACAGATGACATTCTCGATTTTACTGGCACATTGACTTCCCTTGGGAAGGGTTCTTTAACTGATATACGCCATGTAATTCATCTGTCCTCAATGCGATATCTTGATTGTTTGAAATATTAAAATGGTAGTTAGCTTGAATTGTTTTATGTAGCATCATCTGTAAGCCATGGTACACAACTCTGTCAATTGATCTGTCATATTTTTCAGAAATGTAAATTTCTGCAGTCAAAATCTTAAGTTATTCATGTGATATCAATATTTTTTCTGTCAAAATATTTCAAATTTATGGTAGAAAAATCTTGTTCAGAAGGATCTCCCAATTAATTGACAATGTTAAACTACTTAAATTTAAGGGTGCAACTACCAAAATTTGAACTGTTGGTTTTGTACAAAGATGAAGCAACTTAGCAATGGGATATTCATTATCTGGAGACAGATTTAAATTCAATGGATTAGGAAATTATAAATTTCTGGTGGGTTTTTGAAATGCGAGTGCTTCTTGATGTGTGAAAAGGACTATCAATGGTTTGACCTGGTTTTTGCTTCTGCTATGTCATATATATATATATATATATAATTGTATTTAATACAGCCAACTCATCAATCATCTCAATCATTAGATTTTGTATATCAATGGCTAAAATATTATATCCAGTTTTATGTCAAAATATGCCCTCCCATATATATATATATATACACACATTTTCTAGTTTTATTACATCTTTATTTTATTTATTTATTTTTAATTTTTATTTCTTTATATGTACATAATGGTAACACATCTCAGCTACAAGCATTTTGTCAAATCATAAAATTGGTAGTACCTGTTGCCCATAATTTCAGAGATTTTATTGTAGTTTAGAATAATCTTCTACCACTCACTTTGTTGCTTGAGGGGTGAGGGAAGGTTTGGGTTCTACTTTTTGAGTGCAGATTTCTTCTTTGACTAAGCCTAACCTGTGGAATTTTACCCAAGTGTATGTGTTGCTTATATTTTCCGGTCAAATCATAGTACATGTTTGAACAATGTGAGGATCAGTCTTTTATCCCAAATTTCAGAGCCGGTGAAATTTGAGTTGTTTATGACAGTTCTTTGAATAAATGTATAACTACAGGTCATTTCTTAATTGGGATTTGTTTACTTCTATATTGCAAATTATTACATTGGTTTTGTCTCAATCATTTGTAATGATTGTTTCTATAGGGAAACATAACGGCTCCTATATTGTTTGCCATGGAAGAGTTCCCTCAGCTGCGTGAAGTTGTTAACTTAGGCTTTGACAACCCTGCCAATGTTGATTGCGTAAGTTGTATAATTAGTTCTCAAGTGTTGCCCTTGATTTCCCAAGTTAATCTATCATAATGCTGAAACTTCTACAAAACTGAGGTTTATCTTCAGCATTTTGGCATTCATGAATCATTAGCATCTTATTTTGAAGGTGTTTCTGTTCATATCAGATGAAACTGCAACTCCTGCTGCAAATACAAAGTTTTTCACACTCCGAAAATATTTATTGGTTTTGGCATTCCACATGTAATTACAAAAATGTTTAACGTATTTCATACAAATGTTAGTAATGCAGCATAATATATTTTTTTCCCATTCACTTGGAAGAACAATATGCCCTTATATTCATTCCTGGATACTTTATGATGCACTTTGATGTGCATCTCCAGATGTCACCTGAGCTGATTTCAGGAGTGTTAACCTTAGAGCCAAGTTGCCAAAAACTGATGAGAACTCATTTTCAGAGAATTTATGACCTCATTCACAATTCCCACTTCATACCCCTTTTTCTACAAGCTCTTCTGCCTTCAGAAATTTGGTTCAATTGATTGAAGTCGAAGTCTTAATTGTGTCTCTCAGAAGTTCAATAAACTAACTTACTCTAGCCTACAGACATTTTCTTGATTGCAAGTTGAAGGTGCAGATCATTCAGTTTTTAGCGGTGCAAGTGTCAAATATTCAACCCATATGCAGTCATACATATCTTTAGATTTAATGTACCATTATCTTTTCAAATTTGTCCTGGTTGATGTACATGTGGAAAATACAGGCCCTTGGATATCTTGGAAAGAGTCATGGAATACAGAGGTCAAGGGAGTTAGCTATGAAGCATGCTAACCTTGCGGCGGCAGCCATTGATTCTCTACCTGAAACTACCGATATTAATGCAAAAAAGTCCAGGAGGGCACTAATACATCTCACTCAAAGAATCATGACAAGGAATAAGTGAAATTGTCTCTTAACTTTTGCTAATTATTCTCAACATTGTTCCTGGAGGGTGAGAAGCTACTCAATTACTCTCCTCTTGTTATTCATCAACATCATTTCCAATACTGTTTATGGATTGTTTTTACAGTTACAATGAAGCAACAAATAGTTTTAAATCACGAAATATCTAACAAGTTAAAATTGTTTGAACGTGTTAGTTATTAATATTACTAACAATTTTGGATTTTTTGTTTTAATAGTTTGTGTGAGTTGACTTCAAAGCCTGAGTTCAAATACCTTGTAAATTAATTCTTTGCCTCCGATCATCTTTGATTTGGAAGTATTTTGTACCTACAAAGAAAATGCTAAGATACAATCATCAAGCAATAACAATAGTAACCGTAAAGAATAGCTAACTGACAGTCTTTATAACACTCGAACAAATTAAAATGATTCCTGTGGACTAGAGTACAAATGTACAATAACTTAAACGAAAAAGGTAATAGTATAGATAAGGTTTTCCAAAATAAATAACTGAAGAACTCACAATCAGATTTCAGTTGTATTCTTGTTGAAAATCCTTTACGTGTGTAGGCATTTCTGTTTATAGATAGCTATTAATATAAGAGGATTCATTATATGTGAAAGGAGTATAATTTCGAAATAAAAATGATTTAAGAGGATAGATAAAACGAATATCTTATTTATGAAAATTATTCAAATCAATCTTTTATAGAACAGTCTGAGGAATATATATAATTATTTCATGAATATATCTCTCTAAATCTTTCTGAAATATTAACAAAATCCACAATTTTGTCATTCAATATTTAGTAAAATTGAAATTAAAGTGTTAATAAATTTCTGGGGATGCTTCAATGGGTTCATATACACAGTGGCGGACCCAGAATTTTGTTGAAGAGGGGGCATCATTTATATTTTAATATTTATAATTTTATTTGATAGATCTTGATGATATAAAAAAATTTGTTAAAAAAATAATTTAGAAAAAAACGCTTAGATATAAGGACATAATGAGCCTTACCATTTTGAAAAGTTTCTCAAACATATTTTTTTAATGATATTTATTACTTGTTTACCTCAATCCATACAAATAAATAAAGAATAAAAAGAAAGACATGGTACAATTTTACAAATATAATAATATGTTATTAAAAATTATTAAAAGAGTTAGTCTTTACCATTCACCAAAGTACTTCAATTTTGTACCCATCTAATAAGAATTGATTTTTTTTAAATATAAAAAAATTAAAATGAATTCCCCATAATTTATGCCAAACTACATAAATAAGAACTATGTCTAAAATTCTATTTATTAATAAAATAATAGAAATTAATTAAAATATAATATGAACTCATATTGTTGCATATGTGGCTGCATGGAGTGTTCAAGGGTAAGTAGCTTAGCACTTAGATAAAAAAGGACAGCAAAACATTGAAATTATGTGTTTTTTAAATAAAGGAGGATGAAGCAATTTCATAAAATAAGTGGGGGTTTTAGAGATTCTACAAATTTAGGAGGGGCCCAGGCCTCCCTGGGTCCCTGTGTAGGTCCGCCTCTGCATGTACATGTGGGTGCATTAAATCTTACCTTATTCATGACCTAAAATTTTGATTTTTGAGGATGAAAAAGCAAGGAATCGTTTGGAAAAGTTGGGACGATATTAAGGAGCCCTTTGAGCGGGGCTTCCATCCTATTCCAAGCGCTTGCGACCTCAACATTGTTTTTCAAGCCCCTTTCGGACCTTAGGTGTACCATAGGTCAAGTCACAAAGATAAGCCCGAAGATCATGGAGTCGTCACCCAGGAGTAACCATAAGAAAATTGAAGGATGGCAATCCAATCCCCTGCTTCTAGACCTAAACTGCTAACTTTTTAGGAGATGAGCTTAAAAAGGTAGGTATGGATCTTCGATCTGTCCAGACAAAGCTTGACCTCTACTAGGGTCTACCGAATCCAAAGTTTTAGATTGTTAACTATTGTCCATCTTGAACCTATTTCATTTAATGCTTACAACCGATTTTATCTTATTATTCCATGTGAGATAAGACAGTTTATATACATCCAAAGAAAAAGGGAGGAGAATAGATTACAAATCTATTCTAACAAGGGGGAAAAGGGGAAGGGACTACAAACACTCTTTACAATGCATAAAAATAGATGCGTAAAGTAAATAAGTTCAAGATAAAGGAACTAAATCAAAGCACTCTGAATATTGATCAAATCCTGCCTAAGTGCGCCAAGGACTATAAAGGGGTCTACCATTGGAAAACAGATCCTTCACCAAACAATGTGAATCCATCCATTCTCCAATCACCCTCATGGCCACCCTTTCATCAAAACTTCCATAATCAAATACTACCTACAATTCATCAAAACAGATTCCTTAGCAAACAAAGCGACTCTATCCAACAACAACACTCCGAAAATGACATCAACTCCTCAAACAGGTTCTCCACTAGGCAATGTGGGTCTACCTCTCTCCAATGGCTCCTATACGCCCATCCTAACCTCCAATCTCCGAGATTAATTCCTTGCCACCAATATGAGTCTATCCACCACCAATACTTCAAATCACATTGATGAACACTTAAATATGTATGCTTAATAAGAGTTTAGTTTATCATATTGCATTAATAGTGTCATTAAATTTCTCAACTTAAGCATGTTTGTAGTCTTTGCATCTTTGGAATTAACTTTCTCTAAATTTTGGTTTTGTTATAGGTTTGGTAAAATAGGCATAACCTTCTATTTATAGACCATAATGGTGCAAATCTTAATGTTTTGGAAAGCTGATTAAATTATCTACAAGATTGTATTTCACAAGCATCATCAAATTTGGGCTTTTAATGGATCAAAAATGGGCTTGAACTGAACCCATCAGTAGTTTCAACCCAGCCTGACCATGCCTCAGTATTTTAACCATATCTCTCAAGATACGTATCCAAATCATATAAATCAAGATATTCTAGAAAGGTGAGAGAAATATCTACGACTTTCATGAAGACATATGATTAAAATTCTCAATACTTCAATGTCAAAATCGGTGGTCAAAATCAGTTCACCTAATTACCCCAATTATCAAAGTTGGTGCATATAATATTTGACAATTATTCCTTTGTAAATTGACAAGTTTGCCCCTAAATGTATCTATAAATAGAGATGCCTTGTGACCCATTAGAGCATCTTGGCCTTTGCTGGGATCTTTTGTTATTGTGATTTTCTCTCCTGTGTTTTTATGTTATTAATGAATTTTCTTTTTCTTATAATTAGTTTTCTTTCTCTTATAATGTATTTCTAATTTCTCTCTTGCTAAGGTGAAAGGGTGAAACCCTTGATATGAGAGTAAGGATTTTCTAACCCTTTGATATGTGCTTTTATCATAATCTTGTGTTGTTTACTTTTTATGATTTATATTTATCTTCTTAATCAATCTTGACACCACTCGTAAAGTGGAGGTCTTGATTCAGTGTCTACAATCCTTGGCACATCAAATGCTTGGATCCTTTATAGATGTCATATGGTTCTTCCTCACCGACACGAATCTAGTTAGGAACCTTGATTTGTTGTAGACATATGGTGATTGACACATTGGATGCTTGAACCCATTTACAAGAAGTGGTATAAATATTGGTAACGAAACAAATATAATTCATATAACTAAAATGGGTTAATTATCCTTATTTGAAATATCAAGGGCGGATCCCCTAACCTTAGCTTTCATTATTATTGTGTTAATTTCTCTTGTGTTATTCTCATTTATTATTTAAGAACTTGTTCTTTAATCATATTTGTTGATATTATCTTGCCATCCCTTGGAATCATCCACATCATATTTGCTTACTTATAGTTTGTAGTGCTAAAATCTCCTTCCTCGTGGATCGACCCCGGTCTCACCGGGTTTATTACTTCGACACTCCTATACTTGGGAGACAATCCTTTTTCGGATGTGTCAAGTTTTTAGCGCCGTTGTCGGGGAAGGTAAAAATTAGCATGCAAAATTGTAAGTATTCTCTTCTCTCATTTTAGATCTTAATTTTTTTACTTTGTTGTGTGTTCATCTTTTCTTCTCTTTTCTTCTCTCTTTCTTGCATGAAAATTTTGTCATGAACATCTAGTGGTAGACTTGTTAGAAAAACATCATCTTCCTTAGAAAACATGGCCGACAATCTAGTGGAAAGGTTCACGGATGAAGGGGACAATCGTTCCCAACAAAATGATCAGAACCAACCAAGAACCCTCAGAGACTACATGAATCCGGTAAGGACTAGTGCACCATCTTGTGTAGTTTCTCCTCCAGATTCAATCCATTTCAATTTCAAACCAAGTTTTGTGCAACTTCTACCTACCTTTCATGTCCTTGATATGGGGAACCCATATTCGCATTTAAAAATCTTTGAAGAGGTGCGTAACTCCTACAGTGACCCAAATTGTAGCATAAACACCATTAGATTAAAGCTTTTTCCTTTTTCCTTAAAAGATAAAGCTAGAATATGGCTACAAAATTTGAGGTCAAATTCTATCAGTTCATGGGATGAGATGAAACAACAATTTTTAAAAAATTTTTTTCCTACCCATAGAACAAATTCTCTTAAAAGACAAATTTCTAATTTCGCTGAAAAACAAGGGGAAACCTTTTACCAATGTTGGGATAGGTATAAGGAACTTAATACCTGTCCTCACCATGGTTTTGAAACTTGGAGAATAGTTGCACACTTCTATGAAGGGTTAACACCTCAAGATAGGCAGCTAGTAGAATTAATGTGTAATGGAGAATTTGGAGATAAAGATCCTGAGGAAGCAATTGACTACCTAGATTCCTTGATAGAAAAGGCACAAAATTGGGACACTGCTGGCACCTATGAGGTACCAAGCAAGGCCCCAACCTCGACATCCAATAGAGGCATTTACAACCTTAGGGAAGACCATGACCTTTAAGCCAAATATGCATCCCTAGCTAGAAAAGTCGAGGCTTTAGAAATGAAAAAGAGTGGTCAATTGAATTCTATTCAAGAAAATGTCTATAACATCTATAATGACAATGACCATTCTATTGATAATTGCCCAACTTTGCCTGCCTTTAGGGAATGTCTCCATGAAGAAGCCAATGCCTTGAACACTTTCAAAAGGCCAAATCACAATCCATACTCACACACCTACAATCCTGGTTGGAGAAATCATCCAAATTTTAGTTGAAAAAATGACAATCATACACAATCTTCACAAGTCCCTTTTCAAACACGACAAAATTTTCAAAATTCTCATGATCATGCATATGCTCCTCCTCCTAGGAATGACATTGAGAAACATTGCATTCATTCATTACAAAGCAAGAGACTTTCAATAGTCAAACTGCTCAAACATTAGCAAATTTGTTAGACATTCTTGCAAAATTTGTATCTACATTTAGCATCCAAGAGAAAGGAAAATTCCTTTTCAAACATTGCAAAACCCCAAAGATCAATCTAGCTCAAATGCAAGGAGTTCAAGTAACCGTTATTTTGACCAAGTCAAATCAGTCATGACCCTTCGCAACGGTAAGGTTGTTGAAAAATAAATTCCTAACCCTTCTGAGAAAGAAGAAGAATCGATCTCTAAAGGGCAAGAAGGGGTTGTCAAACCAACACCTAGCAAAGAAGAAACCAAATCCTCATCTGTGCCTCCATTTCCTCAAGCATTAGCCACGCAAAAGAAGCCAACTCACAATTCTAAAATTTTTGAAATTTTCAAACAGGTAAAGGTCAACATTCCCTTGCTAGATGTGATCAAACAGGTACCTTCTTACGCAAAATTTTTAAAAGACTTGTGCACTGTGAAAGGGAAACTGAATGTGAAAAAGAAGGCCTTTCTAGCCGAGCAAGTAAGTGCTATTTTTCAAAACAATAATACAGTGAAATATAAAGATCCAGGTTGTCCTACAATTTCATGTGTTATTGGAGACCATAAAATTGAACAAGCTTTACTTGATCTTGGTGCTAGTGTGAATTTGCTTCCATATTTAGTTTTTCAGAAACTCAATATAGGTGAGTTAAAACCGACTTCTGTGACTTTTTTGCTTGCTGATAGATCAATCAAAGTACTAAGAGGAGTAGTAAAAGATGTGTTAGTTCAAGTCGATAAATTCATTTACCCAGTAGATTTTATCGTCTTGGACACACAACCAGTGGAAGTATGTAATTCAATTCCTGTCATTTTAGGGCGTCCATTTCTAGCTATCTTTAATGTTTTGATTAATTGCAGGAATAGAGTCATGAAGCTATCATTTGGGAACATGACATTGGAACTTAGTGTTTTCAATATGTGCAAACAACCACATGAAGAAGAAGATGAAATTGAGGAGGCCAATGTGATTGAAACTATTGTGGAATACCATATCCAAAAAGAGAGTTCTTCTGACCCTTTGGAAACCTGTTTAGTGAATTCATTAGAATCAAGTATGGAACTAGAACCTGATTTTTCTGATATGTGTTCTTTATTAGGATTGTGCACAGGTGATGGAAAAAGGCTCAAAATCAAGATTCGAAGAATTGGGGCAAATGAATGAAAGCAAGGAAGAGGAAGCTTCCAAGTTAGAACTGAAGCCTTTACCTGAAGGACTGAAATATGCATATCTTGGAGAGAATCAGACATATCCGTTGGTAATTTCTTCATCTCTCACAACCGAGCAACAAGGTAAGTTGATACACGTACTTAAAAGGCATAAAAATGCAATCGGGTAGACTTTAAAAGACATAAAAGGCGTTAACATTTGATTTGTACACATAGAATACATTTAGAAGAAAATGCAAAAACATCCCAACAACCGTAAAGGAGATTAAATCCCCATATGAAAGAGGTGATTAGGGCTGAAGTTCTCAAACTACTTGATATGGGAATTATCTATCCTATTTCTGATAATAAGTGGGTAAGCCCTACACAAGTAGTACCTAAGAAATCTGGCATTACAGTAATCAAAAATGAAAAAGGGTGAATTATTGCCAACTCGAGTCTCATCTAGTTGGAGGATGTGCATTGATTATAGAAAATTAAATGCTGTCACCAAAAAAAACCATTTTTCCTTACCTTTCCTTGACCAATTTCTTGAAAAAGTAGCAGGGCACTCCTACGACTGTTTTCTTGATGGATATTCAGGCTATTATTAAATTCCCATTGCACTCGAAGACCAAGAAAAGACCACATTCACATGCCCTTCGGCACTTTTGCATTTAGGAGAATTCCTTTTAGACTTTGCAATGCCCCAGCCACTTTTCAAAGATGCATGTTAAGCATTTTTAGTGACATGGTTGAGCATTGTTTAGAAGTTTTTATGGATGATTTAACTGTCTTTGGAAACTCTTTTGATAATTGTCATGAATACTTAGAAAAAGTCCTAAAAAGGTGTGAAGAAAAAGGTCTTATTTTGAATTGGAAAAAATATCATTATATGGTCACTTCAGGAATTGTCTTAGGTCATGTGGTGTTTTCTAAGGGAATTGAAGTAGACAAAGTAAAAGTGGAATTAATTTTCCATTTGCCTCCACCAAAAACAGTTAAAGAGGTACGTTCATTCTTAGGGGATGCTGGATTTTATAGGAGGTTCATAAGAAATTTCAGTGCTATATTTAAACCTCTTTGTAACCTCTTACTAAAAGACACTTCTTTTGAATGGACTCAAGAATGTCAAAATGCCTTTGATAAGTTAATTGGACTTTTAACAACTGCTCCAATTATGCAATCTCTTGATTGGTTCTTGCCATTTGAGTTGATGTGTGATGCAAGTGACTATGCCGTTGGTGCTGTCTTAGGACAAAGAAAAGAAGGTAAGCCTTATGTAATATACTATACAAGTAGGACTTTAAATGATGCACAAATGAATTATACAACAACTGAAAAAGAACTACTTGTAGTAGTATTTGCATTGGACAAATTTTGATCGTATTTAATTGGTTCTCCTACGATTGTTTATATTGACCATGCAGCTGTGAGATATTTAATGTCTAAACAGGATGCAAAACCTAGATTGATACGGTGGATCTTCTTGCTCCAAGAATTCAACATCACAATAAAGGATAAGAAAGGAGTCGAAAATGTCGTTGCAGATCATCTTTCAAGACTAACGACAGAGACATTAATTGAAACTTCACCTATCAATGATTCTTTTCCTAATGAATTTTTTTTTGTTGCTGCTGTACCTTGGTTTGCTAACATTGTAAATTTCCTTGCAACAGGAAAAATGTCACCTCATTGGAATGCTCAAGACAAAAGAAAGTTTTTGACCGAGGTGAAAAATTTTTATTGGGATGACCCATATCTGTTCAAATATTATCCGGACCAAATAATTAGAAGATGCATACCCGACAATGAGGTAAGTAGTGTCATTAATTTTTGTCATTTCGAAGCATGTGAACGACATTTTTCATCTAGAAAAACAACTGCTAAAATCTTGCAATGTAGATTTTATTGGCCCACCTTATTTAAAGATGCACATGCATTTTGCAAAACTTGTGAAAATTGTAAAAAATTGGGATCCATTTCAAAAAGAAACATGATGCTTTTGAATCCCATTCTTGTTATTGAAATCTTTGACTGTTGGGGTATTAATTTTATGAGACCTTTTCCACCATCATTTGGTTTTGTGTACATTCTTGTTGCAGTAGACTATGTTTCAAAATGGGTCGAGGCAATTCCATGTCGAAACAATGATCACAAAACAGTTATCAAATTCTTGAAAGAGAATATCTTGTGTAGATTTGAAATTCCTCGAGCCATTATCAGTGATGGGGGTACACATTTTTGTAACAAACCATTTGAAACCTTAACGAAGAAATATTGAATAACCCATAAAATTTCTACACCTTATCACCCGTAAACAAGTGGACAAGTTGAATTAGCTAATAGGGAGATAAAACAGATCTTAGAAAAAACGGTTAACCCAAATCGTAAAGATTGGTATTTAAGACTCAATGATGCACTTTGGGCTTACCGAACTGCTTTCAAAACATCATTGGGAATGTCTCCTTATAGATTAGTTTATGGAAAACCTTGTCACTTTCCTGTGAAAATTGAGCATAAAGCTTATTGGGCCATTAAAACATTTAACACAAACTTGAATGATGCTTGCAAGTTACGTAAACTCCAACTGAGAAATCAGGAATGAGGCTTATGAAAATTCTAAAATCTACAAAGAAAAAATGAAGGTTTTTCATGACAAATTCATTGTTAGAAAATCTTTTGAACCTTCACAAAAAGTTCTTTTGTATGATTCAAGATTGCACTTGTTTCCTGGTAAACTTTGATCTCGTTGGACTGGGCCTTTCATTGTTAAAAATGTTTTCCCTTATGGAGCAGTTGAAATTGAGAACCCAAAGAACGGTAATGTGTTTAAAGTTAATGGATAACGGTTAAAACTATTCTTTAAAAATTTTGACCAAAATGAAGAGTCCATTGCTTTAATCGATCCTTTTTAAGGATTGATTTCTCCCGGTCAAGTGGCAGATATAGTACTCCGTGGCTTTTAAAGTCGGTTTTTCAGTTTCCTAAAAACTGTTGCTCACCTTACACCCATTTTCTTTTCTTCTCTCTCATTTTCTTCACATGGATACCATTCTCTCAAAATTGCATAAACATTTTCCTTTTCTTCCTCAAAATGATTTGCTTAAAATTTACAAAGCTCGCGCAGAGAGACTAAGGATGTTGATGTGTAAGGGTATGCCTGCTGATGTAAGATGGTTAATTGAAGTCAAGGTTTGATTTTCTTGTGAATTTTCAAATGATCTTGTTTCTCACATGCCAGGTATGGGAAAAAGCTCTTACGCCAAAAAGCGAAGGGCGAAAAGGTTACAAGTTTGTCCCAAATATGCAAGATGGACTTGTAACCAGCATTGTAGCTCCTTGGGATATTTGTCTAATAATCGTGAGGATAAACTACAGTTCATCAAGAATGGACTGAGTAGGGAGTCTTTGGATGATATCCGAATGACTCTTGAGATGTATTCTTGTGGACTTGTGCAGCGTGAAATTTTTAAACTATGGACACAATTCTGAGATTAGCAGGAATGCTATAGTCTTGGGAATCTGACTCAAAACGACCCTGTTTGCCAGTTTATAAGAAAACTGGAAGGGAAGCATATCCCCAACTCATAGAAGGTGTTTAAGCCGTTTCTGGACGTAAAACCAGAGGAAGATGTGAGCCACAGTCACAACTACCTGTACATATGCATGCGTGCCATCATTTTTGAATTTTAATGCCTATTAGCTATCATTTTTGAATTTGTGTCTTATTTCTTATTTCATCATCTTTTTTTGAATTTCTATGCATAATTGTCAAATTTTCAACAAGCAGTCGAGCTACCTATTTGGATGTCATCATTAGCATACCTTTTTGCACTCCATAAATACCACATCTCTTGTTCTCTTCCTCACACATAGTTAGAGAGTTGCATAGACATGGAGGGAACTTCAAAACGTCGAATCCAAATGATATGTGTATTCTGTGGATCTCGACCGAGTAAAAGTAAGGAGTTTGTAGAAGCAGCAAATTATCTTGGTAGGCTACTGGCTGAAAGAAAGATTCATGTGGTTTATGGGGGAGGTAGCCTCGGGTTAATGGGTTGTGTGTCAACAGCTGCACATGTAGAAGGTAGTCAAGTTTTAGGAGTTGTTCCTAAAGCTTTGGCTATAGAAAGCATTGTTGGAAAAACAGTTGGGCATGAATTACAAGTCTCCTCTATATATGAACGCATGGCACATATGCTCATCAATTCAGATGCCTTTATTGCTTTACCAGGTGGCTTTGGTACTCTCAAAGAAATTTTTTAAATTGCCTCTTGGGCCCAACTGAATCTCCATAAAAAACCCATAGGTTTGTTGAATGTTAAAAATTTCTTTGATCCTTTAATAAGTTTTGTTGATGCAGCTGTAGAACAAAATTTTATCCCTTATTCGGCGAGACAGTTCCTTGTTTCTGCCACTTCTGCTGGTGAGTTACTTGACAAATTACAAGCAGTTGAGTATAAACCTAACCCAGCTAGTATTCAAATTAATTGGTCAGGAGGGCAAAACAAAAAGTACAAATTGGATCTGAATCTCCGTTTGTAATTTTTTTTCTTGTCTTTTATTTTATTTTATTTTTGGCATTTTATTTTATGAGTCTTTCAAGTCATATCTCTTGAATAACAGAAGCTTCAGGTAATGTCTCCTATACTTTATCTCTCTACATTTAAACATTGAGGACAATGTTTCATTCGGTTGGGGGGGAAGGATAGTAGACATAAGTGTGTCTTTAATTTTTTTTCTTAAAAAAAAAAACGAGTTAGTAATTAGATTCAGAGTGCGGTGTAAGGAGTTCAAATCCTCTTGAGACGCATTCTGGTTCAGGAATGGCAGAGTAGGGAGGGCCAGTTTGAACTCTTGAAACACGCTCTAATCAATTTGTCATTTTGTTTTGATTTTGTATTTTTTAGGACTCATTTTAGTTAACTTGATATTATTTAGTTTTGATTTTTGAATTTTATAACAAGGAGGTCTTATTTATTTCACTTTGAATTATTCAAATCTATGAACTCTCACAATCTTATCATTTAATAAACTGTGTGCTTATGTACTCGTTAAGCAAGTATTCATGAACCTTTCTTCACACACACACACATACCTTGATGCATGATTGTGGATGGCGAAATAAAATGTTGCAATGTTTGAGTTCTTTTATTTTGTTTAGGATAACAACAAAAGGAAAGGGAAAGTAAAAAAAAAAAAAGCAAAAAAAAAAGTGAAAAAAAGAGAAGAAGAGAAAGCAATTGTGGATAAGTCTGGTCTCGTAGCCTCCTTAATTCGAGCAATTAAGCCCAATGGGTGCCTCAACACCTAATACCCTAAGACCAACTGGTTTGGGAGCTATTGGCCCAAAGCTCGCTACATGGATTAAGGAGAAAGCTTAATGGGATTGAACATTGCACTATCCACAAGTTTCTAAGCAAAAATAAAGCATCGGCAACCCGAGTCGTTAAGCTCGAAGGGGTGTCTTAACACCTAATGCCCTAAGGCCAACTGGTCTGGGAGTTATTAGCCTAAGGCTCGCTACATGGGTTAAAGATGCATTCTTTCAAAAAAAAAAAAACAGAAAACATATATAATAAATAAATGAATGCCCCTTACCTAAAGTTGTTAGCCTTAACAAATATTAGAACCGATATGGCTTCTTTCTAATAAGCCCCATAGTCATGTGTCGACTGAGCACAAAAATAAGGTTTATTGATATCTTGACTGAAGGGTACATGAGTCATTAAAAAAATCGGTTGAGAGTTTGTTTATTTGGATAAAATCAAGTAGAGTGCAATAATGACCACCTTGGATGTAAAATTCTATACATCACTTCTAAATAATAACGCTCTAATTGCTAGGGACTAGCAATAAGCTGGTTGGGGGGTGTGATGAACACTTAAATATGTATGCTTAATAAGAGTTTAGTTTATCATATTGCATTAATAATGTTATTAAATTCCTCAACTTAAGCATGTTTGTAGTCTTTGCATCTTTGGAATTAACTTTCTCTTAATTTTGGTTTTGTTACAAGTTCGGTAAAATGGGCATAACCTTCTATTTATAGATCATAATGGTGCAAATCTTAATATTTTGGAAAGCTGATTAAATTATCTACAAGATTGTATTTTCACAAGCATCATCAAATTCAGGCTCTTAGTGGACCGAAAATAGGCTTGAAGTGAACCCATCGGCAGTTTCGGCCCAGCCTGACCATGCCTCAGTATTTTGACCATATCTCTCAAGATACGTATCCAAATCGTATAAATCAAGTTGTTCTAGAAAGTTGAGAGAAATATCTACGACTTTTATGAAGACATGTGGTTAAAATTCTCAATACTTTAATGTCAAAATCGGTGGTCAAAATCGGTTTACCTAATTACCCTAATTGTCAAAGTTGGTGCATCTAATATTTGACAATTATTTCTTTGTAAATTGACAAGTTTGCCCCTGAATGTATCTTTAAATAGAGGTGCCTTGTGACCCATTAGGGCATCTTGGCCTTTGTTGGGATCTTGTTATTGTGATTTTCTCTCCTGTATTTTTATGTTATTAATGAATTTCTTTTTTCTTATAATTAGTTTTCTTTCTCTTATAATGTCTTTTTAATTTCTCTCTTGCTAAGGTGAAAGGTGAAACCCTTGATATGAGAGTAAAGATTTTCTAACCCTTTGATATGTGCTTAATTATCATAATCTTGTGTTGTTTACTTTATATGATTTATATTTATCTTCTTAATCAATCTTGACACCACTAGTAAAGTGGAGGTCTTGATCCAGTGTCGATAATCCTTGGCACATCAAATACTTGGATCCTTTATAGATGTCATATGGTTCTTCCTCACCGACACGAATCTAGTTAGAAACCTTGATTTGTTGTAGACATATGGTGATTGGCACATTGGATGCTTGAACCCATTTACAAGAAGTGGTATAAATATTGGTAACGAAACAAATATAATTCATATAACTAAAACGGGTTGTTTATCCTTATTTGAAATATCAAGGGCAGATCCCCTAACCTTAGCTCTCATTATTATTGTGTTAATTTCTCTTGTGTTATTCTCATTTATTGTTTAAGAACTTGTTCTTTACTCATATTTGTTGATATTATCTTGCCATCCCTTGGAATCATCCACATCAGATTTGCTTACTTATAGTTTGTAGCGCTAAAATACTTTTCCTCGTTGATCGATCCCAGTCTCACCGGGTTTATTACTTCGACACTCCTATATTTGGGAGAGAATCCTTTTTCGGATGTGTCACACATCAAAATTAATTAAGGCTATCTTTAATTTCCAAGAAACACGATAAAAAGAACATGGAGCCCTAACATAAGAAGTGAGCACCTCACCAGCAATGTGGGTTCGCTCACTACTCACCAACTCCCACATTTATCAAATCAAATACTAATCAACCTTTGCAACATATTAATGATTTTAATCAACAACATCAATAGTCAACATCAAGATAGGAAACTAATCATAAGAAATTTAACTAAACAAGCAAACATTCTCCATACTAACTTATTAGCATGCATGACTAACCTATTAAACATCATAAATCGCACAAATAAATGGAAATCATGGATAATAATAAAACAAAATAATAAAACACAAGAAGGTAGCCTACTATTCACAATTCCAACATACAAAAGAGAGTAGAACATGCGTTTAATGCTAATAACATGCAAACACTAACTCTAATTAGCATTTTCATCATCAAACAATGAAAACACACATACTAACAACACAAAATAATTAGGGTAGCCCACTAACCACATATAATCATACATATATTCATTCATTAATCGAAGAAAATGTCATATTTCAACCAATAACTAAAGAGGCACTAACCCTACCATGCATTTCCAACAATTTATTATAGAAAAATATTAACAACTCCATATAAATAACAAAATTCGTGATAATAATAAAGATGGCATAAAAAGCACTCATATAAAATAAGGCATTTAAGCTTAAAAGTAAACTACCCCCACTATATATATATATATATACTGTATATATATATAAGTTCAAATATATCAAAAAAAAACATAAAGATAAAGCATTAATTATCAAGAAGAATCATGACAATGCATTCATTGCCCTCGGACTTACTAGAATCATCTAGATGGAATTAGAGTGTTTCAAACTCATAAAATCACTTAAAAAGCTCAGAAGGAAAGGATTTTTAAGTGTTTTAAAAGTGTTGGAGTGTGTATAAAGGTTGTTGTGTGAAGAAAATTGAGAAAAAAACTCGTGGAAGCCCTCCCAAAATCGGTCAAAAGTGTCCCAAGAAATCTAAAAAATTTTGTTTATATTAGAGGGCTACACTGACACTCGTCAGTAGGTACTCACGCACATGAGTGCTACTGACGTGTGTCAGTAGAACTGGTGCACATGTGTAGCTTACTCATTGGCACACATGAGTAATGGATCTTCAGGCCTAGAAACAACCCAAAACCCTAATTTTAACCCAACGGGCTTCAACTTAGGTTCCAAATGTGTTTTTAGTGTTCTCCCACTCAGAATTTCATCTCGACTTGGTATTTCAGTTATTGTCACGGCCCTTTAAATTATAAGCAAGATTCCAATGCTTACAAGTCCCTTTTGACTGAAAAAGTCTTTTTAAAATTGGGCTAAAATTTGAGTCTACACAAGATCATAGCCCAAGAACCACTTAACAACTGGGAGACATCTACAAACACCCTTGAGGTTTGGCTTATCTATCAGTTAGGGACGGTCAAATTTTAAACTGACAAGTTAATTCCTAATTTTAATTTTTGCCTAATTTGATTGAGGGTAATTTGGATATTCGATAGAAAAAGGCACAAACCTCTCCTAAAATTTCTTGAAATCCCACAGTCACCTTAGGTTTCTAAAAATCTCAAATATTGCCCATTGTCATCAATCTCAATTGAGTTTTTTTTCTTATGTATATAAATAAAATCAATATATTAATGAAATTATTTTCTAACTTTAATATTAAAAAGGGTTTAGTAATTCAAAAACTAATAGAGTATATATTAAATAAATATAATAAAAATAATTAATAATTTAGTATAAGTATATTTTCATTTAAAAAATTAGAAAAAGATACCAATAAACACTTAAAAAAATGGCTTATTACAATTTGCTCCCTCAAGTTAGCTTTGAAAAAAGATAGTCTTTAACTTTTCAAAAATTACAAATTGCCCCTTGAGGTTTTGATTTCAATCATCCTTGTAAACGGAAAAGTGTCTTTTGACAATGATTTGACAATGAAAGATAAATATTTAACATTGTCAATATGAAAATACCCTCTCATCCAATTGTTGACTGGACTAAAGAATAAAAATTCATTTTAATATTGAAAACAATAAAATGCACATGATCTAAAAGCAAAATAAGCATTTTTTTAACCAAAATGCCTTAAATACTATATAAGCTTACATGGTAAACCTTATCACGTTCATTGCTTTACCACTTACCATTAAACAAAGCTAACTGCATCATACCACCTGGAAGATAATAACGTTGGATGTGCCAACAACTACATATCCCCTAGCTCATCCTATATAAATAAATATACCCCTAATAAATACCATACATACAATCCTGTAGTGAAAGAACTTAAACAACGAGAAAAGTGATAGGATTCCAATAGAAATAGTAAATTATTTGGTCCAAGAAATGAAGAAAATTTGCATATTAAACAGTTTACAGCAACCAAACTAATAGAATTATAGAAGAGCAATGAGAGAAAAACAGGGCAGCATGTTTTATTAGCAAAATATATTCACAGAACAAAGTTGATAGCCTTTCGAGAGGGCTATCTCTCTCCCAGATCTGATCTAAAAATAATCACACCCTATCTCTCTCCCTTCCCACACTATTTATCCTCTTTCCCTAACTAACTCCAGCTCACAACCTCTAGCAAAACAACCAAAATCGTTACTACCCCCAAAATAGCCAGGTGGCCACTACACTAAATTCCCTTTTTTAGCCCTCCTAGAATATGTATACACAATGGGGGGCTTGTCAAAAAGCCACATATTTCAAAGATTCGAAGTAGAGAAGAAAGCTTGCTCGTATGTCCTGTAGTTCCTCTAGTGCAAACAACAATGAGATCAATGCAGCCTAATAAAGTTCAAAAAAGGAAGTGTATGTGTGGAAGAAAAGTTATTGTGAGGATTTTTGAGTGAGATGCAAATCCTTACAAATTATATTTCAGTTGCCTGAGTAGAGAATGCAAATACTTATCTTGGTGGAATCTTGATGATGAGGAAATCAATCCATCCATTGATCAAAACCCAATACTCACAATCAATACCATGCAAAGGTAGGTGCATAACATAGTTCATACCTTGTAAGGCTTGGAAGATGTTCTAAGTCATTTAAAATCTGAAAACTATTTGCGAATGGTTTCTAATGATTCCCAAGAAGCTTCAAAGGGTGGAAGACCCTTCCATTTGACTAACACTTCCATATGAGGTCCCTCCAAAGACTGGCGCATCCCATAATCTGTTCAGGTTCAACTAGCCACTCCAACTTAGCATCTAAATTAGAAGGAACTGGTTGACAAGTCAGACCCGTGCCAAGAACTTTGCGGAGTTGGGAGACATGAAAAACTGGGTGTATAGCAGCAGTGGGAGGAAGATCCAATTTGTAGGCTACCTGTCCAATATGTTGCAACACACAATAGGGGCCAAAGAAGCGTGGCGATAGTTTCTCATTAACCTTCCGGGCCAGTGAACGAAGGCGGTATGGTCGAAGCTTCAGACAGACCATGTTACCTACAGCTAACTGCAACTCACGATGGTGAACATCAATAGTGGCCTTCATTTTAGTTTGGGCTCGAGCTAGGTGGTATTTCAATTCATTAATGATGGCATCACGGTCCCTCAATTGCTGTTCCACGGAGGAATTGGCTATGGGGTTGTGACCATATCGAACCAATGGTGGTGGAGAACGTCCATAGATAATGCGGAAAGGAGTTGTATTAATGGAGCTATGAAAATTAGTGTTATACCAAAATTCTGCCCAAGGAAGCCATTGACTCCATTGGCGGGGCTTGTCATAGCAAAAACAGTGGAGATAAGTTTCTAGGCAGTGATTAACCACCTCGGATTGGCCATCTGTTTGAGGATGGTAAGCAATACTCTGCTTAAGACTGGTACCTTCTAAACGGAACAATTCTGTCCAAAAATGGCTAAGGAAGACCTTGTCACGATCTGAGACAATGGAGCGAGGAAATCCATGCAATCGAACTATTTCACGGACAAACATGGCAGCCATTGATTGAGCTGAAAAAGGGTGGCGTAAAGGGCAAAAATGGGCGTATTTGCTCAAGCGATCCACCACAACAAGAATGACATCGAAGCCATTAGACTTTGGAAGGCCTTCAACGAAATCCATCGTGATGTCCTCCCAAATCAATGTAGGAATAGATAGGGGTTGCAGTAAACCAGTAGGGCAAAGAGCCAAGTTCTTATTTTGTTGACAAATTGGGCATTCTTCCATCATTTTCTTCACAGCAGCCTTCATTCCCCTCCAGTAAAACTCACTAGAAATCCTTTTGTAAGTACGCAGGAAACCAGAATGTCCCCTAATAGCACTAGTGTGAAATTCTTGTAGCAATAAGGGAATCATAGTATATGTTGAAGGCAACACCAACCTACCTTTGTATAATAAGCGACCATGGAACAAGGAAAACGAGTACCAAGAATTAGGATCTATAGCCAAGTCTTGTTTAACGCGATACAAATGGGGATCTGCATTAATTTGAGACTCAAGAGCCTGAATATCCAACACATGCTGTAGGGAAAGAGAAGCCAGTCCCCCATTGGACTCCAATCTAGACAAACTATCTGCAGCTTTGTTCTCTAATCCTGGTTTATATTATATTTCAAAATCATAGCCCAAAAGTTTAATCAACCAATATTGGTAATCTGGTTGAATTAATCACTGCTCCAATAAATACTTCAAGGCTTTTTGGTCAGTCCGTACGATAAAGTGTCGTCCTAAAAGGTAGTGCCTCCATTTTTGGACAGCCAACACAATGGCCATAAGTTCTTGCTCATAGATGGGCTTAAGGCGTGATTTTTCTAAGAGCAGTTGGCTAAAGTAGGCTATTGGTCTTTGTGATTGCATTAGCACAGCCCGCAATCCACTCCTTGAAGCATCAGACTCAATCACAAAAGGTTTGGTGAAGTCAAGCAAAGCTAAAATCGGAACTATAGCCATGGCTAACTTTAGTTGTTGGAAGGCTTTCTCTGCTACCTTATTCCAAGAAAAAGCATCTTTTTTAAGTTGCTGAGTTAGTGGCCAGGATATAGCTCCATAATTGGCCACAAAACGACGGTAATATCCAGTGAGTCCTAAAAATCCACGCAATTCCCTTAAGGAACGAGGAGAAGGCCACGATAGCATAGCTTGAATTTTGCTTGGATCAGTAGAAACCCCATCTGCAGAGATTAAATGGCCTAAATACTCCACCTGATTTGTAGCAAACAGACACTTTTTAGAGTTTACATATAATTTGTGCTGAGCTAAGGTAGAGAAAACCAACTCAAGATGCTTTACATGAGTGGAGAGATCATTGTTGTAAACTAGTATATCATCAAAGAATACTAGAACACATTTATAGAGAAGGTCGCGAAACACTCGATTCCTAAGAGATTGAAAGGTAGCCAGGGCATTTGTGAGCCCAAAAGGCATAAGAAGGAACTCGTAGTGCCCTTCATGTGTCCTAAATGCCGTTTTATGAATATCCTCCTTTCTAACTCGAATTTGATGATATTTAGATTTCAAATCCAGTTTAGAAAACACTGATACACCATACAGTTCGTCCAACATCTCATCAATTATCGGTATTGGATATTTGTCAAGTATCGTGACTTTATTTAGTGCTCGATAATCTACGCAGAAACGCCTGCTCCCATCTTTCTTTTTCACCAGTAACACAGGGCTTGAGAATGGACTGACACTAGGCTGGATTATCCTTGCTGCCAACATCTCTTTAACCAACTTCTCTATCTCATTCTTTTGTACATGTGGATATCGGTAAGGTCTAACACTAACCGGGGAAGTTCCTTCTACCAAGCAAATGCTGTGGTCTATTTCCCTTGGAGGCGGAAGACCTTCCAACATTTCAAATACCCCACTATGCCCCTCTAGCACAATCTGAATTTCAATAGGTATATCTTCTACAAAATTTTATATTTCAGTAGCTGCTAACAAACAATCAAACTCAACCAGATATCCTTGATTTTCTTGTTATAGTATTTTCATCATAGATTTCAAGGACACACCTAATTTACTAAAGCTAGAATCACCCTGTAAAATCTTGATAACATCTCCCATCTTGAATTTCATTCTCAGCAGCTTCCAATTGATTTCCATATCACCTAAACTGCCCAGCCACAGAATCCCCAAGACAACATCAATGCTTCCGAGTTCCAATGGCAAGTAATCCTCCACCACTATCAAACCTTGCATTGACAACACCACCCTACGACAAACTCCTTTTCCTTTTACAGAGATCCCGATGCCCATAATTACTCCATAATTGGATGTCTCAGTCAAAGGTAATTTCAGCTTCTTCACTAAATCTACAGAGATGAAATTGTGAGTAGCTCCACAATCGATAAGAACAATTACCTCTCTATTTTGAATTTCACCTTTTAACTTCATTGTTCCTGGCATGTTAAGCCCCACAATTGCATTAAGAGATAATTCTACTATTTTACCTACCTCAATTGATTGCTGATTATCGAAATCTTCATCCTCATCAGTTAATTCATCTTCATCACCTTCTTGAACCAGTAAAACACGGAGCTCCCGGTTCTTGCATCTATGCCCAATTGAAAATTTTTCATTGCAACGGAAGCAGAGTCCCTTCTCTTTTTGTGTTTGATACTTAGCTTTCGTCAATCACTTGGTAAGTGGTTCGTGTCTTTGGAAAGAAGGTCGATCCCTGGCTATTATCGCACGAGTCTAAAATTGATCAATGGTTTTGACGTCTCTCCTTACTTGAGTTGGAAAGGATTTAATGGGCCTTTGGGTTGTTGATTTTTTAGAGGCCCATAGGGTTAAATTGCAGTCTTCAATTCTTTAGGCCACTTCCATTAATTGGCCTAATCCTTTGGGCTGCAATAAATGGATTTCAGCCCTAATTTCTGGCCTCAATCCATTCACAAAAGTGCTGTGTAACACCTCCTTCGACATATTCAACAACGGCGTCGCTAACACTTCAAATTCTCGACGAAAGTCTACCACTATAGTTTCTTGTTTAATCGCCAAAAACTTCTCACAAAGTCTTCCCTCTTGTGTAGACCTAAAATGCAGGAGCAACTGACGCTTCATATCCCCTCAATTAGTAAATCCCTCGCGAGCCACCATCCATTAATACCATGACAGCGCATCACCATCGAAGTTGATCACTGCCACTGCCATCTTCTCACCCATGAATCGAGAAGTATCGCTCTACCCTAAACACTCATGAGTCTAGGTTTTCCCCTTTGAACACAGGCATCTATAGCCTCCGATTGTTGCCCTACTCAATACCCTCACAAATATGACTATCAACTCCACCATTGCCTTCGATGCACTTTCCATGCTCATGTGGATGAGTTCCTTATGATATCTCCTTGGTTTCGATTTTATGAGATGGACCAGCTGGATTGCTTCCTAGCGCTGTCGCACTGTCATTTCTTTTGGCCATTGTTGGACGTTCCACGGCTAAAGTAACCATAGCTTTCTGGGTTTCTTCTAATGAGAACAACATTCGTGTGACATTTAGGGATAATTTCTGAATAGAACACTCTAGACCAGGTAATTTTTGCAACTCAACTCTCATCTCTTCCATGTCTTTTTCTAAACTCTCCACTCTCCCTTCAGTTTTCTTTGTGCCATTAGAGCTGATCAATGGCTCTGATACCAAATTGATAGGATTCCAGTAGAAATAGTAAATTATTTGGTCCGAGAAATGAAGAAAATCTGCAGATTAAATAGTTTACAGCAACCAAACTAATAGAATTATAGAAGAGCAATGAGAGAAAAACAGGGCAGCATGTTTTATTAGCAAAATATATTCACAGAACAAAGTTGATAGCCTTTCGAGAGGGCTATCTCTCTCCCAGATCTGATCTAAAAATAATCACACCCTATCTCTCTCCCTTCCCACACTATTTAGCCTCTTTCCCTAACTAACTCCAGCTCACAACCTCTAGCAAAACAACCAAAATCGTTACTACCCTCAAAATAGCCAGGTGGCCACTATACTAAATTCCTTTTTTAGCCCTCCTAGAATATGTATACACAATGGGGGGCTTATAAAAAAGCCATATATTTCAAAGATTCGAAGTAGAGAAGAAAGCTTGCTTGTATGTCCTCTAGTTCCTCTAGTGTAAACAACAATGAGATCAATGCAGCCTAATGAAGTTCAAGAAAGGAAGTGTATGTGTGGAAGAAAAGTTATTGTGAGGATTTTTGAGTGAGATGCAAATCCCTACAAATTATATTTCAGTTGCCTGAGTAGAGAATGCAAATACTTATCTTGGTGGAATCTTGATGATGAGGAAATCAATCCATCCATTGATCAAAACCCGATACTCTCAATCAATACCATGCAAAGGTAGGTACATAACATAGTTTATACCTTGTAAGGCTTGGAAGATGTTCTAAGTCAGTTAAAAGAGGTTGATGAGAAACTAGTTGCAAAAGTATTTGTTTTAGGCGTTGAAGAAAGAGCATTAAAGAGGCTTATTATAGTAATTATTATAGTGGGTATATGTATGAAGCCAAGATTGTTCCAAATATGCTAAGAATGGTTGCTTAACTCTATGATTGTGTAATGACAACATTTAACAATGCTAGCATGAAATGTAATACTTAGCAAGGAAGTAATTAAGTCAAATAGTTGGCATCATACTTTGCATAAGAAATATTCCCAAAATATTAACTCAGGTTGCAATCCAATAAGAGACATTCACAAAATATTATATATGCTAAAGTTCTAAAGCACCATACACCTCATTTGAATATTTTAGTATTCCTATTACATGTGTCACATACATGTATGCAACAGGAATGCTCCAAAAAAATAAAATGGACTAATTCATAAACATCATCCCAATAAAAAAATAGGGCTAATTACACATACCCCCCTTGGTTTTGGCTTAATTTCTCCATATTCATTGTTTGTCACTTTTCACCGCATACCTCTGACTTTTTTGAAATTTATCATAGAGACCCCTTCCGTCATATTTTCCGTTAAGTACTTGTAATTATGTTGAGTATTGAGGGGTATAATAGTCATTTAATATTATATATGAGTTTAAATAAATTTTACAATGTTTTGATTCGAACTCAAGACCTCCTACATTGTAAAGTGTTTGATTGACCACCAGACTAGAAGATATTTTTGTTTAAAGTCAACAACAAATATATTTAAGCTATAGATTATGCTATGAAATAAGCTAAATTTTAACTTGTTGGCGTTTGAACCCAGGACCTCCTCTCTTCTACATGGTATGCTCACCACCAGACTACAACATATTTATGCATAGAGTTAACAACAAGTAAGCCATAATTGATTAAAAGTAATTATATATTTTAATTAATTTATTAAAATAAATAAATAAATTTATTAATTTATTAAAATAAATAAATTAATAAGAATTAATAAATTAAAATAGATTAAAATAAAAATTAATAAAATAAATTAATAAATCTATAGTTCCTCTTATTTAATTTATAATTGATTAAAATTAATTATAAATTTTAATTAATTTATTAAAATAAATTAATAAATTTATTAATAAGAATTGATAAATTAAAATAGATTAAAATAAAATTAATAAAATAAATTAATAAATCTATAGTTCCTCTTATTCAATTTATAATTGATTAAAATTAATTATAAATTTTAATTAATTTATTAAAATAAATTAATAAATCTATTAATAAGAATTAATAGATTAAAATAGATTAAAATAAAAATTAATAAATCTGTAGCTCCTCTTATCTAATTTATAATTGATTAAAATTAATTATAAATTTTAATTAATTAATTAAAATAAAGTAATAAATTTATTAATAAGAATTAATAAATTAAAATAAAAATATATTAAAATAAATATCAAACGAAAATAAATTAATAAATTTAGCTTAAAATAGAAATTAAACAAAAATAAATTAATAAATTTAGATTAAAAAATAAAAAAATAATCAGTTTAATTTTTGTATATTTTTGTTGGCATTATTTAACGGTTTTGTAATTTTATTATATCAAAAATTCAAAAATTATAATTTTTAGATATTTTGTTGAGTATTTTATAAATTTTTAAATATATTTGTGGATATTTTATTGGGTATTTTTCAATTATTTGAAATTTAATTGTATATTAGAAATGCCTTGATAATATGAAAAATGAATATTATGAAAAATAAAATAAGTATTTTTTTATATATTTGAATATATTCGAAAAATTTTAATTAAATAAAATTAGCACATTCTTTGAGCAACCAAATACAATAATTGATTTCTTAAAATAATATTACACTAAATAATAAAGTATGGTATGTTGAACAACTTTAAGCAGTTGGTGTGGTGGTAAGAAAGCTATACTACCTTCTTGGAGGAATGGGTTCGAATCACACTAGTTTCACTAGCTAACTTTTTGAAAATTTGTTCAAAGGGTATTTTAGTAATTATAACGGTTTTGGATGGAATAGTGATGTCATCTAATGACAAAAGTGACAGAAGGATGGTTCGTGATGAATTTTCATAACATCAGGGGTAAGCGGTGATGAAAAGTAGCAAACAGTGAATATGGACGAAATTAAGCCAAAACCAAGGGGGGGTCTATGTGATTAGCCCAAAAAAAATACCAATATCAAGTTCATTAACAGACTTGACCAGATTGTCCCTAACAATCTTCACATTACTGATTCTGAGTTGCTGTAAGGTGGTGGTTGGGATGATGTGGTCTGACCATGTATTTGAAATTATTGAAATTAGTTTAACCATTAATAAAAGCCACTGATACAGTAGCTAACTTGATTAACATTATGCCAATGGTTACGTTGTACCTGGTTCCTAATAACAGCTTGTCCACTTAGTTATCCCTACCACATATGGAGAAAATATTAGTTTATGTTCTGCATAAAGTAAGAATAATGAAAAACACTATATTAATGGTTACCTTAGTTGTTAGTCTTATTGCGTTGGATGGAGCAAGGCTACATGTCCTCCTATTGTGGGTGGAAGAGTTGTAAAGGCTGCAATGAAGCATGAATGGCCTCTTATTCCTTGAAGAAACTTTAAGTGCCTCTTATCTTCTTAGTTTCTTTGGCCTTCTAGCCCTTCTTGTCTTCACAGGTGGCAGAATTGGGCTAGAATTACTTTCAGGCCAACTAGTTTGATTTAGTATTGGGTGAAGCATCCCTGTATTATGTAAGCTTCAGTTGTCAAATATGGATCTATGCAATCCTTAACCCTCAACCTAGAGTAGCAAATAGCCCCCATGGCATGTTTGCATGGTATTCCAACAAATGACCATGTACCACAATCACACCATTGGTTAGATAACTTTACTTCAAATGTCCTAGTTCCGTCCAACACCTCAAACTCCAAGTGACCAGAATGAATCAACTTTAACTGTTTGCCTTCATTCATCAAAGTTGTAATAGCAGTCTTCACATAGGGAGGCTCATGAGAATTCCATTTTGCAGCCAATACGTTTTTCTTTTGGAAGCTCCTCATCATTTTCTTTCTAATGTGGTCCAAAAGAAACACAATAGGTTTGGTCCTCCATACCCCTAATAAGCTATTAAAACTTTTTGTAAAGTTATTTGTGACATGATCAGTGTTTGCAGTTTGGTCTATTGTCATTTACACCATTTGGAAGGGTCTAAATCAGCAAGCCACTAGTATGCATCAGCATTTTTTGCCTTATTTGAGCTAGAGCATCTAGGTAGTCAGGCTTGTGTTTTGCTCTTATAGCTACCCAAAACATATCATCCATCTTAAGTCCAGGATATCTTAACTAGAAATTAGTATGGATATGCTAGTACACGTTTTGAATTGAGAGTTGGGCTAGTGTTTCGCCAAGGCAGGCATTAAACCTTTTGCTCATAACTCACCATAATGATAGTCATACCATCCTATCTACCTATGTAATTATAAAACATCTCCAAGAACCAGCACCATGAGTCTTCTCTCTCAACCTCATAGACACACACTACCAATGGAAAAATAGACCCATTAGCATCAAGTGCAATTGCATGCACTTATGAGCATCCCTCCAAAAGGCCCTTTCAGAAAACATCCATCCAACCCAATGAAAGGTCTGCAGCCATTAATAAAACCATCCCTTACAGATGGATAGGACATAAAGCACATTTGAAACCTTAATCCCTTATTAGCTGATCTTTATGTGGTCTTAACAACTACCAATGATCCAGGATTCTTCGGTTGTAGTATAACAGTAAACCTAAGTAGCAAACTATAAGCCTATGTATGGTTTTCACCTATTTTGTCCAATGCAAGAGTCTTGGCCCCATACAAAGTGTGTTTCTCAAGATGAACACCCTAGTTGCTTCTTACAAATGAAGAAATGTTTTTAATAAATATCTTCGGATTGTCTTTAATCATTTGCTCAATCTTCTTTGCAAACTAGAGGACTGTGGCTTCAGATTCTTCCAAACCCTACTACAATAGTGTACATTATTCAAAGTCTTTATTTTAAAAGTGCTAATGGTTTTAGACAGAACTGATGCATGGATTCGCCAAGGCCAACCTTTTCCCAGGCACTTTGTTATCACCCTATTGGCATCATTCTTCACTCTTTTTTTTTTTTTTTTTTTTTTTTTTTTTAATCTTAAAACCCTTCCTAATTGTATAGTCTCTCAAAACTTTTCTAAAATAATGGACATCATGGAATAAGTCACTAACAGATAACTCGAAATCTCTTGAAGTGTTAGCTTTAAACTTGTCCTTCTTCAGCTGCTTAGAGATTCTTACAGTGATGCCATCTTCCTGACTTGAGCCCATGAAATCCTTTTTAGTTGAATTATAGTCAGATAGGTTGTTGTCATCATCAGACAAACTATAGTCAGAATGGATACTATCATGATCCATTTTTGGACCATGAGGACTTCCAATATGTGAGCTGCTTGAAACATCAACAATCCCTTGGCTTCCGCCCTTATTTGCACCTTCACCCTTATTTGCATCACCTAATTGGACAGTGTCATCACTCCAGTTAAAATCGTACTCTTCTACCATATCATTGTCAAACAATTGTAGACATACATCTAAAATGTTTGGCTGCTTATCTTTGTCATTTGGATTGCCATTGTCAGCTAAATGGGGTTGTGATGTAAATAGTGTTAAAGGCTCCACAAATATTAATATCCTGTCAAAACCCATATCTTCAAACTCACCAAAAATCTGCAGCAACTAAGTGTCATTCTCAATAATTGGACAATTGGTACCCATAGAATAGTGACTTGCAACGGGAACTTTTCACCATCTGCTACAGGCATTCCACATGTCATAATTAAGCTTTGCCTCTTCAATCATCTTTCACCTTATGTATAATACGAAGCTTCCTAAGCATGCGAATTCTTATAAGAAACACACTGTAATCAATATTTACACATTAAGTCAGTAAACTGTAACATGCATAACACAACCCAACAATATTAACTTTTCATGCATAATGCATAAATCATTCAATGAAGCCAAATTATATAATTGCATGCACAAAATTGACATGCATCTATTTCGTCGATCAAGAATAATCTTTCATGCATATGCTTTGATCATAGGCAATATGATCTTCACACGCAAAAGGGGGCAAAAAAAAAAAAAGGCAACTTGTTTACTTCGGAGACACTCGCACAGCAAGCTTAAAGAAACACTGATTTTTTTGGAGTCAAACTTCCCATACAAATACACAAACAAACAAAACAATATCACTCCTTATACATTCATATAGCAAGTCAGTAAACTATAACATGAATTACACAACCCATCAAGATTAAGCTTTCATGCATTTTGCATAAATCATTCAACGAAGCAAGATTAAACAATTGCATGCATAACATTGACATGTATCTATTCACTGCGTAAATACAAACTATATACTCCCCTAAAATCACACAACCAATCAAGAGTAACCTTTCATGCATATGCTATGATCACAGACAATATGATCTTCAGATTTAAAAAAATAGTAAAAAAAAAAAAAACTTGTTTACTTCCAAACACTCAGACTTCATCAAGCTTAAAATCGCAAGATTTTTCTACAGTCAAACTTCCCATGCAAATACATAAACAAAGAGAACAATGTCACTCCTAACTCATTCATATAGCAAGATCAACTTTTATACGTGTTTTCCAGGAAAAGATTACAACATTTAATATCAAGCTTAAACACTGTGGTCAAACCTCTACTAGTTTCTCAATCTACTTTACCAAAAAAAAAAAGCTCTCACTTTTTTGCATTAACAGCACTAAAAAACACTAACAAAAACATGTATAAGTGAAGAACATTCCTACACATACTGTTCACGTCCATTTATTTAACCAAAAAAAAAAAAATTGTACAAAACTGCACCAATCGAGTGACTAACCTCATGTTGTTGGATGCAAACTCCTCACAGTCTTAAAGTCCTCACATCCGTTTCTCTCTCACCTTGCTCAATCTGTCTCATTGGAAGTTTTTGGTATGGAAGCTCAAAAGACTTAGGTTAGCCATCTCGCGGGAAAAGATGCTGACAGAGTTAAGAAGCTTGACTCTTGCTGGGTTTGTTAACTATGTGATGAGGAACGGGGTTTCTCAAGTTAACAGAAAGGGAGGGAGATGTAGACAGAGGAAAGGGGACAAATAATAGAAGAAATTTATGGAGAAATAGAGTGAAATTAAGGGAGGAGTAATCTTTTTTACTAAAAGATCAAAAAACTAATAACAACTAAGTCTAAGAAATAAAATAACTAAAGACACTTATTTATAGTGCCGACAATCATAACTTAACTAGGAAATATACTTCCATTAGGAAATATAATACTAATCCTAGTTAAACTAGAAAATACCAAAATTAAATCCTAAATAAAATAGTAAACTATTAATTAGGAAATAACTCCAATTAGGATTACTCCCAATTTAGGAAGTCAAAATCCCTAATAATAGTCAAAATCCCTAATTTATTAAAATCCCTAAAATCAAAATTAAAATCCCTAATCTATTCCTAATTTGTCCTACATCAATTCTCCTCCACTTGAAAGAACTCGACTCCTAGCGAGTTGTCAAGGAGGAAGTTGCCAATACACGAGGAAACGCCACGTCTTGCCTTGCACGATCATTGGAAAGTCATTAATCCACATCTTCACGTTATGACGATCCAATATTGGAAGCACACATAATGAAAAAATTATTGATGCTTTAGCTGCCTTCGATATTGGTAGGAAACAAATATCACCATGGAAGACTTTACCGTTGACCTAATAGAAGACGTCACCGTTGACTCAGTAATAAAAGTAGGTGAACCCAAATATGACTCACAATCTATGAAATCAATTTCTTGAATGATTTCATGAGATTCTTCTTCACATATGGATTCAACTTCACATGTAGGCTCTACATCATTCTTCAAATTCGTTTCGCCCTTGACTTCAATAGGACTGTTAGATTCATGCTCATCTGTAAGATCAATATCACTTGCTTCATCATCTCCACCAAAATCATCACACTCAATCTCATAGTTCTTAGGAGTTGCACCCAAAATCCCTTGATTTTTATGTTTAGTAGATGACTCTAAACTAGGATCTTGCTTTGTGAGAACAGAAGCTTGTAAGGCTTTTAAAGCTGTTAATAATTCTGCCATTTTATTTTCCAAAGCATCAAGCCTAATGTTCGTCCTATTTTCTGAGGCTTGTAACATTAAGAGTATCGAAGTTTGTAATGAAGGACACATTGTAGATATCAACAAGAAGAGAAAGATGATGGTCGCAGTGAACAGTAACCCGATGAACAGTAACTTCGGTGAACAGTAATTTTGGTGAACTTGTGAACAGTAACTCTGGTAAACAGTAATTTCGGTGAACAGTATTTTTTTTTTTAATTGAAGGGTTGGTGGAAGATGAAATTGGGGTAAAGTGAGTTAATGGTGGTGGGAGATTTAGGGTTTATAGGTTAAACAAAAATCTAAAGGATAAATAGTACAAGAGGGGATCAAAACCACGCTCTGATACCAATTGATGAGGAACGAGGTTCCTCAAGTTAACAGAAAGGGAGGGAGATATAGACAGAGGAAAGGGGAGAAACAATAGAAGAAATTTAGAGAGAAATAGAGTGAAATTAAGGGAGGAGACAATCTTTTTTACTAAAAGATAAAAAAACCAATAACAACCAAGTCTAAGAAATAAAATAACTAAAGACACTTATTTATAGTGCCGACAATCATAACTTAACTAGGAAATATACTTCCATTGGGAAATATAATACTAATCCTAGTTAAACAAAAAAATACCAAAATTAAATCCTAAATAAAATAGTAAACTATTAATTAGGAAAATAACTCCAATTAGGATTACTCCCAATTTGGGAAGTCAAAATCCCTAATAATAGTCAAAATCCCTAATTTATTAAAATCCCTAAAATCAAAATTAAAATACCTAATCTATTCCTAATTTGTCATACATCACTATGGTTTAATATTACCATGGTTCGCTGAGCCTGCATTTATGGATACAGAAGATTTTTATAATACACAGTCTTCAAGTTTGATTAAAATGAATTTTAAATTTATATGATAAGACATGATTACCATTTTGCCCTTCCAACATTGTCAAGATGAACGGAATCAAAACCTCAGGGGGAATTTGTAATTTCAAAAAAGTTAGGGCTGGTCACAAAGCTGACCTCAGGGGGCATATGGAGTTAACCCTTAAAAAATTTGGCAAATACTTTTAATTTATTGTTGGCCAATAATTGAATAAAAATCTATAAAAGCAAAAACTCATTTTCCTATATGAGACATTCCATTGATAATAACTTTGTTTTATTTTATATATTCTACATATTTTCTCTCTTTTTTATAAGAATCATGAGATTGAGAATGTTTTTTCTTGCATTTTATGGTGAATGGTTGCCCAATGGACTTTTCTATAATTTAAAAAATTAATAAAAAATATTTATACTCAAGTATTAAATTTTTTTCAAAATAATAACTATTTAATATGTACTCTATTATATTTTAAATTAATTTACCTTTTTTAACATTAAAGTTAGATGACAACTTATAAGTAAATTAATTTTATTGATATAATAATATAAAATTTGATATAAATTGATAGTAAGGGAGGTATTTTATATTTTATAAATTTGAGATGGCTATACTGAATTTTAAAAGATCTTATTTGTACCTTTTTTTTTCATCATATACCAAAGTTATCTGCCATCAAATTAAAATCAGATACTAATATGTTAGTTTAAAGTTTGAGTGTCCTTGACTAGCGGTTTCACTAAACCTCAGGGGTGTTTGTGGACTTCTCCCCTTCACAACCTCATCTATTCATCTTGTAATCAGAATTTTTTGTTTTCTGAGCTTGTATTATTTTTGGATTGGATTGATTATCCATTTCATACTATGTAATTTGTACTATTATAATTGGGGTTTAGTTGGGGTGCACCCTCTTCAATCTCAACTTTTGAGGGTTTTCTTCCCCAACTTTTTTGACCATTTTTTCAAACTTTTTGGGAATTAAGGGAATCGTGCACTGTAGCAATTACTTTTTAATTGACAAACTTAGGACATTAGTTCATAAAATAATAGTTCTAAATTAGAATTATATAAAATGCTCTTTGATGTAATAATTAAACACTATTTGCAAGTTAAGAATTATAAAAATAAATAAAGAAATCCAATTTTTATAGGATGAGGCTATTTGTATTCGTAAAATCTAATGGACACCACATTTTTCAATTATCCATTCATTAAATTTAAAAAATTAAACCTTATTATATACATTCTTTAATTTATCAAAAATACCTTCAAATAAATTTATAACTCTTTTTAGGTTTCAGTTCTTATTTTTCTCATTCACATGCTCTTTTAATTTTTCTTACTAATATCTCAATCAACTTTATATTGATAAATATATAATAAACAAATAAATTCGAATTTTTGGAAACTGCTCATCATTGTCCACCGTCTAATGACATCTTTGGTATTAAAACAGTTATTGTCAAACAATCGAATCAACTATATGATTAGAGCTTACATAGGCTCACCATATCATTGTCATTGTGATGACGTGGTGTGCCTATCTGATTATTTGTCCACGTGATGCCATATTCACATGGTTGATTATTAAAAATTTAAACATGGCCGAGAAAATATATTGCGTAAAATCAGAGAGGAAGATAAATGATGTAAGACCTATTATATTATAATTAGGAATAAAATTTAGGCTTTCTATTTGATTTAGAGATTTTAATAAATTAGAGATTTTGACTTTTATTCGGGATTTTGACTTCCTATATTAAGATTTAATCATAATTTAAGTTATTTTCTTAATAATTATTTTTGTAACGCCTCAAAATCGAAACACAAATATTGTTAAAATGTTAGGAAATCACTAATAATAAATCTCTAAACAAAACTTCAATAATCTTTCTTATTAGGAAAAAGTTAACAGAATAATACATTTAATGTCTCTCTAATAAAAACAAAGTCTAACAATCTAAAGTTCCAAACATAATTGTAAATAAAAAATAATCTTCTTATTGCGTAATTCCAAAAAAAAAATGAACTAAAGTCTCGACATCAACCAGCAAGTCCAACTACTAACTTCCGAGACTACTCTGCAAAATGTTAGAGACGAGGGGTCAACTCAGTAAGTAAAATCATACACAACCATTAGTATCTTAAAACAATTAATAGAACATCATATAATTCATAGTTTAATACTTCAGGTCCAAAATCATATCTGAATAAAAACGGAATCATAAGCATTTGTAACACTTAAGATCAAAGAAATCATTCACAATCATTAAAGATAAAAAAAACATTTATCGACTCAAGTCACATAGTGCCACCCGTAATCCCGATGACCCGGCCTAGACAATATGTCACCTATAATCCCAGTGACCCGGCCTAGAAATATGTCACCTATAATCCAAGTGACCCGACCTAAAAATATGTCACCTGTAATCCCGGTGACCCGGCCCAAAAATACGTCACCTGTAATCCCGGTGACCCGGCCCAAAAGTCGTGTGCACACTAATACCACAACTGGGTTCAGAATTCATAATAGTATTCAGATACTATGGACAATTAGTCAAAACATTCAAGAATCATTTCAAATAACACGATACTCAAAGTATATATACCAATAACCTTTCGTAGATAATAATAAGTTCGTCAAAATATCAAGCTTCTCAAAAAAATCGAGAAAATGATTAATAAATATTCTGATTTTGTAAAAATAGTTTGTTAAAAGTTCCTTTCACTAAAACGGTTTTTAACATGAAAATGGTTTTTGAGAATCAATTTGAAAGCTTTCCTTTCACTAAAACAGTTTTTAACATGAAAATGGCTTTTGAGAATCAATTTGAAAGCTTTGTCAAAACAATGATTCCATAATTTATATTCTAAAATAGAAAATAATTCATGTAGTATATCGGAAAAATACTTTCTAACATATCAAGGTATTCATTATGAACACGTTACAATTTAATTACAGTACGTGTATAATGTTACTTACCTTGATCGATCCAAAAAGAGAAATATTTTAGTTCCTACTCGTCCAACGATTATCCTAAGACATAACCAGAAAACATCTTGATAAATTCATAAATTCAACACCTCAAATGTTCCACAAAATTCCCTTAAACTTTCCTAAACAAACTGTTCTGCCTAAGTCTTATACCCTGAACAGAGGTGATTCCAGAAATTTTATAAATTTATATCTTAGTCCGATTAACCTAGGATTTTGTAGAGGAGAACTAGACACATAGAGTATTCAAAAAAATTTTTAAGGCAAATTACGTTCAGAAACTATTTTTAAATCATTTTCATTTTCTGCTAGTAAATTTTGTCCAGAATTTTCAGATTAAGATGTTTCAAATTCAAAATTTCATAACAATTATTATGCACATTTAAAAATCATGAAAACTTACAGAAACATAAATATCATCTTGAAAAAGTAAAATATAAAATTTGAGAAATTTCTGACTCCTCTAGCAGATGAAAAAAAATTTTGAAATTCGTAACATCCAGAAATCATAGTATTTTTTAGGATTTCAACAGAAAGTTCAAAAATTCGTAATAAATCGAAATCTTAATATTTGTTTGTGAAATAAAATTTTAAACGTTCATATATATGTCTATAAAAACATATAAAAATACCAGATTGAAAATCGATTTTTAAGTATCTTAATAAATTTAAAAATCCTAAGCTGTTCCTTAAACCTCTACAGAAATCCTAGCATAAATCTAGGCAACAATAATTTCTAGTAAAAATTATTATATTAAACTAAGGGAAATATGATCTTACCTTGAAATCTCTGAGTTCCAAGCCTCCACCTAGCTTTCATGTTCAAAACCCTAATTTTAATACTATAATATTGCTTATATACTAGATGAGGTGATGGTATTCTAAAAGAGATAAAATTAAACCACTATTTATCTCTTCTAATTTAAATATAAATAAAACTCTTTTTCTTTTATTATTATTATTATACTTATTATCCTAGACCAATCTCCCATAATGACTATTATAGCCCTAAAAAAATTACGGTTGTTACATTTCTCCCCCTCTTAACAAAAATTTCGTCCTCGAAATTTGATACATACCTTAACTTTCAAATAGTTGGGGGTATTTTTCTCTCACTTCTGCTTCACGCTCCCAAGTTGCCTCTTCTAATGAATGATTAGCCCACCGTATTTTTACGAAGGGAATAACTCGGCTCCGTATTTGTCAACGATCTCTATAGGCTGCTCTTCATAAGTCATATCACTTGATATTTGAATAGGTTGATAATTTAATACATGAGAAGGATCGGCAATGTATTTCCTCAATACAGATACATGAAATACATTGTGAAGTCTAGCTAAGTTAGGTGGTAAAGCTACACGATAGGCTACTGGCCCAACTCTTTTCACGATCTCAAAAGGTCCAATAAATCTAGGCCTGAGCTTGCCTTTCTTCCCAAACCGAAAGATTCCTTTCCATGGTGATACCTTCAAAAAGATTGCATCACCAACCTCAAATTCCAATGCTCGCCTGTGATGGTCTGCATAACTCTTCTGTCTACTTTGGGCTGCACGAAGTCGTTCTCTGATCAGTTTAACTTTATCCGTTGTAATTTGGATAAGTTCTGGTCCCAACAATTTTCTTTCTCCAACTTCATCCCAACACAAAGATGACCGACATCTTCTACCATATAAAGCTTCGTAAGGTGGCATCCCAATGCTAGAGTGAAAACTATTATTATAAGTGAACTCTATTAAAGTCAAATGTTCTTCCCAGCCACCACCCAAATCTAGGATACTACATCTAAGCATATCTTCTAGAGTTTGAATGGTTCTTTCCGATTGACTGTCACTCTGAGAATGGAAGGCAGTACTAAAGTTCAATTTTGTTCCTAACATCGTATGAAGACTACCCCAAAAATTTGACGTAAAACATGGATCTTTATCTGATACAATAGATACTGGCACCCCATGCAACCTTACAATCTCTCACAGAAATAATTTAGCTAGTTGACTCATGTTATCAGTGGTTTTAATAGCCAAGAAATGAGCTGACTTAGTTAATCTGTCCACGATAACCCAGATGGAATCACAACCCCTCTTTGAACGAGGCAAAACATTGATAAAATCCATAGTGATGTGCTCCCATTTCCATTCTGGAATAGGGAGTGATTGTAACGGACCACTGGGCCTCTGATGTTCCATCTTTACTTGTTGACACACCAAACATTTGGAAACAAAATCAGCAATCTCCTTCTTCATATTCTTTCACCAAAAGTTATTTTTCAAATCACGATACATTTTAGTACTCCCAGGATGAATACTAAATGCAGATTCATGAGCCTCCCTCAAACTTTTCTTCTTCAAGTCTTCATTGGTTGGCACACATAATCGCTTTCCAAACCACAAAACATGGTTGTCAGACAATCTAAATTTTGGTCTTTTACCTATCTTTACCTCTTCACATATTTTAATAAATTCTAAATCTCCCTTATGAGCCTCTTTAATAGCATTGATAATATTAGGTTGCACCTTCAAATACGATAGGATATTATCACATCCATGCCGAACCACTGACACACCATATCTCTCAAGATCTCTCAAAATATGACTCTGAGTGGTGAATAAAAGTGTCATCCATCTGGAAGACTTTCTACTAAGTGCATTAGCTACTACATTCGCCTTACCAGGATGATAATTGATTATGCAATCATAATCTTTCACTAACTCGAGCCATCTTCTCTGTCTTAAATTGAGTTCCTTCTGAGTGAATAAATACCTTAAGCTCTTGTGATCAGTAAATATCTCGCAAGTTTCTCCATATAAATAATGTCTCCAAATCTTTAATGCAAAAACCACAGCCGCCAATTCTAGGTCATGGGTTGGGTAATTCTTTTCATAACTCTTCAATTGTCTTGATGTATAAGCAACTACCTTTCCATTTTGCATCAAAACACAACCCAAACCCTTCTTAGATGCATCACTTTACACAATGTATCCAATACCACTAGATGGAATAGTTAGGACAGGTGCAGAAACCAATCTATTATTGAGTTCGAGGAAACTTTGTTCACAATTCTCATCCCATTCAAATCTTGCATTCTTTCTAGTCAACCGAGTTAGCAGAACTGCAAGGCTGGAAAATCCTTCTATAAAACGTCGATAATAGCCTGCTAAGCCAAGAAAACTTCTAACCTCAGTAACAGTAGTGGGTCTATTCCAACTCACCACAGCTTCAACTTTCGCAGGGTCCACTGAGATACCATCACTAGTCACCACATGACCAAGAAAAACCACTCTATCCAACCAAAATTCACACTTTTTAAACTTTGCATACAACTTATTCTCTCTAAGAGTTTGAAGTGCAATACTCATATGTCTTCCATGTTCCTCCTTACTTTTAGAGTAAACCAAACTGTCATCAATAAACACAATGACAAATTGATCTAAATATGGCTGAAAGACTCTGTTCATCAAATCTATAAAAGCTGCCGGAGCATTTGTCAAACCAAATGGCATGACCAAAAACTCATAGTGTCATACCGGGTTTGAAAAGCTGTTTTAGGAACATCTTCACTCCTTATCTTTAGTTGATGATATCCCGATCGTAGATCTATCTTTGAGAATGCTGTTGCACCCTGTAACTGATAAAAAAGGTCATCAACCCTAGGGAGGGGAAACTTATTTTTTGTGGTGACACGATTTAGTTCTCGATAATCGATACATAGGCGCATGGTTCCATCCTTCTTCTTCACGAACAATACAGGTGCGCCCTAAAGAGAAACACTAGGGCGAACGAAACCTTTATCTAATAATTCCTGTTACTATATCTTCAACTCTCTTAACTCTAGGGGTGCCATCCTATACGGTGTTTTTGAAAAAGGTGTCGTACCAGGTAATAGATCAATAACAAACTCTATTTCTCGATCGGGAGGTATACCATGAAGATCATCTGGAAAAACATTAGGAAACTCCTTCACAACAGGAATATCAATAAGAGAGACCTTGTGATCCTTGTCTACAACAACACAAGCCATATACCCGTCACACCCTTTCATTAGTAACTTTCTTACTTTCACTGCGGACACTAAACCCTCATAAATATTTTGTGTTCCACGAAAACGAAATTCTGATTCCCCGGGTATACGAAAGATAATCTCTTTTGTAGCACAATCTATAGTAGCATGATAAGTTGCTAATCAATCCATTCCCAAAATGATATCGATCGAAGTCATGCATTTCTAGAGGTAAGAGGTCCACTAAGAAGTCTTTTCCCTCAAAACTCACAACATAAGATTCATAAACACGACTAATCAAAGTAGAATCACCCAAAGGAGTAGCAATTGATAAGTGACCATCTAAAGGTTTAGCTAGATTTTCTAGATTCTTCACTCAATAAATAAAAGCACAAGACACAAAGGAATGTGTAGCACCCAAATCAAATAACACCTTAGCTTCTTTAGAAAAGATAAATAGTGTACCTGACACCACATCATTAGAAGCATTGGCATCTTGCGTAGTCATAGCAAAGACGCACCCTTGAGTCTTTGGCTTCTTTGCTTGACTACCTTCTTCTCGAGTTTCAGTGTTAAAGTCCCGCATCTTCGGGCAATCTTTAATTCTGTGCCCTCTGTGACCACAACCAAAGCATGCACCTGTCTTCCAATGACAATCTCCTTGGTGTACGTTGCCACAATGATTACAAGGGTTTCTATCATTTTGAGACCTAAGCTCTGATACCATAACTGTAATGCCCCAAAATCGAAACAGCCCAAAATCGAAACACAAATATTGCTAAAATGCTAGAAAATCACTAATAATAAATCTTTAAACAAAACTTCAATAATCCTTCTTATTAGGAAAAAGTTAACAGAATAATACATTTAATGTCTCTCTAATCAAAACAAAGTCTAACAATTTAAAGTTCCAAACATAATTGTAAATAAAAAATAATCTTCTTATTGCGTAATTCCAAAAAAAATATGAACTAAAGTCTCGACATCAACCAACAAGTCCAACTACTAACTTCCGAGACTACTTTGCAAAATGTTAGAGATGAGGGGTCAACTTAGTAAGTAAAATCATACACAACCATTAGTATCTTAAAACAATTAATAGAACATCATATAATTCATAGTTTAATACTTTAGGTCCAAAATCATATCTTAATAAAAATGGAATCATAAGCATTTGTAACACTTAAGATCAAAGAAATCATTCACAATCATTAAAGATCAAAAAAACATTTATCGACTCATGTCACATAGTGCCACTCGTAATTTCGGTGACTCGGCCTAGACAATATGTCACCTGTAATCTCGGTAACCCGACCCAAAAATATGTCACCTGTAATTCCAGTGACCTGACCCAAAAGTCGTGTGCACACTAATACCACAGCTGGGTTCAGAATTCATAACAGTATCAAGATACTATGGACAATAAGTCAAAACATTCAAGAATCATCTGAAATAACATGATACTCAAAGTACATATACTAATAACCTTTCGTAGATAATAATAAGTTCGTTAAAATATCAAAATTCTCAAAAAAATAAAGAAAAGGATTAATAAATATTATGATTTTGTAAAAATAGTTTGTTAAAAGTTTCTTTCACTAAAACGGTTTTTAACATGAGAATGGTTTTTGAGAATCAATTTGAAAGCTTTGTAAAACTCTAATTCCGTAATTTATATTCTAAAACAGAAAATAATTCATATAATATATCAGAAAATACTTTCTAACATATCAAGGTATTCATTATGAACACATTACACTTTAATTATAGTACGTGTATGATGTTACTTACCTTGATCTATCCAAAAAGAGAAATATTTTAACTCCTACTCATCCAACGTTGTCCTAAGACATAACCAGAAAACATCTTGATAAATTCATAAACTCAACACCTCAAATGTTTCACAAAATTCCCTTAAAATTTCCTAAACAAACCGTTCTGCCTAAGTCTTATACCCTGAATAGAGGTGATTCTAGAAATTTTATAAATTTATATCTTAGTCCGATTAACCTAGGATTTTGCAAAGATGAAATAGACATATAGAGTATTTAATTAAAAATTTTTTAAGGCAAATTACATTCAGAAACTATTTTTAAATAATTTTCGTTTTCTGCCAGTAAATTCTGTCCAGAATTTTTAGATTAAGATGTTTCAAATTCAAAATTTCATAACAATTATTCTACATGTTTTAAAATCATGAAAATTTACAAAAACATAAATATCATCTTGAAAAAGTAACATATAAAATTTGAGAAATTTTTGACTCCTCTAGCATATGAAAAAAAATTCTGAAATTTGTAACATCCAGAAATCATAGTATTTTTCAGGATTTCAACAGAAAGTTTAAAAATTTGTAATAAATAAAAATCTTAATTTTTTTTTGTGAAATAAAATTTTACACATTCATATATATGTCTATAAAAACATAAAAATACCATAATGAAAATCATTTTTAAGTATCCTAATAAATTCAAAAATCCTAAGCTGTTCCTTAAACCTCTGCAAAAATCCTAGCATAAATCTATACAACAATAATTTCTTGTAAAAATTATTATATTAAACTAAGGGAAATACGATTTTACCTTGAAATCTCTGAGTTTCTAAGCCTCCACCTAGCTTTCATGTTCAAAACCCTAATTTTAATACTATAATATTGCCTATATACTATATGAGGTGATGGTATTCCAAAAGAGATAAAAACTAAACCACTATTTATCTCTTCTAATTTAAATATAAATAAAACTCTTTTTCTTTTATTATTATTATTATTATTATTATTATTATAATTATTATCCTAGACCAATCTCCCATAATGACTATTATAGCCCTAAAAAAAATTACGGTTGTTACAATTTTACTATTTTGTTTAGGTGTTATTTTTTACAGTTTCTAATTTAGTTGGGATTGGTATCTATTTCTAAATAGATTCGATTTCCTAGAAAAGTTATGTTTGTTGGCACTATAAATACGTGTCATTAATTATTTTATTTCTTAGGTTGTTGAATATGAATTTTTTTTATCTTTTTAATAAAAGACTATCATTTTCCTTAATTTCTTCTATTGTTTTCTGTCATTTCCTCTGTCTACATCTCCCTTCCTTTCTTTTAAATTGAGGAAGCTTGTTCCTTATCAATTGACATCAGAGCGTGGTTGATCCCCTCTTGTATTAGTTATCCTTTGTTTTTTATTTAATAATAAAACCTAAATTTTCTACCACCATCAATAATTTTAACACAATTTCATCTCCCACCACCCATAAAAAAAAAGAATAATGTCATAGACCTCCCCTACCTTTTAGCTTAATATCAGCAATATAGACTGTTTATGCATTTTCATAAATTTAGTGCCTGTGTTTTCAAAAATCCATTATAGACCTCCCTTCTATTAACTTGACCGTTATATGACTATAAATAATTTGATTGTAAAGGGTTAGAACGGTCATTTAGCTCTTGTTATTATAAATATAAAAAAATTTAATACTCTCTCTCCCCCTTATTATTATGGTTTTATTGTTTTCCCCTCTTTTTCTCTTTCTTTCCCCTCCACCATCGCTTTTTCGGCCACCATAAACAACCCACCACTCTTGCCTCTCCACCTGCCACCGCCACCCTGCCACTAAGCCTTATGCAACCTACTCTTCCTCCCACTGCTCCTTCCTATGCAACTATTCCACTGACAATAGCTCCATCAAACCCTTTACTTCCCTCTTTCAATCCAACTTGAATTACCTTGTTGTCGCTTAAACACCAAAACGTGTTGCTGGGTTTTTTGATTTTGCTTTTTGGGTTTATGAAAAATGAGATTAAAACTCAAAGTGGGTGAGTGACAAAATAATGATAAAAATTAAGAAACAGGTTTTTGTTTACCAGCTGTAAAAGAAAGTAAGGGTGAGGGTGTCTTTATAAAGAAGGCAAGGGCCACTTCACGAGAGAAAAAAGAAAGAAAACATGACGGACCATGAAGCATTGAAAGAAGTTGGTCTGCTTAGGTCTAGAGAGCCAGGTGCCATGAGAGAGACTTAATGGAAGTGGGTTTTCAGGATTTAGATGAGCATTGCCTTCAAGGGTGTTGGAAGTGGATTGGTCCAACTCCCACCACTCTCCATCTGTTGCCCATCATAGCTTCCTCATGTTTTTTCTGAACAATCTTATTTGTTACTCTTCATCTGGCAATGGGTTCACCATGAAAGACGAGATTGGAGTAGCCGATGACTTAACGGTGTTGTTTAATGAGTCTAAATTATAGGAAAGTAAATAGTGAAGAGATTTGGAAATCTTGAAAATAAATGGGAAATTATGAGAAGTGGTGAAATCAGTGCATTCGAGTGCGAGAATTGAGCTAAATTGCAATTGTGAAGAATTTGGGGCTCACATTGGTTCCATTGGCCAGGCTGAATAAGAACTTGGGTGAGAGTAGCTTGTTTGGTTGGAAAGGTTTCCAGCCTAGAGATTGAATTGAAATTTGGGGGATTTAGAGAGAGAATGTGTTGGGTTTATTTTGATTATTTCTAGTTGCTTTCTATTATGTTATTGCAATTCAAAATCTGAATCATGGCAGGGTGTAGCTACTGGTGACTAATGTTGCTGGATGTTGATGGTGGGATATTGGGTTAGATTTTGGGTTTGTGGTAGTAGTGATTGGATTTTTTAGGGGTTGGTGTTTGTGGTTTAATTTGTTTTAGGGGTGATTTAAAATTTTTTCTTTCATTTTTAATTGAAATTATTTAAGTTAAGAATTTTTTGAAAGGTATTTAAGTAATTACAAAATATTTGGAATGAAAAATGATGTCCTTTAATAGCGATTTTAACAAAAGAGAGGTCTCTGATTGATTTTTGGAAACATATGGACTAAATTATGAAAAAGTATAAACGGTCAATATTGCTGATATTAAGCCAAAAGGTAGGGGAGGGCTGTGACATTATCCAAAAAAAGTTTAGCCACTATTACTGTTCATCGCACAGTCACTATTTACCATTGACCAGAGTTAACCGACACCATTTACAACACCGTCAGAATCTCCTCGTTGCGATCTACAGTTTTTCCTTTAGCACTAACTTTAAATTTTCACTGTAAAAAGTGTCAAAATGTCATCCAAAGTTTCATCCATAACCCCCAAAGATTTTAGTTTGTTTTAGTTTAGCCTTAATGTTTTAGAATTTTGAGTTTAAGCCTAGTCAGTTCAGTCCACTACATTCTTGACTCTTATCAATATGGCCAACTACCTTCACCAATATTCACCTTTACATAACCAAAACAAATATGAACCTAAACCATCACTCCAATCGGCAAGTACTACCATGATGCAAAACTTGGAAAGTAGGATGAACACTCAGATGACATAAGTAATTCAAGCCATAAAAGCCTTACAACTACAGGTTTCCTCTCATTCAAAACAAGACTTTTAAATTAAGCCATCTACCAAAAACAGAGATCAAGATGATAAAAAGATTTTGGGTGCAACTCCTAAGAACCATGAGGATAAATGTGATGATTCAAGTGAAGATAATGAAGCAAGTGAGATTGATATTGAAAATGACATGAATCTAAAGGTGATATAGAAATCGAGGGTGAGATAAATTTTAATGATGATATGGAGCCTACATGTGAAGTTGAATCCATATATGAAAAAGAATCTCATGAGATCATTCAAGAAATTGATTTCATAGGTTATGATTCATATTTGGATTTATCTAATTCTATCATTGGTTCACCATGTTTGGTGAATTCTTTTATAGCGATTACTATTTCTCCACCAAGATTGAAGTTCATTGAAGCATCATCAATTTTTCTATCATATGTGCCCACACTATTAGATTATCATGAGTTGAAGATTATGGTTAACAACTTTCCTATGCTCATGCTAGATAAGATATGACGTTTCATTATGTTTTGACAACTTCATCGTTGATAACTCACCAGGAGTTGAGTTTTTTAAACGATGGAGAATTTATGTAGGATCCATTAGATTATAATTAGGAATTAGGGGTGTCTCTTTGATTTAGTGATTTTAATAAATTAGGGATTTTGACTTCTTATATTGGGAATACTCCTAGTTTAAGTTAATTTTTTTAATAATTATTTTATGATTTCTTTTAAAAGTTATTTTCGGTATTTTTTAGTTTAGTTGGGATTAGATTATATTTTCAAATAGATTCTATTTCCTAGTCAAGTAATATTTGTTGCCACTATAAATGCATGTCATTAGCTATTTTATTTCTTCGTTTGTTGAATATAGATTTTTTGATCTTTTTAATAAAAGATTGTCTTATCTTTCAATTTCTTTTATTATTTTCTCTTATTTTCTCTATTTATATCTCCCTTCTTTTTTTGTTAAATTGAGGCTCGTTCCTCATCAACAAGTGTGCATTGAAAATTTTAAAAAATTGAAACAGTAGCTTCTTTTTAAGCAAATTTTTAATGGCCAACATACCACCTTTTTATGATGACATAGTATACCAGTATACCTAAATATTTGATTGTGGTTATCCATTGGCAATAGATATGGCTTGTCATGATAGAATTTTGAAAAAAAATTTGGCACCTACATTTGTAGTTACATATAGAATATGTTGTTTCAGATAATAAAAACGATATCAGAGGTGTCACTAATACAATAAACGTTGTGATCATTAGTGGTTCTAGTGCGAGCTCAAATAATCATTCTTGATTTTATTTTTTTTTTAATTTTTGGCTTTAAATAAGTCATGTAAACTAAATAAAACAAATTTGCAAATAAACTCAAAAAATTAGTTTTTTGATAGAATTATTAGTATTGATTATTTTGGTTTGATTTTCAATTTTTTTTTTGTTTAAAATATGAAGATTATTTTTTATAAGGATAAGTATGTTAATATCTAATTTCAGTGACACATTTAACATTTTTTTAATATATTATTTTGTGACAATCAACGATATAATAATAATATCCAAAAATAAAGTAACTCAAATATAACATAAAGTAGCATATACATGAAAATAACTAACAAATTAAAAAAAAAGTTAAAATTAAGTCTAAACTAGCAAAACTCTCGACAACCTTGCTACATTAGGTACTCTCTAAATTCCTTTTAAGAGTAATATAAATGATGATGTCATTTTAATTGATAATCGGGGTGATAAAGAAGATGATAAAGGTGACGAAAAGGATAATATGGATTAAGAATAGGAGGGCGATGATAGGGATGATGATGATAGTCAGGATAATGATAGGGAGAATGATGATTAGCATGATGATGTGGTAAGGATGATGATGGGAAGGATGCTAGTGTGGATGATGATGATGAGAAAATTGATGGTGGTGATGATGAAAAGGCTCAAGTTCATTATAAAGAGGATCAAAATCATAAGATAGTTATAAGGATTATGGTGTTACGACAACAAGAATTGAATTAACATTTTTAGTCATGTGAGCAAAAAATGGAGAAAAACTGTCAACTTCCCATTTAATAAATATGAGGCTCCAAACCTGACTAGCAGTGGGACATGGGCTGTAGATCATTACAGTGGGTGATTATGAATGACAAATATGACAACCAATGCGTCTCTAGTTTTGTTGTGGCCTTAAATGTGATGATTGAGAACTTTAGGGCGACTAAGTCGGCCATGAAGTTAACTATTAATCTTTGCATGAGCTAGGGAGGTTGGATGACATCTATTCCGTGGTTGAACTATTAGGTAGAATATTGTATGTCAATGAAAATATTTAAAGGTTGCATCTACCCATTATACACCAGAGGTGAGAAATTTCTAATCAAATGTGGTGACAGCCTTCTTTGGTTTCACATGGAAAAACAATTAGAAAGAATTAATTTCTTTCGAGGGAAAAAGTGAATTTAGGGCCCTGTAGGCATCACATGGGTAGTCTACTCTTCCTACCACATCAAGAATGACAAAGCTTTTTGTAAAAATATAATTGTTGATTGGCATATTTTGCAACTGTCTACAGCTATTTCTTGTTAACTTTACATGTATTACCTAATGCAAACAATATCAACCTTAGTTTCATTAATATAGCCAACCATTGGTTGGTTTCATTTGTACACTGGTAGTTTATTTAGTTAATTTGATTTATATAGACAAAAGAGGCCCATTAAAACTTAGATGTCAAATAAAACTATTTTCGTACTTCTCATGCTACTATTGTAATTGTTTTTTGCAGATTTTATATAATATATTGGACATAATTTATATAATTTTTATTACTCTTAAATATATTTTGTTAGTAATTGTTAGTGTTAGTGTGTCAAGCTGGTGTCAAGCTGTGTCAAGTATTGTTGTCGAGCTTATTTCCAGTGTAGTGTTGAGGTTTTGTCCAGTATCGAGTATTGTTAACGAGATTGTCGAGTGAAGTCGAGTTGTCGAGTGAAGTCGCGTGTTGTCGAGTGAAGTTGAGTTGTCGAGATTGTCGATTGGTGATTGTCAAAATGTCGAGAAGATGTGCAGAGAAGATTTTTGTCGAGACAATTGTGTTAGAAGTGTCGAAGTGTCGAGCACGGTTGTCGAGCACTTATGCCGAGAGCATTGACAATGAGATTTTTTATTACAACATGCATGTGTCATGCATGTGTTATGTTTTGTTCAACTTATGATGAAAAAAGAATATTATTTTGATTATTCTACTATTTCTAGAATTATATTTTAGGAAGTATTTGATTTATAAATATCCCCTAAAATTAAGATAATATATTGTATCCTAATTAGAATAGGAGATTATTTATTTATCCTAATCTCTTTAGGTATTTAATCACTTCCTATTTTATTTCTCCTAATCCTAATGTGATATTGATTAGATCTTTTAAAGGATTTCTAGGAGATTTCGTCCAAGACACTCTCTATAAATACTTCATGTAATAACCAAGCAAAGGAGGAGACGTGGAAGAGAGATTAAAAACTGGTTAGCTGATTTAGTTGTGAGAGAGTCTTGATTTTGGCATTCGATGAATTGATAGAAGAGCTTCAATACAAATTGGAATGTCTTCTTTGATTTAATTTCTTGAGTCTTTAATTCATGTATGAGAGATAGAAATTGTACATGAGTTGTTGAGTGAGTTTGTGTGAGTTAGTAGACACTTGGAATAACTTGAGGGTTAAGTGTTTAGTAATTCAATATCAAACATCGGGTGTTATGTATTATTTAACAGTGTGTTATTAAGTTATCTGTGACAGAGAGTAGGCAGTGTCACTAGAGTTTAAGATCTTTACAAAGATTTTGTTTTACAAAGATTAGGTCTGTGTGTGAGAGTGAGTCAGCACTGTAAAAGGTCCTAAAGATTGTACAAATAAGAACTTAGTGAATTGCAGCTCTATAGCTGTCTTTGGAAGTAGGTTTTATAATCGAACCACGTAAAAATCCTCCTGTGCCAATTTACTTTACAGTTTACTGTTTTGTTTTATATAACTGCATACTTCTAGAACTCTCAATTGGTATCAGAGCAAGTTCACTGATAGATAAGTGAAAAAAATGATCAGGCTGATCTAGAAGAATGGAGTTTATTCACAATAGAGGAACCGAAACGCAACCACCTATCCTTGATGACAGTAATTGTTCATATTGGAAGGTAAGAATGATGATGTATATTAAATCTCTTGATGACAGGGCATGGACTAGTGTACTTAAAAGATGGACACCACCAACGAAGGTGAATGCGTTTGGTGATTTTGAAGCCAAACCAGAGAATGAATGGACTAATGAAGAATACCGACGTTCTAGCTGGAATTCAAAGGCTCTTAACGCAATCTTTGCTGCAGTGGACTTAAACAACTTCGGACAGATTTCAAGATGCAAAGTGGCCAAAGAAGCATGGGATATACTAGAGGTAAAACATGAAGGTACTGCATCTGTTAAAAGATCTAAGTTGATGAGATTAAATTCTCAATTTGAAAATCTAATGATGCATGAGGATGAGTCAATTTCTGAGTTTTATTCTAAGATATGTCACATTACAAATTCAGCATACATGCTTGGCAAAACTTTCACTGATGTAGAAATTGTTAGTAAAATAATTAGGTCTGTTTCAACCTAAAATTTTAGCCATTGAGGAAGTTAAAAACACTGATGAGATGAGGGTAGATGAACTGATTGGCATTCTCTAAAATTTTGAAATTAATCAGAGTACTAGGAAGCAAAAAGGTAAAAGCATTGCATTCAATGTGAAAACTGAAAAATCTGATGATAAAAGTAGTGATGAGCTTGATGAAACTGATTCTAAACAAATTGCTTTTCTAACAAGAAATTATGTCAAGTTTATGAAAAGAAATTTCAGGAAAAAGAATCAAGGAAAGCCATCAAATTCAAGCAAAGAAAAATTTAGAAAGTTCAACAAAGAGAATGATAAGAGGAAGCCAAAACAACCTGAAAAGAAAGGGCAAATTCAGTGTTATGAATGTTCTGGTTATGGGCATATTCAATCTGAATATGCTAATCTCAAGAAGAAGAATAAAGGATTGACAACAACCTGAAGTGATGAATCATAATCGGAGTCAAAAGATCAAGATTGCATGAGCAACTTTGTTGCGTTTACTGTATCTACAGCTGATAAAGGAAAAGCGGTTACATCTGACATAACAGAAAATTATAGAACCAGTGTTGATCATTCTGATGAAGAAGATGGACCAGAATACTATTAAGAGTTGCAAGAGATATACAATGCACTTTATGGTGAACGGCTGAATCAGAAGGAAGAAATCAAAATCCTGAAGAAGAAGGTTGAGGTGCTGGAATGTGAAAAATCCTATGCTAAAAAACAGATCTCAGAACTGGAGGCTGTTTTGACAGACACAACAACACATATTGAGAAAATCATAACAAAACTGGTTGAAAGCAAGACGTGTGTTGATCAACTCAAAATTGGAGCAGCCAAACTTGATCAGGTCTTGAATCTTGGAAGAGACAACTCCAACAAACATGGATTGGGGTATATAGAAGGTAATGATGCATCTTCATCAAAAATAGTCTTTGTGAAAGCCTCAACATCAGGTAAACATTTTGAACCTAACTCTTTAAGGTCGAGTCCAAATTTAAAGAGTAATGCAATATTTGTTTCTCCCAAATCCAGTTCTGAAAAGGTAAGGAAATTCATTCCTACTTGTTATTTTTATGGTAAAAAGGGACACATTAGGCCTGTATGCTTTAAATTATTGAATCTTTTGCATAAAAGATCAAAACAGTTCAAACTGTTACCTAAATCACAACTGTAGTGGGTTAGAAAAGACAAAATAGTATGCCAGGTTATTTTTACTGCACTCAATCATGCATCTAACGATTTGGGGTATTTTGATAGTGGTTGTTCCAGGCACATGACTGGAAATAAACGGTTTCTAACAGACTTTAAAGCATGCAAGGATGGTAATGTCACCTTTGGAGATGGAGCAAAAAGTAAGATCATTAGTGAAGACACTTTGAATGTCAAAGGCCTACCCAATTTTCAAAATATCTTGCTGGTTGAAGATTTAAAAGCTAATCTTATTAGTATTAATCAGATTTGTGATGAAAAGTATACTATTAATTTCACACAAAACAAATGCATGGTTTTAGATAATTTTGGGAAATGCATTCTAGAAGGTAATAGATCTTCGGATAATTGTTATTTGGTAGAAATTGCATTTCATGCTAGGATTTCGAATTTAGAATTGTGGCATCAAAAATTAGGGCACTTAAATTACAAAGACTTGGTTAAATTAACTAAGTTAGGTGCGGTAAAAGGAGTTCCTAAACTTGATGACAAAGTTAATGAAATTTGTGGACCATGTCAAATGGGAAAACAAATTAGAAATTCACACAAGTCTAATCCACATCTTAGCACATCCAAAATACTTGATTTGCTTCACATGGATCTCATGGGTCCTATGCAAATTGAAAGCATTATAGGTAAGAGATACATATCTGTTTGTGTGGATGATTTTTCTAGATATACTTGAGTTGATTTCATTAAAAAAAAAATCTGACACTTTTAAAGCTTTCAAAAATCTTTGTGTTAAGCTTGAAAATGAGCAAAATAAAAACATTAAAAGGATTGTGACAATAAGAAGTGATCATGGAAGGGAGTTTTAAAACGTTAGCTATGCTGACTTTTGCAAATACTATGGAATTGATCATGAATTTTCAGCCCTCAAAATCCCTGAACAAAATGGCATTCTAGAACGAAAGAATAGAACTCTTTAAGAGATGGCTAGAGTGATGCTGCAAATACTATAGAATTGATCATGAATTTTCAGCCCTCAAAATCCCTGAACAAAATGGCATTCTAGAACGAAAGAATAGAACTCTTTAAGAGATGGCTAGAGTGATGCTCAATAGCAAGAAGTTAACCAAAAGGCTATGGGCTGAAGCAATAAGCACTGCATGTTACATTTCAAATAGAGTGTTTCTTAGACCGGGCACTAATCAGACACCTTATGAAATTTTGAAAGGTAGAAAACCTAATTTGAAGTATTTTTATGTTTTTTGATACAGGTGTTACATCTTAAATGACAAAGAGCAGTTAGAAAAATTGGATCCAAGAAGTGATGAAGGAGTCTTTGTAGGATATGCTCAAAATAGCAGAGCATTTCGAGTGTACAATTTGAGAACTGAGGCAGTCATGGAATCTGTAAATGTAGTATTTGATGATCTGGACGATTATGCAAAATACTCACAAGAGGAAAGGATAACCAGTTTCATAGAAGATTCAGAAAAATCAGATTCAGACAGCAACAAAAAGAAAGATGCAGTTATGAAAGAGGAAACAACTGCTATTACACCCGACATAACAGTCACATCTAATAACTCAGATTTGAACAGAAATTCAATCAGGAATGAAGATGAAAAGAAAGATCCTCCCACATGGATTCAGAAGGCACATCCAACAAGTTCTACCATTGGAACACCAGATGGCATGATGAATACTTGAAGCAAGGTAAGAAACCAGGTAAGGTTTGCCTGTTATGTTTCTTTAGTTGAACCAAAAAATGTGAAAGAAGCATTAAAAAAAGATGTTTGGATACAAGCCATGCAAGATAAACTTAATCAGTTTAAAAGAAATGAAGTATGGGAATTAGTTCCTAGGCCAGAAAATACAAATATCATTGGAACTAAGTGGATATTCAAAAATAAAACTGATGAATGTGGTCAAGTAGTAAGAAATAAAGTTAAGCTAGTTGCACAAGGTTACATACAAGTAGAAGGCATAGACTTTGATGAAACCTTTGCACCAGTAGCTAGACTTGAGTCAATCAAATTACTACTTGCAATTGCTTGTTTGCTTGATTTTAAGTTGTATCAAATGGATGTTAAAATTGCATTTTTAAATGGCTATCTCAATGAAGAAGTCTTTGTTAAACAGCCTAAAGGATTTGAATATCCTAAACATCCTGATTTTGTGTACAGATTACACAAAGCCTTGTATGGTTTGAAACAATCTCCTAGAGCTTGGTATGAAAGGTTGACAAATTTTTTGATCAACAAAAGTTATAAAAGAGGCAGCAATGATAAGACTTTGTTTATCAAACATGCATCTGACTATCTTATTGTTGCACAAAATATATGTCGATGACATTATTTTCGGATCAACTAACAAAAGCAAAACTAATGACTTTGTTATGTTGATGCAGGAAGAGTTTGAGATGAGCATGGTAGGAGAATTAAATTTCTTTCTTGGATTACAGGTTAAGCAAATGAATGATGGGATATTCATATCTCAATCAAAATATGCTAAAAATTTTGTAAAGAAATTTGAGCTTGAGAATGCAAAACCAATGAAAACTCCTATCAGTACTAACCATAAACTTTTAAAAGACAATGCAGGAAAAGATGTTGATGTAAGTTTGTATAGAAGTATTATTAACAGCCTGCTATACCTCACGGCAAGCAGACCAGACTTGTGCTTTAGTGTAGGACTTTGTGCAAGATTTCAAGCAAATCTAAAGGAATCACATCTTGCAACAACGAAGAGAATCATCAGGTATGTTTATGGAACACATGATTATGGGATATGGTTTTCTAAAGATACAAATGATTATCTTGCAGGGTTCAGTGATGCTGATTGGGTAGAAAATGCATATGACCGAAAAAGCACTTCGAGAGGTTGTTTTTATCTTGGTACTAACTTGGTTTCACGGCACAACAAAAAGCAGAATTCTATTTCTTTGTCTACTACTGAAGCCGAATACATAGCAGCAGGGAGTTGTTGCACACAACTATTATGGATGAAGCAAATGTTGAGTGATTATGGTATTGAACAAAAGCCTATTACTGTGTTTTGTGATAATACTAGTGCTATAAATATTTCCAAAAATCATGTTCAGCATTCTAGAACAAAACAGATTGATATTAGATACCATTTTATAAGAGAACTAGTAGAGTCTAAGGTGACCCACATTGAACACATCTCCACTGATAGACAATTGGCTGACTTGTTCACTAAGGCATTGGATACAACAAGATTTGAAAATTTAAGAAAAGTCTTAGGCATCTGTCAGTTATATGAATGAACACAAAATACTGTTATGTTATTCATATCTGTAGTATCATAAGTTTTCTTCTAAATTAGCATATGTGAGCTGTGACATAAAAATTGTGTGAATAATAAAATACTGATTTAAAATGAAAAATACAGAGAGGGCTACCAATATATGATGTGTGAAAGCCATCATTGAGAGTAACCTCAAGGTATCTAAGATATATGTTGAGGTCACCCACTTATTTGAAAAGGGCTACCTCTATATTGTGTGAAAGCTACTGTATTAATGTAAAGATATTCACATTGAAATCAATTTTTGTGTGTGTAAGAAGCATGCTCAAGTTGATCGCTCAATTGAATCAAGAAGAAAAATGGCTTTCATGTTAAAATTAAAATAGCTCTAAAATATACTTTCTTAGAATGATTCATATGATAATCCAGATATTACTGTTATGTTATTGTTAATTGTGTTCTGTTACATATTTATAACAATGTTTTTGTGCTTACCCGAAATTTAATTTTCTTGTGTGTCCATGTGTCAAAATGTCATGTCAGCATTATTGAATTAAGGGGGAGAAGTTTCAGTGTCGGGAATCGTAATTCTATTAGAATTTCTTATTCAAATTGGAATCAAATTTGAATTGCTGTCTTTTAATGGAAGTTATGAAACGGTTTTGAAAATAGATTTCACGTTAAATTTTGTTAAAAACAAAATTATTTCTAAAAAGCCGAGTATATTTCAAAATCGGTTTAGGGCTTTTTCTATTCATACCATCCTTCAACAACAGCTTCTCCACTGTTCCTCATCTTCTTTCTCTCTTTCTCTGTTTTGAAGAATTTGTTGTAGTCTACAAACCCTATCAATGGCGACCTCAGCCAGTTCTTCATCTTTCCCCAGCGGCTCCAGTTACAACAGAAGTGACAGCATTCAGTCATCTCTAATGCAACACACACATGCAGGAATCACTGTCGATCCAGCCATCAGTGAGGATGAGCAAGTGTTGGTAAGGAAGATAAAAGATAAGATCAAGCCAAAGTACAACAAATTTCTCACGACAACCATCAAACAACAGTTTGTGAAGTTCATTTCAAAACGAAATCTACAGATGGAGAGGCCGATGAAACTGTCGGATTTCAACTCCTATGGCCTGAGTAAGATGATTGAGTCTATTTATTGGACTCGTACAGTAACAAACTTCCTACTCCCTGTGAAGGCTTTAATTCAGGAATTTTATGCAAACATCTCATCTGCCATTGGCGATCCTAAAAGCTTTCTGTATCACAAAGTTTATTATCGAGGAATGTTTGTTAAGTTCTCTTCAAATGTCATAAACACTTTCCTAGACATTCCCATAGGCAGCAGCCTCCATGCATTAGATGAAGAATTTAACATGGCTGAAGTTGTTAAGGAACTGACTGGTCGAACAGACATTGAATGGAAACCAAGAGATGGTATAGACCAACAGTATCTTAGGAAGAAATATCGAGTGTTGCTTAAGGTAGCTCAGTTTAATTGGCTTCCTTCTTCCCACCAAAATCAGGTCTGTGAAGACAGAGTGAAACTTCTATTCTGTTTAGGCATAAATCGACCAATTAACTTTGGGTTGCTAGCCTATAGATCGATTGTATAGATTGGTTCTTATCACTCTAATTATTATCTGCTTATATTTCCCTGTATGATTCAAGGGATACTTGCACAGAACAGCATCCCAATAAGTTCTCATGAATAAACTAAAATTCTGTCTAAACCCATTACAAAAGGTTTTCTTCAAAGATTGCATGACAAATCTGACTTACCTGCGCCTGAACCGAAACCCAAGAGAGTTAGGACAAATCAAATGAACAATATTGTAGAACAGCTTACTTTGATTAATTCTGCTTTGGCTGAAGTTGTGCAGGATTTAAAAGCTATCAAAGAAAGACAGGTTGTCTTGGAGGCAAGATTTACAAGGCACTATGGTCCAGCAGAGGAGTCACAGCCAATGGAGATTGAACATGAAGCTCCTGAGAAGATAGATGATCCCATACCAATTCCTGATGCTCTTATGGCTGATGAAACTGAACAAATGCCAACAGCAAAACCAACTCCACAAACTGCTGTTGAGAAAGTGTAACAGCAGAATAACAGCCAAGACAAAAGAAACTCAAGTCAATCGCTCAGGGAAGAATCTTGAAGAGAAAGTGGAAAGATGACAAGGTGAAGAAATCATTTGACCACCTGAAGAAAAAAATTGACTCCACAGTTTCCACATTGTAGGATGCGTCACCGTCAGATGAACAAACAAAATTTGAAACCGCAACAAAACAGTCTTCACCAATTGCTGAACATGACTCCACTATCTCTTCACTCCCTGAAGCAGAGCATACTACCTCTCTACCATTCACACAGTCCCAATCTCATCTCTTGCAGCCCAATCAGGAGCAAAACACACAGAGGAACCCTTTCTTGCGATAGAACCATCTGCACCAGTCACCTCTCCATCAGTTACAACAGCCAAAGTTTCACTCGTTCCCACTCCACCAACTGCTATTGAATTGCTACAATAGAAACCAGTGCAGAACAATGTGACAGGGAGATTCGCAGAATTGTTACTGAAGTAACTGCCATCTCCTCTGATACAGTTGAAGAGCCACCTGCTCCTGCTGCTTCTGAGAAGCCAACACCTACTACCACCAGGAAGCGATACAAAATGAAGGCTGGCCGATCCAAAAAGCCTGGCAGTTCCTCTTCCCCACCAGTTCAAAAGTCTCTAAGACTTCGTTAGTGCTTTTGGCACTTGTGCTGAAATCAAGGGGGAGAAGAGAGAAGGATTTTTTTTTATATACTTTTTATTCTTCCTATCTAACTATTATTTTCTGAACTTTTATTTTCTGCCTGTTTGATATTTTGGTGACTACTTCTTCTCCAGGGTTGTAAGTAAGGGGGAGTAAAGTCTTATGCTTATATGAATGCAGTCCAACTATTCTGATGATGTGTGTGTTTATGTGACATCTTTGTTTGATGAATGATTTGCAGGATATACATATTATAAAGTGTTCTGATATGTTTTTGTGTAACAACTCACATGTTATTTTTACTAGAAACAGTTGAGTGCTTTCATCACAAGTTGCCAAAAAAGGGGATATTGTTAGTGTTAGTGTGTCGAGCTGGTGTCAAGCTGTGTCAAGTATTGTTGTCGAGCTTATTTCCAATATAGTGTTGAGGTTTTGTCAAGTATCGAGTATTGTTGACGAGATTGTTGAGTGAAGTCGAGTTGTCGAGTGAAGTCGCGTGTTGTCGAGAGAAGTCGAGTTGTCGAGATTGTCGAGTGGTGACTATCGAAATGTCGAGAAGATGTGCAAAGAAGATTTTTGTCGAGACAATTATATTAGAAGTGTCGAAGTGTCGAGCATGGTTGTCGAGCACTTATGCCGAAAGCATTGACAACGAGATTTTTGATTACAACATGCATGTGTCATGCATGTGTTACGTTTTGTTCAACTTATCATGAAGCAAGAATATTATTTTGATTATTCTACTGTTTCTAGAATTATATTTTAGGAAGTATTTAATTTATAAATATCTCCTAAAATTAGGATAATATCTTGTATCTTAATTAGAATAGCAGATTATTTATTTATCCTAATCTCTTTAGGTATTTAATCACTTCTTATTTTATTTCTCGTAATCCTAATATGATGTTGATTAGATCTTTTACAGGATTTCTAGGAGATTTCGTCCAAGACACTCTCTATATATACTTCATGTAATAACCAAGCAAAGGAGGAGACGTGGAAGAGAGATTAAAAACTGGTTAGCTGATTTAGTTGTGAGAGAGTCTTGATTTTGACATTTCATGAATTGATAGAAGAGCTTCAACGCAAATTGGAATGTCTTCTTTGATTTAATTTCTTAAATCTTTGATTCATGTATGAGTGATAGAAATCGTACATGAGTTGTTGAGTGAGTCTGTGTGAGTTAGTAGACACTTGGGATAACTTGAGGGTTAAGTGTTTATATAATTCAGTATCAGACATCAAGTGTTATATATTACTTAACAGTGTGTTGTTAAGTTATCTGTGACAGAGAATGGGTAGTGTCAGATTTTGTTTTACAAAGATTCGGTCTATGTGTGAGAGTGAGTCAGCACTGTAAAAGGTCTTAAAGATTGTACAAACAAGAACTCAGTGAATTGCAGCTCTATAACTGTCCGTGGAAGTAGGTTTTATAACCGAACCATGTAAAAATCCTCTTGTGCCAATTTATTTTACAGTTTACTGTTTTGTTTTATATAACTGCATACTTCCAGAACTCCCAGTAATTTAATTTAGTTAGTTTTAATTAATATTTAGTGTTTTATTTTGATTGATAGGTTGAATAAATTTGTAGGATTGGAAATAATACTAGTTGAGGTCATGAGTTTAATTTTTGTTTAATAAATAAAATTATTAAATTATTGAACCAATAACCAAGTGAACAAAAGATTCCAATTTAGTAAAGGAGTACAAAAGCCCTGAGGAAACAGAGGGCTCTTACCTCTGCAGAGAGGGCAAAAGAGGAATGGTAAATTTCCTTATAGGTCGATACTCAAGTGAAGTTTAATAAAAGCCCTGAGAAATCTCGAAGGTAGTCAAAAGAATTCGCAAAATCAAGTAAAGTGATTTGAAAAGAGAAGATGTCAGATTTGTTTAAAAGTCAGTCGATATTAAAATGTCGTACATGATGTATGGAATAGCCAGACGGGGTGCAATCTCTCTCCAAGACCAAGATAAATGGATTGAGTATTTTGAGTCTTGTCGAATGTAATCCAATCGTTTTTCTTTTTGTTTAATAGTACAAAAAATTTCTTTTAATATCCACAAGTAACACAACTCTGCTTCATTGCTTTAATATATTGTATTACTTAACACTTTCAAAAGAAATTAAAAAAGCAAAAACAATTTTCAATTATATAAAAGGATATATATATATATATATATATATATATGTACTTGTGACTTGTATAGCATTCGATGTTCTCAAATATATGCAACTTTTGACGCGTGACTCTCGTTTCACCGGGTTTAAAACTCTAATACTCTTTAGAGACCACAAATGTTTAGTTTACTTTAATTAATGACTAGATTCAATCAAATTGATAACGATTGCCTACTGCACATATCTGTGGTTATAACTTTTGGTCCTATTAAAAAAATTACTTATTGAGAACATAATGCAAGAACTTTGATGTTATAATTATTAGGTGTGTGATCAAAATCCCATATTGGTTAGAAGTGGGGAGGATCATGGTTTTATAAGTATGAACAAATATCTCCATTAGCATGAGACTTTTCGGGTAGAGTCTAAAAGTAAATCCATAAAGACTTAGATACAAATGTGGAGATATTCTTGTTAGGGATGGCATTCATGTTTGCAAAAAAATGGGATACCGCAAAGGGATGGTATTTTTCATTACCAAAACGTTTTAACGACACGTTACAAAATAGCATTTGGCGATGCTCATTGCGCGTTGCTGAAAAGCATAAAGTAATAGAGATCTAGCAACACCTAATGTATGTTACTACAGACCTCATTGTGCATTACATAAGGACAAATAGGAATAAAGTTTCAATAACACGCATTGCGCATTGCAAAAAGTTGCATGATATGATTTTAGCTACGTGCTCACAATGCTATATATTGAATATGGCAACGTAATTTGCGCATAACGAGAAGTCGTAGAATATATTTATAATTAAATATCCATTTTTGTTCATTATAATACATGTTCATTTTTAATCATACAATCGAAGGATACATAATTGATAATAAAAGTATTAAATTTTATTGAGATAAATATTATCATAAATATTAAAAATACAAGTACAAGTAACTAATATGTGATACAATCCTCTATTTCCAGTACATTACATTATAATGAGAATGACACATTCAAATGCAGAAATCATAGCATCAACATTTCCAGCAAATTCAATGCTTCCGTCTAATTTTCCATTGGTAATCTCAGCAATCATCTGGTAAAGAATCAGGTGGGTTAAATATTGTTTAGAACATTGTCAAAAGAGAGATCACGAATTTTAATTCTAAATAAAAGAACATAATGGGAAGAAAAATTCAGAGAAAAATTAACCTCCTGAACTGGTTACTTGTGGTATTTTGGGCTCACAAACTCGGTCACACCAAACTTTTGTGCTGAAAAAGCAAAATGAAGACTTGAGCATTATGTCAAGCAATCATACTTTTTCTATTAAATCAACATGATCGGTGTATACAAATCCTAAGCAATTTACTTTACTTATTCTCTAGGGTCTTTATATGACATCAACGAGATAAAGGTTTATCTTGTCTCAGGTAGTATCATTTTAACATTGTGGTACAGTATCATTGTATCATGATTATCTTACAAGAAATAGATAGTTTACATTTTTCAAATCTATTTGAATTCAAATCCACACCAATAATCCTGGAAGCCCAAAAAATCCTGGCCCCTTAAGTATCATAATCATATAGAAGCACCATAATGTTGAAGAGTTAATTATATAAAAGTTTTGGCGTAATAAAAGCTAACATGTCCATGTCCACTAATAAAAGGTAACTCACAACAAGGCCTACAAAGGGCAGAGTGGTTCCCACTTTGCATTCCTACCAAATAAAATGCAGCTACTCAACTTAAATTAATGCTCCATGGATCAATTATAACCTGTCCACCTGATATGGGCCATATAGCAGTCCAAAGCAATTGATTAAAGAAACAAATTAGGAAAATACTATGCCTATAAATCATAGGGACTTCTTTGATCAAGCAACAAAGGAACTGCACACAAACAGGTTTAACATGACAACAATACTGTTTTTTTTAATTGTATCTCAAATTTTATCCTCAATAATGTAATATTTATTGTATAAAAATAGAATAAGATAAAGTAAATGATATGCTCTAAGTCAGATAAAGCAAACAATTTGCATGTAGTTTTTATGTGCATGCAATTGTCAACTAGCTATTTTTATGTGAGACAATTACGTTATTGCAATGGTGAGACAGTTGTCAACTTGCTATTTTTTTTCAATGGTGAAATTAACTATTTTTTCATAATACATTGAACATTGGACAAGATACATAAAACCTGAGCAGATATAGAGAATAGACCTTCAACGCTGAGTAACATATTGAGCTTCTAAATCGCAATTTTCTCTAATGAATTCCAAGATCAACTTGGCAACAGAATTTGGCTTTTCCATATGGGGAATGTGACCGTAGTCTGGTATTGGGTGCAAAATTGCATTTGGCAATTCACAATGCAATCTCTGCATTATATAACTGGAAGAGCACACAAGTTACCTATTTCTAACTTTTTGGAACAGATATTCATAGAGTAGAAAGATTCAATCTAAGGAAATCAAACGATTAAACTAGAGAAAATTCACCACCATCAAGTTCATTAATTGCCTACCACTGCAAGCTTCTTGCTAATGATCTGGTCATCCTCGCCCCATATGATAAGTGTCTTCTGCTTGGCCTGTAGAACATATTTATAAGTAGCATGAAAAAGAGATAAGTGATTTTTTTTCTGGTAATTTACTTACATACCTGGACTTCACTGAGAAACAAGACCACAACACAGTGGCAGCTCGTTGATAAAAAATTTTAAGGCAACTTCCTTCAACAATGATATTAATATGTCAGCAACACATGTTAACTACAAAATTTTAATACCCTTTAACTCATGTCGAAGTGCTTACTAGAAGTTCCAAGAAAATGGTTAATTGGCTTGCCATTCATAGAGAACCTTGATTTCCCATCATTAAGCATAACTCCTCTGTCAGAACTGATCCTAAGAAGGTCACAAAGATTGCTCTCTTCTGACTTGCAATGAGCACAATCCTTGCATTCCCCAGTAAAAATAGGAACATGATCACCTTGTTTGAGATCTTTCACCCCCTTACCAACACTCTCCATAATCCTATTTACCAATAAGCATCATAACATCAATGCAGCGTATGCATTATTGAAATGTACATTAAGATTGCATTGATGTAAATATTGACTTACCCTCCAGCCTCGTGACCATATATTCTAGAAAACAAAGGGCTCTATCCTTGAATTAGAGGGACACTAAATTTTACATCAACATGCATTCTTAATGTAATACATTCATTCAGTTCCAGTTACAAGTTACTACAACAATACAATAAAGCATTATCAACGTGCATGCATGAAGCGTATTGTATTACCTTGGCTTCCCAGAAGTAAACATCTGTGTGACAAAGGGCGGAGTAGAGGATCTTCAAACGGACTACTTTTGCCTGTGGAGGTGCCACTTCTACTTTCTTCAATCACCAGTGGCTTCCCCGCTTCCCTACTTCCCATGCCACAAAAGCTGCACCAGGAATAACTTGTTAATTAATTCAAAGCAAAACTTAGAGTGTGTTCGTTTATGAATCCGGTATTTTTGTTTTCAATTGAATTTAGGAATATGTGGTTGATTTTGAATTATTTTGAATTTTGACAAGGGTATGTGATTGAGATTGAATGTAAATTGCATCGGAAAATGTGCAACACAAAAAACAGAATTTGAATTTTTAAACGAACAGAGAAAATCCTAATAAACTTAAATTCTTGATCAAAATAACAACACATGCTATCTTATATATCCCTTTCATACCTCTGTAGCGAATGACATGATCAGCAGCGCTTACCATGTTCTAAACACCTCACACACCCACACAAGATTCACATTACTATCCCACACAAGTACCACTACGGGAAAAATCACCTTTAGCGATGAAAACTTTTGTTGCAAAAGGCCCCAAAATCGTCGCAAAAACTTTTACCGACGAAATAAATTTCATCGCACCATTGTAGCAGAAGGTGCGTCGCAGAAAAACCAAGCGAGGAAAAGGTTGTTGTTGCTAAAATTATTTCCTGCGACGATAATTTGTCGCACAAAGGTGTTTCAGCTACAATGTTTTTCCTCGCTAAAATGTGGGTGCTTGATTTTGAATATCATTTTGCGACGATATTTCGTAGCAGAATGAATTTTTAGCTACAATGATTTTCCTCGCTCGATGGTGGTTGCACAACAAAATTTCGTCCTAGAAGATGTTTTCAGCTACAAAAATTTTCCTCGTCAAATGATTTGTGCTAACATTTTGTCACACAACGGTTTTTAGCTACAACGATTTTCCTCACAAAATTATGGCTACAGAATTTCAACTAGCATTTTGCGATAAAATTTCGTCACAGAAGGTTTTTCAGCTACAAATGTTTTCGTCACTAAATCATGGTTTAATGGTTAACTAACATTCTGCGACGATTTATTTGTCGCTGTAGACATCCATTCATAACTATAGCGAGAAACTTTCGTCGCAGTATGGTATTCTTGCTAAAATGTTTTTCTCACTAAAATGGAATTGATATTTTTATTAACATTTTGCCACAATTTTATTGTCTCTGTAAACTATAATGTATATCTATTGAGACAAAATGTCGTTGCAGAAGGATGTTTCAGCTACAACATTTTCCTCACTAAAACGTGGTTGGAAGGTTCTTGTTGATATTTTGTGATGAATATGTTGTCCGTGAAAATGTGCTTGTAAATCTATCGCGAGAACATGTTGTCGCAAAAGGATGTTTCAGCTACAAAGTTCGCCTCACTAAATGGTGCTTGAGTTATTGTGTCTAGCATATAGTGACGACTTTTTTGTTGCTGAAAGATTTAGATTGTATGATTCTGCTACGAAATTTCGTCGCAAAACCCTTTCTTTTTTTAAATTTTAGCTTTTATATTACCTTTCCCTGTAATATAATTTTTATAATATCTACTTAACTAATGTCAAGCACATTAAACGATAACACCACATGATTCATATCATTAGTTTCAAAGTATTACAAAATGTACTACAAAAGAAGCTAGTCCAAAAAGCTTATATATCCATGTATAAGCAACAAAACTATGGGCATAAACCATTCACAAAGTGACAACATAGACAAAAATATATATCCTAACTAGTATAAAGATGGTGATTGATACGAAGATAAACCATCATGTTGTCACCCAAATATGGAATAATATGTACACAAAAATATATATGCTAACTAGGATGAAGATGAAGACCACGACCAAGTTGGTGGCTACTGTGAAGGTGAACCAACAGAGTTGTCACCCAAGTAATGATGCATCATTTTCTCAAGTTCTCGAAACTTAGTATTCAAATCTTCCATGGTTTTCTGTTGTGAAGATATAATACCTTCAAAATGAGACTTTTGTTCCTCCATCTGACCTTGAAAATGAGCCTTTTGTTCCTCTATCTTACCTTCAAAGTGAGTCTTCTGATCATCTATTTGCTTCTTCAATTCATCAGTATGTATTGAAACATATGGAGCACGAGAAGTTTGTATTCGCATTGCTAATCCTTTAGCATAGCCAGATTTTTTACCAAACACCATTTGAGATATCTCTATTTCAGTTAAATCTGTTTCTCCACGAGCATTGGATGCCTCTAGCTCACACAACGATGCCTATAAATTAGAAAAAATAATAATACAAAGTTAATACAAAAGAAAAGAACTCAACTTAAAGGAATTAGAAATAAAACTTATAAGGGTTTATTTATTTATTGAGTTATTCTCATATCTTCATTATTTAATCAAACAGAATAAAAAGCTAGCTGAAATCTTAGGCAAGCAGCGACATTGACTTGATATTTTATCAAACTTAATTTCCTCAAACTATAATAAAGTCAATTCATAACATGAAAGGTCTCTACCTATATTCTAGAATGAGCAATTGGTGCCAACCAGTATTGAAGATGGTGGAGTGCTTGAAAATTGAACTTATCAAGTTGTCAGCCAGATCAAAGAACTAACATTTTTCAACATTAGGAAAAAAATTTTACACATGATATATTAATTAAGAAACCATTTTACCTATTTCACTTTGGACTTGTCTTGGCCTTTCACTATTCTCTTCTGTGTTAGCAATGTTAATCTCTGGAATGTCACTCCTTGCATTGCCACTCTCTAGAATTCTACTCCTTGCATTGTTGCTCTATGGAATACTACTCCTTGCATTGTTATTTTCTGGAGTGCTACTCTTTGCACTATTAACATTTTTTGTTCTCTTCCGTCCACCTGGAGCCATCTACAAAACACAACATATAAATGTTTACTAACCTAAACACAAAAAATGAAGAGATAAATAAATATATAGTTAATAACATGAACAATAATATTGTCACATAACTGAAAATTCACATTACTGCCATTAATGGGAATTAGATTCAGAATCTTCTAGCATTTCTTCATTGTCTTGATCTTCATTGTCATTTTCATCTTCCTCATCTGCCCCATCGCATATAAAGTAATCCAAGATTGTACAGTTCAACTAGGCCTGGATATCATATAATAACTACAAGCATAATGTTTTCTAACTCAACTGATCAGATAGCAGTGATAGAAAACAGCTCGTAAGTTGAACAAAATCTGGTTTTCGACCCTATAATCTCCAGTGTTAATATCATTAATAAGAGCATATATTCCATTTGAAATAACAGTTATAAGGTAGAATAATATTAGGTAGTTCTAACTACAGTGATATAGCACTAAAATTCATCACAAAAGATACCATTTGGAGATTGTTAACATTTTTTTTCAAACAAAAAAGAATTATTAGATTTGACAAGTTTTAGAAGAGGCTAAATCCTCCATATACAAAAATTAATGTGTTTGTATTACTATGCTCAATTTTATGCAATTTGACTTGCTTTCAGCTTATATATATGTTGATGATCCTATGTTTATGATCCTTTGATTTCACTTTGGTGAAGCAAGCATCGAAAACAAGAAGCATAAAAACTTATATATATTTATACTGATATCTCAAAGGCAAAATCATCATAAAACAACAAAATCTGATAAAACTTACCAGCAAAACACAAATCTTGATGAGGGTCATGCCTTGACATATCTGTTGGAGTTGAGTGAAACAACAAGAGCTACTACCGTTTTCAGCTTAATCGACAGTAAGTCGATGTGGCCCATTCTGTCTCTCCAAAATCTGATTTTGTCCCTTCCTGCAACCATAAAATCAAAATTTAGAAAAAAGAATTCCAACATTCAATGAAAACAAGCAAAAGAATCAAATTAATATATATGTATCATAAGCTCTAGCAGTTTGGTGTTGCACTGTTTTATTTCAATTTGAATTATTGCTAAAGTACAAATGCAAATCAACGCATTTAACAAAATTAATGAGTCAAAAACCTCAATCCATGATAAAAAATTAAAACGTATAGAATCCTCCAAACTGATATATATAGTGCTGTTAGTAGTAATTTACTAATTTTAAATTACTTAGATGGAAAATTCACTCATCACAAACAAAAGGTAGTAGTTAAGGGTGGTGGATAATGAATTTCTAATAAGCAGACAATAATTATAGGTATCGACTTTTCTAATGCACTCCACCCTAATCCACTCTCATCAAAAGCATTTAACAAAATTAATGAGTCAAAAACCTCAATCCATGGCAAAAAATTAAAACATAGAGAATCTTCCATACCGACGTATATAGTTTTGTTAGTGGTAATTTTACTAATTTTGAATTAGCTAGATGGAAAATTCACTCCTCACAAACAAAAACTTGTAGTTAAGGGTGGTGGATAATGAATTTTTGATAAGTAGAGACTAATTAGAGGAATTGACTCTTCTAATGCACTCCACTCCAATCCACTCTCATCAAAACGAAAGTGGTATTTTAGTTAATTATATTTCATAAAATTTAGTTTACTTATCAAAAATTCCTCTTCATTATTTGAGATTTAATTATACACAATCTGGTAAAGAAAAGAAAAAAATTAATTAACCTCTTCATTATTTGAGATTTAATCCACCATACATGGGTTTTGGAGCTTGGTAGAGCTGAAAATTCCTAAACAATATCTTACTCATCCCTTTGGCTTTCTTACCAGTTTTACAGCATAAACTTTTCTATATATATGCAAATTTTGTGTCATAAAACAAAAATAAAGGAACAATTTTATCACAAATTCAATCTGTGATGAAACATTCAAAGATAAACTTATCATAAAACAACAAATCTAATAAAACCTACCAAACAAGCTCAAATCTTTATGAGAGTCATGGCTTCACTTAAGTGTTGGAGTTGAGTGAAATAACAAGAATTACTACCAGTTACATCTTCATCAACAATAAGTCAATTCGAAGCACCCTCTCCTTCCAAAATCTGATTTCGTCTCTTCCTATAACCATAAAACTGGAATTACAAAAAAAAAAAAAAAGCCCAACATTCAACAAAAACAAGAAAAGGAAACGAAGGAAAAAAATATTGTAATCTTCACAAGTTTCTATGTCATGTACTTTTCTAATTCAATTTGAATTAATCCTAAATTGCCATGGCAAATCAATGCATTTAACAAAATTAATGAGTCGAAAACCTCAATCCATTGTAAAAATTAAAACATATAAAATCTTCTATGCTGATATATGTAAAGTTGTTAGGGGTAATTTATTAATTTTGATTTAGTCGGATGAAAAATTTGGTCATCACAAACAAAAGCTAGTAGTTAAGCTTGGTGCATGATGAATTTCTAATAAGGACAGACACTAATTAGAGAGGCAAAACTATTTCTGTTTAAAATTTACCATGATATATGGGTAGTAAGTGATAGTATCCTCACAATAAAAAGTCAGTAAAAAAGGCTAGTAAGTGATAATATCGTCAAAATAAAAAGTCAAGAAGAGGTGAGGTCAGGAAGCACTAATCTTTACTGCTCTTAGATTTTCAATCGGAATTGTTTCTTTAATAAGTAGATGGGCATGGGTTTATACAAACCAAAATCAGAGCATGTTCAGCCAATTAAAGTTAGCTTTTAAGAAATCAATTTTAACCAACAATTCACATTATCACTTTGCTCCATCAACTTCTACACGGTTTCAAAACATCCAATCGAAGCAATTGGAGGAACCAACTCTTCTTATGCATATGCATTACACTCCGATCCACTCTTATCATATCAAAAGTGCTATTTTAATTAATTTAATAAAGTTTAGTTTACTATTATATATGACTAATTATACACAATCTTGTAAAGAGAAAGAAAATAATTAATTAACCTCTTCATTATTTGAGATTTAATCCACCATACATGGGTTTTGGAGCTTGGTAGAGCTGAAAATTCACAAACAATATCTTACTCGTCTCTTTGGCTTTCTTACCAGTTTTACAATACAAATTTTTCTATACAAGTGCAAACTAAGTATCAAAAAACAACAACAAAGTAACAAGTGTATCACAAATTCAATCTGTCATGAAACACTCAAACATAAAATCATCATAAAACAACAACTCTAATAAAACCTACCAATAAAAATCAGTTCTTTGTGAGAGTCTTGCCTTCACGTAAGTGTTTGAGTTGAGAGAATCAACAACAGTTGCTACTGTTTACAGCTTCATTAAGTCGATTGAAAGCATTCTTTCTCCAAAATCTAATTTCACCCCCTTCATGCAACCATCAAAGCGGCATTAAAAAAAAATTAGAGGAAACAAAAAATGAAACATCCTAAAGACAAGCAATTTCACCCGCTAAAGCACCACAACATGCTTTTCCCACCCAAATACACAAAAACGTTTCAAATCACTATTAAAACTACTTTTGGGGGCAATCAAATACTTAAAATGCACCGGTTAAACTCTAAGAAAAACTTAACTTTATACCATAAAAGCCTTATACTAAGAAGAAATTATATTTACGACATACCTGCAAGATCATTCTCACACTTTTCGATCAAAGGAAGTTCTTTAACAGCTTTCTCTCACTTGGTTTGACAAAAAGGCTCAAGCTTTCATATCAGAGGTTCAACTTGGCCGATTTCTTGAAGTCGAAATGAGAAATTGAAAATGGAGGCTTGCAGAGAGATGGTGTCGATTGTTTACTGGGAGTGTTGATAATGTTGAACTTAATAAATTCTGGAGCTTAGGTAGAAGAAGACACATAAGTGTTTGATAAGCAACCCTAAAAATTTTGGGGGTTTAGGCGCTAAGTTATCCGCCAATTCTTGTTTTACTGTTTTAATGAAATGAAAAATATTAATAATTTAATTATATAATGAATAATTATTAATTAATATTTTATATGCATTTTAATCTTTATTGTCATTACTATTTAATTACATCTTTATTTCTTATTAAATATATGAGTCAAATTACTAATATAAATAATGATATAATTACATGACAAAAAGTAACCAGTAATTTAATTTTTAATAAACTCCAATTATTAAGTATATCATCTCCAATAGTCTAATTAATGTTAATTACATATCTTAGTTCAATATAAATTCTTCATTAATCACAACTATCATACATTATGCACTAAACAAAACATTCTCTTTCAATTTATTATAATTATTTACTTAATCACATAATATTCATAATATTTGAATTAAGTATTTAGCCAATCACTTAATTACTCAAACATTAAAAACCATAATGATAAACAAGTTGTATATTATAATTAGACAAATATATCATAGTTGATTCACATATATATTGCCAAATTTTTTTACAGTAGGTAGTTATCCTTTAGTAACTTGATATAATTATGAATTATTAGTATAACATGGAGAGAATTAATAATTTATTTAAGGAAATTAATTGTTGACAGTCGTAATTCAATTGATTCCTATTTTAATAATTAATTAATGTTGTATCATCGTGGATAAAAAGGAATTAAATTAATATAGTCAAATTAATCGTCTATTATATGGTGATAATTAATTACTTGAATGAAAGATTCATCTTTACTAAAAGATATTGATCATTCATATAAATAATCTATAAACGATAACAACTTCATACAATTATGAATTATTATTATAACATGGAGACAATTGATCATTTATGTAAGGAAATTAATTGTTGATACTCATAATTCAATTGTTTACTATTTTAATAATTATATCATTGTTTTATCATCTTAGATAAGGAGTACTTAAATAATTTAGTCAAATTATTTGTCTATTATATGTTGATAATTAATAATTTAAAATGAAAGATTCATCTTTGCTAAAAGAGATTAAGCATTTATATAAATAATCTATACATGATAACAACTTGACTTAATTATGAATTATTATTATAACATGGAGACAACTAATCATTTTTGTAAGGAAATTAATTATTGATACTCATAATTCAAATGATTACTATTTTAATAATTAATTTAATGTTGCATCATCTTAGATAAGAAGGAATTAAATAAATTTAGTGAAATTATTTATCTATTATATGGTGATAATTAATTACGGAAGATTGATTCTTACTAAAAGAGATTAATCATTTATATAAATAATCTGTATATGATAACAACTTGATATAATTATGAATTAGTATAGTTATTATAACATGGAAACAATTAATCATTTATGTAAGGAAATTAATTGTTGATACTCATAAATTGATTAGTATTTTAATAATTAATTTAATGTTGTATCGTCTTAGATAATAAGGAATTAAATTGACATTGTCAAATTAATGGTCTATTATTTGGTGATGATTAATTACTTAAATGGAAGATTGATCTTTACTAAAAGGAGAATAATCATTTATATAAATAATCTATATAATATGATTGATGATCATAATTTATTAAATACTTTAATGTCACATACAAATAATGATTAATAATTTACTGATTTACCCATTAATAATCAAATTTTATTTAATTGATCACAATCAAAATCCATTTTACAACCACATATACAAAAAAAAAAAAAAAAAACACATGCCCAAGGTGGGACTCGAACAAGGGCACATGAAACAATTACATAGAAAGTCTACCACTGGGCTAGCTACATATATTGGTATTGCTTGATTTTCTTGCCCACTAAATATAATATATAATTGAACAAGCATTTTAGCTACGAAATTTCATCACAAAGTGGCATATACTACGGCGAATAAGCTATACCTAAAGGTTTCATAAACATAATGTTAATTATCTACAATTGTTTGTTACTGGAAGCATTGCTTAAAAAAAATGATGAACACTTTTGGCTATGAAATTAGTTTGCATTCCACAATATTCTACGATGGTAAAATCATCTCTAAAAGGTTCCAAACTATTTCTTTCTTGGTCATTTCTTTAGGAGATATTGCAATAAAAAGTAGTTGCAAAATAAACAATATGTGCTATTGGCTACGAAATGTTTCTCGCATAAGATCCTAATTATACAATTTAAAACAAATTTAGCTACAATTATTTGTTGCTGAAAGCATTGCTTAAAATTTGTTGATGAACTTGTTGATGAACACTTTCTTCTACGAAATTTATCGTAGTACAAAGAATTCTATGATGATACAATAGTCCACAAAAAGTTCAAAACTATTTCTTTTTTTTTTTTTTTTTTGGAGATTCTTTGACAAAGAGTCATTGCAAAATATGCAATATGTACTATTTGGCTGTGAAATGTTTGTTGCAGGAGATCTTAATTATACAATTCAACACATATTTAGCTACAATTTTTTGTCACTAAAAGCATTGCTTAAACATTGTTGATGAACACTTTCTGCTACGAAATTTTGTTGCAATACTAAGAATTATGCGACAATCTAATCGTCTCTAAAAGGTTCTCATCCATTTCTTCCTGTGTTATTTCAACATGAGAGTCTGCAACAAACTTTCATCACTAAATAAATATGTACTTTTTAGTTACGAAATGTTTGCCGCAAATGAAATTAACTATACAATTCATCACACATTTTGCTACATTTATTCGTCACTAAAAGCATTGGTTAACAAAAATGAACACTCTCAGCTAAGAATTTTTGTTGCAATATTAGACATTCTGCGACCAATCATCTCTAAAAGGTTCACTACCATTACTTTATTTGTTATTTCAATATGAGATTTTGCAACGAAATGTCGTCGCTAATTAAGCAATATGCCTTTTTTAGCTACGAAATGTTTGTTGCAAATGAACTTAACTATACAATTCATCACACATTTTGCCACAATTATTCGTCACTGAAAGCATTGGTTAAGAAAAATGATGAACACTTTCAGCTATGAAGTTTCGTCGCAATATTTAGCATTTTATGACAACCTAATCATTCGTGTAAAAGGTTCACACCCATTTCTTTGTTTGTCATTATACTATAAGATTCTGTGAGGAAATTTAATCGCTAAATAATAAATATGTACTTTTTAGCTATAAAATTGTTATCGTAGATGGCCTCAACTATACAAATCATCACACATTTTGCCACAATTATTCGTCACTGAAAGCATTGGTTAAGAAAAATGATGAACACTTTCAGCTACGAAGTTTCGTCCCAATATTGTACATTCTGCGACGATACAGTCGTCTCTAAAAGTTTTCCTTCTAATTCGTTGGCCACTAGCTTACCTATTTAGCTACGATTTTGTATTTCGTCGCAGTAGTACCTATTTTGAGACGAAAAATCGTCGCTAAATACAATCTTAAAATTTTCATTTCTCTTACACTATTTTGCGACGAGATATAGCGACGAAACGATAATATCATCGCAAGATACATGATCACCTTGTTTGAGATCTTTCACCCCCTTACCAACACTCTCCATAATCCTATTTACCAATAAGTATCATAACATCAATGCAGCGTATGCATTATTGAAATGTACATTAAGATTGCATTGATGTAAATATTGACTTACCCTCCAGCCTCGTGACCATATATTCTAGAAAACAAAGGGCTCTATCCTTGAATTAGAGGGACACTAAATTTTACATCAACATGCATTCTTAATGTAATACATTCATTCAGTTCCAGTTACAAGTTACTACAACAATACAATAAAGCATTATCAACGTGCATGCATGAAGCGTATTGTATTACCTTGGCTTCCCAAAAGTAAACATCTGTGTGACAAAGGGCGGAGTAGAGGATCTTCAAACGGACTACTTTTGCCTGTGGAGGTGCCACTTCTACTTTCTTCAATCACCAGTGGCTTCCCCGCTTCCCTACTTCCCATGCCACAAAAGCTGCACCAGGAATAACTTGTTAATTAATTCAAAGCAAAACTTAGAGTGTGTTCGTTTATGAATCCGGTATTTTTGTTTTCAATTGAATTTAGGAATATGTGGTTGATTTTGAATTATTTTGAATTTTGACAAGGGTATGTGATTGAGATTGAATGTAAATTGCATCGGAAAATGTGCAACACAAAAAACAGAATTTGAATTTTTAAACGAACAGAGAAAATCCTAATAAACTTAAATTCTTGATCAAAATAACAACACATGCTATCTTATATATCCCTTTCATACCTCTGTAGCGAATGACATGATCAGCAGCGCTTACCATGTTCTAAACACCTCACACACCCACACAAGATTCACATTACTATCCCACACAAGTACCATCCCAACACACAACCATACCCCAGCACGAATCACGCCACTGTGTAAACTAAATCACCTCACCGCATTAGAACGGCAAGTTTCACATCTCCGAATCATCGAATTAAACCCCATCACCAATTCAGCCAAACCATAACCAAACCAAAATACATAATAAATATCCCCGTCATCGAATCATCCCAACCACAACCCAAGTTCTAAACGATGAATTTCTGTAACGACCTTTTCTAATTTATTTCCTTCCTAATAATTTTTTACTTTAGGAATATTTTATTTTTGGATGTTTTCTATATGCCATTAATTTGTTGGCTTTATTTGGTTAGTACGGGATTTGTGGCTTAATTGGGGGATTTCTTTTGCTATTAAAAAGCTAGGGAAATTGCTGTAAGGGTTATCAAAAACGGTTATCAATAAAAATTAAACTTAACAACTAAGCTTTTTCTGTGAAATTGGTGTTTCTTCTTCCTGGTTGTTTCAGTGGTATCACAGCGGCGATCTGGCATCATAGAAATGGCGGAAGGGACAAGAGCACAAGAACAACAACGACGTCTTGAAGAATCTTTGCAAAAGTTGAAAGAAACTTTTGAGTAGCAAGCTATGGATTTGAAGGAGTTATCACGAATGATGACAGCAATCAATACCAAAATTGATCAATTGGCTACGAAACCAGGAAGTTCAGGTATGTTATTGGAGGTTAACAGTCTCATTCCCGCTAAGCCAAGAACTGGGTTTACTTCTGGTTTGCATTCCACTCAAATGAAATTTGCTAAATTGAATTTTCCAATTTTTGAGGGTGAAAACCCCAGTGGATGGCTATATAAGTGTTAACGATACAATGGGGTGAAGGAATCTGATATGTTGGGATTGGCTACCATTCATTTGGAAGGAAGGGCTTTGGAGTGGTTTCAAGGTTACAAGCTGGCTATTAAGGAACCTAATTGGAGGTGATTCTCAGCTAATTTAATTGAAAGGTTTGGTCCTAACACTTATAATAACCCGATTGGTCAACTGACTAAATTGCGGCAAACTACAACAGTAAAGAGTTATCAAGAACAATTTGAAGCATTGATGGCTTGAACTCGAGACTTACTTGAAGATTTTTTTGTGCAATGTTTCATGAGTGGATTAAAAGACATCATAAAAAATCAGCTAGCCATGTTTCAACCAAAAACACTTGTTCAGGCAATTGGGTTAGCATTATTACAAGAAGGTACCACGGAAGTAGTGGTCAAGGAGGCCAAGGCTTCAACAAAAACAACACCTACCCAATCCGCACCTATATTGGAGGCTAAACGATGCTTTACTAGAATATTTCCTCCAATTAAACGAATATCTCTTGCTGAAATGCAAATGTAGAGGCATAAAAAGTTATGTTACTACTGTGATGAAAAGTTTGAACCTGGGCACAAGTGTAAACGACGACAAATTTATTTTTCAGAAGGGGAAGATGAAGATGACACAAATGATGGAGATGAGGATACGAAGGATCAAGAGGAGGAATCATTAGTGTCTCTTCACGCTTTGCCAGGGGCCGCCTCTTATCAAACCATGAGGATTACGGGAAATATCAAGAAAAAGGGGATCATAATCTTGATTGATTCGGGTAGTACACATAATTTTCTGGATGTGACAGTGGCAAAGTGCACAGGGCGTGAGATGCAGCAGGATAAACCATTCATGGTGGTTGTAGCTTATGGCAGCAAAATTGCTAGCACTGTCACTTGTAGGCAGTTAACGTGGAGCATGCAAGGAAGGGAGTTTAAAGCAGACATGAGCTTAATTCCCTTAGGGGGATGTGATATGGTATTGGGAATCCAATGGCTTTCTCAATTAGGACTAGTTTTGTGGGACTTCAAGACTTTGTGGATGGAATTCAAGCGGGAAGGGAGAAGAATAGTGTTAAGGGGATCAACAGTGGGGCCTATAAGGCTAGTTTCAGTTGGCCATATGAAGAAAGATCTTAAACAAGTACCTCAAGTGGCAGCTACCCATGTTTTTTCCTTAATAGTGGAGCCATGTGCTAATTTTTCTACTGTTGCAGAAGTGATAAAGGAGGAGCCAGAAGAGTTAAACTTTTTACTTGACAAATACAAGGGTGTATTTTTGGAGCTAAAAGGTTTACCATCTCATAGGGCTCAAGATCATCACATTCCTTTGCTACTTAGTATTGTTCCTCTAAATATAAGACTAGACAGATATCCACACGTGCAAAAGGCAGAGATTGAAAGAATGGTCAAGGAGTTGTTTGAAGCTGGGAGTAAATGCAAGAGTGTAAATCCATTTTCTTCTCCAATTCTTTTAGACAAGAAGAAGGATGAATCTTGGTGGATGTGTGTGGATTATAGAGCTCTAAATTCTATCACTGTCAAGGATAAATTTTCCATACCAGTGATTGACGAGCTTTTAGATGAGTTATTTAGGGCTAAATTCTTCTCCAAGTTAGACTTGCACTCTGGATATCATCGGATTCGGGTGCATCCATCTGATGTTCATAAAACAGCATTTCAAACTCATGAAGGACACTATTAAGTTTTGGTTATGCTCTTTGGACTCACGAATGCTTTGTCAACTTTTCAGAGTCTTATGAATGAAGTTTTCCAACCATTTTTAAGAAAATTTGTGCTAGTATTTTTTGATGATATATTAGTCTATAGTACAGGATGGGAGGAGCACTTGAAACATCTAGAATTGGTTTTGGAGGTGTTACTTACAATTAGTTCTATGTAAAATGATCCAAGTGTTCGTTTGGCAAGGAACAAGTAGAATATTTGGGACATTTGATTTCTGAGCAAGGAGTTGCCACTGATCCTGCTCAGATCAAAAGTATGAAAAATTGGCCGATACCCACGTCTTTAAAGGCGTTGCACGGATTTTTGGGTCCACCGAATGCTACAGAAGGTTTATAAGAGATTATGGGAAGATGAGTCGACCTTTAACAGATTTACTTAAAAAGGATAATTTCCTTTAGAATCAAACAGCTGAAGATGCTTTCAAATGCTTGAAGGTAGCGATGTGCGCAGCACCTGTTTTAGCCATGCATACCTTTCAAAAGACTTTTATTCTTGAATGTGATACATCGGGTGCAGGCATAGGAGCAGTTCTACCATAGCAGGGCAGACCTATAGCTTATTTTAGCAAGGTGTTATCTTAAAAGAATTTGGGAATGTCTACTTATGCAAAAGAAATGTTGGCAGTGGTGTCTGCGATGCAAAAGTGGTGGCCTTATTTAATAGGGAGACATTTCAAGGTTTATACAGACCATTTTAGTTTGAAATATATGTTGAAGCAACGTATATCCATGCCTATGCAGCAAAAATGGCTTACTAAATTGATTGGCTATGATTTTGAAATTATTTTTCGGAGTGGGAGAGAAAACAAGGTGACACATCCAAAAATAGGATTGTCTCCCAAGTATAAGAGTGTCGAAGTAATAAAACCTGGTGAGACCGAGGTCGATCCACGAGGAAGGGGATTTTAGCGTTACAAATTATAAGATAAGCAAATATGATATGAATAATTCAAAGAAATGACAAGATAATATCAATAAATATGTAAGATGGTAGGCGGTATTACCGACCATTCAAATATAAAACAAAAAGCAAGAGGAGGTAAAACCATCCATGGAAATAGGTGGTATAACCAACCATAGTAAATTAAAGAACAATTTCATAAGGTGGTAGAACCTACCATAGTAAATAAAATAAAAATTTCATAAACAATAGAATAATTAAAATACAAGAGGAATTAACACAATAACAATGAAGGCTAAGGTTAGGGGATCCGCCCTTGATATTTCAAATAAGGATAATTAACCCATTTTAGTTATATGAATTATATTTGTTTCATTACCAATATTTATACCACTTCTTGTAAATGGGTTCAAGCATCCAATGTGCCAATCACCATATGTCTACAACAAATCAAGGTTCCTAACTAGATTCGTGTCGGTAAGGAAGAACCATACATCATCTAGAAAGGATCCAAGCATTTGATGTGCCAAGGATTGTCGACAATGGATCAAGACCTCCACTTTACGAGTGGTGTCAAGATTGATTAAGAAATTAAATATAAATCATATTGAATAAACATTATAAGATTAAGATTATTAAGCACATATTAAGGGTTAGAGAATCCTTATTCTCATATCAAGGGTTTCACCCTTTCATCTTAGCAAAAGAGAAATTAGAAGAACATTATAATAGAAAGAAAATAAAATGTAAGAAAAAGAAAATTCATTAATAACATAAACACACAAAACACAATACAAGATCCTAGCCAAAGCCAAAATGTTCCAGCCAAGGCCAAGATGCCCTAATGGGTCACAAGGCACCTCTATTTATAGATACATCCAGGGGCAAACTTGTCAAATTACAAGGGTATAATTGTCAAATATTAGTTGTAAATATCTTTGACAATTGGGATCATTAGGCACCGACTTTGACCATCAATTTTGACATCGAAATGTTGTGAATTTTAATCACATGTCTTCATGAAAGTTGTAGATATTTCTCTCAGATTTCTAGAACATATTGATTTGCACAATTTGGATACGTATTTTGAGAGATACGGTCCAAATACTGAGGCCTGGTCAGACTGGGGCCGAGACTGTAGATGGGTTCACTTCAAGCCCAATTTTGATCCACTAAGAGCCCGCATTTGATTATGCTTGTGAAATGCAATCTTGTAGACAATTGAATCAGCTTTCCAAAACATTAAGAATTGCACCATTCTGATCTATAAATAGAGAGTTATGCCCATTTTACTGAACCTGTAACAAAACTAAAATTAAGAGAAAGTTAATTCCAAAGATGCAAAGACTACAAATATGCTTAAGTTGAGGAATTTAATGACACTATTAATGCAATATGATGAACTAAACTCTTATTAAACATGCATATTTAAGTGTTCATCACACCCCCCAACTAGCTTATTGCTAGTCCATAGCAATTAAAGCGTTATTATTTAGAAGTGATTTATAGAATTTTACATCCAAGGTGGTCATTATTGCACTCTCCTTGATTTTATCCAAATAAACAAACTCTCAACCTTTTTTTTTTTTTTTATATGACTCATGTACCCTTCAGTCAAGATATCAATAAACCTTCTTCTTGTGCTCAGTCAACACATGACTATGGGGCTTATTAGAAAGAAGTCATATCGGTTCTAATATTTGTTAAGGCTAACAACCTTAGGTAGGGGGCATTTATTCATTATATATATATATATATATATATATATTATATTATATATATTATTTTTTTTTTTACTTTTTTTTTGCTAATGACTTAGGCTAGACCAGTTTGGCCTTAGGTTATTAGTTGTAGACACCCCTACGAGCTTAACGACTCGGGTTGGCGATGCTTTATTTTACTTAGAAACTTGTGGATAGTGCAATGTTCAATCCCATTAAGCTTTCTCCTTAATCCATGTAGCGAGCTTTGGGCCAATAGCTCCCAAACCAGTTGGTCTTAGGGTATTAGGTGTTGAGGCACCCCTCGGGCTTAATTGCTCGAATTAAGGAGGCTACGAGACCAAACTTATCCACAATTGCTTTCTCTCTTTTTTTTTTCTTTTTTTTCACTTTTTTTTAAACACTTTCCCCTTCCTTTGTGTTGTTATCCTAAACAAACAAAAGAACTCAAATATTACAACATTTCATTTCGCCACCCACAATCATGCATCAAGGTATGTGTGTGTGTGTGAAGAAAGGTTCATGAATACTTGCTTAATGAGTACATAAGCACACAATTTATTAAATGATAAAGTTGTGAGAGTTCATAGATTTGAATAATTCAAAGTGAAATGAATAAGACCTCCTTGTTATAAAATTCAAAAATCAAGACTAAATAATATCAAGTTAGCTAAAATGAGTTCACAAGATCAAAATAAAATGACAAATTGGTTAGAATGGGTTTCAAGAGTTCAAACTGGCCCTCCTTACTCTGCCATTCCTGACCCAGAATGCGTCTCAAGAGGATTTGAACTCCTTACACCGCACTCTGAATCTAATTACTAACTCACTTTTTTTTTTCAAGAAAAAAGAAAATTCAAGACACACTTATGTCTACTATCCTTCCCCCCCAACCAAATGAAACATTGTCCTCAATGTTTAAATGTAGAGAGATAAAGTATAGGAGACATTACCTGAAGCTTCTGTTATTCAAGAGAGATGACCTGAAAGACTTGTAAAAGACAATGCTAAAAATAAAATAAAATAAAAGACAAAAAAATTACAAACGAAGATTCAGATCCAATTTGCACTTTTTGTTTTGCCCTCCTGCCCAATTAATTTGAGTACTAGCTGGGTCAGGTTCATACTCAACTTCTTGTAATTTGTCAAGTAACTCACCAGCAGAAGTGGCGGAAACAAGGATCTGTCTCGCCCAATGTGGGATAAAATTTTGTTCTACAGCTGCATCAACAAAACTTATTAAAGGATCAAAGAAATTGTTAACATTCAACAAACCTATGGGTTTTTGATAGAGGTTCAGTTGGGCCCAAGAGACAATTTGAAAAATTTCTTCAAAAGTACCAAAGCCACCTGGTAAAGCAATAAAGGCATCTGAATTGATGAGCATATGTGCCATGCGTTCATGCATAGAGGAAACTTGTAATTCCTTCCCAACCGTTTTTCCAACAATGTTTTCTATAGCCAAAGCTTTAGGAATAACTCCTAAAACTTGACTACCTCCTATACGTGCAGCTCTTGCCACACAACCCATCAACCCGAGGCTACCTCCCCCATAAAACACATGAATCTTTCTTTCAGCTAGTAATCTACCAAGATAATTTGCTGCCTCGACAAACTCTTCACTTTTACCTGGTCGAGATCCACAGAATACACATATCCTTTGGATTCGACGTTTTGAAGTTCCCTCCATGTCTATGCAACTCTCTAACTATGTGTGAAGAAGAGAATAAGAGATGTGATATTTATGGAGTGCAAAAAGGTATGCTAATGATGATATCTATCTAGGTAGCTCGTTGTTTGTTGAAAAATTGACAATAATGCATAAAAATTCAAAAGATGAAAATAAGACACCATAAGTCAAACAAAAGATACAAATTCAAAAATGACAGCTATGAGGTATTAAAATTCAAAAATGATGGCACGCATGCATATGTACAGGTAGTTGTGACTGTGGCTCACATCTTCCTCTGGTTATACGTCCAGAAACGGCTTAAACACCTTCTATGAGTTGGGGATATGCTTCCCATCCAGTTTTCTTATAAACTGGCAAACAGGGTCGTTTTGAGTCAGATTCTCAAGACTATAGCGTTCCTGCTCATCTCGAAATTGTGTCCATAAATTAAAAATTTCACGCTGCACAAGTCCACAAGAATGTGTCTCAAGAGTCGTTCGGATATCATCCAAAGACTCCTTACTCAGTCCATTCTTGATGAACTGTAGTTTATCTTCTCGATTGTTAGACAAATATCCCAAGGAGCGGCAATGCTGGTTACAAGTCCATCTTGCACATTTGTGACAAACTTGCAACCTTTTTGCTCTTCCCTTTTTGGCATAAGAGCTTTTTCCCAAACCTGGCATATGGGAAACAAGATTATCTGAAAACTCACAAGAGAATCGAACCTTGGCTTCAATTAACCATCTTAAATCAGCAGGAATACCCTTACGCATCAACAACCTTAGTCTTTCTGCACGAGCTTTATAAATTTTAAGCAAATCATTTTGAGGAAGAGAGGGAAAATGTTTGTGCAATTTTGAGAGAATGGTATCCATGTGAAGAAAATGAGAGAGAAGAAAAGAAAATGGATGCAAGGTGAGCAACAGTTTTTAGGGAACTGAAAAACCGACTTTAAAAGCCACGGAGTACCGTATCCGCCACTTGACCAGAAAATAAAATAAAAACACACAACTAAAATAAACGCACACAAAATAAAATAAAAACAAACTAGAAATGATAGCAAAAATCAAGAATAAAAATAAAAATGAAAATATGGCATAGATGGATAAAATTTGATCAATCATTATAAAGAAATGCAAAAGAGGAATCTCTTTGAAAGTGATTTACCACGGTCAAAAATATGCCATTGAGGTGGTACCTTTCTTTTTCCTTTATTTGTGAGAATGAAAGAGATTACCACTATCTGAGTTTGTTTGTCCTTAAAGCATGCATTATTGAGTGTGCATGTTTCTTCCTGCCTTTTTTCAAAACATGGCTCCCAACTCTTAATCTCCTTCACCTGTATAAAATCAAGTAATGAGAATTCTTTAAAAGCAATGGGCACTAGTTGCATACTTGGTTCAAATGAATTGGTTAACTCGATTTCTGAAGGACTTGAAAAATTTTCATTTTGGATATAGTCTTCCACATTAGTTTTAGTCCTATTAGCTTCCTCATTTTCATCATGCTTGAAAAATTCATTAATGTCAAAATTTTGGTTAAGTTCCTTCGCATGATGACATGAGGGCATAAATGAGGATTCGATCTCTTCCTTGTTAGGTGTAGGTTTATTAACCTCTTCCTTACCCTTTAAGATTGATTCATCATCTTTCTCATAAGGGTTAAGAATATGTGCTTTATAAACCTTACCATCATGAAGAGTACTTACCGAATCTTCGTCTAGATGTTGGACCCTTGGATTACTCACATGTGGATTGATGGAGTTTGGCTCTAGTTGAGATGGAAACTCACCTTTTTCATGAGTATTAAGTGCAAATGCAAGTATTTCAATAGCATCATTCAAGTTTGCCATAGTTTGAGCAACTTGACTATTAAAAACCTCTTGCTTTGCAATGAATGAAATGTTTCTTCGAGATCCTCATAAGATGCATGATCATAAGATTTTTGAAAATTTTGATATGATTGAAAGGGAGTTTGATGAAATTGTGCATTATTATCATTCCTCCAATCAAAATTCAAGTGATTTTTCCATCCAAAATTCTGTGAGTGAAGATTAGGATTTGACCTTTGAAAAGTGTTTAAAACATTGGTTTGCTCATGGAGACTTTTTCTAAAGGTAGGCACAATTGGGCAATCATCCGTAGGATGATCGCTAGAATTACAAGTGTGACAAACAATTTCTTGCATAGACCACATTTCTAAATCCTCGACTTTTCTAGCTAGGGATGCAAATTTAGCATGATGATCATGATTCTCCCTAATGTTATAAATGCCTCTACTAGATGTTCTTGGTACCTCATAGGTGCCAACATTGTTCCAATTTTGGGCATTTTTCGCTAGTAAGTCTAGGAAATCCATGGCTTCATCAGGGTCTTTATTTTCAAATTGTCCATTACACATTAGTTCTACAATTTGCCTAGCTTGATGTGTAAGACCTTCATAGAAAGTTTAAACTAGTTCCCATGTTTCCAAACCATGATGAGGACAAGTATTAAGCAATGCTTTATACCTATCCCAACATTGGTAAAAGGTCTCTCCTTGTTTTTGAGTGAAATTGATGATTTGATTTTTGAGAGAATTTGTTCTATAGGGAGGAAAGAATTCTTTAAGAAACTGTTGTTGCATTTCATCCCATGAGCTAATGGATCTTGACCTAAGATTTTGTAGCCATGTCTTAGCTTTATCTTTTAGAGAAAAAGGAAAAAGCTTTAATCTCAAGATATTTATGCTACAATTTAGGTCACTATAAGCGTTACAAAACTCTTCAAATTCTCTCAAGTGCAAAAATGGGTTTTCAACATCTAGGCCATGAAAGTGGGGTAAGAATTGAATGAAATCCGATTCATGGTCGAAGTATAATGCATCATGAGGGAAGACTATGCATGATTGTGCACAAGTTCTCCTAAGATTTATGGAGTCCATTAATGTTCTTAGCTGGGCATGAGCATGATTTTTTTTTTTTTTAGATAAGATGAGTAGCTACGAACAATTCTACCAATTAATGCAAAGAGAAAGAAAAGATGAACACATGCAAGAAAAAATGAAAATAGAAATGGGGAGAGAAGAGATGAACGTATGCAAGAAAAATAAAATAGAAATGGGAAAAGAAAATACTTACAATTTTGCAAGCCAAGCCAATTTTTACCTTCCCCGGCAACGGCGCCAAAAGCTTGACACATCCGAAATAGGATTGTCTCCCAAGTATAGGAGTGTCGAAGTAATAAACCCGGTGAGACCGGGGTCGATCCACGAGGAAGGGGATTTTAGCGTTACAAATTATAAGATAAGCAAATATGATATGAATAATTCAAAGAAATGACAAGATAATATCAATAAATATGTAAGATGGTAGGCGGTATTACCGACCATTCAAATATAAAACAAAAAGCAAGAGGAGGTAAAACCATCCATGGAAATAGGTGGTATAACCAACCATAGTAAATTAAAGAACAATTTCATAAGGTGGTAGAACCTACCATAGTAAATAAAATAAAAAGTTCATAAACAATAGAATAGTTAAAATACAAGAGGAATTAACACAATAACAATGAAGGTTAAGGTTAGGGGATACGCCATTGATATTTCGAATAAGGATAATTAATCCATTTTAGTTATATGAATTATATTTGTTTCATTACCAATATTTATACCACTTCTTGTAAATGGGTTCAAGCATCCAATGTGCCAATCACTATATGTCTACAACAAATCAAGGTTCCTAACTAGATTCGTGTCGGTAAGGAAGAACCATACATCATCTAGAAAGGATCCAAGCATTTGATGTGCCAAGGATTGTCGACAATGGATCAAGACCTCCACTTTACGAGTGGTGTCAAGATTGATTAAGAAATTAAATATAAATCATATTGAATAAACATTATAAGATTAAGATTATTAAGCACATATTAATGGTTAGAGAATCTTTATTCTCATATCAAGGGTTTCACCCTTTCACCTTAGCAAAAGAGAAATTAGAAGAACATTATAATAGAAAGAAAATAAAATGCAAGAAAAAGGAAATTCATTAATAACATAAACACACAAATACAAAACAAGATCCTAGCCAAAGCCAAAATGTTCCAGCCAAGGCCAAGATGCCCTAATGGGTCACAAGGCACCTCTATTTATAGATACATCCAGGGGCAAACTTGTCAAATTACAAGGGCATAATTGTCAAATATTAGTTGTAAATATCTTTGACAATTGGGATCATTAGGCACCGACTTTGACCATCAATTTTGATATCGAAATGTTGTGAATTTTAATCACATGTCTTCATGAAAGTTGTAGATATTTCTCTCAGCTTTCTAGAACATATTGATTTGCACAATTTGGATACGTATTTTGAGAGATACGGTTCAAATACTGAGGCCTGGTCAGACTGGGGCCGAGACTGTAGATGGGTTCACTTCAAGCCCAATTTTGGTCCACTAAGAACCCGAATTTGATTATGCTTGTGAAATGCAATCTTGTAGACAATTGAATCAGCTTTCCAAAACATTAAGAATTGTACCATTCTGATCTATAAATAGAGATTTATGCCTATTTTACTGAACCTGTAATAAAACCAAAATTAAGAGAAAGTTAATTCCAAAGATGCAAAGACTAAAAATATGCTTAAGTTAAGGAATTTAATGACACTATTAATGCAATATGATGAACTAAGCTCTTATTAAACATACATATTTAAGTGTTCATCACAAGGCAGCTGATGCCTTATCTAGGCTGTATAAGTCCACTGTAAATGCATCCGTGATGGCAATCTCATTTCCTATCGGTGATTGGATAGACCACATCAAACAAGAATGGCAACAAGATCAAGAAATTCAACAATTGATTCAAGAAATCCTGGATAATCCTGCCTCTCATTCAAAATTCACTTGGGCAAACGGTTTACTCAAGCATAATGGAAGACTTTGGTTAGGAAAGCATTCAAATTTGAAGCAATTAATTTTGACTGAGGCTCATGCTGGGATGGAAGGAGGTCACTCAAGTGTTAAGAAGACATTGGCTGGAATTAGATGATCTTTTTATTAGAAGAAAATGCGAAAAGATACTTCTTCTTTTGTTACTGGCTGTGACATTTACCAAAGGAATAAACATGAAAACATGTTATATCCAAGATTACTTCAACCTTTACCAATTCCTGGTAAGCAGGTTATAGCTGGACCGACATATCAATAGATTTTATAGAAGGATTGCCCAAGTCACATGGTAAGCAGGTTATATTTGTAGTAGTGGATAGATTGAGTAAATATGTGCATTTCATGCCTTTAATCCATCCATATACTACCTTTGATGTTGCCCAACTATTTCTGGATAATGTGTATAAATTGCATGGGTTGCCAAACTCTATAGTAAGTGATCGGGATAAAGTTTTTACAAGTAACTTTTGGCGAAATCTATTTTCCTTACTGAATGTAAACTTATTGATGAGTACTTCATGTCACCCCCAGACAGATGGCCAAACTGACCTGGTTAACAAGTCTTAGAACAATATTTGAGGTGTATAACAGGTGATAGACCAAAAGAATGGGTGAAATGGCTTCCCTTGGCTAAATGGTGGTACAATACTTCTCATTTGTCAACTCAAATGACACCATTTGAAGTTGTTTATGGCAGGCCACCCCCTTCTCATATTGCTTACATACCTGGTGAAACTAGTGTGGCACCAGTTGATGTAAGCTTAAGGGATAGAGATGCTATGATACGATTATTGAAGGCTAATTTGAATCAAGCTCAAGCTAGGATGAAATTGTATGCTAATAAGAAGAAATCTGAGAGGTCTTTTGATATGGGTGACATGGTGTTTCTTCGACTGCAGCCTTATTAAGCAAGTCAGCTTGTCTATGAGAGGAAACAGGAAGTTGTCTCCAAGGTTCGATGGACCTTACAAGATTATTCAGAAGATTGGGCAGGTTGCTTATAAGTTAGAGTTGCCTGCAAAGTCCAAAATTCATCATGTTTTCCATGTATCCTGTTTGAAGAAGAAAATTAGCGAGGCTATCACTCCAGTTACTGAATTACCAACAATTCAAGAAGACAGAAGGCTACAACTTGAACCTATTTCTATGTTAGATCGGCAAGTAGTCAAGTGTAACAATCGTTCTGTGATCCAATTGTTGGTTCATTGGTCCAATTCATTTCCTAAAGATGCGACCATGGAGGATGCTTTTAAGCTACAACAAAAGTTTCCCCTGTTTCTACCTTGAGGTCAAGGTTTTCTGAAGAGGAAAGAAATTTAACGACCTCTTCTAATTTATTTCCTTTCTAATAATTTTTTACTTTAGGAATATTTTATTTTTGGATGTTTTCTATATGCTGATTAATTTGTTGGCTTTATTTGGTTAGTACATGATTTGTGGCTTAATGGGGGGATTTCTTTTGCTATTAAGAAGCTAGGGAAATTGCTGTAAGGGTTATCAAAAACGGTTATCAATAAAAATTAAGCTTATACAATTAAGCTTTTCTGTCAAACTAGTGTTTCTTCTTCCTGGTTGTTTCAATTTCATAGCTGCACTTCAGTTTGTCGATAACTTTTATCATTTGTCGCATCTGTTTACTGGCTTGAGCAGTATTGAAGAGGAAAAAAATTGATAGATGAAGAGAAGAGAAGAACCGATAGATTGATGAGAGATGAAGATACTAGGACTAAGAGATTGATTATTAAATAGGAGAGAAAAGTGACCAAAAAAATCAAACAAGAAGGATCATAGTACCTCTACTACAGGGAGTGAGAGCCGGTGGAGGTGGTCGTGACAGACGAGAGTAGAGGCAACCGCAAGCACGAGAGAAGGTGGAGTGGGTGCGATCGGCAAGCGCGATGGAGATGGTTAAATGGAGGTGAGCTTCCACTACGATAGAGGAGAGTGGACGCGAGGAACAAAGACGTTTCCACAGTGGAGGAGGGAGCCATAAGCGGTAGAGAAGCAAGGAACAGAGACTGTGCGATGGTGGAAAAGAGGAGTCATGGAGCGGTGGAGAAGCACCTGGAGCTGCTGGAGGAGCTGCGAATTTGGGAAAGAATTTAGGGTTGAATTAGGTTGAATTTGGGGTTAAATTGCACAACCTTAAAATCACAAAACGACATCATTTGCCATAAAATCAACTAATTTAAATATATTAACTAATTTATTTTTTTATTAGTAATAATTCATGCATTTAGATTTTTAATATATCTACATTTTACTATAAAAGTATATTGTTTAATTTTTTATTTTTTATTTATATACTAAGGATTATAAATTCCAATAAATATATATTTAACCATAAAATTATACTATTTAAATAAAATATTTTATGTCGAAAACTTTTAAAATTTAAAATCTTAATATTGGGTAAAATTTTAAAATTCTAATATTAATTAAATTTTTTATGTTCAAAAATTTTAATTTAAACATATTTATACTTAATGTTCAAAAATATTTAAATTTTTAAAATTCTAATATTAGTTAAATTTATAATATTCAAAAATTTTATTTTTAATAAAATGAAAATTAAATTATACAAAAATAAAATTAGATATTTCGCAATGTGCAAGGAAGGATGTTGCTGAATCTTATAGGTTTTAGCAACATGCATTTTCTACATGTTGAGAAATGTAATTTTTTGCAACGTGCACACGCGTGCATTGTTGAAAGACAAATTTTGAAATTTTTCGTAACATAAGAAATGCACGTTGCGAAAAGCCTCATTCAGCAACATACATGGGTGTGCATTGCCAAAAACCTGTTATTATATCCAACTTTTCTTGTAGTGCCTATTTAATTATTCGTGCCAAGTCTTGAAATACAGAGACAACCCATTTAATAAACATGTCACCTGTTTCATGTTATAATTACATCATATTAACTTACATAGCCTACTTAATTATTTAATACATATATGTTTAACTAACCACATTCTATGTATTTATATTAATTAAAATTATCCACTAATATGAAAAATTATTAATATAAAAAACAATTTAAATTTGCTATTAAATAGGTTAATTTTTCTTAATTATTTATACTTAACATGATATATTTAACTGTTCATATCATTAAATAAATTGATGTGTTGAACACCCTAAACATGGATTTGACACATTTATTAATCGTGTCGAGTATCCTAACACTAACATGATCCAATTAACAATGGTTTTAACACTAACCCACCAATTCTGTGTTGTGTTCATGTTGTATCAAAAATTGCCACACTTAACAGGTGTTGTGCTTCGAATGATCATTTGAGGGGAAGACCAGACAATGAGGAATGGTGTGGTACTTTGTTCAAGGGAAGAATTGTTAGGCATGCGACTATAGTCCCACATTGGCTAGAAGTAGGGAGGATCATAAGTTTATAAGTATGGACAAATATCTTTATTGGTATGAGGTTTTTTAAGTAGAGTTTAAAAACAAATCCATGAGGGCTTAGGCCTAAAATGGACAATATACCATACTAATGTCATAAAAATGTGGAGATATGTGTGGTCTATAGTCTCAACAAAACAAACACCACATTCATTACTAGTTGATGTTGATTGTGTAAGTTTTCCATAAAAATTATCTCTTAAGTGTTGCCCTTGATTTCCCATGTTAATTTTCCACAATTGATGCTGAAACTTTTACAAAAACTCAGACCAATTGTCTTCAACATTTTGGCATTCAAGAATCAAATAACCTGTTTTGAAGCTGATTCTTCTATCCATAATTATTTGTTTTGGCATTCCACATGATCAATTTAGAAAATTAATGTTTAATCTATTTCATATAAATGTCACTGATGCACCACAGATCTTTATATATGCATAAGAATCTGTTGACCCAGGTATGGCAACCCAAGAGGGGGGGTGAATTGGGTTTTTATTTATCAATACGGAATTAGAAAACTTTTCTTGAAAGATCAAAATTATTTAAATCTTTCTTTAAGAACAAAGGTGAAGAAGATGAAATAGAATGCAATCAAGAGAATGGCAATAAAGAACAATCACAAGTGCAAGTAAATATAAAGAGATAGGGATAGAGAGAGTGCAAACTCAATTTACGTGGTTCGGCAAACCTTGCCTACGTCCACGGGCTCCTAGCTCCACGAGGTAAGCTTTCCACTAAGTTGTAGAAATCTTTACAACTTGCTTGATGAACAACCTCACCAAGACTTTTTCTTTCAACTCTTGATAACACCACACCAAGAGTTCTTCTTGATGAACAACCTCACAAAGGCAACTTCCTTCAACCCTTGATAACACCACACCAAGAGTTCTTCTTGATGAACAACCTCACCAAGGCAACTTCCTTCAACCCTTGATAAACACCACACCAAGAGTTCTTCTTGATGAACAACCTCACTAAGGCAACTTTCCTCAACTCTTGATAACACCACACCAAGAGTTCTTCTTGATGAACAACCTCACCAAGGCAACTTCCTTCAACTCTTGCTAACACACAAGAGTTCTCTCAAGGATAACTATTATCCTTTACAATAATATCTCACTCTCACCACAATACAAGAACAAAGATGATTTTTACAACAAAAGTATAACTCTCTTCAAAGAGTAGATAAATAATATAAAAGCTCTCTAGACTTGATATTTCTCTTTCTTTTTGCTTGATAAAATACTTCTCTTGCTCTTCTTGAATGCATGGGAGAATGGCTCCTTTTATAGGCAAATGAGATGAACTTAATCAAGTGAAGACACCAACTCCAAATTTTCTGCCCACCATAAAAACTGTAATTTTGTCTGCCATTTTTGTCAATGTTCTATTTGAAATTTGAAAATCTGCAAAACATAAAATATTTTCACATTTGAATAAGCTTTCCAACGCATCAAGAATCAAGTCATTTGGATATTGGTAGCTCAAGATATGGCCAAAAAACCATTCGGTGCTCATGTGACTTGATTTTTCCTCCATGTGTCAGTCTACCGAATTGAATGATAATTCTGTCAGCCTTCCGTTTGAAATTTGAATTTCTTCAAAACATAAAAGATCTGCATATTTGAATAAGCTTTCCAAAACATTAAGAATCAAAGAATTTTGATATCTCTATCTTAAGATATGGCCAAAACACCATTCGGTGCTCATGTGAGTTGATTTTTCTTCTCTGTGTCAGTCCACCGAATTGCATGTCAATTATGTCGGCCTTCAATTTGAAATTTGAATTTTTTCAAAACATATGAAATGTTTCTCATTAAGTCATATTTCCAATGCCGCAAGAATCAAGTCATTTTGATTTTTCTACCTCAAGATATGTCCAAAGGAGTATTCGGTGCTCATGTCAGCTGCTTCCATTTGTCTTTCAACTTGCATGATGATTTGGACAACTTGCACTTGAAATTTGAATTTCATTAAAACATATGAAATGTTATAAATTGAGTAAGCTTTCCAAAGGCTCAAGAATCACGTCATTTGGATATTTGTAGATATATATATGACTAATTGATTGAATATTGCTCATATGTCACATTCCTTGAGTCAATCCTTGTTCTTAAACTTTGGTGCCTTTAACATGTAGTCTTCTCCTTAGCTTCAACACTTCATTTTAATAATCCTCTTCTTGATTTTACAATTATTTCAATGATATTACTCTTGCACATAAATAAACATGTTAGTAAATCATAATTAATCAATGTGTATTGTTATCATCAAAATTATCATGTAGCCTTATGGCTAACAATCTCCCCCTTTTTGATGATGACAAACCATTGATTGCTTTCAAATAATATCTAAAATAAAGAATGAAAATAAATCAAGAATAAACAAAAAAATGGCACTTGTTATGAATATAAGCAATCCAACCATTTCTCCCTCTTTTGTTATCATAAAAAAGATTTAATCAAATTAACTACTCCCCCTAAATATATTCTCCCCCTTAACATATGCTACCATTTAAAGATTATCATATAAAAGAAAAATTAAAACACATCCAACATGCCTACTTCTCTTCTAATTATGCAAAATCTATCTTGACTAAGGATTTTAGTCATATTTGGGTCTAGGGACTAATTCCCAAACTTGATTTCTCTCAAATTGGTTCAATTCTTCTTGCATAGCCAAAATCCAACTTTTCTCACTTTTGGCTTCTTTAAAAGATTTTGGTTCAAATTGAGAGACAAATGCAAAATGATTACAAAAGTTCCTAAAAGAAGATCTATTTTTCATACCTTGTGATGGTTCACCAATAATGAGATCTTTAGGGTGAGCTTTTGCATACCTCCATTCCTTTGGTAATTCTTGGGAAGAATCATTTACTTCCACAAGCTTTTCTTGTTGAAGTTGTAATTCATCTTGGCTCTTTTCATCAAGTCTTGATTCCTTGATTTGTCTTTCTACCTCAACAATATCATCTTCTAAATTCTTTAAAGAAATAACATTAGTTTCATCAAATTCAACATGCATAGATTCTTCAATAGTAAGAGTCTTTTTGTTAAAACTCTATATGCTTTACTATGGTTGGAGTAGCCAACAAAAATTCCAACATCGGCTTTTGCATCAAATTTTCCAAGGTTATCCTTGGTGTTTAAAATAAAACATTTACATCCAAAAACTTTAAAAAATCCAATGTTGGGTTTTCTTCATTTCCAAAGTTCATAAGGAGTTTTCTTTATTAAGCTCTAATATGGACTCTATTGATTATAAAGCATGCGGTATTAACGGCTTCGGCCCAAAAATATTTTGGCAAATTATTTTCAAGTAACATGGTCTTAGCCATTTCTTGGATAGTCCTATTTTTCCTTTCAACAACACCATTTTGTTGTGGAGTTCTAGGTGAGGAAAAATTATGCTCAAAACCATTTTCATCACAAAGATTTTCAAATGCAACATTGTCTACTTCACTACCATGATCACTCCTCATGGACACAATAGAATACCCTTTTTGATTTTGGACTCTTTTTGCAAATTTTGAAAAAGCTTGTATGGCCTCATTTTTAGTTTTAAAGAACACAATAACAAAAACATAATACTTTCTACCAAGGCTTTAAGTTCTTGATGGTCCAAATAAATCCAAATGAAGTAATTGTAGAGGCTTATTTGTTGAAATAAATTTCTTTTGTTTAAAAGAAGTTCTCACTTGTTTTCCAAATTGACAAGCATCACAAATCTTATCCTTTTCAAATTTTATTTTTTGAAGACCATCAACTAAATCATTTTTAGAAATTTTTGAAATTGTGTCCATGCTAGCATGACCTAACCTTCTATGCCACAACCAAGCATCATGATTAATAATAAAACAATTTTCTACAAGATCATTAACATCAATATCAATTGTATAAATATTACCACATCTATTATCAACAAATAATGTCTTATTGTTACTAACATCCTTAATCACACATCTATTAGGCTCAAAAGTAACAAAATATCCCTTATCACACAATTCACTAATGCTAATCAAATCATGTCTTAAACCATGAACAAGCAAAACATCTTTAATAATAGGTGAAGAAGGGTTACCAATATCACCATGTCTGATTACCCTTCATTTGGCATTATCACCGAAAGTCACATATCCTCCTTTCTTGATGATTAATCTTGAGAACTTGGAGGCATCTCCGGTCATATGCCTTGAGCATCCACTATCTAAGTACCACTTGTGTTTGTCACTCCTTTGTTTCTACAATCAACATTAAAAGAGTGACTTTTTGGTACCCAAATGTTCTTGGGTCCTTGGGGGTTAGTTATGGTACTTTTTGGAACCCATATTTGTTTCAAATTAGGATTTCTCTTAATATAGCAAGAATTCACTTTGTGTCCTTTTCTTCCACAATAAGTACATGAATGATTAGGATTATTCCTAGAAGAGGCATGAGCAAAATAATTTTTAAAATACTTTTGATTTTTATGAGTTTTATATCCCAACCCTCTTTTATCAAAAACACACATTTGCTTTTGTAACATAGAATTCAAATTTGTTGTGCTTTTTGTAAAACTATCAACAATATTTCTTAAGTCATTATTTTTCTTTTTCAAAATGACATTTTCTTTCTCTAATTTATCAAAATCCTTTTGTTTTAAAATCTCATTTTCAGTTTTTAATAAATGTATTTGATTTTCCAAACTTTCAAAATCTTTTTTCCTTAAAATTTCATTTTCATTTTCTAAAGCTTCATTTGTTTCCAACAACTCTTCTAATTGTGTTAACATGATTTTTGACTTCTTTTTGAAAGCATTGATTTTTGAATTTTGTTTATCAACTTGCACATGTAAATTTTGGAATGCTTCAAGTAATTCATCATATGAAAGCTTAGGATCATGGTTTAGAATACTTATCTCATTTTCTCTTAAAGCCATGTAGCACATGTTTGCCATATCGCAATCTTCTTCTTCATTCTCCTTCAAGATGATTTCATGAGTAATGAGAGAACCCATAAGTTCTTCTAATGGTAGTTTGGTGAGGTCCTTTGCTTCTTGAATTGCCGTCACCTTTGGCTCCAAGATTTTGGTAGACACCTAAGAATCTTTCTCACCATTTCAACATTAGAATAAGATTTACCAAGAGATTTCAAACTATTAATAATATCCGTAAATCTAGTAAACATTTCAGAAACTGATTCATCCGATTTCATCTTAAAAAGCTCATAACTATGAACTAGCATACTGATTTTAGATTCTTTAACTTGACTAGTTTCTTTATGAGTTACTTCAAGTGTGTGTCATATTTCTTGTGCCGTAGAACAAATAGATATTCTATTAAACTCATTTCTATCTAGAGCACAATATAACACATTCATAACTTTAGCATTCAAACTCAATTTCTTTTTATCATCTTCACTAAACTCTTTAGGTTCTTTAAACATGCATTCTCCATTTTCAATTTTGGTAGGAACAAAAGGTCCTTCCAAAACGATAAACCACAAATCATAATCAAAAGATTTCAAGAAAATACTCATTCTAGTTTTCCAATAAGAGTAATCACTTCCATTAAAAATGGAGGTCTAGAAATAGAAAGTCCCTCAACATATGAAGTGGAATTAAAAGTTGCCATAGCTCAAAAATCGATTAAGATTTAAAAAATTGAGCAACCTTGCTCTGATACCACTTGTTGACCCAGGTATGGCAACCCAAGAGGGGGGGTGATTGGGTTTTTATTTATCAAAATGGATTTAGAAAACTTTTCTTGAAAGATCAAAATTAGTTCACTATTTCTTTGAAAATAAAGGTGAAGAAGATGAAATTAGAATTTATCAAAGATGCAATCAAAAGAATAATAATGATGAACAATCACAAGTGAAAGTAAATGTAAAGAGGAAAGGGATAGAGAGAGTGCAAACTCAATTTACGTGGTTCGGCAAACCTTGCCTACTTCCACGGGCTCCTAGCTCCACGAGCTAAGCTTTCCACTAAGTTGTAGAATCTTTACAACTTGCTTGATGAACAACCTCACCAAGACTTTTTCTTCCAACTCTTGATAACACCACACCAAGAGTTCTTCTTGATGAACAACCTCACCAAGGCAACTTCCTTCAACCCTTGATAACACAACACCAAGAGTTCTTCTTGATGAACAATCTCACCAAGGCAACTTCTTTCAACCCTTGATAACACCACACCAAGAGTTCTTCTTGATGAACAACCTCACCAAGGCAACTTCCTTCAACCCTTGATAACACCACACCAAGAGTTCTTCTTGATGAACAACCTCACCAAGGCAACTTCCTTCAACTCTTGATAACACACAACAAGAGTTCTCTCAAGGATAACTATTATCCTTTACAATAATATCTCACTCTCACCACAATACAAGAACAAAGATGATTTTTACAACAAAAGTATAACTCTCTTCAAAGAGTAGATAAATAATATAAAAGCTCTCTAGACTTGATATTTCTCTTGCTTTTTGCTTGATAAAATGCTTCTCTTGCACTTTGAATGCATGGGAGAATGGCTCCTTTTATAGGCAAATGAGATGAACTTAATCAAGTGAAGACACCAGCTCCAAATTTTCTGCCCACCATAAAAACCGTAATTTTGTCTGCCATTTTTTTCAATGTTCTGTTTGAAATTTGAAAATCTGCAAAACATAAAATATTTTCACATTTGAACAAGCTTTCCAATGCATCAAGAATCAAGTCATTTGGATATCTGTAGCTCAAGATATGGCCAAAAACCATTCGGTGCTCATGTGACTTGATTTTTCCTCCATGTGTCAGTCCACCGACTTGAATGATAATTCTGTCAGCCTTCCGTTTGAAATTTGAATTTCTTCAAAACATAAAAGATCTTCATATTTGAATAAGCTTTCCAAAACATTAAGATTCAAAGAATTTGGATATCTCTATCTTAAGATATGGCCAAAACACCATTCGGTGCTCATGTGAATTGATTTTTCTTCTCTGTGTCAGTCCACCGAATTGCATGTCAATTATGTCGGCCTTCCATTTGAAATTTGAATTTCTTCAAAAAATATGAAATGTGCCCCATTAAGTCATCTTTCTAATGCCACAAGAATCAAGTCATTTTGATTTTTCTACCTCAAGATATGTCCAAAGGAGTATTCGGTGCTCATGTCAGCTGCTTCCATTTGTCTTTCAAATTGCATGATGATTTGGACAACCTTGCACTTGAAATTTGAATTTCATTAAAACATATGAAATGTTATAAATTGAGTAAGCTTTCCAAAGGATCAAGAATCACGTCATTTGGATATTTGTAGAGATATATATGACCAATTGATTGAACATTGCTCATGTGTCACATTCCTTGAGTCAATCCTTGTTCTTAAGCTTTGGTGCCTTTAACATGTAGTCTTCTCCTTAGCTTCAACACTTCATTTTAATAAGCCTCTTCTTGATTTTAAAATTATTTCAATGATCTTACTCTTGCACATAAATAAACATGTTAGTAAATCTCAATTAATCAATGTGTATTGTTATCATCAAAATTATCATGTAGCCTTAGGGCTAACAGAATCTCCACATGCATATCGCCTAAAGTGACTTGAGGAGTGTTAACATGAGAGCTAATTAGCCATAAGAACAAAATGTACAATGGGATTAGGGATCCGCCTCTACTAGGGATGAGAATAGTTTTCATATAGATAAGGTGAGGATGAGATAAAATTTTAATCCCTTAGTTTACTATTCCCCATCCCGCACTTGCCCTTCACCTACCATTATATATAAAATATAAAATATATTTTTATTTTTATTTTCATATAATAAACTATTAGATATAAAAAATTTATAAACTTATAAATACCATTTTTATTTGACATTTAATATGTTGATTATTGGAAAAACATAAAATTATATCATTATCTAAAAACAAAATTTTAAGTTATTTTGTTAAAACCCTAAGTTTAATTATATAAAAATATTGGCATAGGGAATGAGGTGGGGTGGGGTCGAGAAAAGCATTCCCTGCATGGAGACGTTCCATCTCTGCCCCGTCCTCAAGAAATACAAAATATAAATTAAATTCAATAACGATGTGGGGAATGGGGAGGGCCTCCCAACCCCCGCCCAGCCCCATTGCAATCCCTAATTAGCTAGAAGCTAATGGGAGCCAACCACGTTCATAGATTTTATAAGTGACATTCATTCTCAATATCATTTTCAATTCTTTTAATTATAGTTTGTTTACAGTTGCAGGGTACAAGTACAAATACTTTTAAATAAATAAACATCTAACAATTAGTTGAAATTGTTTGCACTTGTAAGTTAAGGAAATTTGGATTTTCATTTTAATAGTTTGTGTTTTTTAGTTCAAGTACAATGTATATTAACTCTTTACCTAAGGTTACTTTTTAGGTTTATTTTGGCAAATTTTGATTAAAAATATTAAAATAATCCTCATCAAATTGTAGTAATTTTCCCTATCGCAGAATCCATTTCTTCTTGTGCTTTTTAGTAGGGGTGACAATTTGGGTCATGACACGCAAACACGATATGAATGCGACACGAACACGATACACGATTAATAAATGGGTCGGATTTGTGTTGAAGGGGTTCAACATCCCAACCCGTTTAATGACACGAATAGTTAAACATATTTTGTCTATGCTTAATATGTAAGCTCATTGACTGATATAAATTATTAACTACTTACAACATATATATTATAAAACTGAAAATTTTATATTATAAAATAAATTAATTTACAAAATAATAAATTATAATGATTTTAATAATATTTTATACCAAACAATGTTTTATATTATAAAAATAATTTTAATTGATATAAATATATAGAATATAATATAATATGCATAACTAGGTTAAATAATTAAGTATATTATGTGAATTAAATATGACACGATTACAACAGGTGGGTAACACGTTTAATAATCGTGTCGGATCCGTGTTTTATGTCTTGGCCGAATAATTAAATAGATGACACGACACGACACGAATTATCACCCTTATTTTTCAAAGGCTAAAAATATTGATTTTAGAAGGAAATTAAACAATTGATGTATTGTGATATGAGATTTAATAAGTTAAAAAATCTATACGGTCTTTTGGATTACCAAATTGGCTCATTTGACATTATCTCCTATATAATCGAAAGAAGTTACTTTCAAGGACAAGTCTCGGTTCTCAAACTGTTTGATTAAAATAAGTTAATTGAAGAGGGGTATCCAACTTCGACGTGGCTCCTCCTTTTTTGAAATCACTTTGATTGGACCAAACGACTATTAATTATAGAAATCCAGAGTACTCATGGGTTAATTATCACATTATTAATTTACTAAGTTTGTAGATTATATATCAAAGGTTATAATTGATAGTTTTATTTTTAGTTAGGTTCGAAGTAAAACAACATGATAGGTTTTGCTTGCTCGCTCACTCACTTTTCAATTATGATTTGACCTATATCCACTCAACAGCCCCCGAATCTACGGTTTGCGATTCCCTGTAAGTGTCAAAAGTGATGGCTTGTAAGTAGCCAAATGAAATACAATATTTATAGTTTGGTCAAATCTTAATGACGTAAGAAGAGTTTTTAAAGGGGTCCATGTCCTGCTCCTTGATTTCTTTCCTCCTTTTGAAAGAATGACACCCAAAATCTCGATAAGGTTGAGGTTGGCTATTTCCTATTTCTCTGTGCCCAATTCCTCAAACACAAAAAAAAAAAATATACAAATGGAACAGATTATATATTAATGCTTATTAAATTACAGTAAATCAAAATAGGCAATCGTTGGTTATGTTATAAATTTATTTAATATTTTGTAAAATTGTTTTCAACCCCTAACTAAGTTCAAAATGGGACTGATATACTGGATTCAATTTAACCTAATTTAACTTTTTGGCTTGTAGAGAACCCTTTAAGCCTTAAGGTTGCTTTGGTACAAGTACAAGATTAGAACTTCTCTTACAAAATTGTTGGTTGTTTACATAAACAAAAAAAAATCTTATAAAAATCTTTTTATTATTTATAAATTATTCTTAAACTGTAACTTTCATTTCACTCAAAACCCATATGAGATAACAAAAGTCCAATTACAATTACAGCGAAGGATAGGTTAGGGAACATTGGAAAATTCCCAACCAATAGTTTCCCAAAGGAAAAAAAAAAAAAAAAAAACAGAGAGAGTTGACTAGTCAGAGCTATTAGCTTGAGCATGAAAGCAGAGAGGAGTTGAGTTAAGTTGAGGAGGGTTAATAATAATAAAATTAATGAGAGGAGTTTATATGGCTGAGCCTCGCCGTCGTCACCTAAATATGACACAAAATGCTCTTATTCAATTTGATTACTAATATCAAAAGTCGGTCTCTTTTTTGCTTATGTTTGTGTCTTTCTCCTTCTCTTTGACCGCACCGCTTCCTTTCAGTTTCTTGTAGCTTAGATCCTCTTCTTCTTCCTCTCCATCTCCCAACCGCTTTCCTAAGATGTTGTTTTCTCGTGGACTTTCTCGCATTTCGGGAAATCCAAGAAACTCGCTCTTCACCTGCTGTTGGCTGCTTTCTCATCGCCCTCACCTTTCTTCTAACCACTTCCTGCTCTACGCTACTTCCCACTCTCTTGGCGTTCCGGATTCTGCTCAAAAGGTAATTATCACGTGCCCTTTTGCTTGTTTCATTTTGTTCTAGTGTAAAAATGTTAACTTGGTCGTGTTTTGAACCTTTGGAATCTTAATACGGTGTCATTCCGATGATGGGTTGTTTGTTTTGGTAACTGGGTGTGCTTTGTTTGATCCGAATGCTGTGGGGTTGTGGATATATAGTGTATTTGATTCGTCAAAAGATATGGGTCTATGTGGCTTTAATGGAATAGTTTATGGATTATGAGCACCAATTGGCTGTAGAGATGAAATTGCAAATTTAGTTTTTAGCTCAATGATTAAAAAATGAGTGTTTAATTGAGTTGACTGTGTTCTAGTGTTAATTCGAGACTCGTTGAAGTAGCAAAGGATTTATTATGATCCAGAAGACTGTCGTTTGAGTGGTTACTGGTCAGTAATATTGTTATTTGGACTAGCCCCTGAGGTATTTTGTGTGCTTTCTTTATAAATATTGCTGGACTGTTAAGACAGGGAAATTGGAAGATGCACAAGCAATTTAGTGATGTTGTAATCTTCATAAATATTGCTAGAATGTTCATACAAGCTAATTCTATGTTTGGAGAATATCAGCCAGTTCAAAATTATGTATTTTCCTTCAAGAGTTGGAAATGCTTCTCTTAAAGCCTCATTCCTCCCTTCCCATTTAATGGTGACTGGTTTAAAAATCACGAGTTTAAATGTCTGCATGTTTATATTACATTGCCATGGGCTGGATGAAGGCTTCAAGATTCCCTTGCTCAACTGTAGTAGGTTTGGGAAGCAATCTTTTTGACACTTTTATCACTGTTAACATTGAGAAATATGAAGAAAGTGAAGGCTGTTTGAGCAATAGTTTCTTTTGTAAGGACTGCAAGCTTGATTTTGGATAATGGAGTAAGCAAAGCTTTTTCTAAATTGATCTCATTTCCAAAGCGAGGATGTGTAGTAATTTCTAGGTTTGATATATTCTGTAGTGATGGACTTAGACATATTTAGTTTCTGGATTTGAATAATATCTCAGTGGCTTTTCAAATTTGACAGATATTATACTTGAGAAAGAGGACTGGCTGCAAAATCTGAAATCTACTGGTCCTTGTGTGGAATGGCCTTTCTTATAGTTGAAATTGTATTTAATAGCAGATTTAGGAATGATTTATCACTTATCTTAAGATGGAAGGGTAAGAGATTTCTAAAGAGACTTATTTGCTTTCATTAACAAATTTGTAAGATCCTATATGTATAGCTTGTTGTACTGTGCAATTTAATATGCTGTTCTTAGAGTACAGTCCCTCAGCCTCTCTGAGTGTGTGCTTCCGGACATTTTGTATTAGATTACATAATATTTTGATCATTGTAGGGCATTCATTTACGGGGATTAGTATGTTTACTGTCTATGCTGTTTCTGGTGATTAGTAGGTTTGGGGTTGCAGAGAAGCGTATTCATCGAGTTTACCAGCTTTGCATGACATTAGACATCAAATTCATCACCAGAGCAGCTCCATAATTGAGGTTAGATGTAGTGTTTTCATTTTGTGTATTGATCTTCATGATATGCCAGCGATTTTTATTTACTAAAATTTACACCTTGTTTATTTTTTATTTTTATTTACATGAGTGATATTTTGTGTCCTAGTTCATTAGACATTCAATTTTGGTGTCCTAACTAATTGTCTTTATGCTAGTATATGCCCTGCTCTAAAAGATTATAAACTACATGAGTGTCTTTTGCTTCTTAGATTGAAGATGAAAGTAAGTCTCCTCGGTTGGTTTGTTTGGCCCCTGTGCTAATCTAATATTCATTCTCATAATTCTTCATTTAGTCACTTTTTTTTTCCCACAATATGTGTTTTACTTGTTGTATGGTATTTGTTTATTAATTCTACTGAAATAGGAAAATACTGTTTTCCAGGAGCAACTTGACCCATTTTCCCTCGTTGCTGATGAACTATCACTGCTTGCTAACAGGTTGCGTGCCATGGTAGTCGCTGAGGTATCTATTAGTTTTCCTCTCTCTCTCTCCTGTCCCTTTTAGTTGATGAATCTGCTTCGAAGGATAGAAGATACAATGTTTCTTCTCTGATAGGGGTCCAATTTGGAATCTTGTGATCAATTTTGGATTTACATGTCATCTAGGTCCCTAAGCTTGCCTCAGCTGCTGAGTATTTCTTCAAAATGGGGGTAGAGGGAAAGAGGTTTCGTCCCACGGTAAAACAATAATGCTATATTTCACTTTGGATTGTTGGATTCTATTCTCAGTTGTAGCTTACAATCTTTTTATCAATTGTAGTAGTCTTTGCTTTGACTAACTTTATTAACTTTACTCGGATGTCAGTTATATGATAATGTACAACTTGTGTGCAGGTTTTATTGCTGATGGCAACAGCTTTGAATGTGCATATACCTGAACCACTTCCTGCTGGGGCATCAGAGGTTTTGACAACTGAACTACGTACAAGACAGCAATCTATAGCTGAGATTACAGAGATGATCCATGTCAGTTTCTATGAATTTTATATTTCTTTTGTCCAAAAGTACTTTGCATGCTATATTTATTTAGTTAGTGTTGCTTCCACTTCAAGCAACTCCTTTATAGTCCGCTTATAGACCATCATAATGATTTCCTCGGCAGGTGGCAAGCCTTCTCCATGATGATGTCTTGGATGATGCAGATACCAGGCGTGGTATTAGTTCGTTAAATTTAGTAATGGGCAATAAGGTGCTTCTCTTTTCTTATTCTTTTAAATTTGAGTTGATTCATTTCGTTTGCATCATTTATGAATATATTGGGATAGAAGTTTATGCAATAGTCTGAGTTCTTTTATATGCATGTTATGTTTTTACTTGAATTAAAATATCTGAAGCTACTTTTACTGGGGGACCAGGAGGAATTAACTGTCATCTTTTTTTTTTTTTTTCTTTTTTTTAATATTAATATACTTATGTAATGTGGTATTAAGAAAGGTCACATCCACTCTGTGGTAGATTTTACCTTGTCCATTGCAAAATTTGGAGTCCATTGAACTGAGACTAGCTTTTCCTCAAGTTTAGGTGGTCAGGCATGTCACTTTTCCATGCTACTGAAACTCATTATTTGCTTGATGGTTGATGTACAAAGAAGCATCATATTGATTAGAACTATTAATTGGGTGTGTATAGCGTATACACCTATATTGCTGAATATATGCAAAATTCTACATCAAGCAAACACCCATGCCATTTTTGGAAATTATGGTAATCATAAAAGTAAGTAGAAGAAATCAATATTTTGTCATAGTTTTTAAAAAATGCTGTTATATGTCTTTCTCTCCTCTCGCATTTCTTTTAGCTTTGTGGTTTTGACATCTTGATCTTAGCTGTCAATTGAAAATATTACCTCTAATTCCTATGCTGGATCTTTTTGCAAATACTTAGCAAGTCATCCTCCAGGCATGCTTTCTAGCATGAAAATGAATGGCTAATATCTCTAGGCTAATGAAGATCTGATGTTACTATCAACGTACTGGATTTTGCAATCTCTTTTCTGTATGGATTTGCCTTTTAATGATTCATTTAATCAATTGTTTATGGCTCTTCTGTCAGTGTTTAAAAGAGACAGAAACTTGGAAAATTGCATTCTAGGTTTCTTACTATTATCTTGCTGTTCGTTCATTATGCAGTTAGCTGTATTAGCAGGAGATTTTCTGCTTTCTCGAGCTTGTGTTGCCCTTGCTGCTTTGAAAAACACAGAGGTACGAATCTGTTTTTCCTGCCTTTATACATGTGAACATGTGTTGTAAATTGGGCTGTAAAAGATGTTAGCACTATTTAGCAAGCACTTAGCTCAAAACAATGTTTACCTATTTTCTTTCATAGACCAGGATTTAATTACAAGTGCACTAGTTATTTGAGATGATTGGTTGTCTACTAAAAATCCTGGTTTTTAGTTTCCTTTTAATTGTCCTTGACCAGTTTACAGCATAAAACCACACCTACTACTACTCCCTTTTTGCTTATGAAATATTATGTTTGGAACCTATTAAATGAATAGTATGCTCTTCAGTTTACAGCATTGGCTATCTAATTCGTGGTTCGTAATGGAAAAAAAAAAACCTGTTTGTCTTTCAGTTTATTTAATGCACCATGAGATTTGTAGAATGAACTTACTATTGGTAGCCCCATCAAACCGAAGTATGTAACTTTGTGCAAGTATCAAGGCAACTAATTTTCCTTTTTGACTGTTGGTTTTCTGTAATATTATGAGTAGTTGTAGAATGTGCAGACATCATTTGCTTTACTAATTGTATGCACCACCCCTATAGGTTGTATCATTATTGGCAACTGTAGTAGAGCATCTTGTTACTGGTGAAACAATGCAAATGACTACATCATCTGATCAACGTTGTAGGTATGTTGTTCTTCAATTTTGCTATTTGATTTTTTTTTTTTTTAATTTGATTCTTGTGCTGTGCTGTATGCTATTAGAGTAAATTGTTGAAGCCCATAGAGGATTTTGCTCTTTGTCTAAGGAGTACTAACTACTGGACTATGATAGTCTCTTGTCTTTCTTTCATTGCCTTGTTTATTGCTTTTTTTAATTAGATGTCCAATAAATTCAGAGGCAATGTAGAAAGCAAATTTCTATCTTGTTTATTATGGCATCTTACAAAGATTCAGTGTCCTTTACATATCTGTTATGACAAGATGCTTTGAGGTCACATGTTGCAGTTTCTACACCCTCTGCATACTCCAAACTTTATTCAGCAAATGAAAACCAGTTTGGTATTGTTCAGGTGGTCTAGCATATAGAGTGGCTGTTAGACTGCCATTCAACTGAACATCTCTTCATTTGATAAAGTACTAAATTGGTTGTTTAATTTTGTACAATGGATATTGGGAATCGCTATATTTATCCTCGGTTCAGAAGGTTTAGTTTTATGGTCAAAATTAAAGATTTTTAAGTGGGCTTAAGTGTGACTAGAATGGGATAGATAGTTCTGGGATCATTGGATGTACTGAACATAGTGATTTATATATTTATTTTGCCATACTTCCCACAAACAAGCACAATGTAACGAAACTCTCCCAAGAGATCTAACCAACTAGGCTTTCCCCTTGGGGATAAGAGCATATTAAACTTAGTTATAGCCTTGATTTGACATGCACGCTTGCATACTTGTTTTGGCTCACTATTTGAAATATTTTAACAAAAACAGCATGGACTATTATATGCAAAAGACATACTACAAGACAGCATCATTGATATCAAATAGCTGCAAGGCAATTGCCCTTCTCGCCGGACAAACGACTGAAGTTGCAATGTTGGCTTTTGAGTATGGCAAAAATCTGGTTCGTACATTCCTTGAAGTTTTTTATGTCTACTAATTCTTAAATTTATTACAAATAGCATTTTATTTATTGAGTCTTTGGACATGGACCAAAAGAAACTGTACCACAGTGAACTTCAGATTTTTTTTTGATCTCATTCTGCTCTCCATCCTGCTGTTGAATAAAAAAGGGCAACAACAGTGAATAGTCTGTGCAAATGACCAACTTTGATATGAGCATCTCAATATTTCTATTTGGCTTTTCTAGAATATATCTTTATTGGCTTTTCTAGAATATATCTTTAATCTGCTCAAGTTATTCTAAATGATGTTAAATTTTGTTGTGCTAAAGAAGAATATGGGATTAGCTTAGTAATTTAAGTTGCATTCACTAACTTGTCAGTCACTTGGAGGGCACACATATGGAGGGATGTCGTTGTATGGTTGTAACTCATTATTTCTTCAAATTATCCCAAGCCTTTATTTGCATTCCCCAAATTAGTGTTGCAGTAGTATATACAATTCTATTTTACTCATCAAATAAAGTGTGAAGTGGTTCATTTTGTTGACATCCTTTAAGCTTTCTTTAGCTCTAATTTTTCTCCCTTTTTTCAGGGTCTGGCATACCAGCTGATAGATGATGTTCTCGATTTCACAGGCACATCAGCTTCCCTTGGGAAGGGTTCTTTATCTGACATCCAGCATGTAATTCATCTATCCTTACTGTATATTTCTTGTTGGAGATACTATAGGATTCTAGGTCAGATATTATTTATGGAAACCATAACAGAATCTTTTGGAAAATACTTTGCTTTACTTTTCCTTAGGGAAATGTTTATTTCTTCAATTAACAAGTGCACTTTTAGTTTCACTTTTGTGACAATCATACATATATTATTCCAAATAACAAGGACATTACCTTGTCAAAATAGATTGGCCGAGAAACTGTTTTAAGCAGATGGGTATGCAAACTGTGAAACTTTTTAACTTCAAAAGTTGCCATTAGGGGATAAGACTTAGGAGCCTTGCTGCTCTCTGTGTAACCTACGACTTTATAATCTGGATTTTAAAGATGCTTATTGAGAGGTGGTCCATAAATGTTGATAGAGTTTGGCTCTTAGCCTCTTTATGAGCCTCTGTTTCGGAAGAATATCAGGAGAACTTTTTATACAAAATGGTATTTTACTTTGTCTCAAATTTTGTGTTCTTAATTGTGCCTTCATTAGAGATATAACACTTTGTCTTATAACGGACTTATGGGCCACCCCTTCTTTATCTTTATTTCATATCACTAACAAAATTCATATATATATAATACACACACACATTTTTTTAGTATAATTTTTCAGTTTCTTATAAAAAAAAATCACTAACAAAATTCTTTTTTTTTTTTTCCAAGAAAATAATAATTTTAATATTGGTAAGTAATCACTTGACTAGTAGCCTAAGTTCAAAGATAAGTGCCGAAGAATAGTATTTAAGCTCTTAACAAATGTCAATAGTCTGGATATTGTCTGGTACTTTGATTTTGAGCCTCTGGGAGAAAGCGACAAACTGAGGCTTGTAGACACATGAGGCAGATTATGTGATGGGGTTCATGATTCCCGGTGGGACAATGATGAGATTGTGCTCTGTTGTGGGTTAGTCATACCATCAAAGAAATTTCTTGTCATTTTAGTTGTCTTTACATTTGTATTCTCAGTTACAAGATTATGGTATGATTCTTATCAACTATATATCAACTGGGAGAAAGTTAAATTTGTTGTCATTTTAGTGCTGTTTCTTATAAAAAAAGGGTTTTCTCTATATTTTCGTTGGCTGTGCACTCTATACTTAAAATTGAGGGCAGCGTTAGAGTGTAATAATAATGTTCTTGATCTCTTGTTAGTGCTTTCATTTTTGTGCAATTAGATTCAAAGTTTGTCATGATATATGTTTTGTTCTCTGGTTTAGGGAATTGTAACAGCTCCGATATTGTTCGCAATGGAAGAATTCCCTCAGTTACGTACAGTTGTTGAACAAGGCTTTGATAATCCTTCGAATGTCGATATTGTAAGTTTATATATTGTAGTCTTAATGTGAAAATTTGAATGTAATCCTTCTTATGTTGAAGCTACTCAAAGAATTGTGAATGTTCTATCTTTATCTTTGCTGCTGAGGGTTATCTTCTGCTAGGTGGCACTATTGGTATACAACATCTCATGAAAAAGAAAAATCTCATGCTGCAATTCTGCTATTATTAGTTGATTAGATGTTGTAACTCGTCTTGTAAACCTCAATGGTTTTATTTTTCTTTCAAAATTTTACTTCAATATGGCATTCTTGATGCATTTTGAAATGATAATAATGCGTATTATCACTATTTTATATTATTTGAGCGTGGAGATATTAATGAAATACATGAGATATTTTCTTTTCTCACCTGATGAGTGTCAGCCTGAGATCTTGCCAACATTTTGACTAATCTGCTAAATGGAGAGATTCTAGTTTCTTCCTCGATTCTTTTTGCCCGTTTCTGCTAATATCTGCCTTCAGAAATTTGGCCTCAATCAATGCTACTGTTTGTTTTGCCTTTTTTATTTTTATTTAATTTTTTACATTGTCTATCTTTGAAGTTACATATTAGTTTCATTCTGAATGCTTCCCCTTTTTGAATTGCCGGGTAAGCATTGTTTGTGGTCACTTAGTTTTGAGAGAATGATATTGATTGCGTTTTCTCATAATAGGGTTTGGACTTGCAAGTCATATTAATCTTGGATGTTTGGTAACAAGATTTATATTATACTATACTCTTTTATACAAATTGATATAGCATACTATTTGGTAAGGAATTATTTAGGATTATATGCGTTATTGTCTTGCCAAATTTTCCTTAGTTGGTCTACATGTGGAAATACAGGCCCTTGAATATCTAGGGAAGAGTCGTGGAATACAAAGGACAAGAGAGCTAGCCATGAAGCATGCCAATCTCGCCGCAACTGCAATTGATTCTCTACCCGAAACGGATGATGAAGATGTGAGAAAGTCGAGGCGGGCACTTTTAGATCTTACTCAAAGAGTTATCACAAGAAATAAATGACAGTATACTAGATCATTCTTACCAACACATTGTACCAGAGTTTTTGCTTATTAATTTCGACCATTGTTCCTTTAAGGTGAGGGACAATCTACCTTTTTATTCTTATTTTCTTTTCTGTTAGTCAAATTCTTTGTTTTTACAATCATCAGTTTGAGGACTTACATCTTGTAAATCATCCATTTGATGGAGTACGTATTACATGATAATAATGTAATATTAATTCATTCTGTTCAAATGACTTTTTTGGTTTGAGATGCACTATAATGATATAAGTTGAAGCCATTTTGCTTGAAGAGGGTAGAAGTGGATTACAAGTTAATTTCTTAGAAGTTGTAACTTCACCATGGAAACGCCTTGCTTCTGGAGCTAAGAAGAAAGTTTGGAGAAGGCTTCCATGAGCTGAAGCTCATGTATACACATTTCTATTTCTGTCATTTGGACACACTTTATGGTGGAGGCGAACTGGGCTAGGTTCGTTCATCACCGGGAACCGGTTCATCAAGAAAACCTCTCTGAATGATCAAGAGGGTAAACAGGATGGTTAAGTGCATAATGCATCGGGGCTGTGTGACCAAGCTAAGATGTTCTGCTGTCTAATTTACGTGCCAATGAGACAAAAACAGAGGTTTGTCCAGCGTGCATGGAGGTTTTTATTATATGGTAAATTTTGTAATTACTGTAACCATAGTTATACTTGTGCATCTTGGGTCGTGCAATCCTCTGATGATCAAAGTTGTTCACAAGTTAGCATTTGTTAATGAAGATGAAGAGAACAATGAATAAAACGAATCATGTCATCCACAAAGTATAACGTTGGAGTTATCAAAAATAAAGATGACGATAGTACACAAATTTTTAACAACCTACTACGCGTATGGTAACAATTACAAGTGAAAGAATATTAAAGAAATTCATTTCTAAATCTAACTTTTTACAAGAAAACTACGTAAGAAAACTACGTAGTGCTTTAGTCTTGCCCTTGTGCCGCATTCCACTTCCAAACATTCACTGCACCGCTTCCATCCCCGAGGAAAAAGAGTCCGTCAGGACCCCTCTGCATGGATCCAACTTCCTTCCTAGCAAAAACCCTGGCTCTCTCTTTAAATGACGGTAGCTCATACACCCGAACAGCAGAGTCTATACAAGAACACAACAAGATGGGTTTACCATCTGCATCAATCATTCCAAACAGTGAAACGACACCGCAATCTTCCTTATTTGTATAAGTTGATTGGAAGCTGCCAATCTGATTCACAGCCCACACTTGGATAGTCTTGTCCAATGAGGCCGAGAACAAGAAATCATCACAAGAGAGCAAAGACGTCACAGCATCGCTATGCCCATTCAGTGTCTGAACACATTCTAAAGTGTCCACATCCCACACCTTAATTATACCATCTGCAGAAGCAGAAAAGAGTCTCTTCTCTTGCATTCCAATAGTAAGAGACAGGATAGAAACTGTGTGGCCTTTCACTGTTGCGACCAGTTTGAATGGATTGCCCTCCGACTCCGAGCTTCCTCTCCAAACAGAAATGACTCCATCATCTGAGCCAGAGAACAAAAGATCATTAGAAAAACAAACCACCATGGCATTCACCTGATGCCCAACCGGTCCGTCAAGAAGGAACGTCTCGTAATCACCAGTAGCCACATCAACTCTCCAGGCCTCGACAGAATTGGGTGAACCCACAAACACCCACGGGCCTTCGCTAATTAAACAACCAATCTCGGCTCCATTATCGATCACCTTAATACACTCACCGGACTCACAGTCCCAAACCCTAACCCTACCATCTCTACCACCCGAATACAGCTTATTCGACCCGGAAAGAAGTCCAATACCCGTCACGCCCTTCCTGTGGCCACTCAACCTTACTAACAAAGAGAGATTGTTGTCGTTGCCGTCGGAGTGGAGCCACGAGTGTAGAAAACGACATTTGTCACCGTAAACACAAGTTCCAGAGGTCCAGTGATCACAAACCTTCAATTGCGAGTTGGTGTTTCTGGGTTCGTCAGAATCTGGGTTTGGAATTGGAGCGACAGTCCTTCTAGTTGTTGGGTGCGTGGACGTGGAGGCGTCGAGATGCAGAAACCGGCAAGGGTTTCTATTGCAGCGGCCTTGAAGCCAAAACACACAAACAGCATTCTTCTGAAGCGGCCGATTGTAGCAGTGCTTGCGCCCACCTCTTGCGTAGGCAGTAGTGTTCACAGCCATCATCGAAGGATTCCGAGATTTTCAGAGCGTTAAAGTAAGAAATTTTTGTGAGAGACAGACAGAGAGATAGAGAGGAAAGTTTGAGAATTGAATTGAAAGCTTTTGACGAAGCCGAGTTCCGTTTCATTTTATAAGCCTATAAATCATGTGATCGAAGGAGCCTTGAAGGTTCCTTCTAACGAAAGGAATTAACCCTCAGCCGTTGGATCAGAGATGACCGTTAACATTCCCGCTCCCGCTACGAATTTGAAATGGAATTAACCTTGAACCGTTGTATCAGATTTTGTTGAGAAGACCGTTAACTTTCCCGCTTCCGCCACGAATTTGAATTCGTCTAGAAATCTTTGCCGCCAAATATTTATAAACAGTTAATTTATAACTCTCATAACATTTTTAACAATTAAGTGCCAAGTTATCATCAAAATATGCAATGTTAATTGATCTCGCTACAAGGGATTATGAAAATACTGAGGGTTAGATCTATGAAAATTATATTAATAAACAATGATACAATCAACAGAAATATAAAATTACGAATAATATCATATAAAAATGTTATATATATATATATATATATATATATATATATATGTCATATAGTATAAATTGCCACAGTAATGTTTTCAAATTATGTTATTATCTTACAATGAAAATTTCAGATTATATCAACTATTAAATAATTGATTTCTCCAATTGACAAGAATTTTCTATTAATATCATTTTTATTTTTCTTTCAAACATTAGTTGACATGTGGCTTTAGTAGAAATCAATGCCTCAAATTTAATTCCTTCCATTGTTTTCAATTATATATTTTTTTGGTCCGCCACAATCTAGTCTCCGCTTTTCAATTGCATCGATGTAGATTTCTACAAGGAAATTTCCTCCTCTATTATAAATTTAAACAAGAGATTACTTAAATTTATCCTTTTTTAATCTAGATTTCTGCAAGAAAAATCTCGTTCTTCATTATTTTTCTAGGCAAGATTATTTAATCTCATTAATTTGAAGACAACCTTCTTTTAAATTTTAGTTTTAGTAGCAAGACAGAAATGCTATCGTAAATAGATTTGTTGGGAATTACATTATGAGTGAACTCAGGTGTTGGCTGGACACGTGGCTGGTAGCCTTGGACATTTTGTGAAACATCAAAGGTCAAGTTTATTTTTTAAAGTGGATAGATCAAAATCCACGACTAAATAGCTAGCCTGATATATCATACTTTTATCCCAGTTTTGGTAGGCAAAATATTTTAACTGTTTATAAATATTGAGATGTGCCATGCTTATGTAGAAATACACACTAATCAACAACAGCAGTTTGGTTAGAAAACAGTGCAAGCGGTTCCAGTGTACTTGAGCATGTGACAAAGCGGAAACTAGCTATGGGAGAAGTGAACCAGTCAGAGTTTTGATAAATTAATTTTGATTATAGTCCAACCATATTTTACAAAATCCAAGTCAAAACTGCAGCCTATCTTTTTGTCATCCTTATTGCTAATAGATGTGCTCTTAAGATAATCCAAGATGATGAACTGGAGACGTAGGCATTTTGTGGAACATCAAAAGAACATACAGGGTTCAGTTACACTTTTTGGCCAACCGTGTTTCAGCTTCAAACTGCACAGCGTTTTGATTTTAAACTCTCTTGCCAAAACCGAGTTCCCAAGGTTATGAATTCACCATTACTTAAAAGAAAACATCTTGAGAGATGAATGCAGCCCATGCATCCTGCAGGCAATAGCATCATGTCAGATTCTCATAAAATTTCTGAGCACAAAAAAACTCAATGACTTCTTTTTCATATTTCATTAGTTATGCATGTTCCACTGATGTATCCGCAATTGTATACTTGGAAAAATGAATTGGGCCAAATGTTTCAAGTAGTATTTTAATAGGTTTCTTCAGAGATCACATCACATCATCTGTGCAGAACAAAATTTACCTGGAGGATGGAAAAGACCTTGTCTGCAACATATTTTTGTTGGGGTGTTGCTCCTCTTTGCTGCAGTTTGTCTGGGTGGAGACAAAGCCTCGCTTTTTGATATGCCTTCTTCACATGTGAGCTTTCTATGAGGTTTGTTAGGGGGACTGCGTACCAACCACTGTTAGGCCACAAAATCTGAATACAGTACGAAAGAATAGTCAAATTTTGCTTTTGCATACCATCATCATCAATCCTATCACAGATATGAAAGTTATTGCCTTCTTAGTTTAATTTTAAATATGACATTGACACCAAAATAAAACGTCTTACATGATGGAGTGCTGAAAGCAGCAAACGGATATTAGTTTCTTTACCGGCTGACCACAATCTTATATCTTCTTCCAATAGCTCCATTTCACTCTGTAGTTTCTGTGAAGGAAAGCAAATGTATTACAAGCTATCCACTTTCTTATGTTGACCGAGAAAATGTAAATAAAGAAGCAGTTGCCAACAAAGGAGAAGAAGATCTAGTATCATGCTATCATAAATATTCGCCAGAGTCAACTTTGCATCCCTGCCGCATTCTAATGATTCTGTTTTTTATTTTTTAATTCAATCATGGAGGCTATAATAGAATGCTGATCCAATTTGTGGAGATGTCATCCTATATAATTTTGCTGGCCATGGAAACACTTTTTCCAACTAAATTTTGGGGCTATTTCTCTCGTTATCACTCAGAAAAACTTGCTGATGCATCTAGCACAAGCCAGTAGCCACCCCTAAAATAGACAAAAAATGGTTCTCAAACGCAGACCTAAACAAAAATAGCAGAAGTTTTTCACATCCATAATGTTACTGACAGTGATCGGTCCTGTGCAGAGTGAACACTGGTTTATGTCTCTGTTAACTGGACAGCAGATTTTCACTCAATGCCTAGAGTACGCTTAACCAGCACACAGGTGGGATGTTTACTTGTGTGGTTGGGTGTTCATACGTTTTCCTATGAACAAAATATTTTGGGGCTACTCTAATATTCTTGGAGGTGCTAAGAGACTGCCAAAACGAACTAAAGAACCCTCTCAGACATGAAACGCCCCTTACATATTCTTCTGATTGATCTTTTACTTCTTCAGTTGTCCAGTTCTTTGGTTCTCCCTGTAAAGTAGAAGGCAAAAGTATTGTAAATTAATTAGTTTGTGCTATCCTATCTTTTTCTATCAACATCAACTTCTTTCCCTCATCAAGAAAATTGAATCTCAGACTGCAGTAATGCAAACTGAATATACAAGATTAGCCCCTGTTTAATAGCTTCAAATTACGCTGATGTAATAAGGGAAACTTGGATAGCTTATACGCAACGATGTAAATATGTAGCTGAAAGAAAGTAAATATGCTTACCATTTCAGAATGCGTGGTTCCGTGTCCTGCAATTTCTTGATCTAAAATTTCATTGGCATTGGGCCTCTCTGCAGAAATTAAAGAAGAAAGAAAAAAAATTGTCGTTTATCTTGTAACTAGAATTTCTTTATGGAAATTCAAATCAAACTGCTGCATATGAGGAAAATACTACATATGCCTATCACCTTCTGTATCAGCTGCTGATGACGACGGCTCTTTTTCTGGTTGCATTGAGGAACTGTGTGTCTGAAACTTCTCCTTGGCCCATGCAATAGCTTCATCAATGGAAACTGCTTCTCCGGTTCCCTCTCTGTAGTCAGAATTGATCTCAATGACATAAGAACTCATAACCTCATCCTCCTCTTGCTCCTCATCCTGTTCTTGCATTGTATTACTCGGCATACCACTTTTTTTCTCTGATTCTTGGCAAAGTGAAGAGACAGGAGATGAAGGTGAGTTGAGTCCCAGAACATCCACAGACACTTTGATACTTCGAAACGAATTGGGTTCGAGGCTTATGGTTTCCGGGGATGAAACACGTCCAGAAAATCCATAATATGAGCTTCTGCAGAAGTCCCTGTTCTCATTTTCCATGTACTGAGCGTCAATGTAGGAAGAACGATTGGAGTGACAAGTAGGCAGCCCTTGTTTCCTTGTGTCATCATCTGCCATCATTGTTGCTGAGTTCCATCTACTTGGAACATTAATTGGCCTGTAACAATCAAGAGATCCAATCTTAATAGATGCATTATTAGGCTGCTGAAATTTTAGAACATCAATAAGTAACAACAAACAAACAAGATCCCTTTGTTTCATTTTTTTCTTTTCCTATAATCACATTGAAGTGTACAACACACTTACAAGTGTTTTTTACATTAAAATCATTTTTATATGTACATTGTATAATGTTTTCGTTGAAGATTAATAAATAAACATTTCCTTAGAAATTGTTTTTATATGGTAAAAAATGCTTCCAAACTCCTCTAAAAAGTATCTAGTTTCAATCAAATTAATCCTAAATTTCCTTGGAAGTGTTTATATATATATATATATATTCAGAAGTGCTTTCAAAGTACTGTAGAAAGTAGCTTGTCTCAATCCAATTAATCCTAAATGGCAAATAAGATTGTTTTGTGATGGCATTTTTCTAGAGGCTTTGTTTGTTCTTGCTGAAAATCAAGAGACGGTAGCATAAATCATCTACAGCAACAAGTTACAGATCTAAACGAGGCCGTACGGGATACCATAAGCAAACAAAACCAACCAACGAGCGCATAAACGTCAAATAATTATGACCAGAACCAGAACCAGTTAAATTTACAGTTAAAAGCAGTTGACACCGTACCTGAGCTTGGAAGCAAAAGAAGACAACCCCACGTCATCACCGTCGAGCGGCCGGAGCGGACTCACCTCCTCCGAGCTCAAAACGGAAGAAGAATTCGATTTGGACTTCGGGCGAGACCGCTCCCGCGACATGCGCCCATCCCTGTGGGAAAAGACGTCCCCGTATAGCCCCTCGCCCCTGGCCGGAATCCTAAACGCCGGCAGCACGCGGCCACTCATCTTAGGTGGAGAAAGAAACTCGGGAGAGCGGTTCCGAAAAACCTCGGCGTAGAAGGAGGAGGCAGAGGAGTAATCAGCAGAGAATTTCCGGGAGAGAAGCGTCCGAGGTGGGCCACCGAAAACGTCAGCGAAATCTTCAGGATCAAGGGTGGTGGAAGTGAAAGAGTGACGTGTAGTTCCCTCAGCCATCGACTTCCTACGAGGTAACGTGTGCATTGATGTTCCCATCGGCATGCGCCACGATTCGTCCATGCTTCTCACTTCTCTTGTCCGAATTACTACAATAATACCAACTTAAAATGATAACATTGAACACGTAGAAGAAGATGAATATATATATATAGTAACGACGAAGAAGAGGAAGAGGAGGAAGAAGAAGAAGAAAGATCAGATGGCGTGCTTGCCTAGAAAGAAGGTAGGGATGGCTATGTAGTGGCTGGTTGAGTCCCCACAGGCTAGAATTATTATGTGACTGATGTTTTGCTTTTGGGTGGGTGTCTCTGTACGTTTTGCTTTTTTTTTTTTTTTTTTTAATCTAATGTATTCTCATTTTAAAAAAATAAATAAATAATTTGGGCTGCGGGTTGTTAATGTTGTTAATACTATGAATACTACAATTGGGTCGATCGACCATATAGCTACGAAGTTCAGTTCAGTGAAGCAGTTTTCTAACCTAGAAGTAAAGCAAACACGTGTGATGTTTGTTGTTGTTCTATGTGTACTTTTACGTGAGGGAAATATTAAGAACACAAATACTAAAATTGAACTTATATATATATTTACACACATACATACATACATATATATCTAAAAACTAGTATTTTCATGTATTCAAGTTTTAAGTGAAGCGATTTTTTAACGGTTAATATTGCGAATGAAGATGCATGATTAAGAGATTGAAAGTTGAAGAAAAAAGAGTGGGGAATATTTAAGAAAATGATTTTATGTGTCGCATGCGTGGTTAAAAACTTGCGCCGTTTCAATATATACTTACCAGGATTAATGATTAGTTTGATAATGAAAAGATGAATTTTATAAAAACTTTGATTAAATTACACATTCAATCGCTCCTCGGTGTCAAATTATATATCATCAAGAGGGGAAATTAAAGAAAACAAAGAAAATGATTTATCATATATAGAGTTGGAAGTTTTGAGTATGAAATTCAATAATAATCATTTGTTCAACACTTGAATGATGAATAATGAAATTTGGCCGATATGGGTAATCATATAAAAGGGACTCACCTGGGAGAATAATAATGATTGAAGTGGAAGAGAAGTTGCGAGTCAAGAAAAGCAATTTCATGTCTTGTTTTCTTTTTCTTTTTTTTTTTCTTTTTTTTTTAGACCTTTTCACTCTCTTTAATTCAACTTTCACAACCCTTTTCAATATATATATATATATATATATACACACACATTTAAACTTCATTCATCGACCTGATCTCAGATTATAATTTCATATATACAAAGCCTCTTGTACATTTACTCCAGATCAATTAGTTATATGATTTTGAAGTGCACGCAATTCAAAATCTCATGGAAAATAACATTTTTAAAATCAAAAGCATTTCTAATTGCATATATATATATATAAGCTCAACATTAATTAATTTCAATTTAAAATAGTTTTCTCAAAGTCTCTTATCGATGAAGATTATACATATGGTCATTAAATATTTCTTAAATAACCAAGTAAAAGGATAGGGGTTAATTTGTAGCCTCTAGGGAATTGTGAGTTTGATATGATTACGCTAATAATTGCTTGCTTGCTTCATATTCATGGAATATATGATGGAAATTAATGGAAGTGGAAGTAATTAATTATAATCATGATTATTATTATAATTAGCTGGCATATATAATATATATTTAAAAAAAAAAAAAACAAAGAAACAAAGGGTGCGGTAAAGGCAAAGGCATGCAGGTGGGAGTAAGGATGGTTGACACCTAAGAATGGGACAATGCATGCTTTAAGTTGATTGTCATCCAAAGCTTTATGTAACTGACCCCTACACTTTCCAACACCCATCATCATCAATCTTTCAACCCAAATTAATCAAACTACCGTGCTCCTTCATCATCAGACACTAGCAGACATACTAGTGTATAATATTACAATATAATATTATAATTAACGTAAGATATACATGTTGGTGGGTTATATGGTGCCCCAATGCCCTAGGATAAACATCACGTTCAAGTGATTAATTACACACACACTTTCAAAAACTTTGTAGATTAAAAGCACTACCTGAAATAAATGCTCTTAATTAAGTTGACTATTTTGTAAGTTATAGAAGAATCAATGATGTTTTCTTAACCACATGTTAAATCCATGAGCTGTTTATTAATTATCAGTTGAATAATTAATGTTACTAGACTAGTGATGATCGATCATTAAATTATAAGTTTGGTGAATAGGGCAATGAATATATGAGACACACACAGTAAGGATTAAGAGGATAAAAGAAGGGATAGAGGCTACTTGATCATCAATTAATCTAACTCAAGAATGAAAGATCTGATAATTTATTGTCTTAGGATATATATGGACAATTTATGTGAATTGAATAGGAATGCTTTGACAATATAGCACCAATCTACCAATAATATATGTGATTAATTATGCCAAAATAATTGTGTTGATAATCATTTCAAGCAAGACATCTCAAAAATGAAATGAAAAGAAGGTGAAGTGATATCTATTATGATAAAGGAGAAGTGCTAGAATAACAATATTGATGATCCATCGATAGATACAAATAGTATAATTAAGTAGCTGGCCAGCTAGATGTGTCAAGTCGAATTGTTCTATTTTGATCTTATAAACACAACAGTGTGACTCGTGCGTAATTAAGTTTTAAGGTTTGTCCGCGGCCTAATACAACTGAACAATATGATTCCAATCAAGTCCGCAGACTTTTTTGACTTATGTAATTTCAATTAAAATGTACTATGATGACAATAGGAAGGTGTTAAAATTATCCATGCGGAGGTTTTGGTACCGTGATCATCCGCTTTAATGAGATTGATTTGATAATTAAATGTATGTATAGAATAAGACGTATAATAGATTGATGATCACTTATGTTTAGGCCTAGCATCTTTGCCGTGTTAAGAGCGGAGGATTCGTATCGTGTCGTATTCATATTGTGCTAAATTCTTTAATCTAAATCTGTTTTATTAACTTATTGAGTTTAATTTTAAAAACCTAAACTCAACTATTAATTCAACATGTTAACCAAAGCCAATCTATTTAATTACTTGATTATTCTTTTTCTTATTTAGTTAAATACTAATATATCATATAACTTATAACTTTATACTGTAAATATAAAATGATAAAGGTAAAAACAACTTATAAAACTCTAATTCTTTTCTTATGATCAATGAATAAATCTATTTATTTGTATGGCTTATTTAGCTATTAATTCTAAAAAAAGTATTTAATAAATAATATAAGAAAAAATATTGTGAAATTTATATAAGGATAAATATTTTAAAACATATTAAAACTTTAAAATATAATGTAATATCAAAATGTAATAAAAAAATTTGCTTAATATAACTTGTAAGGTCTATTGAAAATATGTTTGTAGAAAATTGAATATATTTGTCGAAATAAATAAATTACGGTGAGTGATTTTCTAAGATTTCAAAAGATCTTATAACCTTTCTCCTTTTAATAATAAGTAACTTAAAATAATAAATTAACCAATAATAATGCTTTAGAATTAATAATAAATTTTAACCTTATGTATATAAATTTATTAAGAATATATAAATTCTTAATGAGTTAAATGTGTGAAACAAGTTTTCATAGACTAAACTCAAATAAGGTCCAATATTGATTTTGTTTTATCATGTTAACTTAACTTATTAACGTATTGAGTTTAATTTTGCAAATCCAAACCTAACCCTTAATTTAACATGTTACCCGAAACCAATCCATTTAACTCGATTTTTCTTTTTCTTATTTCGTTAAATATTAATATATCATACAACTTATAACTCTATACTCTAAATATAAAATGATAAAGGTAAAAATAACTTATAAAACTTTAATTCTTTTCTTACCAATGAATATTTATTTATATGGCTTGTATAGCTATTAATTCTAAAAAAAGTATTTAATAAATAATATAAGAAAAATATTGTGAAATTTATATAGGGACAAATATTTTAAAACCTATTAAAACTTCAAATGTAATGTAATATCAAATTATAATAAAAAAAAGTTTGCTTAATATAACTTGTAAGGTCTATTGACAACATGTTGTATAAAATTAGATATAGTTGTCCAAATAAATAAATAACGGTGAATGATTTTCTAAGATTTCAAAATATCTTATAACCTTTCTCCTTTTAATAATAAGTAACTTAAAATAATAAATTAACCAATAATAATGCTTTAGAATTAATAATAAATTTTAACCTTATGTATATAAATTTATTAAAAATAGATAAATTCTTAATGAATTAAATATATGAAACAGGTTTTCATAGACTAAACTCAAATAAGGTCCAATATTGAATGTGTTTTATCATGTTAACTCATTATAACTCATTACTGATCCATCCAATAAAACTAGACCCGACATATACTTTTATCGAGCTAAGTTTATGTCGTGTTAATGGGTCATGAAAGAATTTGCCTGACTTACTTGGGTTAGGGCACATTATAAGAATAAAAAGAGAACAATATTACTCATCCCAAATTTTTATCTCAAATTTATATTATAAATTGTAAAATGGATTATGTACATGATATAATTAATGAACCGTATAGTATACCTCCAAATTAATGTCCATCATTAATTAGGATGTATAATTTGAGATAGAAGTTTTTTAAATGCGTAACATTATGTAAATCGAGGAAGTTTATTTCGCCCATTAATTTTTCTTTTATTTCGTATAATTACCTCTAATTTCCCTTTTGTTTTAATAATAATAGTATATTCTTTCTTACTATAAATCTTACGATAGAATCGTTCTGCCATGTTGGCTTATTTTTTATTCTAAAATCGAAAAGATTATTATCACTTAATTATTACTTTAAATTATTGTATTAAATAAAAGAATATATATTATAAATGTTATACTTTATATGGGGTTGGAGCTGGTTATTTTATTGTACACAGATTTTCTATATATAGACTTTTTCGTGAAATCATTAAACTTTGATATAGAATTTGCATGATGCCTAGCTAATTTAATAAACACACTTTTCATAAAATTTAAAATAAAAATGAGGTAAAGCACGTAACATCTCATATATGAGAAGGAGAATATTCATCGATCACTTTTAGTTTAAAGTTTTTCCTAAAAATGAACGAAGTACGGGGATAGGGATATGCCTGCCCTAAAGAAAATAATGAATCCGAAGATGAGAATCTTTTGTTTTGTTGTCATCCCACTTCACCTAATTAGCATCTCGATCGAGCTAGATTACATCAAAATATTGTTTTATGTTGTGTTTAAACATGACAAGCCATCGCATTAGACTAGTTTCTACCGTGCCATTGCTGTTTTTTACACCTCTAGATCGACATAAGTTGAATGAACTTGAATTTGTTCTCCATATTAAATAAGATTGTAAATGTATGAAAACAAACGAGAAAACACACTCAAAAGGAGGCTAACAACAATCAGCCAAAAGCATGACGCATGCAGAGGCGAGATCAGCTAGCTAGCTGGATAGTAACATGAACAGAATATCTACCGACATATATACAATGCATCTTCAGAAATTTTATATGAGTTATCAATGTGCATGCAGGATGCAAGGAATATAAACATCGCTTTCAAATTCTAGGGAGTTGTTGGGGTTAAATATCTCCAGGAAATATCTCGGCGAATCCCAGGCAAAATTCAAGATGCCAAGAAGCTCACAACAAATTAGAGGTTGCTTTTGATTATGAGAGTTTGGGATGCTAGTAAAGTTGTGGACTCCATATGTTTGATTTTGTACATTTTTACCTTGACTTTCTTAGCAACATATATATTTGGATTTGACCCAAGTCCTGGATTCTTATACTGTGATGATTTTGACACCAAATTATTTGTTTTAATGTACATCTGTGAACAAGTTGTATGTTAAATCTAATGAAAATCAATATTCATCTCCATCTCTATATACTTCATTCATCAAGTGATGATTCTAGAAATGTTAAGCTCAGGTTTACATGTAACAGTACCAAAAATTATTACTGAACATATATATATAAATCGTTTGGGCCACATGGGTCTTCTTCTCTTGCTATATATAAAGGAATTGTACAACTCCATTCAAAGGGGAAGCAAACAAAGCTAGAACGCTGCAATGCAATTTGACTAAGAATTCACCAGAAAGCAATAAATTTACAACTTAGTAATTGCAATTCTAGAATGAACTAACAATAAAGTGGAGCAAGATGATTTGAACAACATTAGAATCTATGGAAGGTGAATGGGGCCGTGGAGGAGACAAGTTCGGACGTTCCATATAGTGGCTTCAACTTAAGATACTCTTTTTCATATCTAATTCACTGCAAATTGATAAAGCAAAATGGAATGTCCCACCATTTTTATTCTGTAAATTATAAATGTATATGCTCTTTTGCTTTACTTTCTCTCTATTTTATCTCTCTTGACATATTGTTTGGCTACTTTTTCTCGTCTTATTGATCATGAGATGCCTTCAATGAGTTTGTTGTTAACAACAAAGCAGGCACATGCTATCATAGAGAACAATAGATGTGGCACACTTCAAAAGCAAGCAATTAGGTTCATACCATTCCATACTCTTCTTTCCAGAAATAGTCTGCCAGGTGACAATCGTGAATTTGTGTTGAAAAAATACTTGAGGCCTATCTGTCAACAAAGTTTCAGGTCCCATGCATACATGTGTGGTCTGAAATTACTTTTGCAAAGTGTTTTCACCTTTTTTTTTCCAAAACACAAGTGAATCACTATTAATTCTTTTTGCCCATCTAATCAATCAGCTGAAGAAGCTCCTTCAACCCCTGCCACTTTCACATTTGTCACCTTTCACCATCCAGGCAAAGAAAATCTCTGCGCCAATCTTGAAAATCATCCTCCTTCCAAGCTTCTATTCACACAATAAAGAATGAATAAAGTCCGAACACTTGGCCACCTCTTAAAAATTTAATAATAATAATCATTGTTCTCTCAGGCATGTCCGGCCTGAAAAGATACAACTCAAATCATACCAAGCCAATGGCATCCCAGAGAAAATAAGCTTACCCCTTCGCCTTTTCGCATAAATATCTTTGTGTGTGTATATATATATATATATTGATTTCCTGTTGGCATATACCCTCTACATTATCTTTTAATATACAAGTTATTTTATCTATCTAATGTCTTTTATATATGCTTGCGATACTATTATTCGATTGGTAATAAATGGTAGATTAGTTTGAATTTAAGTATGCATTATTTAATTCAAATTAAACAATTCACACAAGCTCCTGCATGCCATTACTATTGCCACGACAAGTTGATAATAATTGTACAGCTAATAAAGAAATAATAACACTGAAGTTGTAGTACTTCTCTGTTACATAAACCGTTGAATACACAAGCAAATCTATTGCAAAAAATTAAAATTGTTTTTATTTAATTTGTTTTATTAACTAATTTAAATTAAAAACATTAATTTCACAAGATATTATAATTGACTCAACTTTTTGCAATGATAAGATATTAACTAATTTAAAGAAAACCTAGGCCAGGTGCAAATTTCAATTTGTGATCCATAATGGATGGCCTTTGATTTTGAAATAATTGTCGTTAATGTCTTTTGAGATCGTGAGATATATATCTCCCAAAATTCTTTAAATCTATCAAAAAGTTCTACTTATGGCTAGATCCATTTATGTCTAATTTTCAGACCATGCAGATCCCAAATCTACTTTAATTGGGCCAAAACTTAAAACAAATAAAATAAAATGAAAAAAGTAAAAGATGTAAGGTCATTGATGAACTGAGAATCTGAAACTGAAAATTTATTGCATCATTAAAGCCGGTGTTCACTAAAGTAATCGAGTCAAAGAAGACGTGTACAAAGATCTCATAAGGAGGATTTCTTGATGAGAAATGATATTGGAGTTTCTCGTGGACCAACTAAAGTTGAAAAAACTCTTGATGAACATGAGCGTGCAGAGCTGCTCCTTCAGCAGCATTTTTAACTTCTACCAGTTCAGAATTCCTTGCTCCAAATCACCTTCTATCACTGTGCCGCTTATCAGCTCTACTTAATGATGTTGTTAGAACTCAAAGAGTCTTCTCCACGGAGAATTTATGCAGACTGAAGAATTTTTTGGCAATCAATCAATAACCATATGGAATAAACAGACATTCAGAAACCTGGAAAAAAATTTAATGGCCAGCAGTTGATGACAGTAGGTTTTAACTTCCTGATGACTACAGAGTGAGATCAAGGTTTTTATTTTTATTTTTTTTTCCTTTCAGCTTGTAGTCCTAGGATGGCTGTGTAAGATTAGGGCCTTGGTATCAACCAGAGAGAATCAAAATTTGCACCGGTGACTCTGGGGACCTATCACAACTGGGAAAGAAAGCATAACAGAAAACAGTTTCCCAATGCATCCCTTAGTGAAGGAACCCTATTCTGCAACCAAACAACACTACCATGAATACATATTTACAAATTCCCACCTCATTAGTTGAACTTAAAAGAATGCAAAACCAAGTATTCTCCCCAAATGTGATGAAGTATTGCATCAGCCAATAGAGCAACTTACCCTACTTCGAGAATTAGACCCCATAGACCTGTATAATTTTTACGATGTTGGGGAAGAGATTCATGCTACAACAAACTTTTATATGCTTGAAGACCCTGGATATCAATCATGGGATGTCATGGTAACTAGTAACTTAAGCAATTCTTTCATCCAAATATGAGGTAGCACCTGCAAAACCTTGAAATTATTAAATTATGCAAGGCAAAGGATGAAGAATAGCAGCAGATGACAAAGAGACATCCACGGAGATAACCAGCTAACAAAATAACTATCGTGATGAAACTGTGAAACTCCCAACATTACAGATATTAGAATGGATACCGTGCCCAATAAGTATGGTGGTTTGTAACACTTACATGCTATTCCATTTTATAAATTCATCAAAAGGAAAAAAAAAAGTGTAATGAAAATAATTTAGGGTGATTTTATTGGGTGGTAATGGTGGTGACTGTAGTCTTAGAATATTTAATTGTATTAATTGTGCAATTTTTATTTTGGCAGTGGTGCTTCTGTTGCTCCATCGAGGGAGTAGTGTCACCTTTGATATTTCCGATATGATTTTCGACACCCAGTAAAAATTTTATTGAATGAATTAAGAGCTGAATTACATCAGATGATCATTCTGTGCCTAACATGAACATGTTATCAAGTTCTTTAGAACTCCTAAAATTGCTACTTAAGTTTTCAACACTTATAGTCTGGCTACAGAACACTGCTTTATCAAGCTTTATGCCAGATTGTAGAAGTCAGAGAATGCGTCATCTGAGAGACATGGTGAGAACTAAACCTTCCAATAAAAAAAAATGACATGAAAATGAAGCAAATATAGGAACAGTAAATGAAAGTTCCCCACATAAGGTATAAAGAAAGACAAACTTCAAAATGAAGACAAATAAACAAGTGACGTGGATCTAGAACACGAAAGAAAGAAAGAAAAATAAAAAGGAACTTACGTTAGATAAAGTAATTGAAGATAACACCAGAGACCAAGTAATAGGAAATGGATTGTATTACTCCAAATACAAATTGAGAACCACCTTTGAGCTTTACAAACGATCTTGACACAGAGGTGGAGTGTTTCCGCGCTCAACAAACCGTAGCATAAGGTTATCTGCCTCTTCTAGTTTTCCTTCAAAAACCAGTTTCTTCCTCACCTTCTCACATAACTTTAAATCAGGAATCAGATTCCGATTAAACATTCGACAAGCCACTTTATATGCAGAGAGAGGATTCCCTTTGCTCAAATAACTTTCCATAAGCATGTGGCATGTATTTGCATCAACTTTCGAAGCTGTTCTTAATACCTTACCCAAGAGTTTATCAGCCTCTTCCAAGTTTCCAAAACTACATAGTTTCTCAATCACTTGATTATATGCAGTTCTGCACGTCTGTCTAGAAAGCATCTTCTCTAACAAGTTCAACAAATCTTCCACTCTACCCATCTGACAGTATCGATGAATGACTGTCCTGTACGTAACAGCTGTAGGAAGCAAACCCTTACTAAGCATCTTGATAGTAAGTTTGGTTGCCTCTTCTATTCTTCCTTTCTTACCCAATGCATCAATTACTGTGGTATAAGTAACTGCATCAGGGTGTTTGTTACTCAAATACATGTCATCAAGTAACGAAAGAGCAGCTTCCAAGTCATCTTTCTGACAAAATCCATGAATAACAGTAGTAAAGTTTACAACATTAATAGCACATCCCTTGTGCAGACATTCCTCCATGAACTTTTTAGCCTCATTCATTTGTCCCTCTTGACAGAGTGACTGAATTAATAAGTTAATTTCAACTGGGTTCGGAAAAAAACCCTTTCTAACCATCTCCCTCACCACATCACAAGCTTCAGACAATTTTCCTTCTCTATGAAGCCCATGCATCACAACACTGTAAGTGATAGCATTAGGTGTCCACCATTCTTCCTCACTTGTGTGGATCATCTGTCTAGCCTCCAATGATCTTCCATTGTGACAGAGCCCATTCAACAGGGCAGTATATGATACAGTGTTTGGTTTGCAGCCATGTTTGTACATCTGCTGAAGCATCCTTTTGGCTTGGTCCAAATTTCCCACCCGACAAAATCCGTTAACAACAGCTGTGTAAGTAACAACATCAGGAATGCAACCCTTTTGAAACATTTGATTCACCAGTTCTTTGGCCTCCTCTATCCTTCCATCCTTACAAAAAGAGTGAACAACAGCACTATACCCTACTTTATCAACCCGATATCCCCTTTCTTCAGCCTCCTTCAGAAATTCAAGAGCCTCATCACTGTGGCCATGCTTGGATAGCATATGGATCAAAGTATTATAAGTAACCTGATCGTGTAACAAATTACTATTGTTCACCATCTTCTCCATCAAGTCCCTCACTTCTTTAATTCTTTTCTCCCTGCAAAAAAAACCCATTAGCGTATAGTAACTAACTTTATCTGGAGAGCATCCTTTAGATGGCATTTTAGCAATCAGCTCCAACGCATCTTCAATACGATGCAAATCACAATATCCCTTGATCAGACAGTTGTAAGTCACAACATTAGGTGTAATTCCAACAAGTTGCATCCTTTCCGAAAACCTCAATGCCTTCTCCAACTTTTTCCCCATCACCAAAATGTGAACTGCCGTATTACATATCAACAAGTTAGGTTCTACCCCAGCCTTTTGCATCATAGTCAATACCTGCATTGCATTTCTCAACTTGCCAGCCCGACTGTAAGACACCATTACATAACTAAAAGCTTCCGGCCGACGCTCAAATCCCCTTCGTGCCATAAGCCGAAGAACACGCTTAGCACCCTGACACAATTTAGTTTTACTGAGGATCTCAAGCATCACATAATACACAATAGGATCATGCCGGTAACGCCATTGTCTATCAGCCCAGTAAAAAAACTTCAAAGCAACACGTTCATCAGCCTGGGAGTACAAAACAGCACATACTAACCTAGGTTTGAGGCTTCTTAGCAAGTGCCTCAATTCCCCTTCATGCTTTGGGCTCCAGGCTGACCTAATTTCAATCAACCTACAAACTTCTCTAACTAAAGGATGTCTAAATTCATCTTCCTCCACTTCAATTCTTCGTCCCTCTTCTCTATTTACACGATCTTTATGAAAAGAATCTAAAACCATGAAACTATCATCACAATCACTATCATCCTCTCCATCTTCTACATTTTCATCAGACTCCTCAACCTCATTAAATCTATTAAAATTAGGTTTTTTGTTCTTTTCAATATCATCGTTATGACTACCAAAGAAACTCGAATCCCCCGAATCTCCTGCACCCATTTGACTAAGTTTGTCATAACCATCATTCCTAACATCATAATCATCTCTTTCCACAAACTGACCATTGAAATCAGTCCCTGAACCAGAACTGAAATTAGAGTTTCTAGATAAAAAAGATGAGTAAAATGCATTGAGCTGTATACAGGCAAATGGGTGTGCAGAAAAGAGGTTTTGATGTGTACAAATAAACAATTTCTCAACAGAAACAATGTTAGAGCCACAATTACGTGTATGAAACTGAAAGAAACAAATAAAATCGTGAGTTTGAGCCATGATTTTTCGAGTTCTGCAGAGAGAATTGAAGTTAAATAACATTTGAAGCAACTACGTGATGCGAGAGTTGCAGAGAAAAGTTTGCCTGAGAATCCCCTATACTGTATGGCGCGGAGTGATTTAGGACGGATTGTCGAGCTTCTTCAAAATGCTTCTCTGTGGCTCTGTTGCCGCAACCGCTTCAATGTGGAGCCAAGTAGTCGTGGGGGTTAAAATGGCCATGGCTAAGGGGCTTTTTGGAAAATTACAAATTTCAATAATTCTTGAAATGTTTAAATTATTGACACCGATTAAAATAAAAAAAATAATTAAATATGTAATAATTTTTTTTAAAGGTTGAGATATTTTAATTTTAAATTTTATATTAATTTATAGTCATTCGTTCCCCCGACTAATCTGACAATTGAAACAAAAAAAAAATTGAAATTTTTTTTCTTACAAATATTTGAGAAATTTGCAAATTTGATGCATTTTAAACGGAGATTTTATTAATAATAAGGGGTTTAAATAGTTTTCTCAAATCCTTTGGGTCCATTTTGTGAGACTAACTATAGGGAGGGATCAAAAGGGTGCTCCTTTTTTATTTAAAAATTAACCCAAAAAAAAAAGGTATTTGTATCAGAGAGGCTCGTTTATCACTGGTTGCAGTATCAGTTAGCAGATTGACAGATTTCAACAGCCAAAACAATAGTAAATAGTGGGCCAGATCTACAGTACAAATATTGTTCTCTAGATTTCCTGCATCGTTGCTTCTACGTTACGCCAATTGCCCTCACTTTCTCCATGGAGAACCAGAATTCCAATCCCATTCTAAACGGTGTCGTAGCCAACAACGACGTCGTTCGTGTTGACGACGAGCACCGTGGATCCACTCTGATCTTTCTCGGTACCGGCTGCTCCAGCGCGGTTCCAAACACAATGTGCCTGATCCAGCCGTCCGATCCCCCCTGCCACGTCTGCTTTCAGGCGCTGTCCATCCCTCCCGAACGCAATCCTAATTACAGGTTTAATTTCTTGTCACTGATCAGTTTTTTCCTGGTTTTGGACTTTTAGAGTGTAGTTTAAATTGATCATTTCCCATTTTGGAATAGAATTTGGCGCTTGTTTCGATTGTATTGGAAATTTTCCCATTAGTGAAATCGGGCATTTGGTGTTATATTGGAACAAAAAGTCAGTCTGCAAATAAAGTTTAGTGAAATAAAAAACATTTTTTTTAATTTTAATTTTTCAGATTTTCTACAGTTTCAGGACTGTCCAGCAACTTAAAATATTAAAAAAAAAAAAAGCAAAAATAAAAGTAACCCTTTGGTATGCTTTGTAGTTTAGTAGTTGGGAATAAAAATCTAGTCCAGATTGCATATCCAATGTCTGAATTGAAGAATGGTAAAGTGTAGAATAAAAACACTTATATTTTTTACCTTGACTATCGCGGATATCAGGTATTTTCGTTTTATAATCATTGCAATCCTACCTCAATATTAATTATATGAAACTAATTTCATTTCTTTATGAATTAATATTATTTACATTTGAAACAATATTTCATTATCACCTTCTCAACTTATGTAGACAAAATATAATTCCACAAAATAATAATAATAATAATAATAATAATTTCGCAGAGAAAATTTTCTTTGGTGTTTGAGCAAAACAAAAATCGTTATCTGTACAAGGGTAGCTAATAAGATAGGTTCATAGAAATGCTAGAAATGTATAAATTTTTTTCAAGTACTATTGAAACGATTTCCTTGATTTCTTATAGAGTGGAACATTAAGCAAGGTTTCTGTTTTTCTTTCTTTTTCTTTATTGTTTATTGCACTGCCCTTGGTTTGCGTCATTGCAAATATGCAACTATAAGCAATGGAAGTTAAGGCATGTATGATATGGAGGTTTAATGATCTTGTTTCTCTTTGAGAATATATACGCTTATGAAATATATAGAAAAGAATTATGGGTAAATGTTAGGTTGCACAGATAGTACTTGGTTCCTCAAAGTATCCCCAACTCATGGACTAGGAATGAAACCAAGTTTCATTCATATTTGCTTATTAAACCCTCTCTCTTTTTTCTCTAATCTATCTATTTATGTTTAATTAAAAAAAATGCTATATTTAAGTTTTGAGTACTGTAGTAGTCTAATTCTGTATTTTGGGCAATCAAACTGAGAGTTAGAGTAAAGTTGACGAGATTTGCTTGCAGTGAAATTACTTGATTGTTAAAATTAGTTGGACATAGTAATTATCTGTAAAGCACTCTTTGCTACAGGGCATTAGTATGTATTTAATTGTTGGGTGAATGTTCATCTGTTCTTTGAACTTGCAGGTGTAATACATCTCTTCTAATCGATTACTGTCAGAGTGATGGTAAACACAGCTACATATTAATTGACGTTGGGAAGACGTTTAGGGAGCAAGTACTTAGGTGGTTTACTTTCCATAAGATACCTCAAGTTGACTCTGTGAGTTTCTTGCTTGTACACATATTTATTATTAATATGCTAAATAAGTCCTTTTTGTTCTTTCTTTTGGGGACCAATTATATCATTGTTTTCAGGCTGATTGGAATGCGCATCTGTGAAGGAAATTCTGTCATATAAGATTTTTTTTTCTTTTTATAATATAAGATTTTTTTTTCTTTTTATTTTATGTTCTACAACTTGCTCTAAAAATAAAGGAGGTCTTTCTTACAAAGTTGTTTTCATAGTTCTAAGTAACAAATGATTAAAAAGGTCGGCTGAGCTCACTCGCAATGTTGAAACAATTAAATTAAGAGAATGTGAATACAACTGATGCAGGCTTATTGTATATGTACCCACTCAAGTTGGATAGAAAATTATGGTATTAAACTTCAAAGGTTTTTCAGGATGTAACACCTTTAATTGCTTAAATAGGGTGAAAAATAATTGTTTATGGTGCTTGGTTTGCTTTTAGGGATTTAGCTTGTATTTAGGGTGCAGCTAAATTAGAGTTTGAAAATTGGGCTTTTAGAGTGCTGTGAGACTAGCAAATGGTTAATTGGTGTCTCATTAGGTAGATGAGCTCTATTGCCGCTGCAAGATTTATTGTGGTGAAGTCAAATAAATCATGCCATCACCGTTCACCCAAAGTTTATTGTCGGATATGTCATAATATGAATAACAGGACTGAGAACTTAAACTTATTGTAGTAGGTACTAAAATTCTTTGATATTTTAATCATCAACTTAAACTCGTGTAAGGGACTTTAAGCGGCAAAATAATTTGTGGATGCTGACAATCTTCTACAATGTTGGGAGAATGAGCATCTTTCATTGTTCCTTGTTGTGGTTTTACATTCTTCATTGTGATTTTAATGAAATGTGTTTTCTCAGGTTGCTTCATATGACTAAATTTTGGAATGATTTTTGTATAAATTGCAGATCATTTTGACTCATGAACATGCTGATGCTATTCTTGGTCTGGATGATATACGTGCTGTGCAACCATATAGCGCTACAAATGATATTGACCCCACACCTGTTTACTTAAGTCAGTATGCAATGGAAAGGTACTTGTTTCTGGTTTTGGGTGGGCTTTGATATTATGTCCCCCATTACCTTTTGGTTGGTCCTTCTTATATTATGAAGTTATGATAAGCACTACAATCATGAGAGTTCTGATGACCAGTTTAGCTAACATCAGATGGCTTAGAACACTCTAGCTTCAGGCATCTTAAGCTTAGGCATCCTAAATGGGGATTTATAACGTTTTGTTGAGCAAGAATTAATCCATAATTGCAACCATAAGTAGCCTATTTGAATTTCATGAACTCACATATCAAAAACTTTATCTAAAACTTATCTGATCATAAATACATGCTTGCAGTAAAATATGACTAAGCCATTCCTTTATCTAAAAGATATCAGGAACTTGTCTGGTTTTTAGTAGAAGAAGAATGATGGTTGTATGCAGTGAAAAATGATATCTTACATTTGCTTTGTTGCCACAGGACTTTAAGTTTTGGGTGTAACAGTTGGGAAGATTGTTCAGGATAAGCTAATGTAGTTTGATATTTGGCATTTTGAGAAATTATGTTCAACTTTTAATAGTAACTTCATTTTTAAAGTACTTAATGTGTAAGTGTTTGTTGGGCCTTTTAAATAGCGTTTCACAGAAATTTCCTTACTTGATGCGGAAGAAACTAAAAGAAGGCCAAGAAGTGAGACGGGTTGCCCAGATTGACTGGAAGATAATTGAGGAACATTGTGACAAGCCATTTGTTGCATCAGGCCTAAAGTTTGTTCCTCTGCCAGTTACGTTCCAATTTTCTCTTGATCATGGTAATTATCCTCCTCTATTTATTTACGTCCTCAATCTCACTGCTTATGTTTTTGAATGTAGGTAATGCATGGAGAAGATTATGTCTGTTTAGGCTTTCTCTTTGGTGAAAATTATAGAGTTGCATATATATCTGATGTTTCACGCATTCCTTCAAGCACAGAATATGGTGAGTGTTGATTTGGTTCCTTTCGGTCTTATACTCGTATGAATTTATTTATATATGTACATTTAGATGGTTAAATTTATTTATATATGTATATTTAGATGGTTAAATATACATCTTAAACTTTTTTGTATATTGAGACTTTAAGTGGCTCCACCACTCAATCTTGGTAATTTTATGGCTTAGCAACTAGATGGATGGCAGGGGCAGTGTGGGGTAATCCCCTTGAGGAGTTCCTTAAGCTGCCTTTCAGTTGTAGAGCTCTGTATACAAGTTACACACAAATGCAGCCTATTCTAGTGAAAAATGGTTCATTGTTAAGGATCTTGAGGATCTGGTCCTCGTCCAACCTTGGGTTTTTGCAGGATTTAGTTTCAAGTTTTATGGAGAGCTCAGCAGATAGTTGCACCATTTTTCTGGAAAAAAGATAATAAACGTAAAAAACCTGAATTTTAATTTGTAAAGCATCTTCCATACTATATAATCGAACATTATAAAGATATTTTTCTGGTTATTATTTAATAAGAAAAATGTGTTTTGCAGTTATTTCGAAATCTGGCGCTGGTCAGTTGGATCTTCTTATCTTGGATACATTGTATAGGGTCAGTCTAAGTTTAGAATTCTTTTAATGCTTTTCTGACTGTTTTATGTATGCTTATTATTTTCATGTTTTGCAGTTATGTATGTATCTTCAATACCTTCTAAGAATATTTCTGGTTCACTGTTTTATGTATGTTGATTTTTAGTACAGTTTCTAAAGTATTTGAAGCAAAGAAAAGAGTTCCTGTTATCTCTGTAAATAGATTATGGTTTCATTTTTAAGATAAACGTTACTAGCAAAAAAAAAAAAAAAAAAAGATATTGAGAATACACATGAAAATAACCCACACCCATGCACATGCACATGCACGCACAGATCGCTGGTAGCTCCTCATCAAACTAGTCTAGTTTGATTATAAGAAACTATTTTCTGTTCAATTGGTTAGGGCAGTTAAAACTATTTGCTATAGTGTAATGATTATGATTTGTTTATTGCAATGATATAACTTATTGCATTGCTTGGTTTAATTTTCCTTCTTAAAGAAATGGAGTCTGCGAACCTTAAGTATTATCAGTTTTTGGTTGCTTGATCTTTCAACCTGGTCAGTGCAAGGTTTTCTGTAGAAGTTTATTTCAAATTTAATTTCTCGTATATGATTTGTCTTTCCAGATATTCATCTTGCTTCTTATGACTTTAATTACTTTTGAGGATTTAATAATATTTTTTGCACTGCTTATGTTTTCATTATTGCCAGAAAGGATCCCACAATGTTCATTTGTGCTTCCCTCAGGTTTGTTTATGAACTACAGCTCTCGTTCATGTTAACTCATGAATTATTAAATGTCGCTTGTGACATTGGTCGGTATTTATGTAGACTCTTGAAACCGTGAAAAGGTTATGTCCTAAACGAGCTCTTTTAATTGGCATGACTCATGAGTTTGACCACCACAAGGACAATGAGTTTCTTGCAGAATGGTCTGAGAGGTAGAATTTTCACCATTCATTTTTTAAGATTTTTTTCTGTAATCATTCCACATATATGTGGAGAGGGCTTTAAAAAAAAAAAAAAAAAAAAACTGATGTGAGTTTTCTTATTGTATATAGGGAAGGAATCCAGGTGCAACTTGCACATGATGGTTTGAGAATCCCCGTAGAAATGTGATGAGGTAGGGTGATATGCTTGAACTTATGTACAGTTTGTGTGCCGGAAGAGAATTCTATACTTGCATTTTATGTTATTTCTCTCTCTAAAGAGGGAATGTTTCTCATTGAATTTAAATGTCGCCCCTCGTGGTGGTCTCATGCATGCCATTCCAAGCTTAGCTTCTCTAGATTTTTACATTATACAAACTAAAACTATATAAGGAGAATGAATCACAAATGGACTTGGCTGATTGTTACATGTATAAAATAAATTTGTAGTTGTATATAGTTAACAGCATTAGATGACAATTTCAGAACACAGAAGCATTTAGTTCCAGTCTTCGGAATGAATCTGACTAAATATGTTTTTTGTTTTGTGTGCACAGGTTTGATGTAGGACTCATGATGAAGCAATTTCTAGAAGCATACTTTTTCCATCCCACTTGATGGGAGGAAATAAGCATAGAATTTTTTTAGTACCAACATCCAATTATTTTAGCTTAGATGGAGTTTAAATTATGTAAAGGAACACCAGAAAAAGTTATCTTATTATTAATTTGTTAGGGTTAAAAGAGATTAAAATATGCAATAATGTTATGACTTCAGAAATAAGTGGCTTTGGGCCACAAGTGGCTGTGACTACTGACTATGCCCTTGTCTTTGGAGTAAACACAAGGCAAGCCATCTTTTATGCAGACACAGGAATCCCTTGGCTGAAATGACTTTTCAACGAGCAGATGGCATGTACGAGCGTCAACTTTTCTAAGAATTTATGAGCCTCTTCAAGTTAAGTTAAAGAAAAAATACGTAACACCGCAATAGGTAATGATTTGATGACAGGCCGTTTTCCGCTTCTAACTGGATTGGATAGAGAATTTTATTACCAATCATGATTCATGTACTAATTTTAGGATTTATAAAGACAATATTTAACCATTGATAATTGGATTTGGTTAGAGTTGCATGGTTGCAGCTGCTTTAAAAATAATAATAATAATAGTTGTATCAAGCCGCTCTTTACTGTAGAACAACTAAGATAATTTGATTAAATAAAATTCTATCAAGTATCATCGATCAAAGATAAGTACTACGTTTGATTGGTATACAATTCTAATAAAATTCAGTTACGCATTCATGCTCTGAAATGAAGTAGTTTCATCCAAAGTATAGTATTAATTATTTTCACTTAAATATTACTATTGATCTATTACAATTTGGGAAATTCTATGATACTGGGAAAAAAATCCCAGAATTAATAATAGGATGAAAATAGATCATTTGATTGAATTAATGGTCTACATTAATCAAAATAAAATTAAGAAATTTAAAAGTTTACTGGTTAAATAAGTATTATTTGATTTGAAGATAACGTTTTTAACTGATTTAAAATTATAGTTTCCACTTCAAATAAAAAATCTATAAATTACATTAAATGGAAGTTCATCTTTATATCCATTCATAAAATTATGATTTTGATTGAATTTATCTAATTTAGATGGAAGTTTGTATTTAGTGCATCTATGAATCCTTCAATAACAGTAAGGATTTTTCTCTTTAATTACATTAGATGGAGTCCATCTTTGCATCCATATATTAAACAATAGCTTTAATCGAATTTATATAATTTAGACAGAAGTTCGTATTGAGTTCATTAAAGATTCTCTCAATAACATTATACATTTTTTGAAGTTTACATTAAATGGAAGTTCATATTTACGTCCATCTATTAAACAATGATTTTGATTGAATTTATCTTATTTAGAGCAAAGTCCATCTTGAGTCCATCAATGTATCCTTTCATAACAGAGAATTTTTTTTTTTTTTTTTAAGTTAGACTAAGATAGAACATATAGGCGTCCATCCAATTAAAAGTTAAATAAAAATAAAAATTTCGATTCCCAACATTTGAGCCCGTGGAAACATAAAACAAATTGAAAAGATGGTTACTACCAATTAATCCTATGAAACCTTAATTTAAAATTTAATATTGTTTCTCACCATTTGAACAACTGAAAATTTAAATTAATTTTGTGAACTAGTTTCCCACCATTTGAATATATTAAATTAAAAAAAACAGATTGAACAATTGTTTCCCACACTTGGTCCTATGAAACTTTATCTAATAATTAAGAATGTATTTTCTAACACTTGAACATATGCAAGGAGTTATATTGGTCAACATATAACCACTTAAACCTATGAAACTTGTTACATTAGTAAATATATATCTCTTATGATTTCTATTCATTTACATCTCAATAGATCTTTAATGGCAAATTAGTAGAAGATTTTTATTTGATTAGGAGACCAATTATTTATTAGTTGATATAATGTCAAATTTATATTTTTAGGATAGCATAACTTGACATCATTATAGAGCCAGTTTATAATAGATGATTAGGGGTGGTATTCGTGTCGTGTCAACCCATTTAATCATTCGTGTCAAGACATGAAACACGGATCCGATACGATTATTAAACGTGTTACTCACGTGTTGTAATCGTGTCATATTTAATTCACATAATTTACTTAATTGTTTAACCTAGTTATGCGTAATATATTATACTCTATATATTTAAATCAATTAAAATTATTTTTAAAATATAAACCATTGTTAGTATAAAATATTATTAAAATCATCATAATTTATTATTTTATAAATTAATTTATTTTATAATATAAAAATTTCAGTTTTATAATATATATGTTGTAAGTAGGTAATAATTTATATCATTGAATGAATTTACATATTAAGGATAGACAAAATATATTTAATTATTCGTGTCATTAAACGGGTTGGCATATTGAACACTTTCAACACGAATCCGACCTATTTATTAATCGTGTATCGTATTCGTGTCGTGTTCACATGTCGTGTCACAAATTCCCACCTTTATAGATGATTGATAACATATATATGTAACATTTCTATATGATATTATTCGTAATTTTGGCTTTTATTATGTTGATTGTATCATTTTTATTAATATAATTTTCATAGATCTAACCTTCAGTCTTTTCATAATCCCTTAACATTGCATACTTTGATGATAAATTAGCGGTTAGCACTTAATTGTTAAAAATGTTATGAGAATTATAAATTAATTGTTTATAAATTTTGGCGGAAAAGATTTCTGGGCGAATTCAAATTCGTAGCGGGAGCGGGAAAGTTAACGGTCTTATTAAAAAGATCTGATCCAACGGTTCAAGGTTAATTCCTTTTCAAATTCGTAGCGGGAGCGGGAATGTTAACGGTCGTCTCGATACGCTTTGATCCAACGGTTCAAGGTTAATTCCTTTTGTTAGAAGGAATATAGGCTTATAAAGGAAACGGACTGCGTCAAAAGCTCACAATCCAATTCTCAACTTTCTAACTTTCCTCTCTCTCTCTCTCTCTGTGTCTCTTGCAAAAATTTCTTACTTTTACGCTCTGAAATAATTCGATTACTCGCGCTCTCTCTTCGGAATTCTTCGATGATGGCTTTGAACACTACTGCCCACGCAAGAGGTGGGCGCAACCACTTCCACAATCGGCCACTTCAGAAGAATGCTGTTTGTGTGTTTTGGCTGAAAGGCCGCTGCAATAGAACCCCTTGCCGGTTTCTCCATCTCGATGCCTCCACGTCCACGCACCCAACAACTACAAGGGCAGTCGCTCCAATTCCAAACCCAGATTCTGACGAACCCAGAAACAACAACTCGCAATTGAAGGTTTGTGATCACTGGGCCTCTGGAACTTGTGTTTACGGTGACAAATGTCGTTTTCTACATTCGTGGCTCCACTCCGACAGCAACAACAACAATCTCTCCTTGTTAGTAAGGTTGAGTGGCCACAGGAAGGGCGTGACGGGTATTGGACTTCCTTCCGGGTCGAATAAGCTGTATTCGGGTGGTAGAGATGGTAGGGTTAGGGTTTGGGACTGTGAATCCGGTGAGTGTATTAAGGTGATCGATAATGGAGCCGAGATTGGTTGTTTAATTAGCGAAGGCCCGTGGGTGTTTGTGGGTTCACCCAATTCTGTCAAGGCCTGGAGGGTTGATGTGGCTACTGGTGATTACAAGACTTTCCTTCTTGATGGACCGGTTGGGCATCAGGTGAATGCCATGGTGGTCTGTTTTTCTAATGATCTTCTATTTGCTGGCTCAGATGATGGAGTCATTTCAGTTTGGAGAGGAAGCTCAGAGTCCGAGCGTAATCCTTTCAAACTGGTCGCGACAATGAAAGCCCGCACAGCTCCTATCCTGTCGCTCACTATTGGAATGCAAGAGAAGAGACTCTTTTCTGCTTCTGCAGATGGTATAATTCAGGTGTGGGATGTGGACACCTTAGAATGTGTTCAGACACTGAATGGGCATAGCGATGCTGTCACGACTCTGCTCTCTTGTGATGATATCTTGTTCTCGGCCTCATTGGACAAGACTATCAAAGTGTGGGCTGTGGATCAAGTTGGCAGCTTCCAATCAACTTATACAAATAAGGAAGATTGTGGTGTCGTTTCACTGTTTGGAATGATTAATGCAGATGGTAAGCCCATCTTGTTGTGTTCTTGTATAGACTCTGCTGTTCGGGCGTATGAGCTACCGTCGTTTAAAGAGAGAGCAAGGATGTTTTCCAAGGGGGAAGTTGGATCTATGCAGAAGGGTCCTGACGGACTCTTTTTCCTCGGGGATGGAAGCGGTGCATTGAATGTTTGGAAGTGGAACGCTGTGGCAGAGCAATCACAGATGGTCGCTGAATGAACACTAGTTATGTAATTTTCTTGTAAAAAGTCAGATTTATAAATGAATTTCTTTAATATTCTTTCACTTGCGAGTGTTGATTGATGAGTAATGATGTTGATAACGTACGCGTAGGAGGTTGATAGAATTTGTGTTATCTTCTTTATTCTCGATAACTTGAACGTAGGCTTACTGGATTATTGTCGTTTTGTTTGTTTCTCTAGTAAAACAGAACAAAGTTTGTTCTCATAAACAAATTATTCTTATCTGGTGAATAATTGTGGTCATTTGAGGATGAGATGACTTGTGATGCACAAATTGAACTCTGCTTATTGTAACTGCATAAATTAACCCTCCATACTGAGTGTAATATAGACCCTCTGATTTGGTTGGTTTATAAGCTACCTTTAACTTGGAAGCGCAGCATCTTCCGTGGAAACTTGCTATATGTAAAAAATTCAGGATAAGTAAATCAGAAGAACTTGAGGAACGTGCAAACCAGATTTTTGTCATGCTAAAAAGTCAAACAACATTTCAACTTTGTCGTTTGTCCAGCAAGAAAAGAGCAACTGCCTTGCGGCTATTTGATGCCAACCAATGGAGTCTTGTAGTATGTTTTGTTTGCATGTAACAGAACAGCCCACGCTGCATTTGTTATGATAATTCAAATAATGAGGCAAAGACAAGTATGATGGATAGTGCATCTCAAACAAAGGCTATAACTAAGTTCAATGTTGTCCCCAAGGGGATAATCTAGTTGTAAGAAGTTCAATAACATTGTCATATAATTTTTTTTGCAAAACCAAATGAATTTCTTTATTCTTTCTCTTGCTAGTGTTGATTAAATGGATTAGCAATGATGTATACCGAACGCATAAGCGTTTAAATTCTTGGTACCTTTTATTACTTGTGATAACTTGATCTTGAACAGAGGCAGACCTGCATAGAGACTAGGGGGGCCCAGGCCCCTCCTAAATTTAGAAAATTTCCAAGACCCCCACTTATTTTATAAAGTTGCTTTATCCTCTTTTATTTAAAAAGACCTAATTTCAATGTTATACTGTCCTTTTTTATCTAAGTGCTTAGTTGCTTGCCCTTGACCACTCCATGCAGCCACAAACAACAATATGAGTTTATATTTTAATTAATTTTTATTATTTTATTCATAAATAAAATTTTAGACATTTTTAGTTCTTATTTATGTAGTTTGGCATAAATTATGTGAAATTCAGTTTAATTTTTTTCTACGTTTTGAAAAAAAAAATCATTTCTTATTAGATGGGTACAAAATTGAAGTATTTTGGTGAATGGTAAGAACTAACTCTTTTAATAATTTGTAATAACATATTATTATATTTATAAAATTGTACCATATCTTTTTTTATTATTAATTTATTTGTATGAATTAGGTAAACAAGTAGCAAATATAATTAGAAAATTATGGTTGAAAAACTTTCCAAAATGTACGGCTCACTATGTCCCTCTATTTAAGTGTTTTTTTAATTATTTTTTAACAAATTTTCTCATGTAATCAAGATCTATCAAATAAAATTATAAATATTAAAATATAAATGGTGCCCCCTACAACGAAATCTGAGTCGGCCACTGGTCTTGAACATGTATAGATTTACTGGATTAATTAATGATTTTTTGTTTGTTTCCAAGTAAACGAGAACAAAGTTTCATACAAAAATTCTAACCTGTGAACAATTATGATTGTTAGAGGATGAGACTACTTGTGATGCACAAACTGAATATAGTAACTACATAATTTATACCCTCTGTATTGAGTTCAATTAATTAATAAAAACCTCTGTCCACACTAGACAACCTCTGATTTGATCTTGGCATGGCTAGACAGCAGCCCCAACCTATGCTATGCTGCTGAAGTTTTCAATGGCACCCTCTCTTTATGCAAACGTGCGAAAAAGGCGAGTAACTTCTGCCGATTTCCTGAGGAATGGACGTGTCTGGATATTAAAAAAAAACCATATGTCATATATATAGTTTCTTGAGTAAGTTACACGTTCAATGCAATAGTATAATATCTCTTTTCAATCTGAATTCAATATCAAAGTGCATTTCTTTGAAGAAATTAACACTCAATTTACTCAATAAATATAAATCTTTAATTTCTTTGAACTCACCTATCTGTTCTTATTCAAGATATTATAGTTAAAAAGGTTATGCAGTTTCGCATACCCATCTGCTTAAAACAGTTTCTCAACTATAAACTACAGTGGCTCCAACATTGAAATATAGAATAAGAATAGATGAATTACATGCTGAACGTCAGATAAAGAACCTTTCCTGGGGAAGCTGATGTGCATGCTGTGAAATCAAGAACATCATCTATCAACTGGCATGCCATTCCCTGAAAAATTAGAAAGAAAGAAAGCTCAAAAGAAACAAATCGAATCACTGCACAATGCAATGCGATATTTCTTGACTAAAATGACATTGTATATACTAATGCAAGTCTCAGGACCATACACTAAATGTGGTGCTTAAACAAGTAACGCACATAACCAAACTATCTAAGCCCAGGTTAATTCTCAACTTTTAGAACAGAATATCTCTATGCTAGAACAAACATAAACAAACATGTCAAAAGTGCTATATTGTGGAAACTATTTCCATGAACCAAGGTTATCTTTCTTTCTTTATTCACAAATAAAAAATTATTAGTGTTTAATTATGAAAACTATTTGAAGCAATAATTAATTATATGTAAAGCTTCTTGTTTCAGTACTGCCACCAGTGCCTATGTTTTTTGTACATGCAGGTGTAGCACGTCTCTTGTATTTGACTATTGTCAGAGAGATGGTGGACACAGCTGCGCATTAGTCGATGCAACTGTTTGCAGTCTCAGTAAGCAAATTGACAGCAAAGAAAAGTGTTCATTTCCACCGCCATAACAGTTGTTAATAGGGTGAAAGGTCTATCCTATAAATACTTTTCTCCAAATTTCTTCCTCCTTGCTTCTACGCTACGCCAATTACCCTCACTTTCTCCATGGAGAGCCAGAATTCCAATCCCAATCTACAAGGTGTCGTAGCCGACAACGACGTCATTCGCGATGACGAGCAACCTGGATCCGCTCTGATATTTCTCGGTACCGGCGGCTCCGGTGCGGTTCCACACGCAATGTGCCTGATCCAGCCGTCCGATCCCCCCTGCCACGTCTGCTCTCAGGCGCTGTCCATCCCTCCCGAACGCAATCCTAATTACAGGTTTCATTTCTCGTCAAGTCTTTTAGAGTGGAACATTGAGTCGGGTTTCTGCCTTTCCTGCCTTTTGGTTTGCATCATTGCAAATATGTAATTATAAGCAATGGAAGTTGAGGCTTGTACCATCTTTGAGAATCTATACATTTGCAAAATATATAGGAAAGAATCATGGGTAAATGTTAGGTTGACACAGATAGTACTTGGTTCCTCAAAGTATCCCCTACTCATAGATTAGGAATGAAACCAAGTTTCATTCATATTTGTTTATTAAACCCTATCTCTTTTCTCTATTATAGCTTTTTATGTTTAATAAGAAAATTTGCTATATTTAAGTTTTAGTCCTGACTGTAATAGTCTAGTTCTGTATTTTGGGCAATCAAACTGAGAGCAAAGTTGACGAGATTTTTACTTGATTGTAAAAATCGGTTGGACATGGTGATTATCTGTAAAGCTCTTTTTGCTACACGGCATCAGTACCTATTTAATTGTGGGGTGAATGTTCATCTGTTGTTTGGACTTGCAGGTGTAATACATCTCTTCTAATTGATTACTGTCAGAGTGATGGTAAACACAGCTACATATTAATTGATGTTGGGAAGACATTTAGGGAGCAAGTGCTTCGGTGGTTTACTTTCCATAAGATTCCTCGAGTGGACTCTGTGAGTTTCCTTGGTTTACTTGTACTCATATTTATTATTAATATGCTAAATAGGTCTTTTTGTTCTCTCTTTTTGGGACCAATTATATCATTATTTTCAGATTGATTGGAATACAGATTTGTGAAGGAAGTGCTGTCAAATAAGGGAACTTAAACTTATTGTACTAGGCACTAAAATTCTTTGATTTTTTAATCGTCAACTTAACTCATGTAAGGAACTTTAAGCGGCAAAATAATTTGTGGATGTTGACAATCTTCTACAATAATTGGAGAATGAGCATCGTTCGTTGATCCTTATCGTGGTTTTACATTCTTCATTGTCATTTTAATGAAATGTGTTTTCTCAGGTTGCTTCATATGACTAAATTTTGGAATGATTTTTGTATAAATTGCAGATCATTTTGACTCATGAACATGCTGATGCTGTTCTTGGTCTGGATGATATGCGTGCCATGCAACCATATAGCGCTACAAATGATCTTGACCCCACACCTGTTTACTTAAGTCAGAATGCAATGGAAAGGTACGTGTTTCTGGTTTTGGGTGGGCTTGCATATTTTTTCCTCTATTACCTTTTGGGTGGTCCTTATTATATTATGAGGTGATGATGAGACTATAATCATAACAGTTATGATGACTAGTTGAGCTAATTTCAGATGGCTTACAACACTCTAGCTGCATGCATCTTAAGCTTAGGCATCCCAAATGAGGATTTATGAGGTTTTTTTGAGCAAGAATTAAATAATTTTTCACGCTTGCTACCATAAGCAGCCTATTTGAATTTCATGAACTCATATATCAAAGACGTTATCTAAAACTTATCTGATCATGAATACATACTTGCCAGTAAAATATAACTAAGCCATTCCTAACGTAGGATAGTCCGAGTTAGAGTCTAGTTTTAATTAGAATTTGTATTATTTTAGGAAGTCAAATATTAGTGCTTTCTTGTTTAATTAGGATTTTTAGTATTTTAGAATATTTAACATTCGTAGGATTTTATTTTCTTAATGTAGTTTTTACTTATTTTTCGAGAATTAGGGTTATTAAGTTATAAACGGGCTTGTTATATTTCGTTATAAATCAATCAATCAATAAAAATATTTGACAAATTTTCCTTTAGGAGTTTTTTTGTCCTTGATTCAACATATCCAAGAAGCCTATATGTTATGTAAGTTCTGGAAGTATGCAATTATAAGTAATATAATAGTAAATTGCAATGTAAATCGGCACAGGAGGATTTTACGTTGTTCGGTTATAAAACCTACATTTACGGACAACTTTAGAGCTGCAATTCATTAAGTTCTTATTTTTACAATCTTTAAGATCGTTTACAGTGTTGACTCACTCTCACACACTGACCTAATCTTTGCAAAACAAAATCTCACTAAAATCTTAAACTCTAGTGACACTGCTCACTTTCTGTCGCTGATAACTTAATAACACATTCTTAAGTAAATTATAACCACAAAGTCTAACACTGAATTATATAAACACTTAACTCGCAAGTTCTTTCAAGTGTATACTAACTCAGACATATATAATCAAGGATTAATGCACAGTTATAATCTCTCATACATGAATAAAACACTCATAAAATCAAATCAATGAAGCATTTCAATTTGCGTTGAAGCTCTTCTTTTGATTCCTGGAATGCTGTGACAGAATCTAACACAACCAACCTATATGTTATGTAAACATAACGTTATATACATATATTGGTATGCATTATTGAGATCTCCTTAAAATCCTGTAAAAATCATAATCAAACTCTTATTAGGATAAAGACAAATATAATAGGAAGTGATATAAATAACTCTTAAAGAAATTAGGACACAAATCAATATTCTCTTATTTTTACTAGGACACATTAAATAATGTCCTAATCTAAGATGATTTATATTATGAATTAAATACTTCTTAAAATATACTTCTAGAAACAGTAAAATAATAAACAATATAATATTCTTGTTTTATCACAAGTTGATCCAAAAAATTATCATGTGCATGGCACATGCAAGTGTAGTACACATTGGTACTAACATTCTCCCTATTTTTGGTAACTTGTGATGAAAACGCCACACTGTTTCTGATCAAAGAAAATCACACAGAGATAAGTTAGACATAACTATAAGCAATCATGATCATTTAAATAGAAATATCATACTTAAGGAAATAACAATAATATGCAGTTACAAAGCACATAACAGAACAAGGTTTTAATGTGTTTATCCTGTAAAACAACACAAAGTGAATTTGACAAACTTGTCAGTCAACACTTCAACCAAATTATGATCTGAGCAAATAACACAAACATACAGCAAATGAAATAGGTAGAGAATAACACAAAGCATAGTAAAAACAAATAAGTTAAAAACACAGGGTAGAAAATAGTTGGAATGCACACAAAACAGAAAAAGTTCTTATTCCCCTTTCCTTCTTACATACTACCTTTGAGAAGAATAAGCAACAAAATAACAAAATATCAAACAGGATTAGAAATAGCAGTATCAAATCAAAATAAAAAACAAAATAAAGTTATATCAGATCAAAAACTCCTTCTCTCCCTTGATTTCAGGACAAGTTGACAAAGTTAACGCAGTTATGGAGATTTGCGAACAGGTGGGGAAGACGAACTGCCAGAGCATTTTTTGAACCTTCCAGCGTTTGTTTTGAATTGTTTGCCAGTAGTAGTGGGTGTAGGCTACTCAGTGGGCACAAGAGCGGGCTGTGCTTCAGTTGTCTCTGAAGAAGTGACAGTAACTTCAGCCACAATTTTGTGAATTTCCTTATCAAGGCGTTCAACATTGGTTTTTGTTGTCTGCAACTCAACAGCATGATATTTTGAAGATACCAGTGACTCTACTGCAAGCGTCGATGGTAGTGGTGTGGCTAGTGCAGTTGTGTTTGCTGCAGGAGGGGATTCCTAAGTTTGTTCTGCATGTGGTGTGGTTGTGGCTTCATGTGAGAGTGACTGTGGTGATGGTGGAAAGTCATGATATTCTGCTTCAGGGACTGAAGAAACATGAGGTTCTACCTTAGCAAGTGGTGAAGACAATGTCATATCGGGTTCTACTTGTTTTGGTTCATCTGACAAGGATTCATCTCTCAGTGTTGGAGCTGTTGATGCAATTTTCTTCTGCTTCTTGTCAGATGGTTTCTTCACCATCTTAACCTTCTTCTTTCCCTTCAATTCAGTTCCTTTTACTGTCGTCCTGAATTTTTTTTCTTCTTCTTCTTTTCTTCTATTATATCTATCTCAACCACAATTTGTTCAGCTTGATATAATAGCAGGTATTGGCTCAGCTGCTTCAGGCATTGGTGCCTCAGTCTCTGGCATGTGCTCAACAAACTTCTCAGGAAACATATTGTTAGTTTCCATGGGCTGTGGTTCTTCTGCAGCACCAGATTGTCAAAACAGATTGCTTTGCTTTGATGTCTTTAAGATCCTTCACAATATCAATCAAGACAGAATTTATCAAAGCAAGTTATTCTTCTACATTGCTCATGGGATTTTTTTGAACTCTCCTGGATTTTGGTTCTGGTGTAGGGAGATCAGTTTTATCATGCAAGCGATGAAGAAAACCTTTTGTGATTGACTTGGATAGAATTTCAGTGTGTTCTTTCAGACTTATAGGAATACCATTTTGTGCTAAAATCTCTTGAATTAAATAGGGAAAAACAAGCAAATGGTAGTCAGATTTGTATGGTGCAATCTGAACAATCTATAAACCAATAAACCAAAATTAATAGGTCTATTGGTGCCCAAATAGAACAAAAACTTTACTCTATCTTCTCGGATTTGGTTTTGGTGTGATGAGAGAAACCAGTTAAATTGAGAAAATTTATGCAGCACCCTATAGTTCTTTTTGAGATATTTTGGTCAATTCTATACCTTGAATTCTAATCTATGTCTCCTCGACCAGTCAATTCCTTAATCATGACTACCATATCAAAATTTTTATCCAAAGAGTGCAAACTACCTATTGGTATATCAAAAAATCTATTTATGACATTCGGTGAGAATTTCACAAACTTTCTTGTATAATACACTTCATGATAATGATAACTTTTAGGATCATCAATGGAAGTAGAGATATTGGCATAGAACTCTTGAATTAAAGACTTCACAAGGGGTAGGAAGTTGTTTACTGTTCGAGTCCCGTATATAGACTCAAGAAGCTCACTTAAACCATAGTTGTTGAAGTCAATCAGCTTCATGGCCTTTCCATCTGCAACTTCCTTTTTGAAGTGTACTTCAAGAATTTCTGCTTGACGACTGCTGTGAGGAATTTGTTAAACTTCGGTTTCATCACCTTGTCTTTCATCTTCTTCACTGGGATCAACTCGTCTTCACTCATAGCAGGATCAATCAGGATCTCTGCATGAGGCTATTATGAATGAGACGATTGTACACTGTCGCTACTGTTGTAACTAAAGTTGGTTTGAGAAGATGAGGAACTGTTGGTCTTTGAAGAATCAGAAGCCGTAGCCATTGTTAGGGTTTCAAGTTTGCAAAAATTTCTCAAGAGTAGGGAGAAACAAAACGAGAGAGAGTGACGAAACTGTTGTTTGAGTATGGTATGAACAGAAAATACCTTAATTATTTTCGTAATATACTTCGTTGATTTAATATATTTTTGTTTCCAACAAAATTTAATTTTAAATCCTTTTCCAAAACAACTCAATAAATATCATTAATGAACAAGAATTGAAAATTTGATTTCCATTAAAATAAAGAATTCTAATAGAATTAGGATTTCCGCCACTGAATTTTCTCCCCCTCAATTCAATAAAACTGACTTGACATTTTGACATATAGACACACAAGATAAGTCAAATTTCAGATAGGCACAAAGAATATCGTATGATATGAAAAACATAACAAAAAACAGTTAAATTTAACATAATAATATCTAAACATCATATGAATCATTCTAAGAAAGTATATTTCAGAGCTGTTTATTATTTTCACACGAAAGCTATTTTCATTTATCTTTTCAATCGATTGAGATGTAAAAAATTTTATTTTGACATATTAAGAATTAATCCCATTGGATTATGAATACAGTAGCTTTCACACAATATATAGGTAGCCCTTTTCATTTGAGTGGGTAATCTAACCATATTTCTTAGATACCCTGAGGTTACTTTTAATGATGGCTTTCACACATCATATATAGGTATCCCTCTCTGTATTATTCATTTTAAACTAGTATTTTATCATTCACATACTTTTTATATTACAGCTCACACAAGCTAAATTAGAAGAAAACTTATGATATTAAGGATATAATTATCATAATAACAAGCAATGTTTTTTCAAATAACTGACAGATGCCTAAGGTTTTTTTTAGATTTTCAAATCTTGTTGTATCCAATGCCTTAGTAAACAAGTCAACCAATTGCTTATCAGTGGAGATGTGTTTAATGTGTAGACTCTACAATTCCCTTATAAAATGGTATCTTATGTCAATGTGTTTTGTTCTAAATGCTGAACAGGATTTTTCGAAATGTTTATAACACTAGTATTATCACAAAACACAGTTATGGGTTTTTGTTTAATACCATAATCACTCAACATTTGCTTCATCCACAGTAGTTGTGTGTAACAATTTCCTGCTGCTATGTATTCAGCTTCAGCAGTAGACAAGAAAATAGAATTCTGCTTTTTGCTGTGCCAAGAAACTAAGTTAGTATGAAGGTAAAAACATCCTCCTGATGTGCTTTTTCTGTCATTTGTATTTCCTGCCAGTCAGCATCACTAAACCCTGCAAGATAATCATTTTATCTTTAGAAAATCATATACCATAATCATGGTTCCATGTACATACCTGATGATTCTCTTAGCTGCTGCCGGATGTGATTCTTTGGGATTAGCTTGAAATCTTGCACAAAGTCCTCCATTAAACACAAGTCTGGTCTACTTGCTGTGAAATATAACAGACTGTCAATGATACTTCTATACAAACTTGCATCAACCTCTTTTCCTACATTGTCTTTTTAAAGTTTCATGTTAGTACTGATAGGAGTTTAATTTTATTGGTTTTGCATTCTCAAGCCCAAATTTCTTTACAAGATTTTTAGCATATTTTGATTGAGATATAAATATCCCATCTTTCATTTGCTTAACCTGTAATCCAAGAAAGAAATTTAACTCTCCTACCATGTTCATCTCAAACTCTTTCTGCATCAACTTAACAAACTTATTAGTTTTGCTTTTGTTAGTTGATCCAAAAACAATGTCATCGACATATATTTGAGCAATAATAAAATAGTTAGATGCATGTTTGATAAAAAAAATTTATCATCGCTGCCTCTTCTATAACCTCTGTTGATCAAAAAGTTTGTCAACCTTTCATACCATGCTCTAGGAGCTTGTTTTAATCCATATAAGGCTTTATGCAATATGTACACAAAATCAGGATGTTTAGGATCTTCAAAACCTTTAGGCTGTTCAACAAACACTTCTTTATTGAGATAGCCATTTAAAAATGTTGTTTTAACATCCATTTGGTACAATTTAAAATCAAGCAAATAAGCAATTGCGAGTAGTAATCTGATTGATTCAAGTCTAGCTACTGGTGCAAAGATTTCATCAAAGTCCATTCCTTCTACTTAAGTGTAACCTTGTGTTACTAGACTGGCTTTATTTCTTAATACTTGACCACTTTCATCAGTTTTATTTTTGAATATCTATTTAGTTCCAATGACATTTGCATTTTCTGGCCTAGGAACTAATTCTTATACTTCATTTCTTTTAAACTGATTAAGTTAATCTTGCATTGCTTGAATCCAAACATTTTCTTTTAAAGCTTCTTTCACATTTTTTGGTTCAACTAATGAAACATAATATGCAAATCTTACCTGATTCCTTACCTTGCTCTTGGTTTTCATCATACCATTTGGTGTTCCAATGATAAAGCTAGTTGGATGTGCCTTCTGTATCCAAGTGGGTGGATCTTTTCTTTCATTTTCATTTCTGATTGAGTTTTTGTTTAGATCTGAGTTGTCAGTTATCATTGTTGTGTCTGATGTAACAGTAATTATTTCCTCTTTCATGACTGATTCTTCTTTATTACTATTGCTGTCAGAATCTAATTTTTATATATCTTTTGTAAAGGTGGTTATGCTTTTCTCTTGTGAGTATTCTGCATAATCATCCAAATCATCAAATACTATGTTTGCAGATTCCATGATTGCCTTAGTTCGAAGATTGTAAACTCGAAATGCTTTGCTATTTTGTGCATATCCCACAAAAACTCCTTCATCACTTCTTGGATCTAATTTATCTAACAGCTCTCTATCATTTAAGATGTAACACTTGCATCCAAAAACATGAAAATATTTCAAATTAGGTTTTCTACCTTTCAAAATTTTATAAGGCGTCTAGTTAGTGTCAGGTCTTAGAAAAACTCTATTTGAAATGTAACAAACAGTGCTTATTACTTCAGCCCATAGCTGTTTTGTCAACTTCTTACTATTCAACATTACTCTAGCCATCTCTTGAAGAGTTCCATTCTTCATTTCCACAATGCCATTTTGCTCAGGAGTTTTGGGAGCTGAAAATTTATGATCAATACCATGATATTTGCAAAAGTCAGCATAGCTAACATTTTCAAATTCCTTGCCATGATCACTTCTTATTCTCACTATCCTACCAATGTTCATGTTTTGCTCATTTTCAAGCTTAACACAAAGATTCTTGAAAGCTTCAAAAGTGTCAGATTTTTCTTTAATAAAATCAACCCAAGTATATCTAGAAAAGTCATTTACACAAATAAATATGTATCTCTTACCTGCAATGCTTTCAATTTGTATGGGACCCATATGATCCATGTGAAGTAAATCAAGTATCTTGGATGTGCTAAGATGTGGATTGGATTTGTGTGAACTTCTAATTTGTTTTCCCATTTAACATGGTCCATAAATTTCATTTACTTTGTCATCAAATTTAGAAACTCCTTTTACAACACCTAACTTAATTAATTTAACCAAGTCTTTGTAATTTAAGTTTTCTAATTTTTTTATGCCACAATTCTAAATCCGAAATCTTAGCTTGAAATGCAATGTTTACCTAATAACAATTATCTGAAGATCTCTTTCCTTCTAACATGCATTTTTCAAAATTATCTAAGACCATACATTTGTTTTGTGTGAAGTTAACAATATATTTGTCATCACATATCTGACTAATACTAATTAGATTAGCTTTCAAACCTTCAACCAGCAGGACATTTTAGAAGTTGGGTAGGCCTTTGACATTCAAAGTGTTTTTGCTAACGATCTTACTCTTTGCTCCATCTCCATAAGTGATATTTCTTTCCCTGCATGCTTTAAAATTTTCCAAATACTGTTTATCATATGCCTGGAATAGCCATTGTCAAAATACCACAACTCGTTATAAGAATGTTCAAGAACAGTAAGAGCAACTTTGCTGTCTTCTCTTTCTTAACCTATTGCAGTTGTGACTTTGGTAACAGTTTGAACTGTTTTGATCTTTTATGTAAAAGATTCAACAATTTAAAGTATTTAGATCTAATATATCCCTTTTTACCACAAAAATAACAAGTTGGAATGAATTTTCTTACCTTTCAGGATTAGATTTGAAAGAGCTCAAACGAGAAACAAATGTTTCATTGCTTTTTGAACTAGGACTTGGCCTTATTGAGTTAGGTTCAGAATTTTTACCTGATGTTGAAGCTTTTACAAACACTGTTGTTGATGAGGATGCAAAATTACCTTCTGAATATCTCAATCCCTGTTTTTTGAAGTTCTCTTCCAAGACTCAAGACTTGATCAAGTTTAGCTGACCCAATTCTGAGTTGATCAACACATCTTTTGCTCTCAATCAGTTCTGTTGTGATTTTCTTAATATGTGCTGTTGTGTCTATCAAAGCAATCTCCAATTCTGTGATACGGTTTTCAACATAAGATTTTTCACATTTCAGCACTTCAATCTCCTCCTTCAAAGTTTTGATTTCCTCTTTCTGACTCAGCCATTCACTATAGAGTGTATTGTAGGTATCTTGCAACTCTTCATAGTATTCTGGATAATTTTCTGTATCTGAATGATCAACGTTGGTTCTGCAGTGTTCTATTATGTCAGTCATAACAGCTTTCCCTTTGTCAGCTGCTGATGCTATGAATGCAATAAAATTACTCATGCATTCTTGATCATCCGAATTAGATTATGATTCATCACTCTAGGTGGCTGTCAAGCCTTTGTTTTTCTTCTTGAGATTAGCACATTGAGATTAAATATTCCCATAACTTGAACATTCATAATATTGAATCTGTCATTTCTTCTCAGGTTGCTTCAACTTCTTCTTGTCATTCTCCTTATTAAATTTCCTGAACTTGTCTTTATTTGAGTTTGATGGCTTTCCTTGATTTTTTTTTTCTGAAATTCTTTTTCATGAACTTGACATAATTTTTTGTTAGAAAAGTAATCTGTTTAGAATCAGTTTTATCAAGTTCATCATTACTTTCATCATCAGATTGTTCAGTTTTAACATTGAATGCAATATTTTTTCCTTTTCACTTTCTAATACTCTGATTAATTTCAAAGTTTTGAAGAATGCCAATGAGTTCATCAACCCTCATCTCATCAGTGTTTTTAACTTCCTCAATGGCTGAAATTTTAGGTTGAAATTTATTTGGAACTGATATAATAATTTTGCTAACAATTTCTACATCAGTGAAAGTTTTGCCAAGCATATATGCAGAATTTTTGATGTGGTATAACTTAGAGTAAAACTCAGAAATTGACTCATCCTCATGCATCATCAAATTTTCAAATTGAGAATTTAGTCTCATCAATTTAGATCTTTTAACAGATGCGGTACCTCCATGTTTTACCTCAAGTATGTCCCAAGCTTCTTGGGCCACTTTGCACCTAGAAATCCGTCCAAAATTATTCAAGTCTACGATAGCAAAAATTGCATTGAGAGCTTTTGAGTTCCAGCTTGAATGTCGGTATTCTTCATCAGTCCATTCCTCTTGAGGTTTGGGTTTAACATCACCAAAAGCATTCAACTTTGTTGGCGGTGTCCATCCTTTAAGCACACTGGTCCATGCTCTGTCATCAAGAGATTTGATATATATCATCATTCTTATCTTTTAATATGGATAATTACCGTCATCAAGAATAAGTGGTTGTGTTTCGGATCCGCCATTACGAATGAACTTCATTCTTCCATATCAACTTGTTCGTTTCTTCACTTGTCTATCAGTGAACCTACTCTAATACCAATTGTAAGTTCTGGAAGTATGCAGTCATAAGTAATATAACAGTAAACTATAATGTAAATCGGCACAGGAGGATTTTACGTGATTCAGTTATAAAACCTACATCCACGGACAACTTTAGAGATGTAATTCATCAAGTTCTTGTTTGTACAATCTTTAGGATCGTTTACAGTGCTGACACTGCTCACTCTCTGTCGCTGATAACTTAACAACACACTATTAAGTAAATCATAACCACGACGTCTGACACTGAATTACATAAACACTTAACTCGCAAGTTCTTTCAAGTGTATACTAACTCAGACAGACATAATCAAAGATTCATGCACGATTATAACCTCTCATACATGAATAAAACACTCATAAAATCAAATCAATGAAGTATTTCAATTTGCATCGAAGCTCTCCTTTCAATTCTTGGAATGCCATGACATAATCTCACACAACCAACCTATATGTTATGTAAACATAACATTATATATATATGTATCGGTATGCCTGATTAAGATTGTAACGACCCATCCCCCGCCCGATCTCTCCCAGGCGCACACGGGCCCCCTACCAAGCCACCGGGCCACATGTACATGGTCTCACACTCCAAGGTATTGTCTGCTCTGGGCCCACTGGCCCGCACGGTTTTGTCCACTGGGTATCTACACCCAGTGACGCCTCCCCCACTCGAACCCAAGACCCCAAAGGTCATTCCAGTTCGAAGTGAGCTAAAACCGTGCGGGCTAGTGGGCCCAGAGCGGACAATACATTGGAGTGTGAGACCATGTACCTGTGGCCCGGTGGCTTGGCAGAGGGCCCGTGTGCGCCTGGGAGAGATCGGGCGGGGGATGGGTCGTTACAAAGATCTTCTTAAAATCCTATAAAAATCTTAATCAAACTCTTATTAGGATAAAGACAAATATAATAGGAAGTGATATAAATAACTCCTAAAAGAATTATGAAACAAATAAATATTCTCCTATTTTCACTAGGATACATTAAATAATGTCCTAATCTAAGAGGATTTATATCATGAATTAAATACTTCCTAAAATATATTTCTAGAAACAATAAAATAATAAATAATATAATATTCTTGTTTTATCACAAGTTGGTCCAAAAAATCATCATGTGCATGGCACATGCAAGTGTAGTATATGTTGGCATTAACATGTTAGACTCTCTTTTATGAGAAACTTGGAATCGAGGTGAATTATAGGAAGTGGGACCTTATTTCCCCATGGATCGCACCAAGGAGACAAGTTTCTGATGGGAATTTAGAACAAAGGTGTCAACGAATTCAACAAATTGACCGATGGCGGCGTAACAAATTCTCTTTATCAATAAAACTATATCAAACTTCACTTTTTGATTAGAACTTGAGATGAATTTTTTTTTTTCTAAGGATAGGAGTATGATGTAAGACAGTTTGAGTACTCTGATTAATTTCAAAGTTTTGAAGAATGCCAATGAGTTCATCAACCCTCATCTCATTAGTGTTTTAACTTTCTCAATGGCTGAAATTTTAGGTTGAAATTTATCTGAAACTGATCTGATAATTTTGCTAACAATTTCTATATCAGTGAAAGTTTTGCCAAGCATGTATGCAGAATTTGTGATGTGGCATAACTTATAGTAAAACTCAGAAATTGACTCATCCTCATGCATCATCAAATTTTCAAATTGAGAATTTAGTCTCATCAATTTAGATCTTTTAACAGATGCGATACCTCCATGTTTTACCTCAAGTATGTCCCAAGCTTCTTGGGCCACTTTGCATCTAGAAATCCGTCCAAAATTATTCAAGTCTACGGCAGCAAAAATTACATTGAGAGCTTTTGAGTTCCAGCTTGAATGTCGGTATTCTTCATCAGTCCATTCCTCTTCAGGTTTGGGTTTAACATCAGCAAAAGCATTCAACTTTATTGGCAGTGTCCATCCTTTAAGCACACTGGTCCATGCCTTGTCATCAAGAGATTTGACATACATTATCATTCTTACCTTTCAATATGGATAATTACCATCATCAAGAATAGGTGGTTGTGTTTCGAATCCTCCATTACGAATGAACTCCATTCTTCTATATCAACTTGTTCGTTTCTTCACTTGTCTATCAGTGAACCTACTCTCATACCAATTGTAAGTTCTGGAAGTATGCAGTTGTAAGTAATATAACAGTAAACTATAATGTAAATCGGCACAGGAGGATTTTATGTGGTTCGGTTATAAAACCTACATCCATGGACAACTTTAGAGCTGTAATTCATCAAGTTCTTGTTTGTACAGTCTTTAGGATCGTTTACAGTGCTGACTCACTCTTACACACTAACCTAATCTTTGTAAAACAAAATCTCTTAGTGACACTGCTCACTCTCTGTCGCTAATAACTTAACAACACACTATTAAGTAAATCATAACCACGACGTCTAACACTGAATTACATAAACACTTAACTCGCAAGTTCTCTCAAGTGTATACTAACTCAGATAGACATAATCAAAGATTTATGCACGATTATAACCTCTCATACATGGATAAAACACTCATAAAATCAAATCAATGAAGTATTTCAATTTGCATTGAAGCCCTCCTTTCAATTCCTGCAATGCCGTGACATAATCTCACACAACCAACCTATATGTTATGTAAACATAACGTTATATATATATATTGGTATGCCTGATTAAGATCTTCTTAAAATCCTATAAAAATCTTAATCAAACTCTTATTAGGATCAAGACAAATATAATAGGAAGTGATATAAATAACTTCTAAAGGAATTATGAAACAAATAAATATTCTCTTATTTTCACTATGATACATTAAATAATGTCCTAATCTAAGAGGATTTATATCATGAATTAAATACTTCTTAAAATATATTTCTAGAAACAGTAAAATAATAAACAATATAATATTCTTGTTTTATCACAAGTTGGTTCAAAAAATCATCATATGCATGGCACATGCAAGTGTAGTATATGTTGGCATTAACATGTTAGACTCCTCTTTATGAGAAACTTGGAACTGAGGTGAATTATAGGAAGTGGGACCTTATTTCCCCATGGATCGCACCAAGGAGACAAGTTTTTGATGGGAATTTAAAACAAAGGTGTCAACGAATTCAACAAATTGACCAATGGCGGCGTAACAAACTCTCTTTATCAATAAAACTATATCAAACTTCACTTTTTGATTAGAACTTGAGATGAATTTTTTTTTTTCTAAGGATAGGAGTATGATGTAAGACAGTTTGAGTCAGAGTCTAGTTTTTAATTAGGATTTCTATTATTTTAGCAAGTCAAATATTTTTTGCTTATTTAATTAGTATTTTTAGCATTTAAGGATGTTTAATATTCGTAGGATTCTATTTTCTTAATATATATTTTACTTGTTTTACAAGAATTAGGGTTATCAAGTTATAAATAAGCTTGTTATGTCTCATTGTAAATAATCAATCAAAAAAAGTATTTGAAAAAATTTCCTTTGGAGTTATTTTGTCGTTGATTCGAAATATCCAAGAAACCTGCGTGTTAGACTCCTTTCGCTTGTAAAACATGCCAGGAACTTGGCTGGTTTTTAATAGAAGAAGAATGATGGTTGTATGCGGTCGAAAATCATATCTTACATTGACTTTGTTACCACAGGACTTTAAGTTTAGGCTTATAACAGTAGGGAAGATTGTTCAGGATAAGACTAATGTAGTTGGATATTTGGCATTTTGTGAAATGATGTTCAACTTTTTATGGTAACTTCATTATTAAAGTACTTAATATATAAGTGTTTGTTGGGCTTTTGAAACAGCGTTTCAAAGAAATTTCCATACTTGATGCGGAAGAAACTAAAAGAAGGCCAAGAAGTGAGACGGGTGGCCCAGCTTGACTGGAAGATAATTGAGGAGCAATGCGACAAGCCATTTGTTGCATCAGGCCTAAAGTTTGTTCCTCTGCCAGTTACGTGGTCCAATTTTCTCTTGATCATGGTTATTATCCTCTTGATTTATTTACGTCCTCAATCTCACTGCTCATGATTTTGAATGTAGGTAATGCATGGAGAAGATTATCTCTGTTTGGGCTTTCTCTTTGGTGAAAATTATAGAGTAGCATATATATCTGATGTTTCACGCATTCCTTCAAGCACAGAATATGGTGAGTGTTGAATTTATTTATGTATTATATTTAGATGGGAAAATATAATAATTTAACTTTTTTCTGTATTGAGTCTTTAAGTGGCTCCACCACTCAATCACGGTAATTTTACGGCTTAGCAACTAGATGGATGGCAGGGGCAGTGTGGGGTAATTCCCTTGAGAAGTTCCTTAATCTGCCTTTCACTTATAGAGCTCTGTATATAAGTTACACACAAATGCAGCCTATTCTGGTGAAAAATGGTTCATTGTTAAGGAACTTGATTATCTGGTCCTTGTTCAACCTTGAGTTTTTGCAAGATTTAGTTTCAAGTTTTATGGAAAGCTCAGCAGATAGTTTCATGCATTTTTCTGGAAAAAAGATAATGGAAGTAAAAAAGCTGAATTTTAGTTTATAAAGCATCTCCGATATTATAGAAGCGACCATTATCAAGAACTTTTCTCTGGTTATTTTTCAATAAGAAAATGTGTTTTGCAGTTATTTCGAAATCTGGCGCTGGGCAGTTGGATCTTCTTATCTTGGATACATTAAATAGGGTCAGTCTGTAAGTTTAGAATTTTTTTTTTTAATGCTTTTCTGACTACTTTCTAAGAATATTTCTGGTTTACTGTTTTATTTGTTGATGTTTTGGTAGAGTTTCTAGATTATTTGAAGAAAAGAAAAAAGGTTCTTGTCATCTTTGTAAATAGATTATGATGTTGATCGTAGGATACACGTTACTACCGAAAAGAAAGATATTGAGAATGCACGTGAAAATAACCCACACCACCCATGCCCTTGCACATGCACACACAGACCGCCAGTAGCTCTTCATCAAACTACTCAGTTTGATTAGAAGAAACTATTTTCTGTTCAATTGGTTAGGACAGTTAAAACTATTTTCAATAGTGTAACTATTATGATGGTTTGTTGCAATGATAAAACTTACCGCATTGCTTGGTGTAATTTTCCTTCTTAAAGAAATAGAGCCTCCGAACCTAGGTATTATCAGTTTTTGGTTGTTTCATCATTCATCCTGGTGGGTGCAAGGCTTTTTGTAGAAGTTCATTACAAATTAATTTTCTGTTATATGATTTGTCTTTCCATAAATCCATCTTGCTTGTTACGAACTTTATCACTTTTGAGGATTTAGTAATATTTTTTGCACTGCTAACTTTTTCATTTATTTCCAGAAAGGATCCCACAATGTCCATTTCTGCTTCCCTCAGGTTTGTTTACGAACTACAGTTCTTGTTCATGTTAACTTGTGAATTATTAAATGCCGCTTGCGACATTGATTGGCATTTATGCAGTCTCTCGAAACCGTGAAAAGGTTATGTCCTAAACGAGCTCTTTTAATTGGGATGACTCATAAGTTTGATCACCTCAAGGACAATGAATTTCTTGCAGAATGGTCTGAAAGGTAGAATTTTCACGATTCCTTTTTTAAGATTTTGTTTCTGTAATCGTTCCACGTATATGTGGAAAGGTTAAAAAAAAAAAAAAACTGATGTAAGTTTTCATATTGCATATAGGGAAGGAATCCAGGTGCAACTTGCACGTGATGGTTTGAGAATCCCCGCAGACCTATGATGAGGTAGGGTGATATGCTTGAACTTATATACGGTTTAAATGCTGGAAGAGAATTCTATACTTACATAAATTTAAGTGTCCTCCCTTGAGGTGTCTTATGCATGCCATTCCAAGCCTAGCATCTCCAGATTTTTACATTTTACAAACTAAAGACAAATGGGCGTTGATTGCTACATGTATAAAATAAATTTTTAGTTGTATATAGTTAACAGCATTAAATGGCAATTTCAGAACTTAGAAGCATTTAGTTCCAGTCTCCGGAATCTGACTAAATATGTTTTTTGTTTTTGTCTCCACAGGTTTGATGGGGGACTCATGATGAAGTAATTGCTAGAAGCATACCCTTTTCCATCCCACTTGATTGGCGGAAATAAGCATAAAAATTGTTAGTACCAGCATTCAATTATTTTGGCTCAGACGGAGTTTAAATTTTGTAAAGGACCACCGAAAAAAGTATCTTATTATTAATTTTGTTAAGATTAAAAGAGATTAAAATATGCTATAATGTTATGACTTCCAGAAATAAGTGGCTTTTGCCTACGAAGATCTGTGACTACTGACTATGTCTATGTCTTTCGAGTAGACGCAGGACAAGCCATTTTTTATGCAGACACAGGAATCCCTTGGCTGAAATAACTTTCTTTAGCAAATGGCATGTACAAGCGTCAACTTTTCCGAGAATTTATCAGCCCCTTCCAAGTTAAGAAAAAGTGCGTAATGTCGCAGTCGCGCTTCTAACTGGATTGGATAGAGGATTTTATTATCAATCATACTTCATGTACTAATTCTAGGATTTATATAATTACAATGTTTAGCCACTGATAATTGGATTTTGCTAGAGTACGGTTGCCACATGGGTGCAGCTGCTTTTTTTTTTTTAAAAAAAATGTAACTTCGACTTCTTTTTTTTTTTTGGGTGCATTTACAATTTTTTTTAAAAAAGAAATAAAAAAAGCTGCACCATGCCGCTGCTGTACTTAGAAGAACCCTTGATAATTTGATTAAACAAAATTGTATCTAGTGTCATCGATCCAAGATAAGTACTATGTTTCATTGGTATACGATTCTAATAAAAGTCACTTGCACATTCACGTTCTGAAATGTAGTGGTTTTATCGAAAATATAGTATTAATTATTTTCACTTAAATATTACTATTGATCTAGTACAATTGATGATTGTAAAAGAAAGTTAAATATTAGTTTATATTTGTATGAACTTAATAAAAAACAAATAAATAAGTAATGAATTAAATATTAAAATTATAATTAATATATAATTAACAATGGTAGTTGTCCATGGTTGTCAATCCTATGGTGGACACAATTTTTTACAGATCATTTAATCAAATAAAATATGTGGTAAAAAGTACCCAAAAACAATTCGAGCAAACATTTTTTTAAACATGCTAATTAGTAAAATACGATGACATGGAAGCGTGCTTTGTCATTTTGTCTTTGATTATTTTGAAGATAAAATTTTGTCTTTGATTTTTTTGAAGATAAAAGGGAGAGGTTCCCATGAGAAAGAGTGAAAACAATTTGGTTTGAAAATCCCAAAACTCTGCAAATTTGTTGTCTTATTCAGATCCTTAGATTGGGGGAGGGACTTGATATAGACACAATTCAGCAAGCTCACACTTTCTGAAACATGTCCATGTCGTCCATGTCGTCCAAGTCTTATATATGTGAAGGGCAAGAAATTAATTAAGCGAGTCAAAAGGATTCGGTGCCTTCCTCTATGGATACTAATGCCAGCGTGTCCTCTTCACAGGAGAAACATGTCCATGTCGTCCAAGTCTTATATGTATCTTGCTCAGTTAATTACATCCTCCAGTGCCTCGTAGTCTTTTCATTATCTTGCATTAGTATGCTATTATTTTCCGCTAACAACGCGAACTATGTCCAAGTTGCTTCGTAAAATATAATTTATGTATTATTCAATGTATTGACATGCAAATTAAACACATAAAAACTCCCCCTCAAACCAGATGCGGACCCAAAAATTTATGAGAAAATGGACACCTTAAATATTTCAATATTTATAATTTACTTATTAAAAAAATAATAAAAACATATAAGGATAAGAGGACATTAAAATTATTATTTAGAAAGAGTGTTAATTTTTTTTTTTTGAGCTTGATGCCAACAAAAAAGTTGATTTTCTTTCAAAATTTTTCTTTGTAATTGTTCAAAGAAAATTATTTTATAATATATTATGTTTTGTTCAAAAAGATTACAAATAAATGAAATAAAATAAAAATATCTCACACATAATTTTTAATGATATTTAATTTTATTAAAATTATAAAAAAGATTTAGCTATTATTGTTCATCAAGATTTTTAAATTTATGCTCTTCTTGTAACAGTTAATTAATTTTTTAAGACTATAAAAGAAAATATAAAGAGAAACATATAATTTATATCAAACTAAATAAATAAGAAATAAAAAATCTAAAATTCTTAAATGAATAAAAATAGTAAAAATTAATTAAATTATTATATAAACTTATATTGTTGTTTGAATTAAAGTCTTTTATATATAAAAGAGTTGATAAAATGAAAAGATAACTTAGAACTTTAAATTCATTAAGTTTTTTAGAAAAAAAGTATAAAAATGATCATATAAAATAAGGAACTGAGATAAAATTTTTAAATTTTAGAAGGGCCACGCCCCTCTAGGTCCCGTGTACCCATGTAGGTCTGCCACCGCCCTCAAACCGCAATTCGCCGCGTTAACCTACACTTATTTCTTTGACAACATCCTCACTCTTTCGCCTATAAATATTAGCACAATCGTTGGTCTTCTGTATCCTTCAAAAGCCTTACTTATTCCAAAGATCGATCATCATATACAATACATATTCTGCTTTTATTTCTTTGTGGAAATTTTTACTATCTTGCTCACCATGCAGGCAAACGATGCACTACTTGTAGTTACTCCAGCTTACTTCCACCAGTACTCTCAGCGTCAGGCAATCATGAATGTTAACGCTCCCATTCCTGGCCCTAATATCATCAGTGATCAGCCCACTGATGCGGGTAGTCGTAATCACTTTACTCAGGGGGAGGAGCTTAATCCACATCACCATTTATCAAGCTTTCCTAGACCAGTTCAAAAGCATCGCGGAACATTCCTTAAGAAAGCCTCTTCAATCTTCAATAAGTTTCTTCCCTGCTGTCTTAGTATCGGTGCTGGTGTCGTCCATAATTTGGTACTAAACTGAAGTAATTGGGTCAATTTCTTTATGCAATTAATTCCTTTACAATATATATTATTGTAAAGGTTGTTTTAGCGGGTTCGTTAAGTCCAACTCTCCATCCTTGTCATCATGGTATCGGGCTCTTGTATTGCATTTGTCAGTTCGATACCAAGCGAATTGCTAGCTGTTGTATTGTTTAATTAGTTTGGTCTACTCTTATCTTTGTAATTGTCAGCGCGGTGTTTGCGTTTTAATTGAAGTTTCAATTTTAATTATTCTGAGTCAATTTTTCAAATATTGTAATATGTTTGTGGTTTTTTTTTTTCTTTCCTTCTTCTAAACATTCTTATCAACCAATTTTATTTGAATAAAAAATTTTCAAACTTTTTAACTTTATTCTAAATAGTGATACTACTCCTACAAACTATTTATAAAAACTCACTGATATAAACTTACGTGGCATTATTGTATGATGTATAATTGTCACATTATCTATATTAATTAACGTATTCAAAATTTGGAATTCACTCATCCAATCAAATCATAAAACATCAGTTTGTATGTGAAAATTTTTATGAATAGTTTGTAAGAATAGTATTACTATATTCCAAATATCTTTAATCTCATCCCTAATTCTTTAAAATATACCCTCACAAAGTTTGTTTATGACCAATTTTTTTTTAAAACATTATTATCTATCTTTTCTGTAAGTTTTAGCAGATATGGATAGTTAACACATGCTGAAACACTTAAGAAAGATGTAACAGAGAATTTTACGTGGTTAAACTATAAATCAGCCTACATCTACGGGCAATAAGAGTTGTAATCTATTATACTGTATGTATTTACACTCGATATAGGACTCTTTACTTTGGTAGACACTCACTCACTCACTATCCTATTCTATACAAACTTGATCAACCTCGGTCACAGAAATAATCCTTCCACTACATGGGAGGGGGGCATATAATGCGCCCTTCTGCGGCGGTTTTTAAAAACCGCCGCAGATGTGTTTTGGAAACATGGTTATACGGCGGTTTGTAAAACCGCCGTAGAAAGATTTTAAAATTTCCCCCCCTCCCCCCCCCCCCCCCCCCCCCCCCCCCCCCCCCCCCCCCCCCCTTTTCGTTCGATTTCCTCCCTCCCCATAGTTCTCTGCGGCGAAATCCGCCCTCTTTCTTATTATTTAGAAAGAGTGTTAATTTTTCTTTTGAGTTTGATGCCAACAAAAAAGTTGATTTTCTTTCAAAATTTTTCTTTGTAATTGTTCAAAGAAAATTATTTTATAATATATTATGTTTTGTTCAAAAAGATTACAAATAAATGAAATAAAATAAAAATATCTCACACATAATTTTTAATGATATTTAATTTTATTAAAATTATAAAAAAGATTTAGCTATTATTGTTCATCAAGATTTTTAAATTTATGCTCTTCTTGTAACAGTTAATTAATTTTTTAAGACTATAAAAGAAAATATAAAGAGAAACATATAATTTATATCAAACTAAATAAATAAGAAATAAAAAATCTAAAATTCTTAAATGAATAAAAATAGTAAAAATTAATTAAATTATTATATAAACTTATATTGTTGTTTGAATTAAAGTCTTTTATATATAAAAGAGTTGATAAAATGAAAAGATAACTTAAAACTTTAAATTCATTAAGTTTTTTAAAAAAAAGTATAAAAATGATCATATAAAATAAGGAACTGAGATAAAATTTTTAAATTTTAGAAGGGCCACGCCCCTCTAGGTCCCGTGTACCCATGTAGGTCTGCCACCGCCCTCAAACCGCAATTCGCCGCGTTAACCTACACTTATTTCTTTGACAACATCCTCACTCTTTCGCCTATAAATATTAGCACAATCGTTGGTCTTCTGTATCCTTCAAAAGCCTTACTTATTCCAAAGATCGATCATCATATACAATACATATTCTGCTTTTATTTCTTTGTGGAAATTTTTACTATCTTGCTCACCATGCAGGCAAACGATGCACTACTTGTAGTTACTCCAGCTTACTTCCACCAGTACTCTCAGCGTCAGGCAATCATGAATGTTAACGCTCCCATTCCTGGCCCTAATATCATCAGTGATCAGCCCACTGATGCGGGTAGTCGTAATCACTTTACTCAGGGGGAGGAGCTTAATCCACATCACCATTTATCAAGCTTTCCTAGACCAGTTCAAAAGCATCGCGGAACATTCCTTAAGAAAGCCTCTTCAATCTGCAATAAGTTTCTTCCCTGCTGTCTTAGTATCGGTGCTGGTGTCGTCCATAATTTGGTACTAAACTGAAGTAATTGGGTCAATTTCTTTATGCAATTAATTCCTTTACAATATATATTATTGTAAAGGTTGTTTTAGCGGGTTCGTTAAGTCCAACTCTCCATCCTTGTCATCATGGTATCGGGCTCTTGTATTGCATTTGTCAGTTCGATACCAAGCGAATTGCTAGCTGTTGTATTGTTTAATTAGTTTGGTCTACTCTTATCTTTGTAATTGTCAGCGCGGTGTTTGCGTTTTAATTGAAGTTTCAATTTTAATTATTCTGAGTCAATTTTTCAAATATTGTAATATGTTTATGGTTTTTTTTTTCTTTCCTTCTTCTAAACATTCTTATCAACCAATTTTATTTGAATAAAAATATTTTCAAACTTTTTAACTTTATTCTAAATAGTGATACTACTCCTACAAACTATTTATAAAAACTCACTGATATAAACTTACGTGGCATTATTGTATGATGTATAATTGTCACATTATCTATATTAATTAACGTATTCAAAATTTGGAATTCACTCATCCAATCAAATCATAAAACATCAGTTTGTATGTGAAAATTTTTATGAATAGTTTGTAAGAATAGTATTACTATATTCCAAATATCTTTAATCTCATCCCTAATTCTTTAAAATATACCATCACAAAGTTTGTTTATGACCAATTTTTTTTTTAAACATTATTATCTATCTTTTCTGTAAGTTTTAGCAGATATGGATAGTTAACACATGCTGAAACACTTAAGAAAGATGTAACAGAGAATTTTACGTGGTTAAACTATTAATCAGCCTACATCTACGGGCAATAAGAGTTGTAATCTATTATACTGTATGTATTTACACTCGATATAGGACTCTTTACTTTGGTAGACATTCACTCACTCACTATCCTAATCTATACAAACTTGATCAACCTCGGTCACAGAAATAATCCTTCCACTACATGGGAGGGGGGCATATAATGCGCCCTTCTGCGGCGGTTTTTAAAAACCGCCGCAGATGTGTTTTGGAAACATGGTTATACGGCGGTTTGTAAAACCGCCGTAGAAAGATTTTAAAATTTCCCAAATTAAACCCTAAATCCCTCCCCCCGCCCCCGCGCCCCCTTTTCGTTCGATTTCCTCCCTCCCCATAGTTCTCTGCGGCGAAATCCCCCTCCCCCCCCCCCCCCCGGCCATTCGCGTCTCTCTCTTCAGCGAAATCGACGACCTCCCCCTGCCTCTGCCGCTGTTGTTTTGGTGATTTCCCGCCGTAGAACCTGCGATTTCCTCTCGGTCTGCACCGCGCCTGGGTCTCCCGTTGCGATTTTCTCTGCCGCTGTCTTCCTCCGCGCATTTGCCCCGCCTGTAAGTGATTTCGCCGTGATTTCCTCTCGATCTCCTCCCCCGCGTCTCGGTCTCCCTGTGCGAGTTTGTGTAGACCAAAATCGGCCCCCCACCCTGCCGCTGCTGCCTCCATTTCTCCTGCAGCTGGGAACGAAGCCGCCGTCGGTTCTGAGTGATAGAGTCGGTTTTCCATCTCGGTCTCCATCCGTCTCTCTCTCTATCACCAAATTCACCATCCGTCGTCGCTTCTGTGTGGCAGATCCCCCTTCGCGTGACAGAGCGCCCGGTGATAGGTAATGTGTTGTTTGGTATTGGAATTTTTGATTTGCTGAGCGATTTCTGGTGTGTTGTGCTGTAAGTTGTTGGTTGATTTTTGTGGTATTTTTGCCGATTGGAGATTGATTCTTTGGACTGTGGGTGTGGATTGGTTGTAGTGATGATTTGCAGCCGCATACGGCTATGTTAATGTCCGATTGGGTGTGGATTGGTTGTGCAATTGGGTGTGGAGTGGTTTGTAGTGATGAATTGGTGGAAGTCAGATAATAGTAAGGAGATGTTTGTAGTGATGTATTCATTTCTTTTCTCAAACGTTTTTGTTTGGAATTTGTTTTTGTTTTGAATGAAATTGGAAATGAATGAACAGTTTAAACTACTACCATTTAGATTCTGTTCAACTTTTGTATGTGTGTGTTTTTTCTCCATTTTTATTGAAATTGGAAATGAATGAACAGTTTCCATTTGAACTATTTTTATGTTGGATAATTTGATACAAGAGTTTAAATATAGATAATTTCCAACAGCATGTGAATTTTTGATGTAATTTTTGTTCTTATTGTTATTTTTAATTGTTGATACTAGACAGGACTACACACTGATACCAGAGCTTACATAAAAATTTTGACTAAACTGCACTATTGTGTTACCTTATTATATACTTGCTCATAAATGTTTTCATGCTTGTTACAATCCTTTATGGCCTGCATATGTTAGATTCTAGGTGAAAAAAGTACAAAATTACATGCACTCACATCCATAATTTAAACTGGAGATTGTAGCAACTCATGGTAAATTAAAGATTTTATTTTTTCCTGTAAATAGAAAAAAAAATACAGTTTGTGAGGTTTTCTTTAACAAGTTATTGTGCTTTTGTGTTTGTGTGTGTGTGTGTGTGTGTGTGTGTGTGATGCATATATAATTTAACTTAAATACTGAATCAATGACATATAAATCCTTGAAAAGTTATTGAATGCTGTAAAGTTTCACACCGCGTGTTCAAAAGAATATATAATTATTTTTTTCCATCCAAACTAGGCTGATAATCATTTTTAACTTTCCAAGACTGATGCTATTTGAACTCCACCTCCAAACTAATTAGCTTCCATCCATCAATTTGACAAGGACAAAATTGTACTATCATGCAACCTTTTTCAATCATTCATAGTGATATTTGGGGACCTTCTCGGGTTAATAACATTTATGGATTTAAGTGGTTTATCTCTTTCATTGATGATCATACAAGAGTGACATGGGTGTATTTAATGAGACAAAAATCAGATGCAGGTATCATCTTGAAAAATTTCTTTAGTATGGTCCAAAATCAGTTTCAAACTAAAATCAATATCTTTAGGACTGACAATGCCACAGATTATTTCAATTCAATCCTGAAAGATTATTTTTCAACCCACGGAATAATCCACTAGAGTTCTTGCGTGAATACACCCCAACAAAATGGGGTTGCAGAACGAAAGAACAGACACCTCTTGGAGGTGGCCCGATCCATTATGTACACCATGAATGTCCCAAGTTATTTTTGGGGGGAGGCCGTCCTCACAGCTACATATCTCATCAATAGAATGCCATCTAGAGTTATTCGTTTTCAAACACCATGGCAAACACTTTACCAATCCTATCCTCAGCTTCGAATATTCTCCTTCCTTCCACTAAAAATATTCGGGTGCACTGCTTTTGTCCATAACCACCAACCTAACCCTAGCAAACTTGATCCTAGAGCCATAAAATGTTTGTTTCTAGGATATTCCTCCACTCAAAAAGGGTATAAATGTTACTCTCCTGTTACCAAGAAAACCTATATCACTATGGATGTAACTTTCTTTGAGAATCAACCCTATTATCATAAAACCCACATTCAGGGGGAGAACTCAAACACAAATGAATGTGGTTTTTGGCTGCCTAATGTCACAATACCCGAGCCTGCCTTTACTCCTGCCACTAATGTTCCAACGGTTAATCCGAGCCTACAAAATGAGTTGGAAACTGAGTCCCCTTCAAAAAAGGCATCCTACGGACCATATAGACCTTCATCTGAGCCTACCCTGCCTATTCTCACACCAGAAAATTTAGAAATGTTTCCCAATACACTCACTCCAGAAATCCACAATACTACCAACAAAGAGTTATGTGTTTATTCAAGGAGGGAAAAGGTCCTAGAAGAGGAGTCCCCAACATTTTCTGAGCAAACTCAAGAGTCCAATCCGACTAATCCAAGTTCAGAACTTCCAGGTAACACAACTCATAACTTTCACACTGATAATGACTTAGGCATCCCTATTGCATTAAGGAAAGGAGTAAGATCCTGCACTCAACATCCTATACATCGGTTTGTTTCATATAAGGGATTGTCCTCTCAATATCGTGCCTTTGTTACTAATATGTCTACTGTTGAAATACCTAGAAATGTTCAAGAAGCTCTAGGTAAGCTTGAGTGGAGGGCAGCTATTGAAGAAGAGATTAGAGCCCTTACGAAGAATGGCACATGGGAACTCTCTGAATTACCACAAGGAAAAATGACCAGTGGGATGTAAATGGGTCTTCAACGTCAAATACAAACCAGATGGAAGTATAGATCGGTATAAAGCCAGATTGGTAGCAAAAGGATTTACTCAAACTTATGGTATTGACTACCAAGAAACCTTCTAGCCGGTTGCTAAGTTAAATACTGTTCGTGTTCTACTCTCACTAGCTGCTAATCTTGACTGGCCCCTGCATCAAATGGATGTCAAGAATGCATTTTTAAATGGAGACCTAGAGGAAGAAGTATATATAGAGATTCCACTTGGATTTGAGACCAAGAACAACGTCCACAAAGTGTGCAAACTTCAAAAATCACTTTATGGACTTAAACAATCACCAAGGGCTTGGTTTGACAGATTCACAAAAGCAGTCAAGCAACATGGGTACATACAGGCGCAAGCCGATCAAACCATGTTTGTCAAACACTCGACAAATGGGTGGATTTCTATTCTTATTGTGTATGTGGATGATATAATTATCACCGGAGATTTTCATGAAGAAATTGAGAATCTAAAGAAGGGACTTGCTAAAGAATTTGAAATTAAAGACCTAGGATATCTCAAATATTTTTTAGGAATGGAGGTCGCTAGATCAAAAGCAGGGATTGTTGTTTCTCAACGAAAGTATGCCTTGGACCTACTCAAGGAGACAGGTATGTTAGGGTGTAAGCCAGCTGACACGCCTATGGAACCTGGTTACAAAGCATGCTTAGAAGAAGAGAGTCCACCCATTGACAAAGGAGGGTACCAACGCCTAGTGGGGAAACTCATTTACCTCTCCCATACTAGACCTGACATTGGATTCGCCGTTAGCTTTGTAAGTCAGTTTATGAATGATCCGAAAGAAGTTCACCAAGAGGCAGTAAATAGAATTCTTAGGTATCTCAAAATGTCACCGGGAAAAGGGTTGTTTTTTAAGAGAAATACCACCAAAGAGATTGAGATTTTCACTGATGCTGATTGGGCTGGAAGCATAACTGATAGAAGATCTACAACTGGCTATTGTACCTACGTTTGGGGAAATTTAGTCACATGGAGGAGTAAAAAACAGACAGTGGTAGCAAGAAGTAGTGCTGAAGCAGAATTTCGAGCCTTAGCACAAGGAATCTGCGAAGGAATGTGGCTGAAGAGAATACTTGAAGAATTGAGAGTTACAAACACTTCAATGAAGGTATTTTGTGATAACATGGCTGCAATAAGTATTGCTAAAAATCCAGTCCATCACGACAGAACTAAGCATGTGGAGCTGGATCGGCATTTTATCAAGGAGAAGATAGAGGGTGGCATACTTAGTCTCAGCCATACTCCAACCAATCTTCAAATAGCTGATGTTCTTACAAAAGGCCTTCCAAGAATTAAATTCGAACTACTGATATCCAAGCTGGGAATGATTGACATTTACTCCCCAACTTGAGGGGGAGTGTAGAAATTCTACATTTAATGATCTGATTTTTAGGAATCAGTGTTCTGATTTTTAGGAATCAATGTTATGATTTTTAGGAATTAAATGTTCTAATTTTTAGGAATTAATTTTCTGATTTTTAGGAATTAATTAGCTGAAATAAATAGTCAAGGACTAAATCTAGTTAATTAGCTATCTTTATTATATATCCCTTGATCAAAGGGATTATTATTTTCTTTCCTTATTTATGGGAGATTTTCTCTTATAAATTTCCATGTTCCTTGTACTGGAAATTCATTCAGAAATAAAGTTAATACATTTTTCTTTTCCCTAATTTTCTTTACGGTCTAATTTTGAACAGATCAAATCAGTTGAATCTTGTAGGCTTTGTTGATGCTGACTGGGGCAGTGATCTAGATGATGGAAGGTCTACCACAGGCTTTTGTATTTACTACAATATTGTATCATAGTGTTCTAAAAAGCAACATACGGTCTCAAGATCAAGTATTAAAGCCGAGTACAAGAGTCTAGCCAATGCAACTTTAGAAATTCTTTGGTTGCAGTCTTTACTTGAAGATCTTAGAGTGCCACAAACAAAAGAACCTGCTATTTAGTGTGATAATTTTAGCACAGTAGCTTTATCTGCAAATACAGTGTTGTATACAGGTACTAAGCACATTGAACTAGACATATATTTTGTGAGGGAAAAAGTGTTGGAGAAAAAGCTCACTGTCAATCATGTTCTTGCTTATGACCAAACTACATATGTATTGACTAAACCTCTACCTCTCTCAACATCTTTCTTTGAGAGGCTTAGGGAGAAACTAACTGTAAAATCTTCTCATCATTCAGGATTGCAGCAGGGGAGAAGTTTGATAGAGGGACATGTGTTTAAGGGGAAGAGCTAGAATGTATTTTGTTACTGCTGCTGAGGTGGTAGTGCCAGCAAAGCAGAGCAGTTAGCTTTTCTGTTACAACCTGTGTTAGTAATCCGTTAACCATAGTTAGTCTATAAATGATTGCTCTTGTATTCATTTCATTGTAGTCAGTTTCTAATCAATAACAGAGAAAGTTCCAGAATTATGTTTTCTCTCTTCTTTTAGTTTTTTTTTTTAAATTTTCTTACTTCTTTTCCTGGAAACCTAGCGTCTTGATTGGTATATTAATCAAATGTTTCTAATCTTCCACATGTTTATGTTAGGAGTTATTTTCTTGTTATTATTATGAATCGCTCATTTTCAATTTGCCAATTTTTTGAACTCTCTCTTGTTTTGAGAGAATGGTATATTAATGTGTTATCGTCTATCATAGTGAGGTTGAACTTGCTGCATGTCTCTCATTTGCATCTTGAATTGTTCAGTAACGAATAATAATGTTATCCTCTTTCATATAACTTGATATATCATGTTATTTGGGAAGAAATTATGAGTATATGAGCTATTATTATCTCGTGAAATTTTTGTGTGGTTCTTATTTGGTTTGAGATTCACGATAATAATATAAGCTCTATTTTTATTAGAGAATATAGATAAGACCACATTTATAAGCTTTAAGTTTTTAGCTAAAGTGGCAAACTTAACAGATATTAGAATTTTTATAACCAAACGGTCGCAAGTTCGATGAGGTTTTTACAGTAAGTCTTAAAACCATTGTTTAGGTATTTACATTGAATTGGCATGTGAAATTTTATCTTCTACCGCTAAACTTCTGCTGTTTGCTTTTGTACTGTGTAAGATGCAGTTAGAATTAGTTTACATCAGAAATGAAAAATAATTATAAAGAACTCCAACTCTTGGCACTGGAAATGGCGGGATTGAGATAAACAATCAAACTTTTGGAGCTAAGTGGACAACTGAGCTGAGCTCTGGAGGGATTTTTTTTTTTTTTTAAATTAAGTTCAACAAAAGTCTTATATGAGTTATCTCACCTTTTTTTTTTTTTGTCTATTTGATTAGTTATTTTTGTGATAACAGAGGATAAGGAGCGGACATGCCACATGAAAACTCTAAAGACTGCGTTCTTTGGATGCTTTATATAAATAATAATAATAATAATAACAGCAATTCTTTAATAAACATTTTGAATATCCGGTGATTCTTACAAATTCTGAATGTTAAGACATGATTGCTACTTTGTTTCTTCGGCAATCCCTATAGTTTTAACAATGCCAATTATCATTTGTAGGGTCAGTTTGGGATTGCTGTTATTGTGAAAATAAGTAACTTTTGCTTTTCTAAAGAAAAAATCAGCTTTAGGAAAAAGCGAGAGCGTGTTTGGTAAATCAATTTTTAAAAAGGAAAAACTGAAAAAATAGATAAAATTAGGGGGCCTTGTTGAAAAATGGACACATCCTGAAAAATTTTTATGTCATAAACACTTTCGAGTTTCGTCCAACGTCTAGGACATACATGGTTCGAGACATCTACATATCGATTTCTACGTATTCGACACTCGACATGTCGGATGAAAGCTCGACGCTCGACATGCGACACATGAACTCGACGAAATTTGCCTCTGGCTTTCGTCAACTTCGTCACTTCACTAGACGCTCGACAAAACTCAAACGCTCGACACTCGAACTTAGAATCGACACAACGCCTAAACACTCGACACTACCATCTGACATGTCGAGATTCGATCCGACAAAACCGCTCAACACTCGACGACGCTTGATAAATCTCGTCTTCTTCATCCGTCGACAGCGATACCAGATTTTCTCACAACAATTATCAATTTTCAGGAAAATTTCACAAAAACGACATTCTCTCTAACCTTAGTTCATATACATATCTTATATTTAAACTATATAATGCGATTGACAGTTATCAAAACAATAAATAACAAAAACATTACGACCTAATAAAATTTTCATGTCATTTAGAGAGAGATTAAAAAAAATTGTTCTTATATTATTTGCTCAGCTTCAACTGTTAAAGTTATTTCGAACAATGAAATATATAAAAGAGTGACTGATTTCTTTATTCTTTGTTTCGTTTACTAACATTGTTTATTTTCGCTGAAAGAGAGAATTAATAAGCTTTTAAAAAAATTGATTATATAAGAATATTTAAGTTTTTTTATCAAAAAAATATCTATCATACAAAATTTTATATGAAAACTTTTTAAGATAGTATCTAAATTTTAATAAAACCTTCTAATCGTGTCTTTTTTATTAATTTTCCCTTTTTCTTACATGGTGTGAGTGCAGTTTTCCTCGAATGTGTGATTCTCCCCCATTCCCACATTTTACCCAGATTAAAAACGTGTAAACAACCGAAAAATCCCCAGTTTTGCATTTCATGGTTGTTTTTGCAATTTCCAAATTGCTTCGATTCATGCTTGTTGCTTGCTGCCATTCTACTGGCTGTCTACCATAAAATCATTACAAATTTCCAACACAGAAATTACCATTACAAAATCCAAATGAAAGTCCTAGTAATATAATACAAATCAAAGGTCAAAGTAAAAGAATATGTTGAGGCGGTAGTAGGTGAAGTTGATAATTTTTCTTCTTTGTGAATGAGAATCGACTAGAGTGAGGTAGACTAGGAGAGCCGAGACCCGATTATGATTGTCTGGTGGTGGCAAGCAGTAGGCGCTTATGTGGTGGACCGGTGGCAATGAGCAAGAGTCGATTGGGACTCGGAAGAGTAGCGAGCAGAAGGATGGGAATTGGGATTGAGAGAGAGAGAGCCAATTGTGGGGGGAGCTGATGATGATCCGGTGGCGGCGGGGTGGGATGAGAGAACGAAAATGATATAGGAGTCAGTCGATTAGCGGATTAGGTTTAGGTTAGAATTAGATTAGGGATTTTCAATTTTTTATTTTTTAAACATTAAAATTTAAAAATGTATAATATAAAATATATTTTTAATTTTTAAAATTAAATATTGTTTATTCGTTGTGGGTGCGGGGTGAGTAGGGTATATGCCACACCCGGTTGTAAAACTGCACCCCTGCCCCTGTCCCCGCAATCAATCCCCGCAATTCCAGTTAGAATCATAGCCGCACATTCCGAGTACCCGGATTATCCTTTTTTTTTTGTCTTTTTCTTTTTTGTCATCCCTAGGCCTTTACTTCTGGAACTAAAGCAATTAGGAGAAAATCTTCCAGTTTAGGCGATGTATAGAATAAGTTACTGCATTAATAAACCAAAAAGGAACTTTTGGGCTGTCACATTTCTTGTATTACAGAAAGATGAGACTGCCATATGATATTGGGCTTTTGGGCGTGAGACAACAAGGGCCGTGAAGGTGTTGTTGCCATGGGTGCATGGTACCACTACTTGGGTGTAAATAATCACAGAGAGATAGAGAGAGAGAGAGAGAGAGATACATGTGTATTTTGGGGGCTTGAATTGAGAGCGAAAATTATTTCTTTGTTGTAATTAAGCGGAAGGTGTTTTTTTTTTTGGTTCATCAAAAAAACCTTAGAGGAATAGTTTTTCTATGGCTGTAGATTTTCATTGAGTCCACTCGAACCATATTAAATCTTGGTTTTATTTGCTATTTTTTCTTTCTTTGTGTATAATATGATTAATTTATTATTAAGAGATTAATTGTGCGTAATTTTTTAACGTTTATTAATTTAATCATAATAGAGCCTTATATTCAACAGCTATGAGCTGGGCGATTTATTTGGCGGCTGGTGTCCTGAGTCTAGCCTTGCAAATTAAATTATTTATAACTTTTAACCTAAAAATTACTTATTTCTCCATTGGCCCCTTAATTTCTAGGTTTTTCAATTGGACCCTCCAAATGCCGAAAAGTTTGGATCCGCCTTAGTAGGAAGGATCTCATTGTTATTATGAGTAATGTTAGATTTACAATATTCATACAACCTAAATTCTACAATATAACTTGGTAGCCTACATGGCAAAAATTTAATGGAGGAGGAAAAAATAAAAATGGATTAGGGAAATTACATCTCTAATAGGATTGTGCCAGTTAAATAGTCAAGTCATGTTGTAGAATTTAGGTTCTATGAATATTGTAAGTCTAACATTATTAAATTATTATTATTAAATTTTAACATCTACTTGAAACTAAAATGTTTGAAACCAATATTCTTATGTAATGTTGATTTCTCTTCTATTTTTATATGACATATTGGAAATCATCACAAATCAAATATATTATAAAATGAAATCAAAGCATTTAAATATTATTATCGAAAATTATTAAAATTAATAAATTTATATTATAAGTAATTCGATTTATTCAAATATGTATAGATATATAAAAATTAAATAGGAATGGATGTAATACCTAGTTAGATAAGCCTAAAATAATTTTAAAAAATATTTAAAGAACTATTGTATTAATGAAAATGTTGATGTTTGACATGTGGCATCATGCATATGTAGTGCACATGACATTTTTGTTTTGTCATCTTATGATAAAAACATTAATGTAGATTTTTTTTTTCATAAAGTTAATTCATATTTTTAGGAAATTGATTAATGTGCATATTTTGGAATATTTATCTAATGGAAAAGTTTTTAGTTGTGATCATCATATTATAGATAAGGATATTATTTGAGCTTATTTGATAAATCACATATTTGACTAAGGATAAACTTGATAATTATTTATCTAGTTTATCACTCAAATAATTGGGATATGCGAGTTATCCTTATGTTCGATTTATATAACTTCCTATTTATTATTAATCTTTATCTAACCTTTTTCACTGAGATAATTACAAGTTTCTATGATAAGGATTAATACTTTATATAGCTATCTACTTAAATTATATAAATGATATATAGATTCAAGATAGTGTGAAGAACAAGAACTGAGAAGATATATTCGAGTATGTTCTTTATTGTAAAAGCTTTAAGCTTTGAGTGTATTTAGATTGTATATGACTCGTATGTGTTAAGTATGTATACTAGTCTGATTTGTGAGTATTATTAGAGTTGTGTAAGATTAAGTGAGTTGAGTGATTACATAAGTCTGTAACAATCATCTTGGTTATGTCTGATAAAACTAGTATAGTTAAGTCTGACATATCTGTGAAGTGTAACATCAGAAAAGTATGTGAACACTACAACATTCAAAACCTTTTGCGGCGGGCCAAAACCGCCGTAAAAACATTTTTACGGCGGTTCTACGGCGGTTCAAGCCCGCCGTAGAAACAACCGCAGTAAAAGATTTTACAGCGGTTTTAGCCCGCCGCAAAAATTCTTTTACGGCGGTTTTCGTGTTCGACGTAAAAATGCACGACGAAGTGCCATGTGTGTGTAAGAGGACCTTTTACGGCGGTTATAAAACCGCCGTAAATTTGCGTCGAACTTAAAACCGCCGTAAATAAAAAGTAACCGCCGTAAAAAGTAGCAAGTAAAACGACGCCGTTTTGATCGTTTTTTGCGTTGAACATTGAACAGCCGTAAAATCTTCACGTAAAACGACGTCGTTTTGATTGGGTGTATTTACGGCGGTTCTAGAACCGCCATAAATGTGCAATAAACCGCCGTAAAATACTTTCGTAAAACGATGTAGTATTAAACATTTGGTTTTTACGGCGGACGTATAAACCGCCGTAAAAGGTCATTTTTGCAAAAAAAAAAACCGATTTGTTTTTATGTTATTTCCTGTTTCCAGATTCAACAACCTGTCTCAAAACAAATATATATTGTGATAGTATCTTCCATCATTCCATCAATATAACAATCTCAAATCAAATATCAATTTTTGTCACATAAAATGATTAATCACAATTTAAGAAAACCAAACATAACTCAATCATCATCTATACAGTCCATCATTATATAATAAAATATAATGTCAAACAACTCAATTATATACATCAACAACCTCGACATAACTCAACATCTGAGAAGTAAGCTGTAAAACTTGACAAACAACCTGCAAGAATAATTTGTAACCAAGATTATAATCTTTAAGTAACATTATGAATCTTAATACAAATTGTATATTTTTATTTATATACCTATTCGTTCCCGTGGTTTGAATCAAGATCGTTTGTTCCATGACTATCATACTGGAAACGAGTATGATGTCCACTTGAAGCATCTGGGACCTATTTATAAAGAAAAATATGAAACATAAGTTAAAAATATGAGTCAACTGAAACTACATTTTCAACTTGAAAGATAAGTAAATACCGGTCTTGTAGCTCGCCGCTCTGCAAATTCTGGAAACCTCTCCTGCAGGAAGGAAACGACTTCATCATACATCATTTTCATATTATTGTGATCTTGCTTCAAGTTGTTGTGTGCTTCATTCAAGTTTCTGTGTGCTTCCTTCAAGCTGTTGTGTTCTTGCTTCAAACTACCCAACTCTTCCCTCAAGTGAATATCAGATGAGCTGGTGTCTTGAACATCAGTCGGAGATGGACCAAAGCCATATGTCCGAGCATAACCACGATGATCAGGTCCCATTACATTGCCAAATACTTCTTCTCTCAGTTGTTGAGTTTGTTGGTCTTGTGGAAACTGAGACAAACCTTCATTGAATTGGCTCTGTACCATAATGAAAAGAAATAACAACTTAATAATGACAATGTATTAAGCAAAAATAAATTTTTAAATAGTGGATGAATAATTAAGTTCAAAAGATCAAAGAACTTACAATTATTTCTGCACTTTCATCATCACCTACTTCCCCATTACTTTTTGTTCTTGTCTTCACGAAGACACTAATACGATCAGTTTGCTCTCCATTTCTTATCATCTAAACAAAAAAATATCAGAACTACAATAATACAACTACTAAAAGAGAGTAGAAGCAGATAACGAACAATTAAAAAGCGTGTAAACAAACAAGTGTAACTTACCTCTTCTCGTTTTTTTTGGGCAAATGACGTGCGACCTGTTCGATGAAGTGCAACCTGTTGTGCTCGATTTACCTTATTCTTCTCTGCAGCTTCCTGTAATATAAACAATATTAACATATATATAATATGACTTGCAATACGAACAAAACAAAAAAACAAATCTACAATTTTTTAGTTATGTTAGGCATATACTTTGGCTTGTTCTGTTCCCCAATAAGCTACAAGAATCGGCCACTGATCTGGCTGAACTCTAGGAGGAGTGAATTGTAACCTGTCCTCATCCGTATCATATTTCTTGTAGTACTCTCTCTTTACACGAGCTTTCCAATCTCGCCAAAGGTTCCCAATATGTTGTAAACAATGAGGTCTATACTCATCGGGAATATCTGTATTATCCTGCAAGAACAAATTGCAATAGATTAATGGAGATACAAATACATAAACATGTAAAGTATGAATTTATTAAAAATGAATTACCTTCACTTCTTTCCAGATGGCATCCAAAAGATGTGGTGGCATATTTTGCCACCGAGGACAAGTCAATGGAGCCATGTTGCCATGTTTTGCTATGATTCCAAGTTGGGTGGTCAATTTGTCTTTGTTTGTGTTTATTGGTTGCCATTGAGAGTTAAATTGAATGTGCAACCTCTGGCCTGTACCCCACTCACGAACAGTACGTGCTACTCCATGTCCTTTGACAACACCCGATGTACCACCCGTATCTATAAAAAGATATAATAACAAATGTTTAATCAACTTTAAATTGAAAAGAATTTAACGTAAAACTAAACTCGTTGATGTACCTCCATCATTCGACTGACTGTGGGAAGACGCTGCCGACTGTCGTCGAGATTCTGCTTCCCGTTGTATTATACTCTCCATAGAGGTGTCCCTCGGTCTTTTCGGCGGCATGGTGACCTTTTTGGAAAACATTCACATTCATAAAATTCTAAGATCTTTCCTTAAGTTCCATAATAATTATCGTATGCATATAATAAAAAAATAGTTTGAACATCCAGTTCAACTGAACAAAATACATATTTCATTCTCAAAAAATAATAGTTACACGAAGACAAGAGGAAATCACATAAATGCAGAAAACAATAATGTTCCCCAAATACAAGCAAGATAAAGAATCACATAATCAATAATAACAACTAAGTAAAGGTACTATCAATCAACAACATCCATCTGATCATCATTATCTTCACGATTGATTGTCACTGTTGTACCCTCAACTCCTTGCCTAACCCATTGCACATCTTCTTCACGAAAGTAATCTCTTTGATCTAGTTGTTGTTGTGCATATAGCTCAACCTCTGGCGCCATGTTCCCAATAGATGAATTTTTGGAATTGAGATCAAAGGTATCTCTTGTTGACATTTTAAGAACAACATGCCAATCTTCATCTACAGGATCTTAAATATAGCAAACTTGCTCCGCTTGACCCGCTAAAATGAAAGGTTCATCATCAATACTGTTATCTTTGTATAACAAATGATTAAAATTAACCATTGTGAAGTCAAACTCATCACACTTCATTCCAGTCCGATTGTCAACCCAATCACACTTGAACAAGATGAAAGTCATGTCATTGACATATCGAATTTGAATTATATCTGTTAACACTCTAAGAAACGTTACGCTGCCAGAAAGAGGGTTTTGATCTCGTGCACTAGCATAACTCAAGGTATCGGCCTTCAAAATAACACCAGATTGTTGAGTGGTTTTGTGTTTATCTACATCCTTGGTACGAAATTTGAAGCCGTTGACAACATAAGATTTATAGCTACGTGCATCCCATTTAGGGCCATTAGCTAAATGGATGATTTCTTCAGACAATGAAACATTTGAGGTCTCTTGTAAGGAGTGAACCTATGAAAATACATATAGTTAACAACAACAATCCCTATAGCAACAAAATATTACACAAATTTCTTGCACTTACATGATCTCGAAACCATTCGTGGAATTTTCTGTTATGCTCTTTTTGAATTTCATGAATAGAAGAACGAGGCATTTCATTATGAATTTCGTTGAGATGCTTTCTGTGATAGAAGATATTGAAAGATGTAAAAAAGATATAACAGTTAAACGAACAGAGGTAACAAACGAAATGTGTGCATATCTTACTTTCGAAATGGATCAATAGAAGTTATATTGACTAGCACATATCTATGTGCTTGAACCCAAGAGATATGATCCAGTTCGAATTGTTGTCCTTCAACAGAGGTACCATCCTTGTTCCGAGGTACCTTTGCTTGTTCAGAGAATGAAAGATGCTATTTGTTGTGTGGCGTTAGGGTTAGTGCAGAAATGAGCACTTAGTACAGGAAAAGAGGTAAGTTTAATACCACACTTAAAGATTGAGGATCATATTATTGTTGTCCATCCAAAGACCACTTTATCATTAATTATTATAATGTTTTCATTGTAAAGAAAATAAGTTTGTTTTTCTCAAATAATATTGAAAACAAAGCAAACAGAATTTTCAGAGAAATAAAAATAACAGAATTTTTTTTTAAGTATTTAAAATACAAATAATTTATTTATAATTATTTTCATTGGATTATGTCTGTAGCATTATTTTATTCTAAGGGCGTTGTCAAATTCATGTATGATAAAAGTTGAAGGATTGGATAATTGTTTCTCACATGTTTTGAAATTTGACATGCCTCACATTGAAAGTGTTTGATGGTTTTATCATTGAATAAACTGGGAAACAACTTTTTCAGATAAATAAAATTAGGATGTCCTAATCTATAATGCCACAACATAATAGCATTTTCGTTATTGGACAAACCAGGAAATGACACACTACTAGCAGATAGAGTTTGTTCATCAGGATTACTATGAGTCTTGAGAAGATAGAGTCCACCACACTCCTTAGCATTGCCAATCGTCCTCCCCGATTCCAAGTCCTGAAATTCACAATGAGTAGAGAAAAATTTAGTAACACAGTTCATATCCGTTGTAAGTTTACTAATAGACAATAGGCTGCAAGATAATTTGGGAACCAACAAGACAGATTTTAGGGTTAGATTATCGGAAATGACCACTGAACCCATTCCTTCCACCTTGGATAGAGACCCATCAGCTATTCTCACCATAAAGTCTCCTGAATAGGGTTTGTATGTATGAAAAAGTGAAGCATTACCAGTCATGTGATCCGACGCACCAGAGTCTATTATCCAAGAAGTTGAGGTTTTCATATGTGATTTAAAAGCTACTTCATGATTACCTCTTTGCGCCACCAAACTTGTGCTCGCAATAGGATCATGTTGAGAGGACTGTGGTGCTATTGAAGAGGAATTGAACATTTTTTTAAGCAATTCTAACTGTTCTTTGCTAAACAGATTTGTCTCAGGTGTCTGTTGTGGCGTTTCTCCGACTGAGGTAAAACCACAACTTTCTGCTGCTCCCTTTGGCTTCCAATCTGGAGGTTTGCCATGGAGTTTCCAACACTTCTCACGGGTATGACCAGGTCGATTGCAGTGATCACACCAAGGTCGTTCTCCTCGCTTGTTCATGCGTGGATCATGATTGGATTTCCCATTCGAAGTAAAATTCTTGGACACCAAGGAAGATCCTTCTGAGTTAGAGGTAAGAGGAGAAGGATTATCAGATAACATCACCTTACGACGTCCCTCTTCACGTCGTACTTCAGCAAATGCCTCCTCTGTTGAAGGAAAAGGATCTCGAGCTACCACACGACCACGAACTTCATCAAGATTCCGATTTAGCCCGGCCAGAAAATCAAACACCCGTTCATTTTCAAGCTTGCGCCGTTGTTTAACAATACACTCAGCACAACATGAGTCATCATCATTGAATAGGTCAAGTTCTTGCCATAAATCTTGGAGATCAGAAAAGTACTGAGTAACTGAACTTGTACCTTGCTTTAAAGCTTTTAGTTTTAACTGGAGTTTAAATATTTGGGAAGCATTGCCAAGATCTGAATACATTCTGCGGGCTACATCCCAGACTTCTTTAACCGTTTTAAAGAACAAATAGTGACGACTAATCTTGGGCTCCATGGAGTTGATAAGCCATGCGAGAACAATAGAATTTTCAGCCATCTAAGTATTGTAGATGGGACAATTTGGGGAGGGAGCAAGCTCACTTGTGATGTAACCAAGTTTGCCCCGACCGCAGATAACAATTTTGACAGATTGTGCCCACTGTAGATAGTTTTTTCCATCCAACTTGTGGGCTGTGATATGAAGAGAAGAAAGATCACCACCGGAAAGAGTGGTGGAGAAAGAGTGAGGTGTCTCATGGGACTGGTCGGAAGTTGGAGATTCAGGATTATCTCCTGTCATGGCAGCCCCATATTTCACCATTTTTGGGAGAAGAAATTAGTTTTCCCGCTCTGATACCATAAAGAAAATTAGGGAAAAGAAAAATGTATTAACTTTATTTCTGAATGAATTTCCAGTACAAGGAACAAGGAAATTTATAGGAGAAAATCTCCCATAAATAAGGAAAGAAAATAATAATCCCTTTGATCAAGGGATATATAATAAAGATAGCTAATTAACCAGATTTAGTCCTTGACTAAATCTGTTTATTTCAGCTAATTAATTCCTGAAAATCAGAAAATTAATTCCTAAAAATCAGAACATTTAATTCCTAAAAATCATAACATTGATTCCTAAAAATTAGAACACTGATTCCTAAAAATCAGATCATTAAATGTAGAATTTCTACAGACCGTAATTCAGAGTTCCTTTTAGATAACTAAGTATGCGTTTGACAGCCTCCCAATGTGTATCTAAGGGTGACTACGGGTATTACAAACTTTATTAACACTGAAAGACAGCTCAGGTCTGGTGATGGTGATATACTGTAAAGCACCAACAATACTTATATATTTTGCATCATTTGGCATTGGTTCCCTTTACTTGGAAGAAAGTTTCAAACCACTGATTATAGGAGTAGGCAATGGATTAGCTTTCTCCATTTTAACTTTCTTCAAAAGATCTGTAATATACTTCCTTTGAGACAGATTAACTGTGGAACCAGTTTGCTGAACTTCAATTCCTAGGAAGTAATTCAAAGGACCTAAATCTTTCAAAGAGAATGCATTATTAAGATAAAAAACAAGCTCTTGTAGCTCTGTTGTGTCACTACCTGTGACTATTATGTCATCCACATAAACTAGAATGAAAACACAAGACTTTTGAGTGAACCTAAGGAACAAAGAATGATTTGCCTTGGAAGAGAGAAACCCCAATTTATACAAACATATTTCAGCCTATCAAACCAAGCCCCTAGGGCTTGCTTAAGACCATATAAAGCCTTATGTAGTCTATAAACAAGTGGAGCAGATTATGAATTATCTTATGCTTGTTCAAACCCTAGAGGTTGCTCTATATATACCTCCTCTTATAATATCCCATTTAAGAAGGTATTATTAACATCTAACTGCCTTAGATTCCAACCTTAAGATAAACCAAGAGTCAAAACAACTCTAATAGTGGCTGGTTTCACTACTAGACTAAAGGTTTAGGTGAAGTCTAAACCTACTTGTTGATGAAACCCCTTAGCCACCAACCGAGCTTTGTATTTAGCAATGGTACCATCAAGGTTTAGGTGAAGAGAAACTAGTGACTAGGTTTTATTCTTGAGTAAGGCTGCATATTCTTCATTCATGGCCTTAGACCAATTGGCATCAAGCAAGGCTTCTTGAACACAGGAGAGCTCTTGGTGAGATAGATTAGCAAGATAGACTTTAGGCTCAAAGACACCAGCTCTAGATCGTGTTATCATAGAATGGGTATTAATTGGTAAGCTAGGGTGAACTGATGTAGAAACAATAGAATATAAATGAGGTTCAGTAGAAGTAGAACTTTGAGAAGGAGAAGATGAAGGTGTATTTGTGTTTGGGGTTAAAGATTGAACAACAGGTGCAACTGAAAGAGAAGATAGAGAACTAGGAGAAGGAACAACTATAGACGATATTGGCAAAGACACATGATAGACCTCCAGTCAGGTTTACGTATGTTAGACGCCATCTGAATAAGGAGAGAGGAGGGTAGAATTGGAAAAAATGTTTATTTTTCTGTTATGAGCTAGAGCTGGGCAGTAGAGTTAGTTATTTTCTTAGGGAGTTGTGCAAGTTAGTTAGAGGATATAAGGGAGGGCTGAGAGAGGAAAAAAGGGGGAAAATTGTGAATGAGAATTTTGTAGAGATTTTATCTCTAAGGAGAGTTGGCAGGACTCTCGATTATCCTGCCTCCTATCAATCTATCAACAAATCTTTTCCTACTCATATAATTTCCATAGCTTAAATTCCAGAATAGTTCACAAGCAATACATCTAAACTAGCTATCCATTCAAAGAGGTGTGTGAGGTGATCAGAGAGCTATCATTCTAGTATCAGAGCGAGGTAGAAAACAAGCACCTGGAATGGCCAAAAAAAAGCACAGCCACGTCTAGGCTGGATTCGGTAGAGGAAAAAATAGAGTTGGTGTAGGAGGAGCTTAAGAGGGAGATGGATTCAATCAAATCGGACCTTCAAAGGCTTCCGACCTTGGAGAAGAATCTCGCTATGCTCCTGGAGAAGTTGGATCGTGGCGCGCCAAAACCAGGGGAGTCGTCAAACACCACCACCCATACTCACGACAACTTGAACAAAAGCACCCACGGTAGACGCGAGGGAGGTGAAGGCCATTGGAGCCTTGATCGACGAAGTGAGGTATGGCCTCGATGGCTGGAGATGCCGGTGTTCGATGGCCGCGACCCGGACAGATGGGCCTTCAAAGCCTGAACCATACTTCTCTTTGAACCGACTGTCGGAGGTAGAAAGAATCGAAGCCGCCGCGGTATGTTTCGACGGTGAGACGCTGGCTTGGTTCCAGTGGGAGGATCGTCGTCGTCCGATTCATAGTTGGCTGGAAATGAAAGCGCTCCTACTGAACCGATTTCGATCGACGCAGGAGGGCACCAATTTAAAACAGTTCCTAGCGTTGAAGCAGGTGGGATCGGTGAGGGAGTTTCGTCGGGAGTTTGAGGCGATGGCGGCGTCGCTCCAGAACACACCGGAGGAGATCCTGGAAGGCACATTTATCAATGGGCTGAAGCCGGAGGTAAGGGCTGAGGTAAGGCTTTTGCAACCAAGTGGGCTGGGTCGAATAATGGAAGTGGCCCAAAGGGTGGATGACAGGAATTTAGCCCTGAAACACAATAAATCTGGAACTAATTCCAGTTCTGAACGAGGAGGAACACTGAACCCAGTTCAATACATAAAAACTCAAGGCCCTGCAAATCCAATGATCCCTACTGTTCGAAACTATTCAAATTTCATCCAGGAGCGTAATTTAAGAAGATTAACAGATACAGAACTGCAGAGGAAAAGAGAAAAGGGACTATGTTATAGGTGTGATGAGAAATTCTCGCCTGGACACAGATGCAAATTTAGAGAGTTTCAGGTTCTGGTGGTTCAGGATGAGGAGGAAATTCCGCCAGACAGGGAAGACAGCCATGAAATGGAAGACAATGAGAAAGTTGTAGGTGACCAGGGAGTGGTGGAACTCTCTATGAATTCGGTGGTTGGATTGACTTCTCCCAAAACCATTAAACTACAAGGAATGATCGGAGGTGAAGAGGTAATTGTCCTTATCGATCCTGGAGCTACTCACAATTTTATTACACAAGCTTTGGTTAAGAAATTGGGTTTAATGGTAGATAATACAGAGAAGTATGGGGTATTGCTAGGCACTGGTGATCCAGTGAAGGGGGCTGGTGTGTGTAAAGGGGTGATTCTGTCTATACAAGGGGTGGAGGTGAGAGAAGAATTCCTTCCTCTGGAATTGGGGGGATCGGATGTGGTACTGGAAATGATGTGGCTTCAAACCTTAGGAGAAATTAAATTCAATTGTAAGGAGTTGACCATGGAATTCAGAGTAAATGGAGCTGCAGTTATACTCCGGGGGGATCCCAATCTATGTAGGACCCAAGTGAAATTAAAGAGTCTTATTGATGAACACTTAAATATGCATGTTTAATAAGAGTTTAATTCATCATATTGCATTAATAGTGTCATTAAATTCCTCAACTTAAGCATATTTGTAGTATTTGCATCTTTGGAATTAATTCCTCTTAATTTTGGTTTTGTTACAGGTTCGGTAAAATGGGCATAACTCTCTATTTATAGATCAGAATGGTGCAATTCTTAATGTTTTGGAAAGCTGATTTAATTGTCTACAAGATTGCATTTCACAAGAATCATCAAATTCGGGCTCTTAGTGGACCAAAATTGGGCTTGAAGTGAACCCATCTACAGTCTCGGCCCAGTCTGACCAGGCCTCAGTATTTGGACCGTATCTCTCAAAATACGTATCCAAATTGTGCAAATCAATATGTTCTAGAAAGCTGAGAGAAATATCTACAACTTTCATGAAGACATGTGATTAAAATTTACAACATTTCGATGTCAAAATTGATGGTCAAAGTCGGTGCCTAATGATCCCAATTGTCAAAGATATTTACAACTAATATTTGACAATTATGCCCTTGTAATTTGACAAGTTTGCCCCTGGATGTATCTATAAATAGAGGTGCCTTGTGACCCATTAGGGCATCTTGGCCTTGGCTGGAACATTTTGGCTTTGCTAGGATCTTGTATTGTGTTTTGTGTGTTTATGTTATTAATGAATTTCCTTTTTCTTGCATTTTATTTTCTTTCTATTATAATGTTCTTCTAATTTCTCTTTTGCTAAGGTGAAAGGGTGAAACCCTTGATATGAGAATAAGGATTCTCTAACCCTTAATATGTGCTTAATAATCTTAATCTTATAATGTTTATTCAATATGATTTATATTTAATTTCTTAATCAATCTTGACACCACTCGTAAAGTGGAGGTCTTGATCCATTGTCGACAATCCTTGGCACATCAAATGCTTGGATCCTTTCTAGATGATGTATGGTTCTTCCTTACCGACACGAATCTAGTTAGGAACCTTGATTTGTTGTAGACATATGGTGATTGGCACATTGGATGCTTGAACCCATTTACAAGAAGTGGTATAAATATTGGTAATGAAACAAATATAATTCATATAACTAAAATGGGTTAATTATCCTTATTTGAAATATCAAGGGCGGATCCCCTAACCTTAGCCTTCATTTGTTATTGTGTTAATTCCTCTTGTATTTTAATTATTCTATTGTTTATGAACTTTTTATTTTATTTACTATGGTAGGTTCTACCACCTTATGAAATTGCTCTTTAATTTACTATGGTTGGTTATACCACCTATTTCCATGGATGGTTTTACCTCCTCTTGCTTTTTGTTTTATATTTGAATGGTCGGTAATACCACCTACCATCTTACATATTTATTGATATTCTCTTGTTATTTCTTTGAATTATTCATATCATATTCGCTTATCTTATAATTTGTAATGCTAAAATCCCCTTCCTCGTGGATCGACCTCGGTCTCACCGGGATTATTACTTCGACACTCCTATACTTGGGAGACAATCCTTTTTCGGGTGTGTCAAGTTTTTGGCACCGTTGCCGGGGAAGGTAAAAAGTGGCGTTCAAAATTGTAAGTATTCTCTTTTCTCATCTTAGATCTAAATTTTTTTTATTTTTTTGTGTTCATCTTTTCCTCTCTTTTCTTCTCTCTTTCTTGCATGAAAATTTGGTCACGAACATCTAGTGGTAGACTTGTTAGAAAAACATCATCTCCCTTAGAAAACATGGCCGACAATCATGAGGAAATATTCACAGATGAAGGGGACAACCGTTCGCAACAAAATGATCAAAACCAACGAAGAACCCTCAAAGACTACATGAATCCGGTAAGGACTAGTGCACCATCTTGTGTAGTTTCTCCTCCAGATTCAATCCATTTCAATTTCAAACCAAGTTTTGTTCGACTTCTACCCACTTTTCATGGCCTTGACATGGAGAACCCATATTCGCACTTGAAACTCTTTGAAGAGGTATGTAGCTCCTACACTGACCCAAATTGTAGCATAAACACCATTAGATTAAAGCTTTTTCCTTTTTCTTTAAAAGATAAAGCTAGAACATGGCTACAAAATTTGAGGTCGAATTCCATCAGTTCATGGGATGAGATGAAACAACAATTTTTGAAAAAAATTTTTCCTACCCATAGAACAAATTCTCTTAAAAGACAAATTTCTGATTTCTCTCAAAAACAAGGGGAAACCCTTTACCAATGTTGGGATAGGTATAAGGAACTACTTAATACCTGTCCTCACCATGGGTTTGAAACTTGGAGAATAGTTGCACACTTCTATGAAGGGTTAACACCTCAAGATAGGCAACTAGTAGAATTAATGTGTAATGGAGAATTTAAAGAAAAAGACCCTGAGGAAGCACTTGACTTCCTAGATTCCTTGGCAGAAAAGGCACAAAATTGGGACACTGCTGGCACCTATGAGGTACCAGGCAAGGCCCCAACCTCGACATCCAATAGAGGCATTTACAACCTTAGGGAAGACCATGACCTTCAAGCCAAATTTGCATCCCTAGCTAGAAAAGTCGAGGCTTTAGAGATGAAAAAGAGTGGTCAATTGAAAATCTATTCAAGAAAATGTCTGTAACATTTGTGATGACAATGACCATTCTACTGATGATTGCCCAACTTTGCCTGCCTTTAGGGAATGTCTCCATGAAGAAGCCAATGCCTTAAACACTTTCAAAAGGCCAAATCACAATCCATATTAACAAACCTACAATCCTGGTTAGAGAAATCATCCAAATTTTAGCTGGAAAAATGACAATCATGCACAATCTTCACAAGTCCCTTTTCAAACAACAAAATTTTCAAAATTCTCATGATCATGCATATGCTCCTCCTCCTAGGAATGACTTTGAAGAAACATTGCATTCATTCATTACAAAGCAAGAGACTTTCAATAGTCAAACTGCTCAAACATTAGCAAATTTGTCAGAAACTCTTGCAAAATTTGCATCTACATTTAGCATCCAAGAGAAGGAAAAATTTCCTTCTCAAACATTGCAAAACCCCAAAGATCAATCTAACTCAAATGCAGGGAGTTCAAATAACCATTATTTTGACCAAGCCAAGTCAGTCATGACCCTTCGCAATGGTAAGGTTGTTGAAAAACATATTCCTAACCTTTGTGAGAAAGAAGAAGAATCGATCTCTAAAGGGCAGGAAGAGGTTGCCAAACCAACATCTAGCGAAGAGGAAACCAAATCCTCATCTGTGCCTCCATTTCCTCAAGCATTAGCCACACAAAAGAAGCCAACTCACAATTCTGAAATCTTTGAAATTTTCAAACAGGTAAAGGTCAACATTCCCTTGCTTGATGTGATCAAACAGGTACCTTCTTATGCAAAATTTTTGAAAGACTTGTGCACTGTGAAAAGAAAACTAAATGTGAAAAAGAAGGCATTTCTAGCCGAGCAAGTAAGTGCTATTCTTCAAAATAATAATACAGTGAAATATAAGGATCCAGGTTGTCCTACAATTTCATGTGTTATTGGAGAGCATAAAATTGAACAAGCTTTACTTGATCTTGGTGCTAGTGTGAATTTGCTTCCATATTCGGTTTTTCAGAAACTCAATTTAGGTGAGTTAAAACCGACTTCTGTGACTCTTTTGCTTGCTGATAGATCAATTAAAGTACCAAGAGGAGTAGTAGAAGATGTGTTAGTTCAAGTCGATAAATTCATTTACCCAGTGGATTTTATTGTCTTGGACACACAACCAGTGGAAGTATGTAATTCAATTCCTGTCATTCTAGGGCGTCCATTTCTAGCTACCTCTAATGCTTTGATTAATTGCAGGAATGGAGTCATGAAGCTATCGTTTGGGAACATGACATTGGAACTTAATGTTTTCAATATGTGCAAACAACCACATGAAGAAGAAGATGAAATTGAGGAGGCTAATATGATCGAATCTATTGTGGAAGGTCACATCCAAAAAGGGAGTTCTTCTGACCCTTTGGAAACTTGTCTCGTGAATTCATTAGAATCAAGCATGGAACTAGAATCTGATCTTTCTGATATATGTTCTTTATTGGATTGTGCACAGGTGATGGAAAAAGGCTCAAAATCAAGATTTGAAGAATTGGGGCAAATGAATGAAAGCAAGGAAGGTGAAGCTCCCAAGCTAGAATTGAAGCCCTTACCTAAAGGACTGAAATATGCATATCTTGGGGAGAATCAGACATATCCGGTGGTAATTTCTTCATCCCTCACATGCGAGCAACAAGGTAAGTTGATAGAAGTGCTTAAAAGGCATAAATGATTGGATATCTTGGGGAGAATCAGACATATGGTGATTGGTACATTGGATGCTTGAACCCATTTACAAGAAGTGGTATAAATATTGGTAACGAAACAAATATAATTCATATAACTAAATGGGCTAATTATCCTTATTTGAAATATCAAGGGCGGATCCCCTAACCTTAGCCTTCATTGTTATTATGTTAATTCCTCTTGTATTTTAATTATTCTATTGTTTATGAACTTTTTATTTTATTTACTATGGTAGGTTCTACCACCTTATGAAATTGTTCTTTAATTTACTATGGTTGGTTATACCACCTATTTCCATGGATGGTTTTACCTCCTCTTGCTTTTTGTTTTATATTTGAATGGTCGGTAATACCACCTACCATCTTACATATTTATTGATATTCTCTTGTTATTTCTTTGAATTATTCATATCATATTCGCTTATCTTATAATTTGTAATGCTAAAATCCCCTTCCTCGTGGATCGATCTCGGTCTCACCGGGATTATTACTTCGACACTCCTATACTTGGGAGACAATCCTTTTTCGGGTGTGCCACTTATGAAGGCAGTGCATGCAAGTGGACAGGGAGTATTGTTAGAATTAAGCACTCTTTCCTTGGTACCGAATTCCACTCTGGGGACAATGCCTCAGACAGTGGAAGATATCCTCCTAGAGTTCCAAGAAGTGTTCACAATGCCACCAGGATTACCCCCTGTAAGGGGTAGAGAACATGCTATAACTCTTAAGGATGAAGGCAAACCCATTAATGTACGACCCTATCGGTACCCGCAAATTCAAAAAGAAGAGATAGAGAAGCTGGACTGTGAAATGTTGGCTGCTGGTATAATTAGGAAAAGTAGCAGCCTTTTTTCCAGTCCAGTCTTATTGGTGAAGAAGAAAGATGGTAGTTAGTGGTTTTGTGTAGATTATCGAGCTCTAAATCAGGCCACAATTCCAAACAAGTATCCAATTCCAATAATTGATGAACTCTTGGATGAATTACATGGCGCTTGTATTTTCTCCAAGTTGGATCTCAAATCAGGTTATCATCAAATACGGGTCAGGTCTGAGGATGTACACAAAACTGCTTTCCGGACACATGATGGGCACTGTGAATTCCTGGTAATGCCTTTCGGCCTCACTAATGCCCCCTCAACTTTTCAGGCTTTGATGAATGAAATATTTAGAAAATATTTAAGGCGATTTGTTCTCGTCTTCTTTAATGATATATTAGTGTATAGTAGGAGTGTGGAAGAACATTTACAGCATCTAACAATTGTGCTGAAAACACTCCTAGATCAGCAACTGTATGCTAATAAGAAGAAGTGTCTATTTGCTCAAGACAGCTTAGAGTATTTGAGGCACATAATTTCTGCTGAGGGAGTGGCTGTGGACAGTTCTAAGATTGTAGCAATAATGCAGTGGCCTGTTCCAAAGAATCTGAGGGAATTAAAAGGATTTCTTGGACTGACAGGATACTATAGAAAATTTGTGGCTGGTTATGGTATGTTGGCCTCTCCACTAACTGAACAGCTTAAGAAGGATGCTTTCAAATGGGATAATAAAGCTACTGAAGCCTTTAATAGATTAAAAACAGCCATGACTACGGTACTAGTTTTGGCATTACCCGATTTCTCCCAACCCTTCATTATTGATACTGATGCTTCTGGTATGGGAATTGGTGCTGTGTTAATGCAGGGAAGCATACCAGTGGCTTATTACAGCCATATGCTTCCTCAAACCCAAAGGTTAAAGTCAATTTATGAGAAGGAGCTAATTGCCATAGTTATGGCAGTTAAAAAATGGCAACCTTACCTTCTTGGCAAGAAATTTGTGGTTAGAACTGACCAGAGAAGCCTAAAATATCTCCTGGAACAGAGGTTGATAAGTGGGGAGCATCAGAAATGGTTAGCCAAATTAATGGGGTTTGACTTTGAAATTCAATACAAACCTGGTTTAGAGAACAGGGCAGCAGATGCCTTATCTAGACATCCGGATTTCACAGCTCTATCTATTTCTCCTTCTTTTGATTATGACCTGGTGGGAAAGGAATTAGAAGATGATGTTGAGTTGAAGAAGCTGAAAGATGACATTACAGTAGGGAATGGCTAATCCAGAGGCATATGCGGTGGTTCAAGGGAAGCTTTTATATAAGGGCAGAATAGTCCTGACCAGGAAGTCTAAGCTGATTCCTAAGCTGTTGAAAGAATTCCATGACAGCCCTATTGGAGGTCACTCCGGATTGCTTAGGACCACTCAACGAATTTCTAATGAATTTTTCTGGCCTGGAATGAAGAAGGAAATTAAAGCCTATGTAGAATCTTGTGCCATTTGCCAGTAAAACAAGTACTTGGCGCTGTCACCAGCCAGATTACTTCAGCCTCTACCCATTCCTAGTGAAGTTTGGGAAGATATTTCTATGGATTTCATTAAAGGGTTGCCTAGATCTGAAGGGTATGATGCTATTTTGGTAGTGGTTGACAGGTTGAGTAAATACGCTCATTTTCTGCCCTTAAACATCCTTTTAATGCTCAAGTGGTGGCAGCAGTTTTTGTTAAGGAAGTGGTTAGGCTCCATGGTATTCCACGCTCCATCATCACTGATAGGGACCGTATTTTCCTCAGTTTATTTTGGACTGAATTCTTCAAAATGCAGGGCACTCAATTGAAACGTAGTACAGCCTACCAGCCGCAAACCGATGGTCAATCGGAGGTGGTGAACCGCTGTCTTGAGACCTATTTGCGGTGTTTTGTTGGTGGCAAACCCAAACAGTGGGCACAATGGCTTTCTTGGGAGGAATACTGGTACAATACCACTTATCACGCTTCAGCCAAGAAAGAGATCTGGTCTATCTCTGACTTCAACCATATAGACAGCAATCTCTAGCTCGCAGGAGAAATCAGAAGTTGAGCCCTAGATATTATGGACCTTTTCCAATGGAAAACAAAGTTGGACAGCTGGCTTACAGATTAAAATTACTGGCTGGTTCTACTGTGCATCCAGTCTTTCATGTGTCCCAACTTAAAAAACTGATAGGAAACACTCCAGCCTCACCTTTGCTTCCTTCTCAGATTAGTTCTACCATGGAGTTAGTCGCTGAACCAGAGAAGGTGCTGGATGTACGCCAAAGGACAGAGGAATATGGGGTAGTTACGGAAGTACTTGTCAAATGGAAAGGTCTTGCGGAATTTGAAGCCACTTGGGAGCAGTTTAACTTGCTTAAGCAGCAGTTTTCAGAGTTTCACCTTGAGGACAAGGTGAATGCTTGGGCAGAGGGTATTGATAGACCTCCAGTCAGGTTTACGTATGTTAGACGCCATCTGAATAAGGAGAGAGGAGGGTAGAATTGGAAGAAATGTTTATTTTTCTGTTATGAGCTAGAGCTAGGCAGTAGAGTTAGTTATTTTCTTAGGGAGTTATGCAAGTTAGTTAGAGGATATAAGGGAGGGCCGAGAGAGGAAAAAAGGGGGGAAATTGTGAATGAGAATTTTGTAGAGATTCTATCTCTAAGGAGAGTTGGCAGGACTCTCGAATATCCTGCCTCCTATCAATTTATCAACAAATCTTTTCCTACTCATATAATTTCCATAGCTTAAATTCCAGAATAGTTCACAAGCAATACATCCAAACTAGCTATCCATTCAAAGAGGTGTGTGAGGTGATCAGAGAGCTATCAACACAGAATCAAAAGATGAAAGTAGTGGTAAAGGAGGACTATGATAAACAGATCTAACATAGCTTGGAGAGGAAGATTGTTGATTTGCAAAAGGAAACTGCGATTCATAAAAAGTAAAATGCGTGGAAATGTAAATTATGTCAATAGCTGCCAAGCATTTGTAACCTTTATGCCTAGACCTATAGCCAATAAAGGTGCAAGGAAAAGATCTGAATTATAACTTATGTGAGTTATAAGGTCTTAGATATGGAAAACACAAAAAAAAAAAAAAACCAAAAACTTTCAGAAATTTATAATCACATAAGACTTTAAACAACATTTGCATTGGTGATGTAAAGTGAAGAACTGAACTAGGCAATCTGTTGATTAAAAACATAGCACAGGAGAAAGCTTCTGACCAGAATTTAAATCGTAAAGATGCTTATGCATGCAAAGTAAGACCAAGTTGTCTGCTTACTTTCAATAATGCCATTTTGTTTAGAGGAATAAGGACAAGAATTTCTAAACAAAATTCCACAAGAATCAAACAAGGAGCTAAGAGTTCAAAATTCTCCACCCCAATCAGATTGGAAGATTTTGATTTTTGTGTTTCACTGTAGTTCTGCTTGTGTTTTGAAATGAAGAACAATTGAGAGACTTCTGATTTAGATTTTAAGAAATATATCCAAGTACACCTCAAATATGCATCAACAAAGGTTATATATTATCTAAAACCATTTTGAGCAACGACGGGTGAAGGACCCCAAAGATCAGCTTCAATCAATTGCAATGCAGTTGTATATTGTGTTTGAGAAGAGTGAAAAGGTGATTTGTGATTTTTTCCCATTTGCCAAGCACTATATACAAAAGGAATTTTATTCATACGAAATGGAATATTACAACGTGGCAGAACCTTGGTTACAATTGACTGAGTGCTCAAGTCTTTTATGCCAAAGTTTCAAGGGAGAAGAACTCTAATTGATGATAAACTGATCATCACACTGAATTGGACTAGAATGAAACTGACTTACAAATGTATTAGATAGATTTTTAGTAGAAAGACTATTAGCAGAAGTAATTTCTCCTTTGTGCTTGTTCTTTGACAGACTAAATTTGTATAATCGCCCACTAAGAGTCCCTTGCAAAAGAATTTGTTTGGTGGCTTGATCCTTCATAAGACAAAAAGAAGGATGAAACACAAAAAAGACATTGTTATCACGTGCAAATTATGACACAGAAATCAGATTTTTAGTGATAAAAGGAACATGAAGCAAATTATTAAGACTAGATTACCGGAACCTAAACTAGAACAAAAGAAAAGATGACCAGTATGGAAAATGGACAAACCTGCACCATTGCCAATATGAATTTTGCCTTGACCTTGATACTCTGAACCAAATGAAAGGTTTTTTAGATCACTAGTAATGTGATTTGTAGCTCGAGAATCAAGATACCAGCAGTTATCAGTCACTAAATATAATGTAGCAATCATTGCACCACCTGAATTATTGCCACCAAGAATCCCTGTAGGATTGTGACTTCCACTCCCATTAGACTTGACAAGAAAAGCATTACCTTTATTACCAGTAGGAAAGCCTATATTGGATGTTCCAGTAGTTCTATTATGGGAAAATTGAGAAAATAGACAAAATTAGGGGGTCTCATTGAAAAATAGACACGTTCTCAAAAATTTTCATGTCATAGACACTTTCTTGACAAAAAGACTAAAATACCCTTTGAAATTACTTGCATGTGATTACTTGTATCCGACACTCTTTTTGGGGATGAAATTGTTAAATTACAAACTATGGGGACTAAAAAGAAATTACAAACTATGGGGACTAAAAAGAAATTATATCACGCGGAGACGACACTCGACACAACTCGACACTCGACACACCACTCAAAAACACTCGACACTCGACATTTCACCACTCGAAAAACACTCGAAACTCGACATTTCACCATTCGACAAACTCGAAACTCGACATTTCACCACTCGAAAACACTCGAAACTCGACATTTCACCACTCGAAAACACTCGAAACTCGACATTTCACCTCGACATTTCACCACTCGAAAACACTCGAAACTCGACATTTCACCACTCGACAACACTCGAAACTCGACATTTCACCACTCGAAAACACTCGACACTCGACATTTCACCACTCGAAAACACTCGACACTAATTGTAAAAGGAACTAAGAGAGGGAGATGGGTTTCGGAAATGAGCCTTTGGAAAAAAATTGAAAAATAAGGGTAATTGGGTCTTTTTATTAAGAAAGTGTCTATGACATAAAAATTTTTGAGAACGTGTCTAAATTTCAACAAGGGTTCCTAATTTTGTCTATTTTCTCAATTTTCCCTTCTATTATTTGAATTATAACTAGAGTTGAGATTATTAAACGCAGTAAAGTTCACATCAAACCTATAAAAGCACTTGTGAACTGTATGACCTATCTTTCTGCATAATTGGCACTGAGGTCTACTACCATCGTTCCATGACCTATTCTTGCCTCCTCCTCTTCCTCCATTAAAAGCTGCATTCCAGAGTTCATTCCTCCATTAAAGCCTTGCATACCACGGGGTATTCCAGAAGATCTTCCACCTTGATATCCTCTTTGATTGTTACCTTGTGGAGTCCAATTCTTTCTATTTTGAACAAAGTTGGCTGACATTTGTGTTTCAGAAACAACTGAATTCCGTAATATTCTAGTCTCAGAAGCTAAGAGCATGCAGAACCAGCTTTAGGAGACAGGGATTCATCTTTTGAAGTTATAAAAGCAACCATAGATTCATAGTCACTCCCTAAACCTGAGACAATTGCTAAAATCTGATCCATCTCAGAAATTGGATGTCCAGAGGCAGTAAGGATATCACATAGTGTCTTGATCTTGGTGAGCTACTCTCTCATGGTTAAACTTCCTTTCTTTTGAGTTTGCAGCCGACACTTGTATTACATCACTTTAGCAGAGGTTTGAGATGCAAACAATTGTTCTATCGTGCTCCATATATTCCTAGATGTGACACATCTTATAAGTTAATGGAAGATAACCAGGACTAACAGAAGCTAACAACCATGATACAAGTAACTGATCTTGGAGATGATGAACAATATAAGTTAGATTAACTAACATTGTACCTCCTTCTCCTTGTATTATCTCTGATGGAACTGATTTGGTGCCAAGAATATAACCCTTGCTACTCTAGCCACTTATCGCAGCACTTACTTGCTGTTTCCACAAGAGAAAAGTATCTTCATCTAGCCTGACTGCAACGAGCTGATTCATCATATTCACCACCGTTAAAGCAGTAGTTGTAGAGGAAATTGAAGAAATTGAAGATGAAGCAGTTATTGAAGATCCTCCGATGGTGAAAGTTGATGCTCCAACTCCTGTTGCTGTTTGTGGAGCTTGAAAAGAAAAAAAAATAGTAGAATTAGTATAAGAGGATCCTACTGGAATTGACGAATTTTGATTTGCGATGTGTGGGAACAACAAGATTTGGCTCCGATACCAAATCAAGATTCTAGGTTTCCCGTTGGAAAGGAAGCAAGAGAATAAAAGAAAACTAAAAGAAGAGAAAACATAATTCTGGAACTTTCTTTGTTATTGATTAGAAACTGACTAGAATGAAATGAATACAAGAGCAATCGTTTATGCACTAACTATGGTTAACAGTTCACTAACACAGGCTCTAAGTAAAAAGCTAACTGCTCTACTCTGCTGGCACTGCCACCTCAGCAACAGTAACAATAGACATTCTAACTAGCCCGAAGTTTCAAGAAGGGGGAAACAGAATTGAGAGGAACTAGAATCTCTGTCCACATAGCAGATTGGTCAAAATGTTGGCAAGTTCTCGGGCTAAACCTCATCATCAGGTGACAAAATGAGACATCTCAAGTATATAGTACTCCATTACTATCTCCATGCCATCCAGAAATGTATACTTGTGATTACACGCATTAGTTATTATCCTTGGAAAGTCTCAAGAATTCCAAATTGAAAGCAAAATATCTCAAGTATACCATTACTAACAAGAGTTACAACGTCAAATCAATTAACAATAGCAGGATTAATGCATCAAGCCATTTTTATTGCATCAATCGTGTATGCCAATAGTGCCACCTAGCAGAAGATAAACTCGGCACTCAGCAGAACAGGAAAAGATAGAATATTTATCACCAACTCTTTGCAATAGCTTCAGCACAAGGATTATGTTAACAAAATGTCACATTAAGAGTACGATGTGCGTGTAAACTTACAATATAACCATTCAAAGGATTGTCAAATCCCTGTTTAACAACTTTACGCAACTGAGAGAATTGAATATTGGAGCTGTTACAATTCCCTAAACCAGAGAGGAAAAGGCATATCAGGATAATATTATGAATCTAATTGCTGAGAAACAAGAGCATCCACCAAGAAAGAGATGGAGAATGGGGTCAAGAACATTCCCAAGTATAGACACCATCCAGGGAGCTTTAATAAATTGGGCATCATGGATGAGAAGACCATTGAACAACAATGGCTCCAAGGCACCAGTTACTGATTTATATACAGGTCGGCCAGGGAAAATGCAATATACACAGTTGATGAGAATGCTACCATGCTCTTGCACCTGTGAATACAAGTGTAAAGACAACTAAGATTACAACAATTTTCTTGGATTAATTAGTGGACTAATCCGCAATTTCATCATGGTCCCAATGGGAATTATGAACCGTCACAGAATTTTCCAGATGATGTCTTCAAGCCTCAGTTTGTTGCCTTTTTCTCCAAGAGACTCGAAACACAAGGTGTATACCAGAAAATATACCCAGACCATAGAGCAGGTTATCTTTTAAAGCGCCATGAATTTATCAGTCATGTTATTATACTATGAAACAATGGTATTATAATATTATGGTAGCGTCAACTTTTCCAAGAATTTATCAGCCTCTTCCACGTTCGCAATTAGGCAATAACTTGATGATAAGCTCTTCTCCCCTAGCTTCTAACTGGATTACATCGTCTCGGAGAATTTTATTACTAGTCATGATTCAATGTACTAATTTTAGATTTATAATTACAATATTTAACTATTCATAATTTGATTACACAAAATTCTATATAGCATCATCAATCTAAGATAAGTACAACATTGTGATTGGTACACAATTCTAATAAAATTCACTTACCATCTCATTTTCTAAAACATATTAGTTTTGCTTAAAACAATTATCTTAATTTTTTTAATTAAATATTTATACTCGTCTGTAATTTTTGATCTACTACAACTTATGATTGTGAAAAAGGAGTTAAAAGCAAGAATTAAAAAATTAATAAGATATTAAAATTAAAATAAAATTAATAATGGTACCTATTAATAGTTGCCAGTCTCGTATCAATTTGACACAGACCCAAAAAAAAATCCAGGTTCTTAATTTGGGATTTCTATTGAAACATTGTGTTTTTACTTTAAAAGAACAATGAAATGAATTAAATCTTAGATATTGATATCTATTCATTTACATCTCATTAATAGATCTTTAACAGTAAGTTAAAAAAAAGGATTTTTATGCTATTAGCGAGACCAGTTAGTAAGTGGTTGATATAATATCAAATTTATATCCTAGGATAGTATAATTGGATATCATTATAGAGCCAATTTATAATAGATGATTATGTAACATTTTTATGCGATATTATTCGTTAATTTTATATTTTACTATGTTGATTGTATCAATTTTTATTAATATAATTTTCATAGATCTATCCTTCAGCGTATTCATAATTCCTTGTAGCGAGATCAAATAACATTGCATATTTTGATGATAAATTTGCACTTAATTGTTAAAAATATTATGAGAATTATAAATTAATTGTTTATAAATTTTGGCGGGAAAGATTTGTGGACCAATTCAAATTTGTAGCGGGAGCGGGAAAGTTAACGGTCTTGTTAACAAAATCTGATCCAACGGTTCAACGTTAACTCCTTTTCAAATTCATAGCGGGAGCGGGAATGTTAACGGTCATCTTAATAAGATCTGATCCAACGGTTCAAGGTTAATTGCTTTTGTTAGAAGGAACCTTCAAGGCTCCTTGGATCACATGATTTATACGCTCATAAAGGAAACGGAAACTCCGCTTCTTCAAAGTTCTCAATTCAGTTCTCAAACTTTCCTCTCTCTCTCTCTCTCTCTCTCTCTCTCTCTCTCTCTCTCTCTTACGGAAATTTCTTACTGTTCTGAAAATTTCGGAATCCGTCGATGATGGCTGTGAACACTACTGCCTACTCAAGAGGCGGGCGCAACCACTGCTACAATCGGCCGCTTCAGAAGAATGCTGTTTGTGTGTTTTGGCTCCAAGGCCGCTGCAATAGAAATCCTTGCCGGTTTCTCCACCTCGACGCCTCCACGTCCACGCAACCAACAACTAGAAGGACTGTCGCTCCAATTCCAAACCCAGATTCTGACGTACCCAGAAACACTAACTCCCAATTGCAATTGAAGGTTTGTGACCACTGGATCTCTGAAACTTGTGTTTACGGTGACAAATGTCGATTCTTACATTCGTGGCTCCACTCCGACTTGGGCAACCACGACAATCTCTCCTTGTTAGTAAGGTTAAGTGGCCACAGGAAGGGCGTGATGGGTATTGGACTTCCTTCCGGATCGAATAAGCTGTATTCCGGTGGTAAGGATGGGAGGGTTAGGGTTTGGGATTGTGAGTCCGGTGAGTGTATTAAGGTTATCAACAATGGAGCGGAGATTGGTTGTTTAATTAGCGAAGGGCCGTGGGTGTTTGTGGGTTCATCCAATTCTGTCAAGGCCTGGAGAGTTGATGTGGCTACTGGCGATTATGAGACGTTCCTTCTTGATGGACCGGTTGGGCATCAGGTGAATGCCATGGTGGTTTGTTTTTCTAATGATCTTCTGCTCTCTGGCTCAGATGATGGAGTCATTTCAGTTTGGAGAGGAAGCTCGGAGTGGGAGGGTAATCCATTCAAACTGGTCGCAACAATGAGAGCCCACACAGCTCCTATCCTGTCTCTCACTATTGGAATGCAAGAGAAGAGACTCTTTTCTGCTTCTGCAGATGGCATAATTAAGGTGTGGGATGTGGACACTTTAGAATGTGTTCAGACACTGAATGGGCATAGTGATGCTGTCACGTCTCTGCTCTCTTGTGATGATTTCTTGTTCTCGGCCTCATTGGACAAGACTATCCAAGTGTGGGCTGTTAATCAAATTGGCAGCTTCCAATCAACTTATACAAATAAGGAAGATTGCGGTGTCGTTTCACTGTTTGGAATGACTGATGCAGATGGTAAACCCATCTTGTTGTCTTCTTGTAAGACTCAGCTGTTCGGTTTTATGAGCTACCATCATTTAAAGAGAGAGCAAGGCTTTTTGCAAGGAGGGAGGTTGGATCTATGCAGAGGGGTCCCAACGGACTTCTTTTCCTTGGGGATGGAAGCGGTGCAGTGAATGTTTGGAAGTGGAAGGCGGCAGAAGAGCAAGGCTAAAACACTATGTTAATTTTTCTTTGTAAAAAGTCAGTATAAATGAATTTCTTTAATATTCTTTCACTTGCAAATGTTGATTGATGAGTAATGATGTGTATACCATACGCATAGTAGGTTGTTAAAATTTGTGTTATCTTCTTTGTTCTTGATAACTTGAACATAGGCTTACTGGATTATTGTCATTTTGTTTGTTTCTCCAGTAAAACAGAGCAAAGTTTGTTCTCATAAACAAATTATTCTTGTCTGGTGAATAATTGTGGTCATTTGAGGATGAGATGACTTGTGATGCACAAATTGAACTCTGCTTATGGTGACTGCAAAAATCAACCCTCCATACTGAGTTTAATGAAGACTCTCTGATTTGGTTGGTTTATGAGGTACCTTAACTTGGAGGCACAGAATCTTCCCTTGAAACTTGCTATTTGTAATAAATTCTGGATAAGTAAATCAGAACAACCTGAGGAATGTGCAAACCAGATTTTTTTCATGCTAAAAAGTGAAAGGTTGCAACTTCATAGTTTGTCCAGCAAGAAAAGAGCAATTGCCTTGCAGCTAGTTGATGCCAACGATGCAGTCTTCTAGTATTTTGTTTGCATATAACAGAACAGCCCACGCTGCATTTGTTAAGATAATTCAAATAATGAGGCAAAGACAAGAATGATGGATAGTGCATCTCAAACAAAGGCTATAAACTAAGTTCAATATTGTCTCAAGGGGATAATCTAGTTTTAAGAAGTTCTGTTACATTATTATATAATTTTTTTGCAAAAACAAATGACTTTCTTTATTTCGCATTCTAGTGTTGATTAAATTGATTAGCATTGATGTATACAGAATACGTAGGTGTTTAAATTTTTGGTATCTTTTACTATTTGTAATAACTTGGTCTTGAACATACATAGATTTACTGGATTAATTAATGATTGTTTGTTTGTTTCCGAGAAAAACAGAACAAAGTGTATTCTCATAAAAAAATTCTAACCTGGTGAACAATTATGATTGTTAGAAGATGAGACGACTTGTGATGCATAAATTGAATATAGTAACTACATAATTTAACCCTCTGTATTGAGTTTAATTAATAAAAACCTCCGTCCACACTAGACAACCTCTGATTTTATCTTCGCATGGCTGGGCAGCAGCCCCAACCTATGCTATGCTGCTGAAGTTTTCAATAGCACCCTTTCTTTATGCAAATATGCAGACAAGGCAAATAATCTCTGCTGATTTCCCGAGGAATGGTCGTGTCTGAATATTCTCAAAACCTTTATCTTATATATATATAGTTTGTTAAGTAAGTTACATGTTCAATGCAATTGTATAATATCTCTTTTCAATCTGATTTCAATATCAGAATCCATTTCTTTGAAGAAATTAACCACTCAATGTACTCAATAAATATATATCTCTAATTTCTTTGAACTCAGTGTTGAGCTTAATGCGGAAGCAATACTATAAAACAACCAAATGTACACAATAACAACGATTCTAGATAATTGAATATAATAGCAACTAAAAAAGGCAATCAATCAACTAATAATGCAAAATAGAAAGAACACCAAGATTTAATGAGGTTCGATATTATTATCTAAGTTCTCGAGCGTTGTTGAAAAAAATTTTCAATATCTTCGAAGAGAAATACAAACTTTTGGGCCACAACAAAATTCTCAAACTATTGGGCAAAATTACAAATGCCCAAATAGTTGGATCAAGTCGTAATTATCCAAACAATTGGGTAATACTACAAATACCAAAATCAAAAGGGAAAAACAAATTATACAAACCTAAAGGTCTTTAATTGAAGGACTTTAAACTATGCGGTCTTAACTGATAAACCTTACAAATGTGGAGGGTGGAGAAGAATTTGAAATGGACTCTCAAATGAGAAGACTTGGCTTTAATTTATAAGTCCAAGCCTCTCTTACAAAATAACTGTCACTCTATATGAGATCCTTGCACACATATACAAATGGCTAAAGAGCTAAAACTCTAACACTCAGGCTCAACTATATGTTCTCATTCAATATATTTCATTTGAATGGATTCCCCTTAATACATGGTTATTCTCGTAACCCTGTTCATCTTCATTTCATTATAACAATTAAACTTTCCTACTTTGGTAGTCGCTGATGTGTGGTTATTCTGGAAACCAAACTGCCACCGGCCCAAGAATGCATTTCAATGGTTGCATGTTATCATAACTGTCTACATAACCCTTCATACAATGCCTATACATTGTCCTTATCCATATGCAATAATTAGGCTCCTCGCAGCTTGGTACTCCTACATCGAAGTGCCCTATCCAGCTCTAGGCATCCCCTTCTATGAGCCATGGCCAACTGAGAAATTTCCCCAGCCAACAGCGCCCACTTGGATCCGCAGTGGTGTAGTGTTTGTTGTGTGATTGTGAATTATCGAAAATGCTATCTTACAAGATGTTCGGTTGGATTATAGTGTTTTGTCTTTTCTCTCCTAAATTTTTAAGGAGAATTCAAGGTCTTGCCCCAAAATTATATGTCTTCTCCAAATTTTCTAGGAGAGAAGTTAGGATTTTGAGTTTAGATTTGATTACCCATTTCCATTTGTTCAAATTTATGATTATGAAACTAGTAATATTCAACTTATCTTTCTATTGTCTAATGATATGATGCACATATATTTCAGTACTCATTTTGACAATTATAAGTTAATGAACATGTTTATATCTATTCTCAAAAGCAACCAAATCCCTGTTGCACTGTCCTTTATGTGAGTGTTCGTTTGAAACTTTTTACTTATTTTTTATTTTTATTAATCAATAACAAACGTAGCCAAAGAAATATTGGTATTTGTTCTTATATTTGTCAGAGAGGTATATGCGTTGATTTTTATTGAAGCTTCAATTTGAATTGCTTTCAGTTTTCAGATATTTTAATGTGTGTCTTTTTTTCTTAAGACATTATTTATCAAACAATTTCACTTGAATGAGAAAGACAAAAATTTTATTTAGCTTCAGTATAAATATTTGATCTCACCTCCGATTCTCTAAAATATCATTATAAAATTAATTTATCACCTAATTTTTTTAAAATATTATTATCTGTTGATGCACGAATTTCCAGAGGGCCGAAAAGCGGGTTGAAGCTTGAATCGTACGTCGGATCCAATCCTGAGAAAAAAAAAATAGTCAGGGGTACCGGCGGTGGTGCCGGTGAAAACCCTCTGACGTCCAAGTCAGTTTCCGGCACACCGAAATTTTCTAGAAGAATTTCCAAGAGAAAGAAGCTCTCAAAAGCGAAGGAAATTTAGAGAGAGAAAAGGGTTTAGAAAAGTGTGCATACCTTGAGCAAAAATCCAGAGGGTTTATATAGACATTAGGAGGAGTCATTGTGGGATCCAGATAATAGGCCAAATAATGGGCTTTAATAGTGGGCTTAGATTTAATTGAGATCCAATTATGTTATGGCCATAACAGCAGTCCCACCAAGCCCAAGTCAACTAACGGATCGACGTAGGGGCGATTAAGTTATCCAAGGAGCGTAATTTAAATGTATTAAGAGTCAAGCCCGAAGATGTAATTTATCATATATATATGTTTAGTGTGGCTTAAACCCTAAGTAGGCTTTGATATAAAATCTATATTTAGTAGGTATTGATATGCTAAATCTCAATAAAAGGTTTACCTCTTTAAAAATTGCTTAACTTTCCACGTTTCATCGTCCTGGATAACGAGTGTTGGAGAGTAGGACTTGCTCAAAAATAGGAGGAAGCACCTTGGAGGCAAGTGGCGTAGGCGATCCAAGCAAGTAAAGTTCTCCAGTCCAAGCAAATAAAGTTTTCCAGTCAAAGCAAGTAAAGTTTTCCAGCCGCCACTAGTACTTTATATGCACTTCTTTTTTCTTCTTTTTTTTTGTACTTTATATTGCATTGCCTCTATGCTTCTTTTTTTTTGGAAGATTTAAACATGAACAAAAGTCCATACATCACAGTGTTAATAGAAAAACTATAGGGCGGCATGGCATGAGCATGATTAGGATACCTCACGGTGTTAATAGAAAAACCATAGCATGAAGGCTTTTTGTTATAAAACTAATAAAAAAGTAGGCCTGGTAATGAATGAATTGAAGCACTCTAATATAATGAAAATATATTAACCGTGCAAGCATGTGGCATGACATCTAATATTGCATGAAGCACACATTAATATAATGACTTTAATCGTGCAAGCATGTTAATATTGCATGAAGCATAGATTAATATAATGGCTTTAATCGTGCAAGCACGTTAATATTGCATGAAGCATAGATTAATATAATGGCTTTACGTTAAACAAATAAAATAAAGTAGCCAAAAGAAAAGCTAAACGAATAAATGCTATATAGGAGGCTGTTTATAGCCATATATCGATTAGAGTGGTGCTTCAGTTTATTTGGTGGCTAAACCACTTGTTGGAGAAAATTTTTCATCATAAAAAAACCTGCAGTAAGGTGACCCATCACCATGTATGTTATGTTTGACGTGAGTGCATGGAGTTGCATTTGGGTGCAACTGGGAGCCTAAGGAAGATTAGAAAAATGAGAAGCAATTGGATGGGTTGCCAAAACATGTGTTTCTTCAGCTCGAGGAGTGTAAAGGCGTGACTGCTTTGTGAGGAAAGTGAGGGGAGCCAAAGGTGGGCGAGTGACGACCATGTGAGTGGCGAGCTCATTGAGTTGAAGGTGGGTGAGTGATGACCATGCAAGGGGCGAGCAATAAGGACGATCATATAAGAAGAGAAGGGCGAGCTGCATGAGAAGGGCGAACTGCATGCGAAGGCCGAGCTGCATGCGAAGGCCGAGCTCGTGATACGCGAGCTGCATGCGAAGGCCGAACTCGCGATGGGCGAGCTGCATGCGAAGGGGGAGCCATTTACGTGAGACTCTTCTTCGTCATTTGTAGTTGCAGGGGCCTTCCTGCAAGTTTTGAAAACTTCATTCTTAGTTATAGGGGTCTTTCTGAAAGTTTTAAAAACTTTATTTTTAGTTACAGGGGTCTTTCTGAAAGTTTTAAAAACTTCATTTTTAGTTGCAGGGGTCTTTCTGCCAGTTTTAAAAACTATGAACATGGCTCTTTTTGCAAGTTTAGAAAACTACGAACAAGGGTCTTTTTGCAAGTTTTAGAAAACTACAAACAGGGGGCATTCTGCAGGTTTTGAAAACTATGAACAAGGGTCTTTTTGTAAGTTTTGAAAACTATGCACAGGGGGTATTTTGTAAATTTTAAAAACTATGAACAGGAGTCATTTTGCAAAATTCTAAAACTCGCACATCTCCCCTAAAATTTTAGAACGTGTTGACCTTTTTTTTAAAGGACTAGCTATATATTTTTTGTCAAGGACTAACTTGATATTTTTCTTTTCAAGGGCGAAAAATATTTTTCAAGGGCTATTTTAAAAAGTTTTCAATATAGTACATTGGCATTTCTTTTCTCTCATCTCTTCCCTTCCTTAGTAGACTTGGTTTGATGACTAACAACTCCTCTTTAACTATGCAGATGGCTAGAATTAAAACTGTGACAGTGCTACGGGGGGAACCAAGTCATCAAACCCAGTCGACGAGAAACAAGGATCCTGCGACTAACCGTAGAGAGGTTAATGAGTTTTATCAGAACTTTTTCGATCAAGATCGTGAGCTAGACGCAATTTTGTTAATCACAATGTGGTAGATGCTGAAGGGGAGAGCGACTGGTCGTCTTCTACTATCTCGGATAGTGATCCTGAAGTTGAACAGTGGTGGGAAGTCAAGCAAGGAGACTCTAACTCATCATCTTCATATATAGGCCTAAGTGAGCTTCTTGCAACTTGATCATAAATGAGTTTTTAAAGATGAATGAATTGTAATGTGGTAAATCGAATACTTTATTGGTAATCTCTTTATAGGTCTCCCTATGGGAGTTGTCATACATGCATAAGTCTTTAAAGGGAGTTATTACATACATAAAGAGATTATGGATAACATTTTTTTTATAGTGTTCAACATTTCATGGATGACGAAGCAACCTCCCATCCATGGTGACCAGTCTGTAGGTGTCTGGTCGGATGACTGCTTTGACTTGATAAGGACCCTCCCAGTTAGGCCCCAATGCTCCATCAGTGGGATCTCGAGTACTTTGTAGTACTTGCCTACTTAGCTTATGCCCACGGAAGGTTCTCCTCAAATCATCAATAGCTTATGTGTCTTCTCTTTAAAAGCCATGTTGTAGCATTCTCGGCTCGTTATTCACCTCTAACTTCTCTTATCCCCGAAGGCGTTGGAAACTTCAAGATATGATGATAGACACCCATTACTGCTTTGAAGTCATAAAGTGATGGCCGTCCAAGAATGGCGTTATAAACACCTGGATGATCTACCACGAGAAAATTCACCATCTTGGTTGTCTGTAGGGAACCTTCTCCCAAGGTCACAGGTAACGAAATTACTCCTTCAGGAATAACCTTTCCTCCAGCAAATCCCATCAGAGAAGTTTGGATGCTTCTCATATCTCTATAGTTAAGACCCAGTCGATCAAATGCATCCAATGACATTATGTCAGGCGAGCTCCCGTTGTCAACCAATACCCTTTTTAACCTTTTATTAGCCATAATTACTGTGAGCACCAAGGCATCACAATGAAGATGGTGGATACCCTGCGCATCTTGAGATGAAAAAGAGATAACGTCATGATCCCTAACATTGGTAGAAGAGGCTGTCAAGTTGACTTCATAGCGAGGGAGGTCATATCTTGCTTGCCTAGCTAGGTGCCTTCGGGCTTGGGCACTCAGACTAGCCACTACTCCCCCAAAAATCGTGGCTACTTCTTCTAATGGTTCTTTCCCTTTGTCATTCTTGCTAGATGGTTCAGGGGGGTGATAAATATATTCTTGTAGTTGGCCATCCTTGATAAGACCCTCGATTTGTTTCCTCAGTTCAAAGCAATCTATAGTGTTATGACCATGAGCCCGGTGAAAATGATAAAACTTTCTCTTATCTCTTGCTCTTAGATTCAACCGTAAGGGGACAGGTTCTTTCAGTAGTCCCTTATCTTTGATTTCTTTCAAGATATCATGTTGTGGCATGTTAAGTAATGTGAAAGTACGGTGCTCCTCTTGGGGTCGATCATTATGCTCTTGGCGGGGTTGGGTGGATGACCCTTGCAATAAGAGACGATCATTTCTAAATGTATCTCGCATAGAGCGTCGGTCTGAGGTTGATCTCTGATTTTTGTCGTGATGTTCTTTCCTGTGATTATCATATAGTCGTCTATCTGTACATGAGGAATTAGGCATCACCGGAGTCTGCCCAGGGTAATTTGCTTGATAAATTTTCTCTGCATCGGCATGGCTAGAAATCCTTGCCAATGCTTCTTGGTACGTGCGTGGGAGGTTGACAGAGAATTCTCATGTTAGAGGGAGTTCCCCTTTGATTCCTTGGACCAAACCTTGCATAGCATAACCATCACTAAATTCATCTACTCGAGCAACCTCCCGCTGGTACCTATCCACAAATGCACGGAGCGATTCATTATGACTCTGCTTGATTGAAAGAAGACTCTGTGCTGGTCAACTTCTTGTTTTCATAATGTTAAAGTGTATGAGAAAACTACGAGCAAGCTCATCAAAGTTGGAGATGGATGAGGCTGATAACCTCCTATACCATTGCTTAGCTGATCCTCCAAGGGTAAGAGAGAAAGTTCTACAAATTATTCCCCCTGAGACCCCTTGTATCTCCATATGAGAAACAAAATAGTCTAAATGCTCTCGGGGGTTAGTTGTCCCTTGGTAAAGCTCAAGTTGTGGCATCCGAAATCCGTACGGGTATCTTTCCCTAAGAATATCTTCAGCAAAGGGTGACTCCCATTGTGGACGACCATCCTCTTCTCCTCCTGAACGCTAAATCAACTTCTCCAGTTTATGAATTTTTTTTATCCATTTCTCGCTTGAATTCCGCATAATGATTATCTGATGTTTCCTCTTCTGAGACATCCATTGGAACAACATCTGGGCGATGATTCTTACTTCTAGGTGGTGAGCTGGGACGATTTCTTTTTTACTGGTAATTGCCCCTTAGAGCGTAGGGACCATGATAAGAATAGGCTGGCTGATCAACATTACTTCCTTTTGGTCCTTGCTCAACACTGGTATGGCACTTTTTGTTTAAAGAGTGATGAAGGTCTACTGCTACTAATCATTGTTCAGATATGACGTGTGGAGGAGAGGAAATCTTTGGGCGACCATCCCCTCCCTGAACAATAGGATGGGAAAGATTTGGTTGAATGACCTGATGGAGAGGTAATCCAGTGGTCTGGGTAACCAGGTCAGTACGTCCACCAACATCTGTCGGGACATTAGGTACTGCCATAACATTCCTTGGGTTATTTCCAACAGTATTTGCAGCTTGTTAAGTACTATATCCGAAAGCTTGGTTGAACATAGTCACCATACGGTTCATTTGTTCACCAAAATTCCGCATGGTATGCTCCATGGTTGTCAATCGACTCGTCTTGCCTTTCCTCGGTCTCCTAAGTGGAAGTCGGGATTGCTTGGGGTTAAGGCCCATTCCAGAGGATATTACTAAAGCTCTCCCTGTATCAACTACCCTTCGATGTCGGGGAGGTGCTTCTACCTCGATTCTTCGTCAACCTCTACGGAGGTTGAGTGTTAGGATACGTGACTCATAATGTGTTTGATTATGTTTGGATGGGAATAACAACTAAAGAGGCTTAGATTGTCGTCCCCACAGACGGCGCTAACTGTTGATGCACGAATTTCCAGAGGGTCGGAAAGCGGGTTGAAGCTTAAATCGTACGTCGGGTCCAATCCTGAAAACAAAGAAAAATAGTCAAGGGTGCCGGCGGTGGTGCCGGTGAAAACCCTCCGACATCCAAGTCAGTTTCTGATACCCCGGAATTTTCTAGGAGAATTTTCTAGAGAAAGAAGCTCTCAAAAGCGAAGGAAATTTAGAGAGAGAAAATGGTTTAAAAAAGTGTGCATACCTTGAGCAAAAATCAAGAGGGTTTATATAGACATTAGGAGGAGTCATTGTGGGATCCAGATAATAGACCAAATAATGGGCTTTAATAGTGGGCTTATATTTAATATAATTGAGACCCAATTATGTTATGGCCATAACATTATCTATCTTTTATTAATATGATGATTCTTTAAATATTTTTTAAAATTATTTTATGATCATTTAGTTAGTTCTTACATCAAATTTTTTTTATGTTTATAAACCTATATTATTTAAATAAATCTAAATTATAATATAAATCTATTAATTTTCATTATTTTCTGAAAAATAATTAAAATTATATTTTTTGTATTATTTAAATACTTTAATAATAATTTTATAATATATTTGATTTGCAATCATTTCTGATATGTCAAATATAAACACAAGAGAAAATAACCTTAATAAAAGTATGGGTAAAAATATCGGACTTAAACGTTCCAATTAAGATTATTAAAACAAAAACAAAACAAAACAAACTAGAAACTAGAAACTAGACGGAAAATAGAGAAATAAGCAATTTTTAAGTTCAAAGTCAACCCCTGTCCTGGTGACCTCCAATATAATGACTTTATTATAATTAAATAAAAGGTGAAAATAATCACAATCAATTAATCTTTTAGATTATAAATAATCATAACACGCACAAAGAAAAGAAATAAAATAAAATAAATATATGATTTAACATGGTTCGGTTCAATGAAGCCAACATTCTCAAAAAATTACTGTTCCAAGATTTATAATAGGAATAAGAAATAATATAAGAATCAATTATAAGAAAGAAAAAATTCTTTCTTTTACCTTGTTGGCTCATATCCAAAAGCCCAATTCACGGGACTGCCACAACATATTAATATAAACATTACAGATGTGGGAAGATATCCAGAACCCGAAAAAACGATAGATCCGATCCGAAATAAGTTCCACCCGGCCCGACAACACACTCCAAATGGAGATTGACCGTTATTTATAAGAGAAACTTTCATCCATAAGCCTAAGGTCTGCCCTAAATACATATAACTCCCACTTTCCACAAATAGCCCAAAATAACTCTGTCGTTACTTGGGTTTTGTTAACTTAGATAGTTATTATTAAAACTACTTTAATACCCTTTGACATTTAAAAAAATTAAAAAGAAAAATTGAAAAAATAAACAAAATTAGGGGTCTTTAGTGAAATTTGAACACATCCTGAAAATTTTTCATGTTATAGACACATTATTAAAAAAATAACTAAAATACCCTTATGTAATTGAATTTAGAAAACAAAGAAAGAAGTAAACGAAAAAAAGAAACTAGTTACTCCTTCATACACATCACTGTCCGAAACAATCTTCAACAGCTGAAGCTGAGCAACAAGGTAAGAAAAACTTTCCTTAATCTCTCTCTAAATGGCATAAAAATTTCAGTAGGTTGTAATGTTTTCGTTATTTATTATTTTGATAACTGTCAACCGCATTATGTTGCTTAAAATAGGGATATGTATGTAAATTAAGGTTAGAGATAGTGCAATTTTTGTCAAAATTTGCTGAAAATTGTCAATCATTTTGAGAAAATCTGGTATCGCAGTCGACGGGGAAGAAGACGAGATTTGTCGAGCATCATCGAGTGTCGAGGGGTTGTGTCAGATCAATTCTTGACATGTCGGATGGTTATGTCGAGTGTCTAGGGGTTGTGTCGAGTCTAGGATCGAGTGTCGTGTTAGTGCGTCGAGTGGAGTGCCGAACGTGATGAGTATCGGATGTAAATTTCGTCGAGTTCGTGTGTCGCGTTGGTCAAGCGTCGATCGTCGTGCATCGCGTGTTGAGTTGGTTGTCGTGTTGAGTGTCGAGCATTTAGCATCGAGTTTCGTTGAGCGTTTAGGCAGAAATATCGTTTTGTGGCTTTTGTAAGCAATTTCGTAATGATTTTTTTGTCCACGGACTTATATGATATGTCTCCATCATGCAGGAAATGGAAACTTTACGCATACTTATTCTATACAATGATTCTTGGACTATGCAAGAGAATGGTAATGTACACCGATGGGAGGGCAAAGCCATTGATAATTCGTAGGTCTACTACCTATAATGAGTTGGTTAACTGTATTAGTACTGAAATGGGTTGGGATCTTCGTAAGCATAACATGAGTTTAGAGGTTCAATTTGCTTTTAAGGGTGTTCTGCCAATGCTGACTCCTATTGAGACTGACAACGATGTTTATTTCTTTATACAACATTGTTTGGAGGACCAACAGTCATATACACCATTAATTGTCAAAGTTGAAGATAGGGAGAAGAAAAGACAGAGGTCAGGATCCGATGCAGTACGTAGGCGACAAAGATATTCTCATCTCTCTTTGTTTCGTTCAGCAAGTGAAAGCAACCAATTAAGTGAGTCCACTCTTGTTTATGCACAACCATAATTGAATGATGACGTTGGCATTAAGTTTGAGCAGTATTCAGGGCATGCAGGGCATGAGTCAGTTGGGATGTTAGTTGAAAATGAAGAAGGAGTGCCCACGTCGATGCCATCAAGATTGGTACGTCATCTCGATAGCATTAGAGAGTTTGAGAGTTTAGGTAATGTTGATGTTAAAAATGCTAGTGATGATGTTAATGATGACGATGGTGGTGATGAAGATTACGAAGATAATGATGATGGTAGTGATTATGTTAGTGAGCATGTTGACGATGACAATGATTATTGCACTATTCGTATTGAGAATGATGTTGAGGGTTTAGATGATTTTATTGTTGATGGCCAGGATGTAGACGGTTCACATTTTAATAATGATGAACAGACAAAGATCTTCAATGATGTGAACCAGGATGTGCCGTTTACCATTCCTTCTCCAATTCACTTCGCACGTACTCCTCCACTATACGGACATCAATAAGATCCGGTGTCGAATAATGAGCCAAAAATGGATGCAAATCCTAGACATGAAGAAGTTAATGTGGGCTCTGAAAATGACAGTTGTCGGGCTAACACATTTAAGTAGATGCCGCCTATTGTGCATTCATCATCCGTAGCTGGCGATGATGCTTCATCGTTTGTAGTTGATTAGATTAAGGTTGGGGTTGGGCAAATGTTTAACAGCAAAACGGAGCTTCGTGAGAAGTTTTCGAATTTGGTATTAAGATACAACTTTCAATTCAAGGTGAGGAACTCCAATGCAATAAGGTTTGAGGTTGTCTACCATGCTGAATCTTGTAAATGGCGTTTATGTGCCACAAAGGTAGCCGATTCACATTTCTTTCAAGTGAAAAAGTATAAGAACAATCACACATGCTCCGGAGCTGGACTTCACCCAAATCACAAACAGGCAACTGCACATGTCATTGACAAACATATTAAGAAAAATTCGTTGAGGCTTTGAGAATATATTGTTCGAAAGATATTATGTCTGATGTTCAGGAGTCATTGGGTGTTAATATCACATACAACAAGGCATAGAAGGCAAAAGAGGCAGCTTTGCAAGAACTTCACGGATCTCATGAGGAATCATTCACACTACTCCCCCAGTACATGTACATGATTGAGAAAGCAAACCCAAGAACCAAAATGTCTTTAGAAACTGATGACAACAACCATTTTCGATACTTTTTCATGAGTATAGGGCTACTGGATTTGCATCATCAATTAGGCCAGTTATCGCAATTGATGATTGTTTTTTGAAAGGGAAATATAGAGGTACAATGTTTTTGGCTTCTTGTATGGATGGAAATAAACAAAAATACCCATTGGCATTTGGAGTTGGGCATTCTGAAAATGATGACTCGTGAAACTAGTTCATGAGACATTTGCGTGATCATGTTGTACAAAATGTCTGAGATCTTGTTTCCATTTCTGACCGTCATCATAGCATTGAATGAGCTATTGTAGCAGTTTTTCCTCATGCACTGTATGGATTGTGCACTCATCATCTGAAGGGTAACTTGAAGGCCACGTTCAAAGACAAGACTTTGTTGGATATATACTCCTGAGCTACAAGGACATATCACTGTGCTGATTTCAACTATCAAATGCGACAAATTGAATCATATATGCCAGCAGCAACAAATTATCTTTAAGAGATTGGAGTCAATAGATGGGCACGTTCACAGTTTCATGGCCGACGGTATAACATCATGACAAAAAAAATAGCTGAGTCGATAAACAGTTGCTTGCAACATGCGCGATTCCTTCCGGTGACATTGTTAGCAGATTATTACCGGGCGAACTTACAGCAATGGTTCTATGAGCGTCGACAGTTATTTACTAACTCAAAATTACATCTCTCGCTGTGGGCTAACAAGTTGATGGAGGAGCGTTTAAAGGAGGGCGAACGTATGAGGGTTAGCGGTATCTCTCTTACTATGTATAAGGTGAGAGGCAACGACCGTGTTAGCATCGTTGACATGCACGCTCGGACATGCACGTGTCAGGTGTTTGATCTTGACCAGCTTTTGTGTGCACATGTATTAGCCGTTTGCAAACGTATGAACCTACTGACGTGTCATGATTATTGTGCCCATTGGTATACGACTGAAACATTACTACATACATATGCTCTGCCAGTTGTTTTTGTTGGAGTTAGTGAGGATTGGATGGTTCCTGAGAAGGTACGCAGCAGAGTGGTCTTATCGTCGGTCATAAGGAGACCAGCCGATCGTCCTCGGAGGAATCGAATCCCTTCCATCAGTGAGTCTAGCTCGTCTCGAACTTGCGGGCGGTGTAGAAGTTCCGGGCACAATCGTCAGACATGCCAAGTTTATGATCATCGCATGGTAGTGCTCATCATACGGTGTCTTCGGGGTGAAGGACAGTCCAAATTCATTTCCATTTGCTTTAACCTGCAAAAACAAGTCCGTTATAGTTAAATATGATGCAAAAAGGCAAAAAAAATAAAGCTAAAACAATCAAACTATCAAAACGCTCGACACACTCGACAAAACTCGATGGAAAGCGACGCGCTCGATAGAGCTCGACAACATAAATTGACGAAACTCTTGTCGAATACCTCCAATCGACATACGCTAGTCCTGACATCCGACAGTACGACTGTGTCAAATGTCGGATTAGTCGAGTGTCGGATGCAGAATCTGACACTGTAAACTCTTCGAATGATGTATTCGACACTCGAAACAATTGTTTTCACTTTCATCGACATGTCGAGTGTCAGATACATGGTTCGAGACATCGATATATCAGTTTTCATGAAATCGACACTCGATGTCTTCGAAAATACACTGATGTCGAGTGTCGGTTCGTGCATCCGACACAACTTGACAGGTCAGTGTCGAGCTGTGTCGAGAGAAAATCGACACTCGTTATCGTCTACCTCGCGACAAAAACTTTCAGTTTTCATAGTTTTCATAACATCAAACCACAAAAATCATCTAATAACACTACAGTTATCTCCACAAACACGGAATAAGTTCACAAATTCATCGGAAACTCAAATCCTTAATTTAAATTCCCTAAAAACTAACCATAATCAAACGATACAGAAAACAACCAAAAAAATTACAAAAACTATAAAAAAAAAACCGACGAATAAACTTACCAAAGTGTCGATTCTTGCTTCTCTCTGCGTCGTCTTGCTTCTAGCTCGTGTCGGTTTGCGTTTCGAGCAATGTCGAAGGGTTTTAAAATTATATGTCAGAAAAGGGAAATACAAGCTTTAAGAATAAATTGAATACATATGGGTATTTTAGTTTTTTTGTTAAGAAAGTGTCTATGGCATAAAAATTTTTCATATTGTATCTATGTTTCATTTAAGTCCCCTATTTCTGTCCATTTTTTCAATTTTTCCAAATTAAAAAGTTAGTACTATTCAAACTCATGCCATCTAAGAAAATTATCTCAACCTCACAACTTTGTCAACTCCATACTTATATTACTAATTTTTTAAGGAGTTAAAAAAAAGTGAAACCCTAAAGGCTTTGTTCTTTTATGAATACAAATCCTGTTTTCTGTGCTGCATATTTTTCAATGCAATTTATATTCAATCTCAACCATATATCTTTTTTAAAATTCAAAATAATTCAAAATCAATCATATATTTCTAAATTCAGTTGAAAACAAAACTACTGAATTCATAAAACACTCTATATCATGTAACAGCGGCCACCCAAAAAGAAACCCACCGCTACCTCCTCCTCAACTCCTTATACTCCGCCCCGCCACCATACATACATCAATCCAAGTACTAACTACCCAATCCAACCCCACTAAAACCACCCCTAAAACCGCCACATACCCCTCCTAAGATCGATTCGCACCACCGGTAACCAAAAACACCACCCACCACCAAACACCACCACTATAACCCTCACCAGCAAAGAACAACATCCATAGCTAGGGCATTCTAGAAATTAAAAAAAAAATGTTCCACCTATAACCAAAACCACCACCAAATACCACCACCCGTAACCCTCAATCACAAAAACAACAGCATCCATAGCCAGAGCATTCCAGAAACAGAAAACAAATTGGTGATGGGGGTTATAGCCAGTATCTCCAGCTAACAACATGTTGCTTGGGAGCCTTATCGTTGCTATCTGATCACTAACAATAACCACCATCTTCACACCAACATATATGCGAGCCCCTCCCTCTAAAAACAACCAACGGATCGATAACTGAACAAGAGGAAGTAGAGTGTCAATTTGGGTTGATGATCTGATTAATTTGATTTATAGTTTGGGTAAAAACTCTAAGCTATCATGCATGAAGAGAGAGGGAGAGAAGAGAGATTGAGAGCTGTTTGTGAAAATAGTAAGGAGATAGCTACCCACAAAGATAGAGAGAGAGAAGGAAGATAAAGGAAAGTAATTTTTAAAAAAATTTTAATTTTACTTTTGTACACGTGTCATTTCCTTTGCAAGTCAATATCCCAGACGTTTTTAAGTTCAAATATCCTTGTAAGTTTAGAGTTGTACTACAGTACATCGGTTATACCATACAACTGTTTTCAAATTTTTTATAAATCTTTATATAAAAATCGTAAATCTTTGTATAAAAATCGTAAATCTGAAAAAGAAGTTGTAAATGAATAATTTTTTATATTTATGACTTTTATACAATGATTTATAACTTTTACACTAATTTACAAAAAATTGAAAATAATTGTACAATTTTTTATTTACAACTTTTTTTTTATATTTACGATTTTTATACAAAGATTTATAATTTTTATACTAAATTTATAAAAATTTTAAAAACGATTGTACCGATATAACTGGGGCACCGTAACTAAAGCTGTAAGTTTATTAATATACCGCTCAATTCAATCACCAAGACAAGGAGGAGATAATAGCACAGTAATTTGAGGTTATTTTCGAAAACGGTATCTTTTTTATTTAGGACAAACCTCAGGCTCATAGATAAAACTTCCTTATCTACAACAAGAAACTTGGTGTTGTAATCTGATTGGTCTGGTAGGTGGGCCAGGCCAGATTTCGCTCTCAAATTAAATTATTCTTCTTTATTTAAATTTTAAAATTTAAATGACCGGCTTCCTTCTTCGCCAACGCCGTCGCATTGACTCTCTTAATCCGATCCAATCCATGGAGAAAGATAACCAAAACAACGTCATCCTCGACGGTGCATCAGCTCTCATCTTTCTGGGCACCGGCTGCTCCAACGCCCTCCCCAACGTAATTTGCCTGATTCAGCCGTCCAATCCTCCCTGCCACGTATGCTTCCAGGCGCTGTCCCTCCCTCCCGAAAGTAATCCTAATTACAGGTTAAACTTCTTGTTTTTGACCTATCAATATATCTGCTTGATTTTGCATGCAATTGACGATGAACTTCTGTAGCAACTAATTCTAAATCAAAAGTCAAAGCTTAAACAAGTAACACACATAACTAAACTAGCTAAGAGCAGGTTAATTTTCGGCTTTCAGAACAGATTCAGAATGTATACATACTAGAAAAAACATAAACAAATATTTCAAAAGTATTATATCGGAGAAATTAATTTCCTTGAACCAAGGTTATCTTTCTCTTTATTCAAAAATCAAAATTATTAGTGTTAATTATGAAAATTATTTGAAGCAATAATCAATTATATGTAAAGCTACTTGTTTTACGGTACTGCCACCCGTGCCTGTGTGTTATTTGGATTTGCAGGTGTAACACGTCTCTTCTAATTGACTATTGTCAGAGAGATGGTAGACACAGCTACATTTTAATTGATGTAGGAAAAACATTCAGGGAGCAAGTGCTTCGGTGGTTTACTTTCCATAAGATTCCTCGGGTGGATTCTGTGGGTCTTCTTGCTTTTCTGTACTCATCCTGTTTTATAATTTATATGCTACACAATACAAGCTTTTCTCTTCTTTTTCTTTGAGGTTATATCATTACTTTCAGAGTTGTTGCAGTACATATATCTATATGCTTACCAAGGGAGTGCATTTGTATAGGAAAACATTTTAATTCCCGACATTATACGCCAAAAAGAAAGACTTTTTCTCTATGAAACTATGTTCAAAAATTTTGAGGAACGAATGGTTAGGAAGGTTGTCTGAGCTCTCCCACAGTAATGAAACACAAAATCTGATCATTTAGGGAAACAACTGAGGCAGAGCAGGATCTTTTGCATCAAACCACTGTCGTTGAATAGAGAATTAGGTGATTGAATTTCGAGGGTTTACTGTCATTATTTGTCCAAGGTTTATTGCTCGAGATATTATTTGAGCAACATGATTTTGAATGTAAAATTTTTGTACTTGGGACTATATTTCTTTGATTGTTATAGTAATCAACTTAAAATCATTTGAGAAACTTGAAGCAGCAAATGAACTCGTTGGTGCTGACAAACTCTTCTTTATTGTTCATATGATATGCATTTATTATTGATCCTCATCATGCTAACATGTTATTCTTCATTGTTGTTTTAATGAAATATGCTTCCCCAGTTGCTTCCTATGACTGAAGTTTAGAACTTATGTTTGTAAGAACTGCAGATAATTTTGACACATGAACATGCTGATGCAGTTCTTGGTCTGAATGATATAAGTTCTGTGCAAACATATACTCCCACAAGTGATATTGACTGGACACCTGTGTACTTAAGTCAGTTTACAATGGACAGGTATGTGTTTCTGTTCTTGGGTGAATCGCATGTCGGTTCCTTTTTTTATTTCTCAATCAACATTGTGTAGATTTGCAATTCACTTCCTCCTTCTATGAAGGTATGACAAGTGCTAAAATCATTCATGACAGTTCTAATGATTAATTGAGCAAACTTCAGTTTCCATTTTGCACCCTAGCTTCATGCTTCATATGCTCAGGCACCTTGAATGGGGTCACTTTGAAACTTCTTTTGAGCAAGAATTTATTTGTTTTTTCTCTTTCAACTATAAATAAACCTTTGGCTAACAGATCCCAAAACCTATGCTATCTTAGATGCCTGTAACCACTAATTCATCCGATTATAATCAATACTTGCCAGTAAATATGATTAAGCTGCTGATTTAAGATCTAAAACATTTGAGGAACTTGGCTAGTTTACTAGCATTATAGTTGTATGCAAAAAAAAAAAAAAAAAAGGATGACATCTTACATTTATTTTGTTGATACTGAACTTTAAATCCTCAGTGTGACAGTTTGGAGGAGTTTTTGGAATAAGCTATTGTAGTTTATTTGGCATTTAGAATAATGATGTTTTACATTAAATAGTAACCTTGACACATCCGAAAAAGGATTGTCTCCCAAGTATAGGAGTGTCGAAGTAATAAACCCAGTGAGACCGGGATCAATCCACGAGGAAGGGTATTTTAGCGTTATATAAGTAAGCAAATATGATGTGGATGATTCCAAGGGATGGCAAAATAATATCAACAATTAAGAGTAAAGAACAAGTTCTTAAACAATAAATGAGAATCACACAAGAGAAATTAACACAATAATAATGAGAGCTAAGTTAGGGGATCCACCTTTGATATATGAAATAAGGATAAGTAGCCTATTTTAGTTATATGAATTATATTTGTTTCGTTATCAATATTTATACCACTACTTGTAAATGGGTTCAAGCATCCAATGTGTCAATCACCATATGTCTACAACAAATCAAGGTTCCTAATTAGATTCGTTTCGGTAAGGAAAAACCATACGACATCTAGAAAGGATCCAAGCATTTGATGTGCCAAGGATTGTCGACAGTGGATCAAGACCTCCACTTTATGAGTGGTGTCAAGATTGATTAGAGAAATAAATATAAATCATATAAACAACACAAGATTATGATTATTAAGCATGTATTAAAGGGTTAGAGAATCCTTACTCTCATATCAAAGGTTTCACCCTTTCACCTTAGCAAGAGAGAAATTAGAAAGACATTATAAGAAAAAAACAAATTATAAGAAAAAAGAAATTCATTAATAACATAAAAATACAAGAGAGAAAAATACAATAACAAGAGATCCCAGCAAAGGTCAAGATGCCCTAATGGGTCACAAGGCACTTCTATTTATAGATACATTCAGGGGCAAACTTGTTAAATTACAAAGGAATAGTTGTCAAATATTAGGTAAACTAACTTTGACAATTGGGATCATTAGGTGCACCACTTTAACTACTGATTTTCACATTGAATTATTGAGCATTTAAATCACATGTCTTTATGAAAGTCGTAGATATTTCTCTCAGCTTTCTAAAACCTCTTGATTCATACGATTTGGATACGTATTTTGAGAAATATGGTCAAAATACTAAAGCATGGTCAGGCTGGGTTGAAACTGTAGATGGGTTCACTTCAAGCCCAATTTTGGTCCATTAAGAGCCCGAATTTGATGATTCTTATGAAATACAATCTTGTAGATAATTGAATCAGCTTTCCAAAACATTAAGATTTGCACAATTCTGATCTATAAATAGAGATTTATGCCCAATTTACCAAATATACATCAAAACCGAAATTAAGAAAAAGTTAATTCAAAAGATGTAAAGACTACAAATATGCTTAAGTTGAGGAATTTAATGACATTATTAATGCAATATGATGAATTAAGCTCTTATTAAGCATACATATTTGAGTGTTCATCACTTAATTCGAGCAATTAAGTCCGAGGGGTGTCTCAACACTTAATACCCTAAGACCAACTGGTTTGGGAGCTATTGGTCCAAAGCTTGCTACATAGATTAAGGAGAAAGCTTAATGGGATTAAACATTGCACTACCCACAAGTTTCTAAGCAAAAATAAAGCATCAACAACCCGAATCGTTAAGCTCGAAGGGGTGTCTTAACACCTAATGCCCTAAGGTCAACTAGTCTGGGAGTCATTAGCCTAAGGCTCGCTACATGGGTTAAAGATGCATTCTTTCAAAAAAAAAAAAAAGAAGAAGAAATATATAAATATATATATATATATATATATATATATATATATAAATGAATGCCCCCTACCTAAAGTTATTAGCCTTAACAAATATTAAAACCGATATGGCTTTTTTCTAATAAGCCCCATAGTCAGTGTCGACTAAGCACAAAAGGAAGGTTTATTGATATCTTGACTGAAGGGTACATGAGTCATTAAAAAAAAATCAATTGAGAGTTTGTTTATTTGGATAAAATCAAGGAGAATGCAATAATGACCACCTTGGATGTAAAATTCTATATATCACTTCTAAATAATAACGCTTTAATTGCTAGGGACTAGCAATAAGCTAGTTGGGGGTGTGATGAACACTTAAATATGTATGTTTAATAAGAGTTTAGTTTATTATATTACATTAATAGTGTTATTAAATTTCTCAACTTAAGCATGTTTGTAATCTTTGTATTTTTGGAATTAACTTTTTCTTAATTTTGGTTTTGTTATAGGTTCGGTAAAATGGGTATAACTTTCTATTTATAGATCATAATAGTGCAAATCTTAATGTTTTGGAAAGCTGATTAAATTATCTACAATATTGTACTTCACAAGCATCATCAAGTTCGGGCTCTTAGTGGACCAAAAATGAGCTTGAAGTGAACCCATCAGCAGTTTCGGCCCAGCCTGATCATACCTCAGTATTTTGATCATATCTCTCAAGATACGTATCCAAATCTTATAAATCAAGATGTTCTAGAAAGTTGAGAGAAATATCTACGATTTTCATGAAGACATGTGATTAAAATTCTCAATACTTCAATGTCAAAATCGGTGGTCAAAGTCGGTTCATCTAATTACCCCAATTATTAAAGTTGGTACATCTATTATTTGACAATTATTCCTTTGTAAATTGACAAGTTTGCCCCTGAATATATCTATAAATAGAGGTGCCTTGTGACCCATTAGGGCATCTTGGCCTTTGCTGGGATCTCTTGTTATTGTGATTTTCTCTCTTGTATTTTTATGTTATTAATGAATTTCCTCTTTCTTATAATTAGTTTTCTTTCTCTTATAATTTCTTTCTAATTTCTCTTTTGCGAAGGTGAAAAGGTGAAACCCTTGATATGAGAGTAAGGATTCTTTAACCCTTAATATGTGCGTAATAATCATAATCTTATGTTGTTTATATGATTTATATTTATTTTTTTAGTCAATCTTGACACCACTCGTAAAGTGGAGGTCTTGATCCATTGTAGACAATCCTTGGTACATCAAATGCTTTGATCCTTCCTAGATGTCTTATGGTTCTTTCTTACCAACACGAATCTAGTGAGGAACCTTGATTTGTTGTCGACATATAGAGATTGGCATATTGGATGCTTGAACCCATTTACAAGAAGTGATATAAATATTGGTTACGAAGCAAATATAATTCATATAACTAAAATGGGTTGTCTATCCTTATTTAAAATATCAAGGGCGGATCCTCTAACCTTAGCTCTCATTATTATTGTGTTAATTTCTCTTGTGTTATTCTCATTTATTGTTTAAGAACTTGTTCTTTACTCTTACTTGTTGATATTATCTTGCCATCCCTTAGAATCATCCACATCATATTTGTTTACTTATAGTTTGTAGCGCTAAAATGTCATTCCTCGTGGTGTTTTGGTATTTTCTTCTAAATGTATTCTATGTGTACAAATCAAAGGGTTAATGCCTTTTATGTCTTTTAAAGTCCACCCGATTGCATTTTTATGCCTTTTAAGTACATGTATCAACTTACCTTGTTGCTCGGTTGTGAATGATGAAGAAATTACCATCAGATATGTCTGATTCTCCCCAAGATATGCATATTTCAGTCCTTCAGGTAAGGGTTTCAGTTCTAACTTGGGAGCTTCCTCATCCTTGCTTTCATTCATTTACCCTAATTCTTCGAATCTTGATTTTAAGTCTTTTTCCATCACCTGTGCACAATCCAGTAAAGAACACATATCAGAAAGATCAGGTTCTAGTTCCATACTTGATTCTAATGAATTCACTAAACAAGTTTCCAAAGGGTCAGAAGAACTCCCTTTTTTGATGTTATCTTCCACAATAGTTTCGATCATATTGGCCTCCTCAATTTCATCTTCTTCTTCATGTGGTTGTTTGCACATATTGAAAACATTAAGTTCCAATGTCATGTTCCCAAATGATAGCTTCATGATTCCATTTCTGCAATTAATCAAAGCATTAGAGGTAGCTAGAAATGGACGTCCTAAAATGACAGGAATTGAATTACATACTTCCACTGGTTGTGTGTCCAAGACGATAAAATCCACTGGATAAATGAATTTATCAACTTGAACTAACACATCTTCCACTACTCCTCTTGGTACTGTAATTGATCTATCAGCAAGCAAAAAAGTCACAAAAGTCGGTTTTAACTCACCTAGATTGAGTTTCTAAAAAACCGAATATGGAAGCAACTTCACATTAGCACTAAGGTCAAGTAAAGCTTGTTCAATTTTATGGTCTCCAATAACAAATGAAATTGTAGGACAACCTGGATCCTTATATTTCACTGTATTATTGTTTTGAAGAATAGCACTTACTTGCTCGGCTAGAAAGACCTTCTTTTTCACATTCAATTTTCTTTTCACAGTACATAAGTCTTTCAAAAATTTTGCATAAGAAGGTACCTGTTTGATCACATCAAGGAAGGGAATATTGACCTTTACCTGTTTGAAAATTTCAAAGATTTCAGAATTGTGAGTTGGCTTCTTTTGTGTAGCTAATGCTTGAGGAAATGGAGGCACAGATGAGGATCTGGTTTCTTCTTCGCTAGGTGTTGGTTTGACAACCCCTTCTTGCTTTTTAGAGATCGATTCTTCTTCTTTCTCACAAGGGTTAGGAATGTGTTTTTCAACAACCTTACCGTTGCAAAGGGTCATGAGTGATTTGGCTTGGTCAAAATAATGGTTACTTGAACTCCTTGCATTTGAGTTAAATTGATCTTTGGGGTTTTACAATGTTTGAGAAGGAAATTTCTTTTTCTCTTGGATGCTAAATGTAGATGCAAATTTTGCAAGAATGGCTGACAAATTTGCTAATGTTTGAGCAGTTTGACTATTGAAAGTCTCTTGCTTTGTAATGAATGAATGCAATGTCTCTTCAAGGTCATTCCTAGGAGGAGGAGCATATGCATGATCATGAGAATTTTGAAAATTTTGTCGTGTTTGGAAGGGGACTTGTGAAGATTGCGCATGATTGTTATTTTTTCAATTAAAATTTAGATGATTTCTCCAACCAGGATTGTAGGTGTGTGAGTATGGATTGTGATTTGGCCTTTTGAAAATGTTCAAGGCATTGGCTTGCTCATGGAGACATTCCTTAAAGGCAGACAAAGTTGGGCAATCATCAGTAGAATGGTCATTGTCATTACAAATGTTACAGACATTTTCTTCAATAGAATTCAATTGAGCACTCTTTTTCATCTTTAAAGCCTCGACTTTTCTGGCTAGGGATGCATATTTGGCTTGAAGGTCATAGTCTTCCCTAAGGTTATAAATGCCTCTATTGGATGTCAAGGTCGGGGTTTTGTTTGGTACCTCCTAGGTGCCAGCAGTGTCCCAATTTTGTGCCTTTTCTATCAAGGAATCTAGGTAGTCAATTGCTTCCTCAGGGTCTTTATCTCCAAATTCTCTATTTCACATTAATTCTACTAGTTGCCTATCTTGATATGTTAACCCTTTATAGAAGTGTGCAACTATTCTCCAAGTTTCAAAACCGTGGTAAGGACAGGTGTTAAGTAGTTCCTTATACCTATCCCAACATTGGTAAAGGGTTTTCCCTTGTTTTTTAGTGAAATTGGAAATTTGTCTTTTAAGAGAATTTGTTCTATGGGTAGGAACAAATTTTTTCAAAAATTGTTGTTTCATTCATCCCATGAACTGATGGAATTCGACCTCAAATTTTGTAGCCATATTCTAGCTTTATCTTTTAAGAAAAAAGGAAAAAGCTTTAATCTAATGGTATTTATGCTACAATTTGGGTCACTGTAGGAGTTACACACTCTTTTAAAGATTTTTAAGTGCGAATATGGGTTCTCCATATCAAGGCCATGAAAGGTGGGTAGAAGTCGAACAAAACTTGGTTTGAAATTGAAATGGACTGAATCAAGAGGAGAAACTACACAAGATGGTGCACTAGTCCTTACCGGATTCATGTAATCTCTGAGGGTTCTTGGTTGGTTTTGATCATTTTGTTGAGAACGATTGTCCCCTTCATCCGTGAACCTTTCCACTAGATTGTCGACCATGTTTTCTAAGGAAGATGTTGTTTTTCTAACAAGTCTACCACTAGATGTTCGTGACCAAATTTTCATGCAAGAAAGAGAGAAGAAAAGATGAACACACAACAAAGTAAAAAATTAAGATCTAAAATGAGAGAAGAGAATACTTACAATTTTGTACGTCAATTTTTACCTTCCCCGGCAATGGCGCCAAAAACTTGACACATCCGAAAAAGGATTGTCTCCCAAGTATAGGAGTGTCGAAGTAATAAACCTAGTGAGACCGGGATCGATCCATGAGGAAGGGTATTTTAGCGCTATAAACTATAAGTAAACAAATATGATGTGGATGATTCTAAGGGATGGCAAGATAATATCAACAAGTAAGAGTAAAGAACAAGTTCTTAAACAATAAATGAGAATAACACAAGAGAAATTAACACAATAATAATGAGAGCTAAGGTTAGAGAATCTGCCCTTGATATTTCAAATAAGGATAGACAACCTATTTTAGTTATATGAATTATATTTGCTTCGTTACCAATATTTATATCACTTCTTGTAAATGGGTTCAAGCATCCAATATGCCAATCTCTATATGTCGACAACAAATCAAGGTTCCTAACTAGATTCGTGTCGGTAAGGAAGAACCATACGACATCTAGAAAGGATCCAAGCATTTGATGTGCCAAGAATTGTCTACAATGGATCAAGACCTCTACTTTACAAGTGGTGTCAAGATTGACTAAGAAAATAAATATAAATCATATAAACAACATAAGATTATGATTATTACGCACATATTAAGGGTTAGAGAATCCTTACTCTCATATCAAGGGTTTCACCCTTTCACCTTAGCAAGAGAGAAATTAGAAAGACATTATAAGAAAAAGAAAACTAATTATAAGAAAAAGGAAATTCATTAATAACATAAAAATACAAGAGAGAAAATCACAATAACAAGAGATCCTAGCAAAGGCCAAGATGCCCTAATGGGTCACAATGCACCTCTATTTATAGGTACATTCAGGGGCAAACTTGTTAATTTACAAAGGAATAATTGTCAAATATTAGATGCACCAACTTTGACAATTGGGGTAATTAGGTGAACCGACTTTGACCACCGATTTTGACATTGAAGTATTGAGAATTTTAATCACATATCTTCATGAAAGTCGTAGATATTTCTCTCAACTTTTTAGAACATCTTGATTTATACGATTTGGATACGTATCTTGAGAGATATGATCGAAATACTGAGGCATGGTCAGGCTGGGTCGAAACTGCTGATGGGTTCACTTCAAGCCTATTTTTGGTCCACTAAGAGCCCGAATTTGATGATACTTGTGAAATACAATCTTGTAGATAATTTAATCAGCTTTCCAAAACATTAAGATTTGCACCATTCTGATCTATAAATAGAAAGTTATGTCCATTTTACCGAACCTATAATAAAACCAAAATTAAGATAAAGTTAATTTTAAAGATGCAAAGTCTACAAACATTCTTAAGTTGAGGAATTTAATGACACTATTAATGCAATATGATAAACTAAACTCTTATTAAGCATACATATTTAAGTGTTCATCAAACCTCACTTGAAAAGTACTTAATGTTTGTGTTTGTTGGACCTCTAAACAGCATTTCATTGAAATTTCCAAACTTAATTCGGAAGAAAAAGAAAGAAGGCCAAGAAGTGATACAGGTAGCACAGATCGACTGGAAGATAATTGAGGAACAATGTGACAAGCCATTTGTTGCATCAGGCCTACATTTTGTTCCTCTGCCAGTTATGTGCTCTAAGTTTCTCGGTTAATATTAATTACCCTCTTGTATTTATTTATTGCCCGGCTCTCACTAGTTATTTTTTAAATGTAGGTGATGCATGGAGTAAATTATATCTCTTTGGGCTTTCTCTTTGGTGAAAAATGTAAAGTTGCATATATATCTGATGTTTCACACATTCCTCCAACCACAGAATATGGTGTGTTGATTTAGTTCACTTTTTTGTGTGTTTATATGTTTTTATTAGTTTTATGTTCGCAACTCTCATTTTTGTGATACAGTGGATGCTGTAGTTGAGTGACTTAAAGTTTGACTATAAAAAAGAAGTGTATATATGTATGTTTAACATCAAAAAACATTTGTAACAGCTGCGTAAACTCAAACATTTTGCGTAGTGGTTGCTCGAAAGGAAATTTTATGTCTCAGCCATCGGATAGATGGCAGGGGCAGGATGGGGTCACCCTAGTTCTACGCCTTTTACCTTTAGAACTGTGCATACAACTTATACACACACAGATGCAGTATTTTCAGTAGAAATTCTAGTTCCGCTTCTCCTTAACATTCTCTTGTTGAGGATTTTGATAATCTGGTCATTCTTGAACCTTGGGCTAGCACAATTTGGTTTTAAGTTCTTGGGGAAGCTTGACAGACAGTTGCATCCAATTTATCTGAAAAAAGTTGTAGGTTAATTTACAAAGCATCTTCTGAGCTGTAAGGAAAACTATTATCAAAAGTTTGTTTATTGTTCAATAAAAAGTATGGTTTTGCAGTTATTTCAAAGTCTGGGGCTGGGCAATTGGATCTTCTTATCTTGGAAACATCGTATAAGGTCAGTCAATGAGTTCAGAATTCTTCAGTGCTTTTATGACTAACTTCTAAGGATATTTTTGGCTCATTTTATCATGGTGGACATTTTGCAATTTGATAAGTATCTTTTGGAAAGAAATTAAAAAAAAAAAAAAAATGAAAGAAAGAAATAGTCATCTTTGTACTCCGATTCTGATTTTGAGACCACAAACAGTGCTACTATTGAGAAAAGAAAAAGTCATCTTTGTTATTATGTTGATTTTGGGAACAGACATTCTTACTAAAAATAAATATTTCGAAAATACGCATGAAAATAGTCCACACCCATAGCCATGCATGTGAAGACTCATGATTACTATAGCATGCGGGGTGCATTTTCTGTAGACAATTATCATGCAAGATTTCAAGAGCATGTCAACAATAGCTCCTTATCAAACTACCACCGGATGATTAAAAGAAACAATTTTTTTTTCAATTGGTTGGGATGTATTTGGAATTTAAAAAAAAAAAAGTGGTGACAAGAAATTTTTATATGTTATATCAGATTTTCAGTCATATATATATATATATATATATATAGAAACGCAATATGAAGGCGCATCTCTGCCATTGTGCTAGTGTTTCTGTAAATAAGTCGGAAAACTGAAATTCTTACCTGACAGACCAAATAAAAACTAGGCAAACGAAGAAAGGAAACCCACTAAAAGTATCAAATTTTGTTATTGGTATGCGGCTGCCATTGAGAAGTGTTAACATAAGATCTTGGATACGAAAAATATTTGAGATATCTATTATCGTATTGAGGATATATTCTGCCCATTGATGTAATTGTGGACACGTAAACCAAACAGTGATTGGTAGGCAATATGTACCCACGTATTGAGAGGTATACCCATTGCTTGAAGAAACTTGCTGAATTGCTTGGTTAACAACATTCCTTTCTTTACAAGGTGCCTGAGAACCTTGATCATCCATGTTGGTCAAATGGTATTGGCTTTGGGTTGCTTGCTCATCTATCCTGGTGGATGCAAGCATTTTTCTTAAAATTGTGTTTTGACTTAGATTTTTGTAATTTTGGCAACCACTTCGTCTGTTGTTTCACCTGTATTGTGTGTATTATCCACTGGTATAGGATTTGTCTTTCATGAAGCGCTTTCTTCCTTTGCATTTACCAAAATTCTGCGTAATTAGTAATTTTTCTGTTCTGCTTCCATTGTCATCTCTCTCCAGAAAGGAAGCCCTACTACTCACTTATCCCTCACTCAGGTTTGTTTACATGCTTTACAAGTTCTTGGTCAATGGCCATGTTAAGTTGTTAACCTCATGAATTGTTCAATGCTTTTTGTGACATTAACTGATACCTTTTGCAGACTCTTGAAACTGTAAAAAGGTTATGTCCTAGACGAGCTCTTTTAATTGGAATGACTCATGAGTTTGATCACCATAAGGATAATGAGTTTCTTGAAGACTGGTCCAAAAGGTAGACAGTTAACCGATGCTTTTCAAGATTTTTGTGCTGTAATCTTTTTCTATATATGTGGAAAGATCTTGTAATAGAAACTTATGGAAGTTCTCTCTTTGTATTTAGGGAAGGAATTCCAGTGCAACTTGCACATGATGGTTTGAGAATCCCAACAGACCTATGATGAGGTAAACTGGTAAAGTGATATACTTGGACCTTATATCTAGGCATCTGCCAGAAGAGGATACCAAATTTTCCTTTTTTCGCTATTTATCTCACTACAGATAGCTCTCTCTCTCTCTCTCTCTAAAGATAGAATCATGTTCTCATTGAATTTCAATCCCGCCTTGGCTTTTGTTTTTCATGCATACCAAGTATGCATTTTGGGCAATCAATAAAGATACTCCTGATTTTTCGCTTTTCACTTTCAAACTGAAGTAGCTGAGCGCACTCATCACGCAACGTTATTTGATTGCAAGTTTGCAACAAGCATAAAACAAATTTTGCAGTTGTTTGTTATTAAAAAGGTTAAAAAGAGCGATAAGCATTGGAAATTACTATGATACATCTGATAAGCGTTGGAAATTACCATGTTACATATGATGTATTGTACATCAATTTTTTAAATTATATAAAAGTTATAAATAAGTGTATAAAAGTTATAAATAAGTATATAAAAGTTATGAAGTTATAAATGATACAACTTTTATATACTTTGTATACAATTTTTATATATTCATTTACAATTTTTATACAATTTTAGAATTTGATGTATTGATACATCAGATGTACCGTAGTATGACTCATACATTTGATTCTTTAGTAATATTGACAAAATTTGACTAAATATATTTTCAGATTTTGCTTAATCAGGTTAATGTAGGATGAAGACCAGGCTAGAAGTGTACCATTATCATCCCATTTGATGGAGAGAAAAGCATAAATTTAAGTCTTTACTTTCATAATCATATCCAATTAATTCTAGCTTATAACGACTTAAACTCAGTAAAGGAACATGGGACATGTATCTTTGCTTTTAATTGACAATTTTGGCTATCAAAAGAATGAAAAGAGATAAAAAATGCAGTTATTCTTCTTTTTCGCGTACTATCTTGCTCTTGTTTGGCCATGTCATGTTTTTGGGTAGCTATCCCCAGTCCGCAATTTTGATCGTTGTGAAATTTGAACCGCCTGCAAAAACCATCTGGTAGGCTTTTAATTTTATGAACTTTGAGCTTACCAAGCTATTCTATGAGTTGTATTGTAAAGATTACCGAGTTCTCAGTCGTTTCTTTTTACCCTGTTTTTCAACACATCTATCAAAAATAGAATTTTATATCTGAGAACCAAAAGGAGCCATAATTTTGATCCATTTTGAACTCTGGATAAAACCCCAACAATGTCTGAGAAATCTGTGCCAAAATGAAAACCTTTTTCGACGGTTAGTTGTATTGCAACTAAAATCTTCACGAGAACCAAGTTCGCTTAGAAGCTCTTATTCTAACCAAGACATTACTTTTGATTTAATCTTTTAGAAACTCGATAGATATTAAATGAGAACATTATAAAGGTTGGGACAATTTCATAACAAATAGAATGATTTTCATCTCTCTCTTTTTTTATTTTTTAAAACATCTTTTTGATATCCTAAACTCCAAATTGAGTTTTTTTTTTTTTTTTTTTTACTTTTTTCATTTCCTATTGTCAATGGAGATATAACAGATTCAACATTTTAGTTCTCCCTCTTTTTCTCTCTCTCCCGTGAAAAGCATCTGTGACCTGGTCATCTGTTTTCACTATCACCTTCAGCTACCCTTTGATCACGCTGCAATTCCACTCTCTAGAAGCACTTATAACATGTTAGATTAGAAGACTCTTGAACACAAAATAAGACGACACGACTTTAATCAAATTACTTCTAAGATTAATTATACAACGCTTGACCTCCAGAACCAAATAAAAATTTAAAACCCATAGCTAAGAATATTTAGAATACAACATTGCCGTTTGGAACAAAGAAATTTCTTAAAAGAATCAAAATTTTTATAAAATTCTTAGTCACGTGTATAGTGTACTTAATCAATTTTTCTAACCTTTTTTTCAATTTTATTTTTTAACATAGAAACAGTCAAATGAGAGACTAATAACACGTCTCTTTCTGGAGTGTTTCAATATTTTTTACTAGTTGTATTTTTTTCAATAAAGAATATCTTCGAAGTAGCCAAAGAAGACTAGGCAACAAACTGCAATGACCAATTGAATTTCAACCACCACTTCCTTGCGCGGGTTCCAAGTAACCAATAGTGTTTTGTTGCCTTGTCTCTGGTTCAGCTGACTCAGTTCAAGAGACAGAAACAACGAACAAAGAAGAAAAGTGAAAACAAAGCTCAAGAGACAGAAAAACAAATTACAAGAATAAGATGGTATGTTTTATGCCTTTCAACAACAAGAATTTGGATTTGACTTTCTTTGTCTTCAGACCAACAGTGGTTCTGGTGGAAGAGCTTGTTGAGGCACTCAAACATTTCTCTGTATGCACTCAAAGCCTTGGTTGTGTCCAAAGTTCTATTTTCAGGAGCATCCACGGAAATATGGTTAGAAACTTTTAGCTTTGCCCACATTCGTTTTATATATTTTCATTGCTTATGCATGTTTTTCTAATTTACTACTCGTCAATCATTTTTTTTTTTTTTTGGTTAGAATTAGCTGCCCAGAAAGTTGGTATATTTGAAACTTCTATTACCAGTAACAGCCTTTGCATAATCAGATTCTTTTCCTTCTAATATCAATTAGCTTAATTTGACATTCCAGGTTCTAGTGTCTAGTGAGTTGTCAACTACTTGCCCTGTTAATTATTTTATAAACATTGCGTTAAAAGAAATCTTCCCTGAAAATTTATGCACTCTGTGCAGTTCTTGCAAGGTCTAATTTAGTTATTTGCTCTTCAGATTATATGGTATGGAGCATGGACGAAAAGATCGACGGAAAACAAAGAAATCTTAACTTCAGCAGTTGTAAGTTGGAATCAAATATAACCATTTCTTTTCCTCTATTTCCCTTTTGGATCATTAATTGTATTGTTTAAGTTATTAATTCTGAGAAAGTTTAGTTAATCAATAGATTATAAGCTAATTTGAAGAAAATGTGTTGTACTTGTTATATTGTAACAGTATATATATGAATGTTCTTAATATGTCAAAGTATATGCTGAGTTTTAACTTCTTGACATACCTGGAATGAAATGTTTGTCCATAATTCTGACATCTCTCTCATGTTTGCCCAGCTATCTATGTTAACAAGTTTATCGGGCATGGCTATTTTAGCTGCACATAGCTTCTTTGATGCATATGCTGGAGAATCAAGAGAGGGATCCTCTGCTGCAAAATTCTCTACAGGTGACATAGTATTCATGCATGTATCTTCACCTACTACTGGCGACTTAAATGACCTCTCCTACGCAAACTTAGCCCTATTCAGAGACCGGTTTCTGAAGATGGAAGGGGCAATCTCAGGAGTTTGCTTGAAATCCCAAAGCATGCCAAGAGTGTCATCTCTTGTTGTTTGGAAGTCTCTACAATATTGTTACTCATGGATACTTAACTACGACTACAGGAAAACAACACTTCCATACCTTGATCGCTTTAAACTTGACATTAAGTACGACATTTTCAGAGTGGTTTATGTGAGCAGTGACCATGTACCAAGCTACCATAATGTTCTCCCTTGTCAGACGCTAGCAAATGGAGGGGGCAGCAAAGAAGAACAAATTATGCAAGATTGATAAAACTGCTGCAAGTGTGCATATGTACACACACCTTTGTAACATTGCTCGGATAGAGTTTATCTGTAAATATTATGTTGGTATCACACTCATGAATTGAACTAGTTGAAGGTTGAAATTTTTGTCAATTTTGCTTAAGCACATACAATTAGGAAACAGTTATATTGAACCAAACTTCCAAGCAAAGTGATACCCGTTCCTTCAAGAACAATTTTGCTCAAGATTCCTGTTTGTTTACCCATTTTTGCATTTTTTGTATTTTCATTTTCAAACAAGTATCTAGTGAAATATGTATTAAGTGTTTGTTTAGTCATTTTTGTTTCAAAACAAAGAAAACACAAAACTTAAGTATAACAAATGTAAAACATAGTTTTCAAGAAATATGAAAAAAAAAAAATTATGCTCTCTCTTTTCTTATTCTACCCAATTGTTTTTTCATCAATTTTTTCAAATAATTTTAACTTTTCATTTTAAATTATATTACTCAATAAATATTATATTTTTATTATTATATAATATTTGAAACTTAAACAAATATTTTTTAATTTTTTTAACTATCATTTATTTTCAAACAAAAACCAAAATACATATAACTAAACATATTTTCATACAATTCAAATCTTTTGTGAAACGTGTAAGCATATCTCACATTCTCATGTCCAACTAGAAATTTTAGAAACCAAAACATAAAATATATAGAGTTATCCTATTCAGTCTCTATTTATTAGCTTTTCAACCTCCATTTTATTTTTATTTATTTTGACAGTTTTACCCTAACATAAAATTACTAATGTTTTCAAATGCCACTGATCTAGTGATAAAGGCCAAGGGCATGCTCTTCTATTGAAGGAAGGACAGAAACAAAACAACCCTCTTTGCGTACTACGGATCTTTTACGTGCAACATGCCTTGCTTTGACCAGCAGCATCCGATACATTCACACCGGCTGGGCAGTAGCGCCAAGAAAGAACTTCAAGCTGAGAGCGAAGAGAAGGTAATGATTTCTCAGTAGAAGGTCACCTGCATGGATATTGAAGCTATAAGCCGCAGGTAAGATATAGTTCACAAGTTGAAGGGGAATCTTGAATCAAATGTTGATTCTAATTCAATTTGTTCTAAACGTCCTCCAAGGACTTGTGGTTCAGTTACGGCCCTTTGCCGCTGTTAAGGTTGTAGTTCATAATAATAAGATGCTAGTGACCGCGCTTTACCTGAGTCTTCCGTTGGCATGGATTTAGAGGCATTCTGCCTCGTTCTTGGAGGAGTAAGAAAGATATATATTTAACTTGGCAACAATGAAAAACACAGTTATACACTACAAGGGTAGGTTTGAAATCAGCTGGGTCTTAACGAAGATAAAAGAAATAGAGGCTTGAAAATTAGTTTTGAATAAGGGATATTTAAAAGTGGGGATTGAATAGTAAAAAAGTAGAGGTTAAATAGTATAATTATAATACGTAATCCTAATCTATAACCAACCGGCCCATGTCAGAATTCATACAAAATTGAACTTGGGCTTGCCCAGAGCAGAGTTTTATGGCGTTAAAATAAGATTGGCCCAGAAATGTAGTCCAGCTAACTAGGCTGATCTGTTTCAGCAGGAAACTGCATCGTGAGCAATAAGCATGGCACATCCCATGCGGGAAGAAATTTATTTTGCGGAGCCGGTTTGATACTCATTTATCCTAACCTCTATACGAATATAATTTAATTGACAACTCTAAGATTTCAACTATCTAAACTTAGGCCTGGTCGTTTAGAGTTTCCGAAATTAATAGTTAAATTATCATATTTTGTTATCAATTAATTTTAACACTCAAAAACTAATCGACGTTTATAAATATTAAATATAAAATTCAAAATCTTAGTTTCAAGATCCTTTAAACTTAAGTTAGTCAATCCAATATCCAAACCTTAGGGGTGTCCGTATAAGATGCTGCCTCCCTGTAATACAAAAGTTCTTGCCAACAATGCGGGTCTATTTCCTTAGTGACTCGTGGGCTTTTTTTGCTGAACCCCGACCCACTTATATACTATAAAACTGCTAAATGCAACTCATACAAGAGTCAGAAATTGGCATGTCTCGGCCTGAATGGGCCATGACAGAGACAAGAAAACAAAACGTTTCAGGTGAATCAATCTGGGAAAGCATCAATGTGGAGTATACCGGAAAGAAAACCCAAATAAACATGCAAGAACACAGCCCCTCACAACTTTGTTCAGCATGGACATGGTGGAGCTGAAATGAATAATCAGAATTCTAACATTCAATTCTGAAAATATATATTTTAGCCTAAATGATTTTAACCCAGTTATCTAAATTTATTAAAATATGCAACATTATTGTTTGCTAAAGCTGAAATATCCTACAATTCTATCCAATGGTGGGATTTCCCTCCAATTAGCATTCAAAGAGTGCTTCTACATAATTCTTGTATGAGTTACGCGTGCCATTTCATATTTCCTCAATGATTTTGTTTTACATGTTTTCCTTGCCACTGTGGGCCTGTGATTGTCTCTTCATTTTATTCTCTTTGGACAATCTTCTTCAGAAATGAAAAAGTTACCTACCAATTCTAAAATCTTGTAACATTGTTAATTCTGAAATATCACTTATTTTACATAGACTTTGGTTTGAATCTGTCATGCCAATCATATAGTCATTACCACTCTTAAGACTTTAATAAGTACAAAAAAATTGAAGTAAAAATAAAAAACCCTTTATTCCTTTCAATCAACTGTCATGTGTATCTGCTGCAATCAACCTAAGGACAAGCAAGCTTTCTGCATTCTCTCTCCGTGCAATATGCAATAAATAGATGATTCCTGACCGGCATTGACAAAAATTTGATATAATTTTGAATTGCCACCCACCATCTGCTCCATAACTTCTTCACCAAAAGGTTGTAAACCATCATTGACAATAATGTTGCAGCCTTTGAACATGGGAAAGATGGTAGAAAAAGGCAGGCTTCACAAGCCAAAACTTTCAAATATTGGAAGACAAGTGACAACTCAAGGGACCCATATCACATAGCCTAAACTTAAACTAAACTAATACTTCAGTCAAACTCAACTGCTCAGGGGACCCATTTGTGAGAAAGCTGAGACAACTAGACTCAAATGACAAGTTAAACATGGCCAGCTAATTTAGTTGGTGAAGTTTCTTATCATCACATTTAACAACTTAGTATTCGCTTTCAGTACACAAAGAATTCATTCTGTAGCAAAATCTAAGCCAAAAAGAGAGCTGCTGTGGCCTTGAAATAATTATGATAATAAACCATGTGGGGCAAACTATACATGTATGATGTATCCTGCTTGGTTCTAAGTCACTTTGGTCCAAAAATTCTTCATTTAGTGGCTAAAGGTTTGAAAAAAGGTTAAATGCTTTATACGGTAATGCATGAATGGAGAGGAATATGAGCAAAAGTTGTTTGATTTTACGCATGAAAAATGGGGAAGTTCAAACAGTAGATCAATATTAAAAGCTTTATAACTTGAACAACTTGAGTCTTTTTCACTTTTTCAAAATTGAGTAACATTTTTCTCTGTCACTTTCTTGAGAATTTAGAGGGAAATTAATGATGAGAAGATCCAAAAGGATGACTCAATTGTAAAAGATGAGTATGCGATAGAATTGAATGTAGACACATTTTTCTTGTTCCAAGTTCACCTGTGAGCACATCCAAACTTATATTATTGAAAAAAAAAAAAAAGGACTGGGAGAGATGTTTGTTAAGTATTGATGTAGTACTAATTATGTCAACAAATGTTGTATTAGCGGTAAAGGGTGAGCCAATTAGTAACTTATTTGTTTGCAACTAATCATCTTTTAACTTCAGTTTTATGAGAAAGAACAAATGTCAAGAATTATAGACGAAGAATCATTTTAGGTTGGATTTTGCAATATTTATCAAAATGATGACGACGAGAATAATTATTGGGTGTAGTACAAATAAAACATGAAGGCATGAAAGAAAGATCTGGCCATGTGCAGGAATATTAATGCAGGAAAAGGAACTACTTGCTGAGACAAAATGAATCACAATTTTGGTCTATATAAGCAGCCTAAGATTTAACATTTAAGAGATTCAAAGACTGAAAACTTTTTTGTACTTCGAGGAAACACCTTGGATCTGTATAAGCTAGCTAGATCGAATCTTGTTTCTCTATTGACTCAAGTCAGCAAACCAATTTTAACCTTGCCGACTTGGGTCGGTTAGTTAAATTACGTCTTGTTTTCATGTTCAAAATGAATTTTCACCCTCTTTTTCTGTAAAATCAAGATATATCCGCACCATTATGAATACAGATTATGATATTAAAATCATTGATGTACGGTTACTATCGTAAAGTATCAACATTTATGCAATTGAAAGTACATTAAATGGGGACACTTAGGCGCTGTTTATCTGCAATCAATAAAGCTAAGCTGATGCATCAATTAATTCAACAACTTGCTTCCGCTGAAAAAACTTAATGGATGACAATCACAAATGAAATTGCCAACAATTAGGTGGAGCCGTCTTGTCTTGCCATGTGGAGAATGTGGTCAAAGAAGTAGGCTAGAAAATCAAATGTTCATACTCCATAGATGCAAATATGACAAAACAAACTAAATGGGTCAAACCCTAACCAAAATCAATGTGGAAATATTTGATTACAAGAAAAAAGGACAAGAGAAACATTGCATGTGAGTAGGGCTCCCTCCCACAATCCAAGGGTTTCATTAATGAGAAGACACGAATGTATCTGTATAAAGAATGTTTTGGGACACATAACTTTAGATGAAAATTCTTTTGATAAAGTTATATAACTTGTAATAAGGAGGCAGTAGAATAGGCACCCATTAATTAAAAGAATAAAGGAATTGATAGGGGACCTCTTGCCCTTTATGTCTAGGGCTTTGAGCTTAGGTTACGGAGGAGCAGTCAGTGGATAATGTTAATTTAATTGAAAACAAAAACTAAAAGAATTCTCTAATTGGGTTTGGAGCCGTTAAAACAATTAAAAATATATAAATATATTGCATTGTAAGGATGGTTAAGGCAAAGAAGACTCTACCATAAGAGAAGTTGGACTCAATAACAAATAGCCATCGCCTACAGTTGACCATATGGAAGCGCGTTTTATTATTTTCAGTAATTAAGGAAAGCTTGGATTGATATACAATGCCTCTTGAAGCTGTTAAAAATGTTTTAAGAATTTAAATATAGTTTATTGTTAAAATGATTTTCAAAAGTTTTTTTAATATATATAATATAGACTCTCACACTTATTCGGATTTTTTATGTATGTTCCGATTAGGTCTCTACTAATGGATCAAACTAGCACTCCAACCCCATCATCTGAGAGACAACGAAGATTTGACGGTCAAGTATCAGGTCTCAAACCCTCAATCAACTAAGCTATCTTTTATAAGTGATTTCAAAAAAAACCACTTTAAAAAAGTATATGTGATAAAGATCTTTTGTTACGATTATTTTTTATTCTCAAACATATTTTAACATAATTATCAACTGAGTTTCAGTGATTTACTTTACTATTCCATTCAGATATGAGTGACCTTTATAGCACTCGTGGATCCATAATGTATGGTGCGAGTGCATTAGATCATTGATGATTTTATTTTCATGTAAAAGTTACAGGTTTTGGAATCCAATAAAAGGGTTCTCTTATAATAACAAAAATGAATCCTACATTGATATTTGTAACCTCAAGAGTACTTTTGTGAAGAGAATTTGAGGGTTCTCTTTTTCTCCATGTTCCCTCTCCTCAGGTTATTAGGGTGTTTCTATATCCTATATATATTAATCGGGTTTTGTGCCTCTAAAATCATTTGGCAAAGACAAAACTTAGTGCAAATTTTGGCATCTGTATCCATTCAATTATCATTTATTATTGTTTTATACTTCCCATGATAAATTTTTTATTTTATAATCAGGAAAACAGAATTCAAACAAAGAAACAAACAAACTACATTTTATATCAAATAGGTTTCTCAATAGATCAATATATCAATGGCAAGATTTGAGCATTGTAGTATCACTTTACTTTTTTATTTCCATTAAAATTGTCATCATTTTATGATTAAAAAAACGATCACATTAATGAAACAACACAAATTCAAATCCTATGTATTAATAATAATAATAATAGAGGCTACGTTTGAAATTCATTTGCCCATATTTTCCACACATTAGGCTAATAGATTAGCAATCACACGTCTCCAGACTACAATGTTACTTTGAAAACTATATATAATGTCATCATTTAAATTTTTATTACCCCAATTAATAATATTATCCTTTAAAATAGAAAAGTCTCATTAATTACTCTTAAACTGGAGTTACAAACTTACAATACAAAAACTCAGTGATTCAAAAAATTTATGGTAATTTTTTTTTATAAAGAAAAGTTCTCAATATCATAAATTTCTCTTGAAATGAAAAAAAAACACATTTAAATTATTGAAAAAATTCTTAAATTAATTTCTTTCTTTCTTTTTTTTTTTTTTTGGTCTTTATAGAATTTATGAGTTACGGAAGGAAGAGAGGGTGATGAGTTCAAGGGAACCGGCGTCACATTATAGAATTCTGAACTTCTTCTCCATATCTGAAAATCTGACACTATTTATTCATCTATTCACATTCTCACATAAAATAAAACCAATAAAATAAATAAAAATAAGGCATTGGTGAACGTGTTTTCTTTGTTTTAAGTATCTTTGACTGCTGACTTCCCTCCGCCCTTAAGCAATTTTTTTTTATTTTGTATTACCTTACCCGTCCCGACCCGATTACTTATATCTTTAAATAATCGCCAATCATTTCACCTCCGACGAGTTTGAAATTTTGTTTACTTGAATTATAATATTATTGGAAATGCAAGGCGAGATTAGCGGATGTCTTCAATTTTTCACTTTAAATTATGTCAACGAATAATAAATTTTCCTTTTTATTCTGTTTCTCTCCTAATTTTGTTGTTTAGATGACTCTATAAGTCTAGGCCTATCCTAATCCATAAAACAAATTATCAAAATTTTATTATCTATTGTAACAAAATAATGTTGTAGATTCTAAATAAATTAAGTATAAAATTGTTAAATTCTTAGATATATATCCCTACACTAGAATCATTAAAAGTGATTTCAATTGAATCAGATTTTCTGAATTTCTGGGTACTGGGCAGAAGATGAATTAAGGGCCTAATAAATAAGAGTTAGTTTAAAAGATGAAATGAAGAAAACAAAAAGTTAAAAAATATATCTTATTTATTATCTACAAATAAAAAATATATAAATGGAAAGCTTAATTGGAAAATATAATTAAAAAAATCCAAGATAATATGGGGCAAAATTTTGTCATTTTGGGGGAAGTACAGACAAAGGAAATCAGTCAAATGTCATTACTACTGCTAAAGGAAGTGCTTCTAATAATTAAAGTGGAGAATAAATTGATTAGACTAATTCATCTCTTTTTACATAACTTAAACTTAAATTAATTATTATTATTACTAATTTTTCTGATTGATTGATTGATAGATAATGACGCATTCACGATGCAGAGATAACATCAATTTCTACTTTTCATCATTGCCACTGTTCCAAAGCTTGGCTTTAATCATTTCTCAAATTTACTTTTTTTTTTCCTCCAAGACTATAATAAAATTGCAGTTTAAAAAAAAAAAGAGACGGCAATTAATCGGGAGGTTTTGTTAAAAGATCGCCGACCAGCAATTAAATTTAAGGGAGAAGTAATACGAGTACCCCACCAAGATTTTGCCAGGTAAGGGGGGACCAGTTGACTGTGGTCCAAGCGATGACGTGGCAAGATCAGAGTGGGGTACCGGTTACTGTAATATTAAGACTGTAAAGTACAGGGAGATGAGTTGAAGTGGTGGATCATGATCTAAACAGAACAGAAGAAGTCACACTCTCTCGCACCTCTTGCCTACAAAACACTCGAAACAGAGACACGGATGTGTAGCTACTATTAAAGCTCTCAGTTTCCTTGTCTTTGCTTCGCTGCATTGTAGTGGGGGAGAGAGAGAGAGAGAGAGAGAAGCTTTTGAGGCAGGGCAGTACGTAATAGTTGTAGGGAAAGAGGAGAGAAAGAGAGAGCAGAAAGAGATCTAATGGAGTATGAGAGGATACACAAGGTTCAGGTAAGTCACTGAAGGAGAAATGAGAGACCCTTTTTCTTGTTTATTTGTGTTTGAAGGTTAAATGGTGTTTTTGGCCGGTGGGGTTGTGGTTGTGGATTCTTTGAACGCTAGTGTTGTTATGTTGTTTTCTGTGGCTGTTGTGTGTGAGTTTTAGTGGTTTGATGTGAGCAAAAACAGTGGCAGCTGTTTCATATGATTTTGTTTTGATCTGGGTTGCGCAGAAGTTTCTATTTTAGTTTGTTATTCTATTGAACTCTGAGTAATCGTTTTGGTTTTCCTCTCTCTCTCTCTCTCTCTCTCTCTCTCTCTCTCTCGAGTTTTTAGGACGTTGGTTTTGAAGATATCGTTTTTTTTTTAATGTTTGATTGGGAGTTTAAATTATTCAGAGCGATATTAGTAACTATTAAGCTTATTTCATGCAATAATTGTTTGAAATTTAGTTTTTTTTTTTTAAATAGAAGTTGTGAGTTCAAGGTTTGATGTGGCTAATTTTTGCTGTCTACTGGATGGCAGACTGGTATTATTTCTCCGAGTAAGCTGCGGATGAAGCTGATGGGGCCTCATCATAATAGGAAGAAGGATGGTTCTAACAGCAACTCTGCAAGAACATCTCCTTCCAAGATTGAGGATTCTGAGTTTGTCAGAAACAGCTTATTAGCCTCCAAGAACGGAGATTTTGATGAGGAAGGTCTGTTCTTACTCATACTTTTTAGATTATAGCACTGAAAGTATTTCTTTATTTCCTATAAGCGCATCTATATAAGTACTTTTAACTAAAGTTAACTCGGGAAAACCAAATTGTGTGTCCTTTATTTTTTTGGCATCAAAATGCTAATTCCAACTTAACCTCAATTTAGTTAGATTCATTAGTCTAAGCTTTGCACTTGTTTTATGAGGATAGGCATCTGGTATTTAATGCACTAAACAAACGCTATTCTATTATGTATAGACCTGTATATATTGATTCAGACATTTTGCCCTGTAGTTGCTGCTCCAAGCTTACCAGTTGCACCTGAGAAAGTTAATGGTGAGGCAGTTTTGGACTCTAGTCAAGGTCCTTCTTGTCAGCCAAAGGAAACATTGCCAAGTGAAAACACTGATGTGGGTCAAGTCAAATTGCAATTCCCAAAGGGTGATTATGGTAATTTGAGTGCGGTTCACCCAATGAGAATGCTTGACGATGATAATCTTGATTATGATAGTAATGCTAGTTCATCTAGCTTTGAGTTTCATAAAGGGGAGAGATCAGGACATAATCCCATTGCAAAATCATTCTCAAGACCAATGCCATCTAAGTGGAACGATGCAGAGAAATGGATTATGAGTAGGCAAAATGTACAAGCTAATTATTCGAAGAAGAGTACTTACCACAACCAAGCTAATAGGATGCCGATGACAAATATGGTAAGAGTTGCTCCGGAATTTGCAACTTCTGATCATAAGCCATCAAGTGCCAGGGCAGCAGACACTAAGCGAGTAGACTTTTGCCAACCTTCTTCACAAATTGCTTTTGAAAAGTTCTCTTTTGTTCCACCTGGAACTCAGCAAGCCTATAGGAACAATCCATCCATTGATATATGTCCTCAAACAAAGGATCTGACGGAAGTGGGTTCAAGGGACTTACCTTGTGCAAAAAGTTCGGCGGAAGATACATCAGGTAAAAAATTGTGATTTAATTTATTCATTGGATAGAAAGTAGGAATGTGATTATTTTGATAATTTTTGGGACAAATCAAGGAGATTATTCTAGTGCTAATATTTTTTGTTTAATTTAAAATTTCTGCTGTACTTCATACTTATATTTTGTCAGAATGTATCAAGCAAGGCTACATTTCTTCTCTTAATATAATTGCATCTAGGTTGATAGTTTTCTGTGCAATAAAATGACCACTTATATGATAATATTTACGGATAGCATATTGGTGGATTCACTCCACACGCAGCAGAAAATCACAGAATTGAAAACTTTGCTATCTGGTTCTCTCTGTCCTTACAGATGTAATAGTTAGATACTGGACCCATGTGATGATCTCAATTAGCTTTCTAATTTTCGTTTTTCTATTCTTTTATGGAGGTGGGAGTAAGTTTGGTTGCATATAACCTTAATAACTATTTCGTTCCAAAATTTCCCTAAAACCAACGAGTATAGGTGTTAATGCTCTGAGGGATATTCAGACTGTAATTACCATGATATCTCTTTATTCCCCCTGGATATACATTTGAACTGTAAAATGGAGGGTGGCATTAAGTTTTAATGCATTCACTTTGTGTTGAATTATAACAAAATAGTGTCAGAAAAATTTTGCCCCATAATGTTTTATGTCCTTATTGTATATCTTGGTAGTATAGAAATCAGAATTGCATACTAAAGTTTCATGCTTTCTCCTGTCATTATCTTCAATAAATTTACAATTGAAATGTGCAGTTTTCCCTGCCATAAGATCTGTCTGTATGAGAGACATGGGAACAGAAATGACGCCAATGACTAGTCAGGAGCCTTCAAGGACTGCGACCCCTGTAGGTGCAACCACTCCACTCCGCAGCCCAACGTCTTCGATTCCATCTACTCCTAGGAGAGGGGCACCTGCATCCACTCCTGTAGAGCATAGCATAGATGATGAATCACAACAACCAGCGGAAAATGGAAAAAGAGAATTGTCTGAGCAAGAAATTAAGGAAAAGACAAGGCGAGAGATTGTGGCTCTTGGTGTCCAGCTTGGCAAGATGAATATCGCTGCTTGGGCTAGTAAAGATGAGCAAGAAAAGAATACTTCTTCAGTTGATACAACTAATATGGAGGAGCTTGAACGGATTGAATTTGAAAAACGTGCAGCTGCATGGGAGGAAGTTGAAAAATCTAAACACGCTGCAAGGTTTCATTCACAAGCTTAGCACTTCTGAGTTTAATTCAAAGCTGTATTTACTTTTAAGATAACCAACACAACGAGATTCATTTTGTGGCCTAATTTTCACTTCAATTTGACAGAAGCATTTTTTATTTTTACAGATTTAAACGTGAAGAAATCAAAATCCAAGCATGGGAAAGTAGGCAGAAAGCAAAATTGGAAGCAGAAATGCGAAGAATAGAGGTATCTTAAGATTCTTTTGCAGAGTCCTTAATTGTTCAAGAGAATTTATTTGAGTGGCTATTGTATGGTCTGACAGTGGTAACTCTGAAAAGCTTAATTGTTAACTGCAAGGCAAGAGCAACCAGTATCTTAATGGTTACTCCATCTATTATGCCGAATAGAACTTCTCTCGTTGGCTAATCTGCAACCTATAAAAATAGCTTTTAACTAATGATTTATTGCGATTGCTGAGATTGTTATGCACCAAGTAAATGTTCCTGGCTATAATATAAATGCGACTCTTTTCAGGCCGAAGTTGAACAAATGAGAGCCCAAGCTCAAGCAAAGATGGTGAAAAAGATTGCAATGGCAAGGCAAAGATCAGAAGAGAAAAGAGCTGCAGCAGAAGCAAGAAAAAGTAGAGATGCCGAAAGAACAGCTGCACAAGCAGAATATATTCGACAAACAGGACGGATGCCATCAACCAATTTCACCTGTTGTGGTTGGTTGTCATAAAACTGGAAACAAGGAAGAAAAGGAAAAAAGCTTATATACCGATTGAGCCTGAGCCGTAGTGGTATGTTTTCTACTGGATCAGCAAGCATTTATGATCCCAGGAGTGTTGTCATGTATGTTAATGAGCCCTGTATTTACAGAATGTACTTCAGTTTGCAAAGTGAAATGGTGCATTTTTGCACTACTTGCATTTTATATGCTGGTCTTTGATAATGAATATAAATCAAATGAAAGGTTGTTCTTGAGATTCTTTGGTGGTTCCTCTCTATCATTAACCAGATAGATACTTTTGTCAATTTATCACCAAGTGATTTTTTCTTGAGAGAGTGATACATTCCCCTCTTAGGCAGCTGCTCGCCTTAAAAGATGGGATATTTTAGTTTGGAAATATTTACTCTTAAATAAATGCAATGTCGCATATAATATAATATTATTCAACATCGAGCTGTTGTCGACATTATTGTATTAAATGATACAAAAATTAAAAACTTTTGACTAAATAAAATAGGTTGAAAACTTGGATTCAAAATTTAATTCCAGATTTTTGTATACATTAAAATATGATTAGTATAAAAATTACTCAATGCGTCATCTCCTATTTCACTTATGTAGGTGTTAATGGGACACCCAGAAAGAACATAACAAATCCGCCGAGTCGCACAAGCATCGAATTTGAATATAAATAAAAGCTAAGAACACATGATTGAGGTTAGGAGAAATATTCCCCCACCCCTCTCCACGCTGTGATTTTCGAATCTAGGTAACAATCTTTTCTAGTGGCAGTTAGCTAACTATTCCATTTTGTACCACGAAGTCAGTTACTTAACAGTTGTATCATAGTAGTTGGCGCCTTGGATGGTGACAGGTTAGGTTACTCATACTAGAAACTTCAGTTACTCACTCCACATATGGTATTAATCATAGCCTATAGCATATATAATGCAAGTTACCTATGATGGGTTAGCCAGAGTGATAAGGAAAAATCAAGAATCGTGTGATTTGACTCGCGTTTATGATTCAATTTCTCGCGTAAGATTATGGTTGCACTAGTCTCTCTCAAATATTAGTTAATGTGCGCATCGGTTATATATATAAATATAATGCAAGTTGCTTACCATGTTTGACTTTCATTGATCTTGGTTTGACTTTTTGATTCTTTACTGCTTAATTACTCTCTAATCAACTCCAATTATGTCGAGGAAGAAATTTGTCCACCAAACGAATGTGCAAATCAACTGTTAAATTCTTAACCCAAAATGCATAGCAGGTTAGGATTGATGGGCCTAAAAATAACGTGCTTAACATGGCTGAATCATGGGCCTGCCACCCAGATTAAAGTTCTAGCCTCAAAATTAGACCATTAATGGAGCACCTACATTGTAGTTAAGCAATTGGATCGACTGTGTGGGCCAAAAGTATAGCATAATGGGCTTAGCCTTTGAAAGAATTGTCTCTTGTTAATATACCGAAATCCGTACATTCTTTCCAGATATAAATACTAATTATTGGACCTTAGATTAGACTACATCACCGTATTACAATTTTTTTACTGTATAAGGAACTTTTTTATTCTTATATATAATCAATCTAATCTAATGACAACAATTAATATTAGAAATTAAATACAAAAAAAACCATTGATAAGATTACTAGAAAGTTTCGGTCAAAATGAATAATGATTCTTACAAAATTTCGATACAACAACAAAGTCTAAGTAGCTGTCGCTGAAGTGACAGCATAGTATCTCAAAAGAAAATGTACTATTAAACGTTTTTGTGTGATTTTAATCATACCCATCTTAACTGTTATGGAATTTCATTTTACATTAACTTAAAAGTTTTATGTAATTATATTATATTTTGCTACAAGATATCTTTTCTAATAGTAATTAATCATGGTTTACTATTATTTTCTTTTAATTTTACCTTGTGATAATTTATTTTTATTTCACAAATTGTTTTTACTTAAGAGTAGATTTGTCAAACAGATTGTAGTAGTTCAATTGAATTTATGAGAATAAAGACCGATCAGGTCACAATCATAATCGTCCAACTGTATAATATCAACCATTTTAATTTCTGCCTAACCCAACTCGAAATCAACTTGTAAGTGCTCAATACTCTCTCTCTCTCTTTATTTAAAAAAAAAAAAAAAAAGATTTGAATAGCCTAAGCACAGTTAAATATCTATGTCAAATCATGTACAAAAAATCAGCCTAAAGTCTTACCATATCGGAATCAAATCCCACTTTAAAAGTAGTCCAATAACAAAGGTGGTTTGCTGGTGGTAGGAAGCTAATAGACAAAGCTGTAACTTGTTTCAACACAAAAAGAATACCAGCAAACTCAGGGTTTTACTCGTGCTAAACGAGTGAGTGGAGTTTATTTTTGGGGTCTTGTAATGTAACGTAGTGCTTTGACAGAGCATGGGACCAAATAAAACTTTGATACAATGTAAGTTAAGAAAAAGGACACAAAAGCTTTCCCCACCAAAATTATAAAGGACGTTGAAAGAGGTTGTTGGTAATATTATTGTTGATAGTGCCCTACCTTGTCACCATTCCATCCCCAAATAAAAGTTTGTTTGCCCCACAATATGCATCAAAATGCACAAACCAACCCTTCAATGGAGTTCACCTTTATACAATGGCCAACTACTCCCACAAAAAAATTAAAAACAAAACACACACACACACACGCACAGAGAAAGAGTCCAGCTAAACATTTTCTTCTCTTCTCTCGTTCCCTTCACATTCATCGAAAAGTTGCCCACACAAATTGAGGCCGAAGTTTATAAAATTAGGTCGTGGATGAAGAGATAAGGACCCAAACGTGCCTCACATGTCCACCCTTGCCGACATCACATTGGCCCATTATTTAAGGCCATTTTTTCCATTTCGGTATCTCACGGTTATTGGGAATGATTCCTAAATGACAATTCTGAAAAGGTGAGCACTTGTTCTAAAGCTGGTTATCGAACTCAAAATCATCTTAAACTCTCCCCAACTCTCATTGAAGAATCAATTTGATGAAGCAGTCCAAGATAACAACCCTGTTAAGTCCCCATCAATTGTCACTGTTCAATTTAGTCTACAAAGAAATGTTCAATTTCTTTTTCTTTTCACGTGATTGCTAGGTTATTAGATGGCTCTCCTAGCAGCAGAAGCTACCAGTAACGTCTTGGCAGCACGCGTAAAAGTGAAAAGGAAAGGGTGGCCAAGTGGGGTTGGGTTCATTTGCCAAACTAAGAAGACAAGAAGATGTATGACATTTTCACATGAATGTAAAGTTAGAAGAGAGAATTAATTTCCACATGCAATTAATTAAGACCCAGCATATGGCCCTTATCTTTAGAAACATTTAATAACTTTTCCAGTCCCCTACTTGAATGCCTTGTCAAAAACTTATGAAAAGGTCAAGTTGAACTCCCACATGCAATCTTCTGCTCATCATGGACATGAATTGACTCGCCAAAATTGAAATTTCAAAGCAAGTGACAGCAGATATAGCTCCTAATAAATATTGCGAAATCGAGAAAATATATCTTATAATTACAGTATTAACTTATATATCAACTTTAAACTAGAATTAGGTGGCCGCTGCCACCCCTACATGAGGGATTGAAACAGAAATTAATATTACAGAAGAGAGAAATTGTATCTTAACCGGGTTAAAGTGTTCAGTAATCCAGTGACCCCACAGAGGTTATACCAGTGCTCAAATTTCTCGAGTCCTGCCGGCTTGCGTAATCATCACAGCTGCTGTTGGAAAGCCTCTGAATTGGAACTGAGTTCAGAAGCTCTAGGCCTTGTTTGCCCATTTGCTGCACTTCCGGTGGTGAAAGTATTTTGATACACCACACACTATTTACGAACTCCCTGGTATGAGAAGCATGACATATATCAATGCCAGCCAACAAGAACAAAGGATAACAGAGAATCTCCAAATAATATAGAAAATATAGAATCAGGAATCAATAGAACCCAATAGCTATCCTCAACTGTGTATATATAACCCTTCTACCATCTCATTAGGATAAAGTCACTTTAAAGGTTTTCTTTTTCTCTTGTTCCAAAATTTTTGAAGCATGATGTCAAGATTTTTTTCCTAAGCATAATAACCCATACATGCTTAAGGACATTCAGTTAGCAAAATGACTAGTATGGAATTCGAACAAACTTGCATTAGAAAAAGTGAATATTAGAAGTTTGGAACTTACGGCCAGGGGTCATCACCAAGGAGAAGAACATCATTCTCCCGGTCAACAAATACAAGCTGCCAGCCTGATCTCAGAGGGTCCTCCAACTGGCCTTCAAGGCCAAACATTCGAGCAAGTTCACTACGTAGCTCATGGTAGCTGCTGAATTTGGTGATATCCAGAGATCTACCGAAGGACCCTGACTTGTGAACCTATCAATGAACATAAATTCAGATCAACAGAAACACATAGCATAAGGCCACTGATAGATCAGATAAAATTACAGTAAACAAGAGAAAATTATAGAAAAGAAAATACTATCCATTGGTTTGACCAACAGACTGCAATGTCCTACCTTAACAAAGGTTCTGCTTGGTGGGTTTACTTGGCCCACATTTTCTGGAGACTGCAGAAAACCTGATTCATCAATACAACTGGAAGGTGTAATTGCTGGATTAACTGAAAAATCGGTTCCTGCGGTGCTCATATAATTTGAAGTAGCGAAGGGTATAGTTGTGGAGTCACTATTGCTCCCAACTCCCCCAAGGCTTGGCATCTCATTCTGAATCAGAAGAGATGAGGGCTCGATATTAACCCCAAACAAAAGATGGCTCTGTGGATCAGCACTACCTTCCTCGTCTAGTGGACACTCCCTCCCAGGAAAAGGTGGCAATGAAACAGAATTCTGAGAGATAGTTGTCTGAGGTGCCCCCAATTGTTCCACCTGGGGCAAAACACATTGAGGAGCTGCAGAAGGAAAGAGAGGTTCAACGGCAGCTCGCTTAGAGGGCCAGGTAGGAGAAGGTATCAAGGGGTTGCTTCTCGTCATGTTCAGTAGCTGGGATGATTCATCCTGGGTAAATGAACCCAATAGACTGTGCAGGGGAGAAACAATAGGACTTGTCACAGTGTTCCCATTTGAATCAGAGAAACTCTGCTGGTGACAGAGCGTAGAGATTGCTTGCAATGGTGATGACTGGGATTGGGAGACTGAAGCAAACTGTGACATTGCAGGGACAGCACTTGGAATCTGTTGATGGTCAACCTGTTGCTGTTGTTGCTGTGACAATGGCTGCTGCTGTTGCTGATGATGATGATTATTGAAAGAGTGTGAGTGCTGCAACTGTGGCTGAAGAAGGTGTGACTGAGCTTGACTCTGGGACTGTGATTGATGCTGGTTTTCTTGAACACCTTGAAGAAATGTCTGCTGAGGATGAGATTGCTGTAACAACTGGGACTGCATTAGAGCAGCAGTCCTACTTGGAAGATTCTGGGGCTGCTGGAATTGCAGAAGTGATGTAGGAGTGGGTTTGGAAGGATCAACAGACCTCATCTCCCGAAGTGCAGCAGCAGCCATAGCCTGGTACATGTCAGTTTGCAAGCCAAGCATTGAAGCATCTATCCTTGGCTGCATCCACGGTGTAAATCCAAATCCCTGAAAGTTCATCTGTTGAATTCCACGATCTCCATCCCCTCGGAGCCACATAAGTTGAGAATTCATCCCTAGATCATCATCTTTAATTCCTGATAAAAAATAGACACAGACATTAATCCTTGATCTGTCTAAACAAAGTGGCAAGAGATTCAAGAACAGCCACAACCATACCATGAAAAGCAGGTAGTCCTGCCGGCCATGGCCGCTTAAGCCTCAGTGGAAATGGAGATGGATACATCGGAAATGTTGTTAACGGTTCAATCTCCCACAGGGAAACTCTAGGCTGCCTTTCTCCTGCTGTTGATTCATCCCAGCCAACCTACATTGGTTTGAGTCAAAAGTTCATTACAACATATATTTCTTTTTTTTTTTTTTTTAAAGATCTAGCAAGACGAAACAACATATTTGAAGGAAACTCCAACAGTTATGCAATATTATATCAAACAAAATATCATTTTAAAAACAAAAAGTTAAACAATAGTTATAGAGAAACCTTGACTGAGCGCCAATGTGAATTCAGCCACCTAACGGGATCCAAGTCGCTTATGCCAGTTATCGTGCCCATGTAGCTGGACAACATAGAAAATTGAAAAAAGAAAACGAATGTCAGAATGTCAAGATTATAACAATTGTAACTGAACTTCCTAAAAGAATATCAACAAAATAAGGATATGAGAGCAAAACAAAGACACAGAAAAAATTATCATTATATAATTCTCAGCCACATCAGATGGAAGGCCAAATAAAAGAGAAAATCTAACTCCTTTATTAACAATACTTATATGAAAACAAACAACAGTATTGGAAAACCAGATGAATGACGTTCTGTTCCTTGTCTGTCACAGATGTTATGCCCAAGTATGATCCTAAGTTCATCCACACATTATCCGCTTGTTGGTCAATATTTCAGCTCATGCCGATAGTTTGAACTCTCAAACTTCACTCAATTTTTCATCGAGAATCAGAAAGGTCCAATAACAAAGTTTTTAAGAGTAACTTCAGATTTTTCCTTGCAATTCACAATAAAATTGTGAGGAAAAAAAGGGCTCCTAATTCATAATCATAGCAATTTATATAGCCTTCATAGCAAGTCAAATGATACAACTCCAAAACCTACCGACGGACACTTGATTCTTCTGTTTCAAACAGCATCCGAAAGCGCATGCCAACAGAAACACGAGTGTGATAGACTGCTTTAACATACTTGGCCAGAGGTATGACAAATTCTGACGGACTAGCCCTGAACAAAACATAACGTAAATAAAGGTACAAAGGGATTGAAAACTTTAACTTCTTTCAACACAAACAGGGTCAAACCTTGGGTTATAGAATATGGTAAAACGGCTATTTGTTGCAGCTGCATGAGCTGCAGCAGCAAGAAGTCCCAAGTGCATGCTATCACTTGACAAAACTGACGAAGGCATCACAGTAGGTGGTCGATTAGCACGGCGGATACCAAGAAGCAATTGATTTTTCTCATTCCTGACAAAAGAAACATACATCAGTCTGAACATCAACAGAAATGCCATGACCTATAGCTAGCAATTCTCTCTTTAGAGAACCAACAAACTAACTAGAGTCAAGATGGTGTGATGAGGAGAATTTGCAGTCGCATTCTAGCCACAAACTGGGCAAGAGTTAGGCTAAAGTAAGGACAACAAGCACTTTTAACAATAATGCACATTAAGATGTACAAATAAGATGATTATTTAAAAAGAAATATATGTTATCCAGAATCATCCAAAAAAGGTACTATTATTTCGAATGTCAACTGAAGCACGCGTAAAAAGACTACAATATGTCCTGTTATGTCACAAGTAGAAAAGCAGGTAAAGGAAAGGAAAGGGCAGATATTGGAGGATTAATCAGCTGCTTACCAGATAAAAAGCACTGAATCACCAGCAACCAGTCTCTTAGCACTTACGAACACGCTCCATCCTGTTGTAAGGAGATGCCTTTTGGGCTGACCTGCAGGAAGAGAAGTCAAGGTCATCATTACATTGTTACTGTTTACTTTAATGGTGGGTACAAAACCTCCATTATCCAGAATAAATAGTCTACAGCAGCTGTTAATAGCATCAAAGTTTCCAATGAACATGTATGGCAAGCCAGATTTGCACCCAGAAAGTACTAATTATAATTCCCCCATCTACCATAGTTTTATGATATCCTTATCCCTTTAACAACGGAACATAACTTATTAAATTAAAAAATAAATAATCCAGAACAGAATTCTCGTATTCAGACATAGGTTTGAACAGAGAGAGGATATATATTAAACTGGAAGATTGCTTAATAGGTTAGAAGAACGTAACTGTTATCCATGTTAAATTTCATACAGAAGAACAAAAACGAAACGAAAGGACATTAAATCGACATATGGACACTCCCAAAAGATTAAGTTGTGGATGGGAAAACATCATGGTTATAACAGCCAATGAGACTCTGCATAGACTAGTACCAGAATTTGAAGTAAAGAACACAAAGCGATCAGCCACTTTTTTAGTGCATATCATATGTGCACTCAAAGCCTTTTCACTTCAAAAAACAAGATAAGACTTGAATTGGGTCATTGGTAACCAACATCTGTGTGCCGATGTCAAAATAAAGGACAGGGATAGGCTAATACTAGTCATGACTTATCACTTAACATTGTTACAGAAGAACCAAACCCTTAGCAAGTCGTGGGAGTTCAAAGCAATAATGCACAACAATAAGTGGAACTTCATAACTTTCTAATGGCCAACCGTTTAAAGGCCACAACATATAGAAAGGTTGTTATCAGAAAATTTACCCCGAAATATATGCCTAAATTTCCATTCATTATCATGTAGATCCCTTGCAATCAACTCCTGAGCTGGAGGCTGCTGGGTGAAGTCCTGTAAATCAATTATCATGTAAGAAAAATGACACACACGTTCTTGAACCACAGGAATACTTAAAAAGCCGATGGTCATATCCAGCACAAAGAAGGTTTACCAACGGAGGAAACACTTTTTCAGCTGCCCGTCGAGGAACAGAGAATCCTCCATGAGTGCTTGTGTCACTGGCTGTCAATGTTTTACAAAAATAATTTGTGGGCTGTTTGCTATGGGTGCCCAAATCTGCTGGAAGGTATGCTTCCTTTTGCTCTTGCTACACAAACAATGGTATTGTCAACATCAGAAACAATCCAAAGACAAAACACTCAAAATGCAAAATATGATAAAAACAAGGCAAAACAACATACTGGACTCAGAGGCTGCAAGGTCATCTGTGCATATACTTCGTCTGTCTCAATATCTGCCTGAAGTTGACAAACTTAAAGCATTTGATGACTGGTCCCGTGGGCATGTTGAAATCACAAACTAAAAACACTGAGAAAGCACTTACATGCATAGTTACATTGTGCAGCTGACAGATAAGTTGTGGAGGTAAGCTTGGATAGTTAGGGATATGAGCATCAACCTCTTTGTTGGTTGATGCAGCAACCTACAAGGATTAGGAAAGATGCGGTTGAAAAGAAGGTTAGTTATAGATTGCTATATCTGATTTTCTAGGATCACTCAAATCCAAAAAAAAAAAGAATCTAGGAAAAGATTCAAGTTAATGACAGCCTCAAGGGAAACAATCAATACGCAACAAGTCTAAGTCATATACAGACAGTAGAGCAATTACAGTACCATTACCACTTCTTAAGGATAGATTTAAAAATAAAAATTAAGGAGAGACAGAAAGAGGCTGTAGGAAGGAAAATTAGACAAGTTCAACCAGCTAAGTAATGAAGATGATATAACTCATTTCAGAAATCCGCCCCCGTGAAAACACAAAATGTAAGCTGTCATTGAACTTTTATGTAAACTGGCAGGCCACGTCACAACAACAATAAACTCTAAACAGAGGACTTTCCTTTTTTTTTTTTTTTGGAAAGAAACCAGAATCGTCAGAGATTTCAAAGCAAAAATTAGAAAATAAAGGGAAGAACTATTTCTCGGATTAAGAGAAGAAAAGCAGTGATTCATTCTTCACCCAGCAAAGACAAGTTGAGAAATTACCTTTGTTACACATGATACACTTCCAAAATCATTTAACACAAAACTGGCAAGACTCGTAAACTAATATACCAACCTGCTCACTGTGGCCTTGCGGGAAATAAACAACACGGCTTCCAACAGCAGGTAGAGAAACAAGAGGACCAGCACAGGCGTGCCAGAGTTCAGAGTTCAAAACCCTCTTCTCCCCTGCAAAAAGTTCATATGGAAATTAAAGAGAGAACATATGTTTTTGATAGAAAAGAGGTAACATAATTTATATTCCAAAAATTGGATTACAAGGTCACAGTTAAGTAAAATCAAAACATAAAACATATCAGCGTGGCTTTTCGAGCAAATTTTGAACGACATACCAAAGTTCAGAAGACGACCAAATTTTACTAGACCCCAAAAACCGAAAAAAGTCACATATAAGCAAGATGCAGCTGAGACAGATATTTAGAGGTGGTATTTGAGAAGTTAAGTAACCATAAAATAAAACAATAAACAGAAAGTTTGCAGTATGAAGTCTGAAACTTGATAAAGAGGTTGAGAAAAATGAAGAGAAAACTTTCGTCAAGGCATAACCAAACTGTTCAGAGTTTCTTATGCAATTGTTCACAAACCAAATGAGGATTAAAGACGCCAAAAATCCTAGAATCACATCAGAAAGAACCCATGAACTCAATCTAACCGTAAAAAATGAATAAATGAGCCGTTGAAATATATACATGGCAAATCTAGGAGCAACAAAAAAGCACACCTTCTTGGGCTTGGGGACTAAAACCAGCTGAAGAGAGCCTCATTTTCTCAATTAGATTCAACAATTTCAAAATCCAAACTTTAAAGCCACAGCCCGAAGATCCGGAGAATACAATCTTAAAGCTCACCAAGTATGCACCAATATCCTCCCAAAGCACTCTGTCACCCCCTGCTCTTTATACCACATAAGCATATCTTCACTTCCGTCTTCTCATTCAATAGAGAAAAGGTTTTCACAAAATTGACAATTTTTAGCATTTACCCAACAAACAAGGAACAAAACCAGATACTAATGACCAAGAAACTTGATCGAAAACTAACAAAAGATTTTAAAAAAAAAATTTCAATAACCCCACCTGCAAACACTCAACCGAAACCGGTTTTGCTACAAAACACAATCGATTTCAGCCTCATATGATCACTTCTATCTTCACCACCAACAAACCCCCTTCAAGTTTCCTTCATGCCACAACCAAAACACAATCTTCAACAACTCAAACTCCAACACATTCCCCCTCCACAACCCACCAAATCACTCATGATTCTCAAAACGCTCCACAACTCAACACTTCATTCCACAAAACGAGAAACGAAAAGTACAGATCTCAGCTATCAACCACCAATACTTGCTTCAAAATAAGATTTTGAACAGACCCAGATCTTATCAAACCCCAAAAACCAATGCATGTTCTAAGAAGAATCAGGTACCACCAAAACCAGAGAAGCTACATCAACAAACACGTCAACACAACACTACAGTACCTAAACCTGTGTTATCGATTGGTATATATAGATTTTTTTTTTTTCAGAGAATATATATATATATGTTGAGGATTCTGTGTAGAAGTTTTGGTTTCCTTGTTCCAGTAATAGAAATAGTGGAGGTGGCGATGCTAAGTCTGTTACTACTAGTACTATGTCTAAGACTACTACAAGCTACTGCTGCTCCTCTTGCTTTTAGCTCTCTCTCTCTCTCTCTCTCTGTGTTTCAATCAATCAACAAACAACTGCCATTATTTTTTTTTTCCTTTTGCTGTCTTTTTTATACTACTGAAATTTTAAAATTATACACATAAATAAAAGAACTGCCATTATTTTTTTTTTCCTTTTGCTGTCTTTTTTATACTACTGAAATTTTAAAATTATTAAAATTATACAAATAAATAAAAGAACGAAAGGTGTAGAGAGAGAGAGAGAGAGAGTGTTTGTGTCAGAATTTTTTTTATCTGAGAGTGAGAGTTAGAGAGAAGTAGGTGAGAGGTTTTTCAGTTTTCGTTCTTTTGCAATTTTTTCTTCCTTCTTGTTGTGACTTCTGGTGCTAATTTCAGACAACATTGACGCATACAAGAATGCCCTTAAAGGTTGCAGGGATTTACATTTATGCCATTATTGCAAGATAGCTTCTTTTTCCTTTTTTTAATTTGCATTTTTTGAAACAGTATTCATGCAAGAGTGTGTGGGTAATTGAACAAGCAAATATTAAAGAAAGATTTTATTACAAGGAATTTTTGAAAGAATGACTATTGTTAATTGATTCTGATTTTTTGTTGATATATTGAGAAAAATATATATACCAATTCTATACATTGATTATTTTTAGAAGGGTTTTGAGAGAAGGAAAGAATTTGATTCGATGAGAATTGGGTTTTAACACGGTGGATTGAAAGGAAGAATGAAAAGGGTTCCTACAATTTGAAGCTTTAACTGCATGAAATGATTACATGGTACTGTGGAAAGTATGGCGATAGATATGGTTGCAACTTGCATATTGCGTCTGATGAGATGGGCCAACTCCAAGCCAACTACAGGTCCTGTTCAAAAGACTCCATGCATGTCAAACCCTAGATCATTCCCAATTGATGCCTACTTTTTCACATTTTACTGAAACCTCTTTTTTCAATTTAAAACAAATTAGGGTTCTTAACTTATTTTCTAAAACAGCGACCCCATTTTAACCCAACTAAGGAAAATACAGTACAATCCTCTCAACTTTTAATTAAATCATCTGTATCTATCAAAATTCATACATCAACCGGTATAATTTCAAAAGGATAATATGATTGGTTAAAACTCTTACAATGAAATAAAAGGTTTTATAGATCAGATCTCTCTCATACCAATTTTGGAGAATAAAAGGTTTTGATCTATAAAAATAATGAGGACTTGTGTCATCACGTTAGGAGTCGAGAGAGATTAGATATAGGTGATGGCAATGAAGTTACATAGTAGATACAAATAACTAAAATGCGGAGAAACAAAGTAGAGTGGTGTGTGTTGAATTCTAAATGAAGGACAAATATATTGAAGGGAAAAAAGAGAAGTTTTAATGGGTTGAATGATTCCACATGAAGGTGTCAAGTTCTTGCATGGACAAGGAGGTTTACATTTCGAAATGACAAGAAATTTACTGAATTAGGTACTTCCTCTTTTATTGTGGATTGACTTTAAGCATAATTTTCTTATTATTTACATCATTTTAGTCGGCCAATAAATTGGCAAGGATTTAAAGAGGAAATTAATAAGAATAATAATGGAAAGGAATATGCGAACGGGATAGAGCGCTAAAATGTTTCAATGGTATTTATTTTTTCTTGCTATATTTTATATATATATTTTTTTCTTTTTTTAATTTAATGAAAGGTGATAAGAGAGAGTCCATTGAGAGGTTAGGTGCACCCAACGTCTAAATCTGTAAGTGTACTGTATGACACGTCCTTGCTAAAAATTAAGAGCTAAGGGTCCATCCATATAATTGAAACCCAAAAATATTAAAATCCTTGTATGGGGCCATGCCCATCTAACTCTATGTTTTTATCTTTTACTGCTATGATTTTTTTAATAAAAAACATTTTTTGAGCTACCGATAAGAATATAAATTAATTGAATTTTGCTAAATTTTTTATGTTTTAATGAATTATTTATAGGCTCTAGCTAACAAATATTGGTCCACTTAACAAATGCATTAATTATGTGTAGTTAGTAACACTTGGATAGTTTAATTGTTGTATGAGATAGATAATCAATTCCATTTCTTTTAGGTTTTAGAAGTGTTAATTGAAGCTCAAGCCTAGGTAGGAAATATTCTTCGAGAATTAAATGTGAAAACCAACTTTTATGTAATTTAGAATTAATCAACACTCAAATCCATCGTCCTTCTTCTCCATAGTTAATGATCGTGATCATAACTCTTCCAATGTTTTAATTTACTACCTACCTTTAATAATAATAATGTAAAATTAAAAACCTTATATTTTCCAAGTGCAAAGGCATTATTTGAGCAGAAGGCAATTGTTTTCAAATTAAATTTTGGAGCTAATTAATCAAATGGGTCCTAGATCTTCCCTTCTGTTAAGAATCATCATCATGACCACTTAATGGTTGTACACCCATTTCATAATAACTTATAATAATAATTATTATTATTATTAATTATGGAAGAACCGAAATTGTCAAACATCTGACTTAAATATACGAACCTTTGTTTGATATTTCATCTAGTGTTATAATATTCTTGTTATTTATTATTCCTTTTCCTTTATTTTTTCATTTTTTCGTTCATTTCATATCGCGTTAGACCAAATTCGTGTTTTTAGTGTTATCTTATTATCATGCACGATAATTCTTTCGTAAAAATATATTGAAAAATATTAATAATAGAGGCAATTCATGAGTTGGTGAACACGTATAGTAATTAGTGTTTTTTCTATTAATATATTGACGTCGAAATTTATTTAACAATTTCTACATATTTGGACAAAATGTTTATACTCATATGCATTTATTAAGATGTATCTTTAAGGTTGTTTGATTATTAAATAACTTAATCATAGGCATAAGTTTAATAATTCAATAATGTAATCAATCAAGATTGAGCAACTGGCATTTTTAAGTCAATCAGATGAATCAAGATTAGCTAATAATCATTTATTTATTAAGTTTGATTTTTTTTTTCATAAAAAGTAAGTACATAAATCAAAATCAATTGATCAAAGAAGCTGGTTTCATTTGTTATATTCTGCTAAGAAAACTAAAAGAAACTGATATGACATGGAAATACCTTAAATTTTATGCATTAAATTTCAAACAAATATATATATATATATATATATATATGGTTTGTCCATTTTTTTTTACTACAAATAGTAAAATTTTATGATGATGTTACATTTAGTTATGGTTCACCTAATTTTTTCATAACAAACTTAATGGTCAACATTAGTTTGTTATATATTATATCAAATTCATTTGCGTTCAAATTTTTTAAATATTTAAAATGATAAATTTCGAAAACACGTTAGTTCATATTAAATTTTGCGTATTATATACGTCTTAATATTTTGATATTTGTCAATATTCGAAATTAAATTGGTTGAACTTCCAACTCATTTTACATTGACCATCAATAATTCATCTTTGATGTTGATTCCAATATTTGGTATTTCATTTTCTTTAGTATCAAGTAATATTTAAACCTTCACGACCTCTGTTTTATTAAATATAAAATTTTTACTTACTGAATTATTTATTTTTATATCTTTGGAGAGTAAAGGAGGTGGGAACTTTTATTTTATTTTTATTTAAAAAAAGTAAAACTAAGTATAATAAAATTAAAAGATAGGTTGAATAATAAATTAAAAAAAAATTGTAGAAATAAAAAGGTCGTTGTGCAGTCCCACCCTACGATTCACATTTACTAAGGGCGGGGCGGGGGTGGGGGTGGGTGGGGCAGGGGTAGGGTCGAAGACTGTCATTATTAAGTGATGGAGGGGCACTTTTGTCAACGATGACGTGATGACCGAATCTTGTGATCCGCACGTACGATAAAACGGAGGCCTAAAGGACGAATCCTGGCCATTGGTTAAGGACAAGTGGGGCCCTCATCGAGTTGTGATATGACTTGACGTGATCACTGTTGACCTTTTTTATTGGTCGCTGTCAGAGACGTACGGTGGGGCGACGCAACACGCAATAAAATTACCCCACACGTCTGCTCCGACTCCAAATCGACTCCTCCCCTGCTCTACATGCCAACCAACCTTTTGTGATTTTCCCTTTTTTATCGCGAAAACGAAAACTGGATCAAATATCCCTTTTCTTCGTCATTTTTATTCTATTTTATTTTATTTTTACATGTATACGTATGCGATTTTATTATTATACAAATTTAAAGCCCCAAAAGATTTGAGATGAAATTCAAAAATTTTGCAAAAAATTATTAAAAATTTCGGAACTGGGGGAAGGTCGGCTAGGATATTTTGTTATAAGTTGACGATAAATAAATGACTGGGAATGTCACTGTCAGTGCATGCATATATACGTAGAAAGTGGGAAAAAAAATTATAAATTACTAATATACGTTGGACTTTTAATGGTCCCTTTCAACTTTATAAGAAAACTATATACGATGAAATAATGAGAACGTCTTTTATGGGGAAATGAAAAATAATTCAATAACTGTGTGTACGTGACTGTTTGTCCAGGGTGATAAGAATGTATCTATGTTGTTACATCAAGCTAGCTAAGCCTAGCTTTTTGTAATTCTTATCTGAAATTCAGATCTCTTCTCTCTGCCAATTTAATTACGAATCTATCCTTTCGCTTTCAGTCTTAATAATATAACTAAGTTAGGTACAATTTGATGTAAGTAATCAATTAAGCTATGCTTTCGACGATAGTACTTAAAAATGGAATTAAGTTGCAACTCGTTTGCAAAGATTAATGTAATGTCCTTATCAAGAGTTTGATTAATTTTGTGTATTATCGGTGTCTGATGATTATTAGATTCATGATAAATGTTATTTATTTATTTTTGGGATGTTGATATTAGTGGATATCCTCTTTGAACAAATACCAACAAAAACAAGAGTCACTTCAATAATCTCATCAGAAATTACAATGCGGAAGAAGCTGAGCTAAGCTAGAATTTAACAGGTCCCGCTCTGAGGTCTCTGAACTGATTCATAGTTATTGTACAATGGCAAATAACCGAGCATGAATTAAAAAACATGTCCAATCTAACACAAAGCAGAGCAATTATGGCTTCCTGTTTGGCCACCAGGATATATTTAGGGTCATATTACGGTACAACTAATTTACCGTACATTCGTTTTTTAATTTTTTTATAAATATAGTGTAAAAGTTGTAAATCTTTGTATAAAAATTGTAAATGTGAAAAAAAAAGTAGTAAATAAATCATTTTTAATATTTACGACTTTTATATGAAGATTTACAACTTTTACACTAATTTTACAAAAAATAAAAAAAAAATTATTTACAACTTTTTTTTTCATATTTACAATTTTTACATAAAAATTTACAACTTTTACGTTAATTTAATAAAAAATTGGAAAATGAGTACACCGGTACAGTCGATAATGGACCCTAGCTAAAGCCATTTATAATGTATATCACAGGTGAAAGGAGAAGAGATGCCATTTAAATCTCTGTACAAACTTTCCAACGCCAAACTAAATCAAGATCACATCGTTTTTCCGTATTCGGTTTAAGAGCCAGAGCTTGTGTCTCATGCAAAGTTGGTAAAATGGTCATCTTTTCTTCACCTCCATAACTCATATTTTCTCTGCAACCAACATATGGGCTGTCTTGTGTTGCATTCATCCTCGATTGAGATAACCAAGCTTCTCCATTTATCAACATTTCCTTATACTACTATTTGCTGCAATAGAAATTGTTTTTATAAATGAGAAGTTCGACAATTTGGTTGTCATGATGATCATTTAGCTAGAGTAGCAGTAGCTAGATTGCCCGAGGCGCGATAGAGTAATAGAGGCAACCCAACATAATGATGTTGAAATCTTTGGCTTCGTAGGAAAGCAGATGTTAGCCCAGAAAACAATTTAAAAGGACATGACATAGAAAACAAGAAAACAAAAGATTATGATTAGATTTATTGTATTGTATTGTGTTGAATTGTATGTTCTGGTGGAGAATGGCGATGTTCCCAGAGTCGTTAGGACATGACTACTAATTTACTTTGCTACTAGCACTATGTACTGGTGTGAGAGAAACATGTACCTAAAAATTATTTCAGTTTAGTGTTAATTTGTTCGTTCCTGAGTTTTCTTAGTCTTATGAGATTGTAATCTTTACCCAAAAACAGAAATAAAATGTGTGTGCAAGAGACACATTGGAATGCAAAGAAAATGATGGCACATGCACATCTTTTTTAGCCTTTAAGGTGAATGAATAATATTATAATTAGTTTTAGATCAAACAAGTATTAATGGAGAATAATGTTCCATCATGAATATATTGTCAAGAAACTATTTAAGAATTGGATTAATGCTTTTGAAGGTGATAAGAAGAACTTTTTTGACCGATGCTCATTGGATTAGTGCTTGAGATTTGGTCTTCATATAACTAGATGTTGAATTGACTTGATTTGAATTAAGTACTATGCATGGATTTGGTTGTTAATGCAGTTTGGGTTTTGGGCATATAATAGGACAACTTTTGATGAAGTTGAAATTCAAATCATATATATACTTAATTATATAAAAAAGAATTCATTAATTGCATTAAAATTTGGTATCTTGGTATAGGTATCTAATCTCATTAGAGGCTTTTTAACATCGAAGGATTGTGATATTCTTCTTTAAAGACTAGTGGATACTATGCTTTGAAAGAGCACATAATTAGTGTATTACATTGAAAGGTTGGGGCATAATGTCACTTGGCATTCACATTTCATTTTGACTACTTTTATAATCTTGCTACTTTCAAAGGATCAAATTTTTTAGGTGGATATATAGCCAGCAATAAGAGGGAAAGTGGAGAGAAATGTTTATCCTTCCAATCATTTCTTAATCATAGCCTTTTTGACTATTAAAATTTCTTTTTGCTAAATAATATGATCTAATATAAGTTAACTACTCTTTTTGTAATGATTAGTTACTTTTTTTTTCGTTAATGAAATTCTGCTTTAAAATAAAGAAAATACACAAACTTACTATTCCTTTTTAAAATATTAGTATTAGATACGCAGTGGGCTGTTTTTGTTTTCCAAAAAACAATTTCTGAAAACAAGTCACCTCCATAATATAGGGAAAAAGAAAGGGGTCGACGACCGACGCATGCAAACAAGCCTGTCAAGTTACATCCATAATGGATATTTTTAATTTTTTAATTTTTTTTGGGGGTTTTTTGATTCATCTTCTCTTGATAATAATGTAAGTCATGGATATGGGATCAAAAAGGGTCCCGTAGCCTCATTTGATTACCAAAATCATGGAAGCTGTCCTTCTGTTAAGTAAATTGGGACCCCAAACATTAGTGGGTTCCATCTCTCTTTCTTATAAATGTTGTGTGTGACTGATAGGATAATACAACTCCTAATGTGCTGTTATATTGATTTTTGAGCTTTTTTTTTTTTTTACAAAATAAGATTAAAAATTAAATAGTTTTCAGACTAATAAATAGATATGCTTATTTAGTAATAGCTACATTGAAAACATTTTCTGATAATAGTATATATCTCAAGGAGTTTCTGTAATGGAGATGAAGTTTGTTTTTTCTTAGGAGCCCATGGAACATGTACAGTTAAATATTTACATTTTTGATATTATGATTCTGGTTTTTAGGAGTATAATTAATATTCTCCACTCATCGAATTTTATCTTCACTTTTAAGAATTTATTGACATGTGAATTTTAACATTAATAAATTATTGAGATGTGTATTTATCCTCTCTTTTGAATAATATATTTTTCATAATCACCAATCACATATTTATAAAAATGGGATATAGAGATAGATGAAAGGGGGATCATTGTAAAAGCAATATTCATGGCTACGAAAATATTCTGCTAGCTGATCTCAACGATATAGGGCAACCATTTAGTAGATTGTTGTATTATAAAAGAAGTTATCTTTTACAAATAAAAGTAATAAATATAAATCTTTTTTTAGAGTGTCAGTGTCAAGTGTCAATAGATAAGTTAACTGTAAAGTTGTTTGTGTTTGTTACTTATCATTTAAATATTTAATTTAAGCTTCTTATGAAGTGATATTAGGACAAATATTAAAAAAAGACTCACAATGGGTTGGTTCAAGTGGTGAAGCGGGTCAGGATGGAGTTGGTACAGCATCAATGGTAAAGTCCTGGGTTCGATTCTCCACAATGGCCTCCTCCATGATTTAAAATGGGAGACCGTGACAGTGGGTTGTGGTTGCACTAGTCTCCTCTGAGGATTAGTGCTGGCTCGGACACCTCGGTTAAAAAAAAATATTAAAAGGAGTCTTAAAAGAAATTAAAAAATACATATCAAACTGTAATTGGTTGGGTTAAACTCGATAGTCCAAAAAGGCCTATTAGAGTTTGACTATTTTTTAAAATACTATCGTAAATTTGATTAATTTTATAATTAGATCATTAGTTTTTAGACACGAAATAAAAGTTTAAAAAGGTTAAATAAGGAAAATAAGTAAAATATTTAAATTAAGTGGTTAATAAGAAAGGAATAAGTAACAAGTAGGTTGTGGTTGATCATTGATCAATCATATCATAGCAAAGCCGCTTGAGAAATAATAAAAATGAATAGGATGGGTGATGATTAACAATAACTGCGAAGGGAGGGAGTAAGGTGGGGAATAGGAAAGGGAGAACAATAACAATAACAACAACAACAATAATAATAATAATAATAATAATAATATAATGGGAAGATTGGAGAGCGGTCAGTGTGTGGACGGGAGAGGGGAGGAGATCTTTGCCTAACTTTTTGCAAATCTTAATATTTGCGATATTCAAAGAAGTCGGCGAAGCTATTAAATGTGCTTTTAAAGAATTAACACCGACCGTGGCACCACTTGCAAAATCAACCAACATGGAGGCCAAAACCCAGAATCCCCTACTTTAATAAATTAATTAATTAATAAAAAGAAGTGAAGAAGTTGGCTGGCACAGGGAAGGAAGATGAGATTGAAAATGATAGATAAGGTGATACATAACATAGATTCATTCATGGATCATGGATATATATATATATACACACACATAAATAATATAATATAATAATAATATGGTGAGAAATATAATATAATAATATAGTATATTATAAAATTATTTTCGAATTATAGTGTAATTTCATACAGAAGACGAGTTTATCTTTATAATTATCTAGACCCCTAAATATTAAGGGTGATAATTTGGATCATGAAAGAAGAATATAATACGAATAGGATACACGATTAATAAATAAATCGGATTCGTGTTGAAAGTATTCAACACATCAATCCGTTTAATGATACGAATAATTAAACATATCTTATTAATATTTAACATGCAAGCTTATTTAATGATATAAATTTTTATTTACTTATAATATATATATATATATATATATATTATAAAACTAAAAATTTTATATTATAAAGTAAATTAATTTACATAATAGTAAATTATTATGATTTTAATAATTTGAATCGATATAAATATATAAAATATGATATATTATGTATTATAGGTTAAAAAATTAAATAAATTATGTGTATTAAGTATGCATGATTACAACATATGGATGATATATTTAATAACTGTGTTGAATCTGTATTTTATATCTCGATATAAATAATTAAATAAATTGATACGTATGACACGAATTGTCACTCCCACTAAACATTGAAGAAAATTTATTTTGTTAGGGGTCTGATATTAAAAGGATAAACTCGTTCGCTGCCAAGTATTTGTTCAAAATTTAAAGGTTGTTTTTGATATTGTCCCACAATGATATCGATGACAAATGAGGAAGAGGTTGAAAGAGAGGGAAGTGAAAAAAGCAACAGCTCAATGCAAAGATTTGTGGGGCCATCACATATTTTCTCCTCCCACCACCCTCCCACTGTTTGACGCGACGTCAACACAACACTACACCCTTTTTTCCATTCTCTTTTGTTAATTTACACTTTTCTCCCTCTCTCTTTTCCCAATGCTTCACCGTTTCTCTTCCTTCTCCTTTTTTTCGTTTTTATTTGTATTTCATCATGTCATTTCGTATCACGTGCCTAACATTAACTTTTTTTTATTCTATTTTATTTCAATTTATTATAATTAATTATCACAACCAAAAACATCCTTATAAATATTACTCTTATTAAAAAATTGGATTAGAAATCAAAGATTCTAATGAAGATAATTAACTTGCTTTGAGTATCGTATTGTGAGAATTTGATCATGAATATGAAAAACTACTTTCCTCAAGAAAAAAAAAAAAAAGAAATCCTAAAACTTTTTCCTCTATGGATGGTGTTGGGTAGATACCTAACCAAGCCCATTGCCATTAGCTTATCACTTCTTTTATTTCATTTATTTGCCACAATTATGTATGGCAAACAAACACGGTCTTAGTTTTATCATACGCCTAACCTATTGTCTTTTCAATTTTAGAATATTGTTTTGTTATTTTTTTATTATTACTCTTTTTTTTTAACTATAAAAAAGTTATTTTATCTAAAAAAAGAGAAAATGGATTATTGCTTGTTTCCTTAATTTCTACCTTACCTCTTTGCAATAATTATCTTCAACTATTTGCTATTGATCATAAATAAATATATCACAATAAGATATATAGATACTCTATGTAAGGGCAAATTTATACAACACTAAAAAAAAAAAATTGTATTCAACATATATAAAAGCCCACTAAAGTATTTTTGATTTATAGTTTCTGACACATTAGAAAAGGTCTTACCGAAAACGTGTCTTTGAAGAAAAATTAATGTAAATTAATTAACTCTTAGAATAGTTATAGAAATTCTAATTGATAACGACGTATATATATAAAAATGAAGAAGGGTAGGAATAAACATGGTATTAATAAAATTAATTAACAAAATCTGTGGCGCCACGCCTATGATAGTGAATCTTAAAAACCTCAATTATTTGAAAGGCACAGTTGAACTTCGATGAGAGTAGATAAATATAAGCCTAATCGGCTGCCAACTAAGATTTGCTTTGTCCTAAAAAAAGGAAAATATAGTAGAATATAGACAAGGCTTAATTAGGAAAAAAAAGGATGACCCTGGAGGAGAGGCAAAATTAATAGTAATAGTTTGTTAGAGTGGAGCCCAATGTATTGATTTGTTGTTAATTAATCATGTTATTGTTGGAGTTGGAGTGAGAAGATGATAAAGAAAGGTTAGTTAATGATGATTAATGATAATAATGCACGTTAAACACATCTAAGTAGAGATAGAGAGACACAAGCATGGAATATAAATCAAACATGGTTGACCATGTGTGTGTGTTTGTGTCTTTGCAAGGCAGCTAGCTTTTTTAATATTTATGATTTTCAAAGGGAGCATTTTGCTGTGGGGAGGCAAAGGCAAAGCAAGAAAGCAAGCCAGCAATTGTTAGATCTTTTCTTGATCATGTTTTGGGTGACAAGAAGAGAGAGTCTACACCAAAAAAACTACCTCCAAGTTATTGAATATATTGAAAGCATACTTATGCTTGTGTTTGCGTTAATTGTGCCGTTTGCTGAATTGTCTCTCTAATCATGTCTATATAATCCTTGCTTATGAAAAAGGATATATGCTGTCTCCCATAACCCAATTCCCCACTTGTCCTTCTCTTCTTCTAGTCAAATCTTTACAATTCTTCAAGTCAAAATCCAACCCTTATCATCCCACCCACAATTAAACCCACTTTGATTTCTGCTCTGGGGTTTTTTTTTTTTTTTAAAAAAAACAATATTTCTTATAGGGTTCAAAATTTTGGACCAATCGGCTGATTTTGGGATTTGATTCAGGAGCCTCAGCTCAGCCACTCACTATTGCATAATAGTGCAGATGTGCCCTGCCTAGGTAACAATCACTTTTATTAGGTCCTTGCATGTTTTGGTAGATATTGAAATTTAAATTCACTTAAATGTCTTCTATTGCTTTTATGAAGTAAAAGTTGAATCTACCATGTTTCTTTCTTTGCTTTTTTTTTTTTCTCATTTATTAACTAAATTGAATCAACATCTCTAGTTTTTTTTCTTTGTTGAAATTTTAGATGATAAGATGAATTTGGTCCACTTAATTGATTAATTAATCAGAATTGAATGGCATGAAATGTTGCATATTTTAATGAGCCGTCTTTGTCACATAATAAAAACAAAATGGTCAAAACTTTTGTGCGCCTGTCCATACTTTGTTCTTTTAGCTAAGCAATAAGATTTCTCCTCCTTTGGGGTGGCTAGAATTTTGTGATTAAATATGAACAGAAATTCCAATCATGAAGCATTATGATACTTCAATTCCTACTAAGAATCAATGCATTATGCAAGGGTCCACTCCCTCAACATATCAAATCACTGCCAAATACATTTTGTTAAAATCATGCAACTCTTAGCTCTTGTATTTTGTCTTCTAGCAATTTCACCCAAAAAGTGTTCTATTCAATAATATTTATTTCATATAATCTTAACACCTTGTCATCGATTCTATGACGATATCAGAAGAATTCTAGTTGTATACTTAAAAATCTTAGGTTAATAATGCTGTCGAACTGATAATATAAAACTAATTATGAGGAAAATGGTTTTATATTTTGACACAAGTGGGCATGATTGCTTGTGTGGCATCGAAATATCATGAGTAGAATTTTATTGAAGAAGGAAAATACATGGGAAGAGTGGTGAGGAGAGAGAGAGGAGACTGGAGGAAGTAAAATAATAATAAAAAGCACTTTTAAGATATTGCACAGAAGCAGATAGATAGTGTAGGCCATGGAGGAATAAATTAAGGAGGATGGGTGGAGGGGACAGCTTGAGGCTCATGGGTTATGAATTATTTATAATTATTTATTTATTTATTTGTTTATGTATTGTAATATTTAGATAATTTATAATTATTTACATTGCATGCTCTGGAAGTCACTACTTCTAAAAAGAAAAACTGATGAGTTTTTCAAATGTGGTTGTGGAAGAAGTGATCTGCCTGCATGAGAGAAAATCTCAATCAAGGCAACAGTACAATGGGGGCTTTAAGCTAAAACTGCCTCTAATAATCTCTATTTGCATGGGATTCTTATATGCACTTTTTCTACCACTTTTCATGGTATCAAAAATCTTCATCATTTCTTTTACTTTTCTAGTCCACCTCCCTCTCTCTGGTCTATATAAATATTTTGCTTTAAACTTCTTTGATGTCATCAGGTTTGCCTTGTAATAATTAACACTCAACTTGGTATATATAAACAAACAAACAAAATATTATTTGCACCTAAATCCATCATTTCAAGTTTTGTATCAACCTAATCTTTTAATTTATCTAATTTATTGAAGAAAATTGAATTCTTTCCTCAACCCTGAAGATTTGATAAGGGAATTAGTAGCTTTTAGGTTTGAGATATATATTTTAGTCAATAATAGGAAGCAATCGTGTTAGATTTATTATATCCTTATCAATTCAAATGAGAAATTATTATTTAGGATCCGTTTAAAATCTATTTTAGTTTTGTTCAATTTAAATTAATCAAGAAAAAGGTCGTTTAATAAATATGATGAAAGTCATAAAACGTACTTTGTAAAGATATTTTTTGCACCAAAATTATATTCGTGTTGGAGATCAAATCCCTCTGGAGAATTTTTTTTTTGGGTTAATTCAATTTCTATAACAAAAATTCCAATTTAGTTGAGCCAATGATGAAATATAAGAAATAATTAAAAAGGCTTCGGAGAAGGATCTTCGAAAAAATCTAAAAAAAGTGATGTAACATATGGCCTAACACATGGCGTTTGGAGTAGAAATTTTATTTATGTTTTTTTTTTCCAAGAAAGAGTGGGTAGTGATTAGCTTGAATTGTGGTTGAGGTTTGAAGAAGGGAAGATGAATATCTTTTCCTTAATTTTCTTCATTTCATATAAACAAAAATGCATATGATTTTCTTCTTTTGGTAAAAGGATTTGCTTTATTTCTCTCTCTCTTTCTCTCTCTCTCAGAATAAATATTATTTCACATTCTAGTAAAGAATTTATTTTCTCCATGATTTCATTAAATTTTTATGGGATAATTCTAATTTGTCCCTGAGGTTAGGGTTAAAAAAATTGAGGACCTCAGTTTTCTGAAATCTAAGATTGCCCCCTGAGGTTACTGTAGCACCGTTAGATTTAACGGAAAATGTATTAAACCGTTAGATTGAACGAAAAATATATTAAATAATAAATTAATGTTAATATTAGATTTAACAAAAAATGTATTAAATAATAATTTAACGCTAATAAGTAGTAAAATAGACTATAATACACTTTTCTAAATGGTTTGTAAAGCGTTAAGTTACTATTTAATACATTTTCCGTTAAATCTAACGTTATACAGTAATCTCAGGGGGTAAATTTAGGTTTCAAAAAACTGAGATCCTCAATTTTTTTACATCTAACCTCAAGGGGCAAATTAGAATTATCCTAATTTTTATTCTGGATCTTTTGTACTTCAAGAATAAAATAACATAAATTTGAGCTCTTCTCCAACTATCTCCTAGTGTTTAAACTCAGAAAGGCCCACCATTAGGAAACCCATTACAGAAACCTTTCATATGACAACTAAGTTGGGCTTTTTTTGACCCAATAATATTGGGTTTGTACCAATTTTGGTCACTTGTAACAATTTTACAATTGGGCTTGTTGATTTCCTCTGCCATTGGGAGTCTTACTCGACCTATATTTCCTATTCCATCCTCGTCCTATCGCCATGTTAATGGAGTGATCAAATTGTTTAGGTTTAAATTGTGTAGAATGATTTAGGGGCGTGCAAATTAAACCGACCTGACGCGACCTGATCTGGTTAGTCAAGTCGGCTCGGGTTTTAATCAGGTTGTATTTGAAAATAACCCGAATTCGGATTACAAAAAGTCAGGTTTTGGGTTAATTGGGTTTTGAATTGTGATCCAATAAAATTAAACCCAATTAACCCGACCCGACCCAATAGGTTATATTCAGATTCATATTTAAAAATAAAAACCCAATATCGAATTAAAATTCCGCAATTCAATGACATGTCGATCAAGTCGAGTTCGGGGAAACCTGACCCGAGTGCACCCCTAGAATGATTGTATCTGTAACACTACTTGATAACCCCTCCACTACGAAATGTCTCCTCAAAGTCTCATTTTCCCTCATAAATAAATTAAATCACTTTAACAGTTTAATAATAACACATGTGAATTAATAAAGAGAAAAAAAAGAAAAAGGTTTAACAATCACCTCCCAATCTAATAGAGGCAAGTCCCACTAGACATTCTTTTTCAATTGGTTAACTAAATGTTGAACAAGTGAACAGGGCATCAACATATCAAAATTGGTCTGCCAGAGAATTGTCAGATGACTTTCAATAAACATCTAACAATATATCAACCTACCAAACCTTACATCATATTGATTAGTCGACTAGATGCTAAAAAACAAAGACATAAAATAAAGACTTTATTATTCTTTAAAACACCCTCAATTTAGTTATTCTTTGGTATTTCTTCAACTTAATAAGCATTTGATAATTGGTTGACCAGTACCCTGAATGCTGCCGGTGATTCGAGTAGTCTAGAACTAATCAGTAATTAAAAATCAGTTGGTCAATTAACGAGTGTGTGTACCATTAATTAGAAGCCAAAGCTACCATGACTTGCTTATTCTACTCTACTAAATTAACATCTCAAACTGGCACAACAATAATCATGAAGCTCTCGCCAGTTTGTCACCCAGTGGCAATAGCATCACTTTGAAAAATAATAATGAATCTCTTAACTCTTTATCCTCGATCACTCGACTTACCACACCATCAACTAGCTTAAGACCTGAGACTTGCTCTCGTTAACCCAATTGATAATTGCTTTTGACAAAAATAATCACCTACCATATCTATTCTACCTAGTATTTTACAACGTAACTCCTACAACTTCTTACCATGCACTTTTTGCCTCAAGCATCACTCTTCTTCATCGAAGTCTAAGAGAAAATCAGTCAAGTTCTCTGAATCCTCTACAGCCTCGTCAAGTGACATGGCTTTGTCCTTTTTGGGTTTAGTCTGCACATTTAAGGAGAAATATAAATAGATTGAACATTATTGCCTTGAAATTCAAAAGATTTTCCTGAGTATATTGATATGAGATGCAAATGTACTATTTTACCAGACAGCACCCTTAGAATACTGTTCTTGGCGAACATATTTCATGCTTTCTTTTTCTGGTTATTATTCCTTTTTTCCATTTATATATATTAGACGTGGTAAAACTATGTTGTATTTCATCAATCAACCATACATGCAACGCAAGGAACAGAATCACCTTTGACTTTCTAGGCTGGGGAGTAGTTTTCAGAACACTCCAGCCCCGTGAAATTTTCTCCTCTTCATCAGCACCCTCAGTTTCACTATCTTCTCCTTCCTCCTATTGCAAATGCACGCCAAAAAATTGCAATTACTTACAAAAGATGCATAGGTTGAGCAGGAAACTTGTAACATGAAAAGTTCAAGCAAAACTCCAGATAAGATTAAAACAATAGATGGTAAAAACCACAACTAGATCAGGAAATGACACTCACATCTTTTTCCCCAATGTCAACGGCTTTTGCCATTGCTTCATCCATATCAGTCACCTGATTGCAAGTATCAAGAAACCAGCAATGTTATTTCCTTACTGAAAACTGATGTTTGCCAATAAGAAAATGCTAAATAAACAATCAAGTTAAGAATTTGCTAACATTTCAAAGTTGTATTCCAGTTACATGTCTTTTGAGAAGCTCATCTATGCTTATGAAAGGTATTACCAAATGAAACAATTCATGTGTCGCTCATTATGATATGAGACAATTAAATGCAATAATAGAAAAAACAAGAATCTACATATATATTTCAAAAATTTTTGTAAAGCTCAATTCAAAACAAAATAGAGAGACCACAAGAGAAAATGAAGAGAAGATCTCCTGTAGCATAACCAAAATGTATGAATAAACATGACAGATATAGCCACCATAAATTTGGCAAATAACATAATTAGTAGTGTATATGTGTTAACTCTTTGTTACCTCAAGTTCTTCAGTCTTCTCTTTAGTCAGAATCTTTTCAAGCTCCTCTCTTGATATAATTTTGCCATGCTGATCAAAGCAAGCAAAAGTCAGCACTTGAAGATGAACATAACACTCGGTTTCCGTTAAGGAAAAAAAAAATCTAAAACGCTCCATCCATGTGATGCAGTACTTAAAAATTTTAATAAGCCCAATAAAAAGAAAAGTCAGCACTTGAAGATGAACAGAATACTCAGCTCCATTAAAAAAAAAAAAACACTTAAAATGCTCCATCCATGTAATGCAGTACTTCAAAATTTTAATAAGCCAAAATAAAAACAAAAATAAATGGATAATATTTCAGCATCTTAAACAAGACATTAAACAACAAAAATGAAATTTCTAGCACTCTTCAGACTAAAATGGAACTCCATGTAAAACAGTGTAAAAATCCAGAGAAACATCAAATAATAGGAGAGTAGAAAGATAAATATAATCAAATTTCTGAAGAGCTCGATCTTGAAGCTTCAATTGGACTGATCAATGAATTAGCTACTGCCAGCCATCTTTTGGCCATCACTGCAACGTGCCAAAATAATTTCATTGTCCCATGAATGCAAAAAATTGAGCTATCTTACCATAATTGGCCAACGAAGGCCTCATATTAATTGACTTCCATTCAGTGTAACATCCCGGCCCGCATGTGGCACTTTGTACTATGTATGGAACTTTGCGGTCCTCATAAACCCTCAAGAGCTGGCCCCCACACAGTCTCAAGCGGTGACCCCCATGCGCGCGCAAAAGCTCAATACCCCGGCCCACTGTTGGATATTGTCCGCTTTGAACACACAGTCCATCACGGTTTTGCTGTCGGGCTTTGCAACCCAAAAGGCCTCCAACAGCTTAAGGAGCTCACAAGGTATTTAAGCACATATCACATCATATTCCCAAGCGATGTGGGATGTCACATTCACCCCCCCTTAGGAATCAAGCGTCCTCGCTTGATTGGGCTTATATCCTCAGGGTGACATCCCATACTTCCGATTGGGCTTGACTCTGATACCATTTGTAACATCCCGGCCCGCATGTGGCACTTTGCACTATGTGTGGCACTTTGCGGTCCTCATAAACCCTCAAGAGGTGACCCCCACACAGTTTCAAACGGTGGCCCCCATGCGCGTGCAAAAGCTCAATACCCCAGCCCACTGTTGGATATTGTCCGCTTTGGACACACAGTCCATCACGGTTTTGCTTTTAGGCTTTGCAACCCAAAAGGCTTCTAACAGCTTAAGGAACTCACAAGGTATTTAAGCACATATCACATCATATTCCCAAGCGATGTGGGATGTTACATTCAGAATCCAAAATTTGGTTCATTATTGTAGTGACAAAAACATTATTAAAAGAACTAAAAAAAGATAACAAAACTGCCTCCCTATAAACCTCTTTGTAGCACATTTCTTCAGGGAAAACCACCAAAAAAAAAAAAAGGCTTAAAAGATTAAAGGATGGAATCTAACCTCCTTCAGATAAGCCAGCATATTGGGTGTTGGTTCATGAAAGTCTGGACCCCTGTAATCAATCACTTCATCTGGATCTTGAATGTAGTTCACAGTTGGGTAAACTGGATCTCCACCCCATACTGTAGAGGCAATAAGCATAATCAAACACCAAAACATTATAAGTTAGTATGGGAGATGAAAAAATAAAAATAAAAATAAAAGGAATGCTAATTTTTACATTTCGTTTCCTAATAGGATTAAAACTAGCACACCTATCCAACAAGCAACAACATAGATGATATTTTATCTTATTATTCTAGTCAAGATCTAAAAGATAATGGGAAACTTTAAGGTTGGTCCAATTTTGAGAAACAAGCTATCTTGCTTGATTGAGGTTGTTAGTAATGGTAAATGAATTAACTATAACAAGTATGGTTAATAGATGCTAACCCACAAAATCACTGTTATATTAAGATATAGAAAAGAAAAGAAAAGAAAGAATACAAGCATGTGTCTTTCCTTTTTTAATTTTTAAGACAACAATGTAAGTTACAATATCCAAAACTTAATTGTCAAAAACTTTCAGAGAATTCCTGTTATCCAAGAGTAGACCAGCCGTAGAAACAACATATATATGTGTGCGTGCGTGCATTTGTGTTTTTGTGTGTGTGTGTGTGTGTGTTTTTTTTTTACATTCTTGAAAATATGATTCTAATAAATAAAGGATGCCATCAATCACACCCTAGAGCTACATTGCAATGACAGCCAATGTTGAGAAAATGTAGTGTAAAGTTCTGAAAAGAGAAAGTGCATGCAGTTAATTCATCTTTTTCGTTTTTCTGGAAAAGGCCAAACATAATTGGGTTAAATAAATGAATAAAATTTATCTGACTAATATATGGTAATGCTTATAAGAATTAAATATAGAGCTTATAATATTATAAAGAAAGATTCATGTGATAAACAGATAAATATAATAAGAAACAAATCGACATGGATATAATGGACAAACTAATTAGCTATAGAATACATACTTTGCTTTATTTGATCCTCACGCATTCGCATTGCTAAAGGATCCCTTTTAATACGAACATCAGTCCCCATCATTATGCGAAATTCTCGATCTGTTTGATGAGAAAACATTTCTATTAGCTGTGTATTTTCATCTTCACCAGTCTCTTCATAATGTTTCTGAATAGCTTCACGTGAAGTATCCCTCTTCCACGCTTTTACCCATTCTGAGTAGTATGCAATTGGCCCTATCCTTTCCAGTCTCTCTTGTTCAGCTTTAAGTCTACAAAATCAACAAAAACTTCAGTACAAAATACTTGAAAGAGATATGTCATGTTTGGGAACAGCTGTGCCAGCCCATCTGATTAGTAATAATTCCTCAGAATTTTACTATTTTTGGCCACCTAGTCCAATTCTGTTCATATAATTTAACCTGGTTTTATTATTTCAGATTTCTAAAGGAATAACGAGAACATTTTATATGCTCGGGTCTGTGAATGTTTGTCTCTTAGAAGTGTAATCCCATTAAGCTGTTATCCTAGTCAACCAAACAAAGATCAATTCCCAACAACTCGGGGTCAACAACATTAATAAATCTCTATATTAAACTGCATATATCACCATGTGCACCACCAGATCTTCGGTCATGTTATTTCTCACTGCAATGATCCAAATTCCCTTTATGTCCTACTTTTACCAATTTACATTCCACCTATCAAAGCATAATCCAATTTCACCTTTTTCCCCTCTGCTTAGGGAAAGGAAGTCCAGTTTCACTTAAATTACATTCTACATATACAGAGTCAACCTTCTTCAAAAACCACCATGTGCTTGTGTGTCTAGACAGAGAGAGAACCAAGAAACAAAACTGATGTCAACAAATCCTAAAGCCTGAATAAAGAGCCATTCAAGTTTTCTTTGTACAAATGTAAGAGAACCTTTCTTCCTTGAAAAGATGTCGCCTAGCTCTGTAAAGAGAAGTTTCAGTTAATGTTGGATGTTCACCATAAAGCTTTATTTGCCCAGTCTCTGCCATCCCTTTGAGAAAAACCTACAAAAGGATAAACAATTTGAGTGTCAAAATAGATACAACTTATCATCTTTTAACCAAGAAATGAATTATATGTGAATGCATTACACATTATTTGGAAGGGAAAGCCCTCCTCGGTTTTATCCACAAACTTGATAAATTTTGAATAGCTTAATTTTGTGTATGCATCAACTTTTTCATCCAACATGCAGCAAATGCATAGAGAGTCAAGACCCTCAAAGATTGACTCAGACAAGGAATCAACTATTTTATAGATCACTGATATCAAATAGTATTAACATATTTTTAAGACTTTTCATATCGCAACTGAACACTGTTGAACCACATACTTGGGGAACATCTAGCAAGCACAATCTTTGCTCCACTCCCGCAGGAAATTAAGCCCTCAAAATCACAAATCTCAGAACCCTTGCTGTCAAGGCACATTAGCACAAATGTGTATGCACCAAATCATTTAGTTATCATAACTGGCATAAAATTTGAACCCTATGGATTTTGGTAGAAGATTCTATCCCAAGATTATATCTTACTCTGTCTAACTCACTAGACACCATAGTTCCGCTGTTGAAATACAGAATAATGCAATCACAACAAAAAAGTAGCATATCAGTTAAAGACAACTCTATGCTTTTTAATTTATTTATTAGTTCCACTAACCGTTTCAACATCAGGTCGCCTTCTTTGCCATCTGGACCACTGTTCTTTGTCTGGCTTTCTCCAATTCCACCATAGTTCTTCACTTGTTAGTGGTTCCTCTATTGGCTTCTTCACTTTGGGATCAATAAAGGGATGAGGGCGTCCAAGTTTCTTATCTAATTCATATCCAGTTTCTTCCTCTTCCAAAGGTTCTGTCTGATAAACAACAAACTCGGACGAGGAATCTTTTGGATCTTCAGTTGTTTCCTCAGAAATTTCAGGTTCCACAGAATCACTTACTTCCACACCCACGTCAGAAGCTTCGGGAGCTGCAACAGAAGTTTTATACTTCCTCCTCCTACTTCCAGGACGTTTTCCATATGAAGGTGATCCAGTCGACTCACCAGTAGGCTCGGGAGCTCTTGCAGCCCTAACTCGACTAGCTGTGCCTTCTGGCCAGTACTCCTCTCCAGGAATGCTTGCACGCGCACCAGAGGCTGGTTCAAGCTGCCCAGATGTTGAGTCCAAGTAACTATAATAGGGAGGACGCTCAACAGACACGTATTCAAACGATTCGTCCTTCTTTTCACACTTTATAAAAGAGGGTAAAGAAGCCCTCCTCAATGTATTATCCAAGCCAACTTTAACTTGCACTATTCCAGCTGGAAATAAGCCAATAAATGATGTCTGGATAGTTTACAGAAAATCATATTGTACATAATTAGCGCCTACAGGGGGATGGCTAAAATATGAAGTGAAGCTTAATGAAGTGGGGAAAAAATCATTAACGATACACATACATAGAAATTTCCATAATCAAGTATCTAATAAATCTATATATGCTTACAAATTGACACAAATAAACAAAACATGGTCCAATAATAAAGCGTTATCGACATTAGGGGCGATGGAGAAAAAGATGATCTCAAAATTCAAGAAATAAAGAAAAGAGAATAAAACTAATTGAACATCTGCTTGGTTGCCAAGAAGACAAGGATTTAAATCTCGCATATTAAGCTACACTTGTTTTAGCAATCAGAAAATGCTAAGCGTACATCAATAACCAAGATCCTCTATGAGCTTCAAAGAAATTTCCTAGTTTTTCTTCTCCTTTTTGGAATTAATGGGAAGGATTTGAATGAAAGATTTTATTTAAAGTTTTTCAACTCTCTCTCTTTAAAGTCTTCACTATTTGAACATGATTTTAAATCGCAATTTCCATTCCTTTCAGCATTCCTCCAAAGAACCACAGACAATTAAAAAAAAAAAATACCAGAAGCATCAATCATTTTCAGTAATAGAATGAATCACTTACAATGAACGATATTAATAGTACTTAACAAACCACAGTAACCCACATAAGTATAACTGTGATCAAGTTAAAGATAGGTATTGGAAATATGCCAGAACTCCCATACTAAATTCTCACCTTAGACTAACACAGTAACACTATATGCAGTATTAGAGCCATATGATCTCATGTAATCTCAGAATACCACAACGCAAGAACAACTCAGCGAAATAACTATTAAAATTAATATACATTATGATTAAAGATTAAATACTGAAGAATGGAACACCTGAAAGCAATTGAAATTTGGTTTAATAGAAATGAATCCGTCTCGGTAACGTACACCCTCCAATCCGGTACCTGCCAGACCTGCAAAAGAGGAAAATATTAAATGCAGGTAACCACAATCAAGATTTCATCCTCAGTCCTAACTCAATCCCGTACATGTAAAATATAAGTTTTAAGAGAAAACAGACCATGATATTTCCACGTAGCTGATGGAGACACCATTTCTACTTAACTCAGTACACAGCAAGTAAACCTGCAAAAAGAATAAACTAAAACATAAAAAAAAAAAAAAAAATCAAATTGAAACATAAAATACAACAAGGTACGAGGGAAGCGAAAAACGCACCGTTTTACGAAAGGAACAGAGCTGAGTGAAGGAGGAGAAGCAGAGGAATTGTAGCCATGAAAGCAGAGGAGTTGAGTCGAGTGATTTTGAAGTTCAGGTTCAGGGTTTTAGCATGCCGGAGTTGGGGAAGAAATTCATTCTAAAAATGGATAAGATGGCTGCGTTAAGTAAGCAGTAGGCTCTTTATACGCACCGTTTTTTGTTTTTAAATTGGAATGTTTTCCCGTTTTCTGATTTTGATTTTACTTACCACCTGCAAATGTACCTCGACGACAATGAAAAATTAATTTTTGAAAAAAAATCATCAACTCTTTTAGTTTTTGAAGATTATAAAAGAATACGTTATTAAATAATTTTGTTATTTATTTAGTTCATAATTTTGCTGTAATATGTAAACAAATAATTTGAATAAACTATTAATAAGGGTGTGGGATATAAGATTTTCAAGCCCAACGCATTTCCAAATTCAAAACTCAAAACAAATACAAACGAATGCAATGCATATAGAAGGCCAATAAAGCTTCGGTGATTTTAGGCCACAAGGAAAAACAAGCTCAATCAAGATCCAGAGTTCAAGCAAGAGTCGGCCACATCTAGATCAATGCAACACATGCCACGTGACGCAATAAGGTGTTTTTATATCCAAATTCTACAATTATAAATTGAGTTGGTATTATTGAATGAATATTTCATTACCAATCTTAATTAATGTGATAAACTATTTAAATTCATTCATTTAATTATATAATATTATACCAGTTTGTAAATTTAAATTTGTATAAAGAGTTTATAAGAAAAGAGGGAAGAAAGAGGTAAGCGGGCATTTCGTTAAAAAGTTATAAACCCAACTCAGGTTAGGTGACAACTATAGTCACAACCATCATCGATTGAGGTCTAAGGAAACCTTCACACTCTATAAATACTAACTCCATAGGAAGCCCACAAGGATAATACCTATAATAACTCCGCTAAATGTCGCTTAATTTTACTTATTTCCAATATATTAGCACCACTAACGAAGTGCTAATCCCAGCGCATCACTAAAGAAAGTTGTTTCCCGTGATTGTAGAGAGTAAACATGGATAAAAATTTTATTCACTTTTTATCTGTAAATTGGGCTTCCAAATTTTCCAAAGCATCAATATAGATCCAATCAATGTTGGCCTAAATTTCAGGTCAAGAATATTTCGAAAATTTTGTTTAAGACTCCTCCAATTTTCATATCCTAGTTATAAACTATTTTTGCTCATATAAAACAAATCTTAAAATTACATTGGGTTTTTTTTTTTTTTGGCTCCAAGGCCAGCTCTCCCCTCGTGGTTTTCAATATTGCTATTTCTCCCCGATTTCAAAAGCAAACCGTTAATATAAACGGTGTAGGGGTAAAATCGATAACAAAATTTCGTGGGATAAAAAAATTAAAAGGAGTTAGACAATGTCAATTGTCAGCTTGCAATAAATGTTGTGGCTTAGTGGAAACATAATAAAATTCAATATTTGTTTTATATAAACATTTTACAAACCCTAACTCAAATTGAAAATAACCTAATTCCTAAATCCAATGTGCGGCTCCTTCGGTCCTCTTCTCTTCCCACTCAGGCTTCAAGCCACCATAACTTCAAGGCTCTTTCAAATTTCAAAGCCGCCATGTCCGTCTCCGTCTCCGTGGGCTGCGTTTCGTCAAATTTGCTGAACCAAGAAGACGAGTTCACTCAACTCGGTAGCGCAGCATTGAGTCACCACATTGTTTCACTCACCTCCACCACTTATGGCCTCCTCAATCTTGACCCACCTTCACCTCAGCCTTAGCCCTACCCCACCACCGCCGCCGCCGCCACTACGCCACATACCCCGCCTCCGAGATTCACTCTGGGTTTTATTTTTGCCACCCCACTGTCCGACCCAAGCTCCTCCCCTCTGAACCAGAAGTGATCAACTCTTGGGAACTCATGTCCGCCCTCGACACGGACAGCAGTTTCCATTTCTCTGCTTAACAACCATCCAAAGAAAACTCACATCCAGACTTCACTTTCAAAACACCAGCAACAGCCTCAGATCCACCACCGCCACTGCCAGAGAAAACCCACTCCTCTCTCCCCTCACGATCTCACTGGTTCCAGGTCTCCGCCGCTCACCACCCTTGCCAAGTTCCACCCCTTTTCCCACCGCCAGCTCCAATTCCTTCCTTTGAAATCTGGCCTCTTCTTCTCACCACCCACCAACTTCTCAGGCTCTCCACGGCCCCGCAGTTTTCGCACTCAACTCGCCCAGTCCATCAGCCGCTGTATACAGATTTGATTTTGTATTTTGATTGTGATTTTGTATTTTCGATTGTGATTTTTAATAATATTAATTAAATGATTAATATTATTTTAATGGTCAAACCGGTCGGTACGAGGGTTTTTAAGTGATATTGCGCATATTTTATTCTCTCACGGGTTGTGACATTGTCAGAGGCTCTCTTGCCGTTTAAGTCAATGGATTCGATTGGCGTTTAAGTTAATGGATTCAATTCGAATTAAAGAAGAAACTGTAAAATAAAAATTTAAAGGGGTAATATAATTAGACCTGATCTCGAAAAGAAAATAGAAATATTTCAATTACATTCAGGCAATACTGTCTTGATATATGTATTTTTAATACGATCTCATTATTTATGTGATATTATGAAATTAGCAGAAATATTGTGGCCGTATAAAAAAAATTAATTTTTATGATTTGGAAGTGATATCTAGTTAACGAGGATTCAACTTGAAAGGACGTAAACATTCCAACCAAACATGTACGCTTCCATTTTGCTAATAAAAATTAAATTTTATGATTTTGAAACAAACAATTAGTAGCTTACCATAAATAACTTGAAAAAAAAACCCTATTAAAAGATAGATAAATAAATAAAGCTAACCGATATTTATCATAAATAGGAGGAGTCGATTAACAATTCCAACAATGGTTTGGAAACAAAAATAACTTTGAAACTATTTTTGAGAAAATAAATTCATATTTCTTCTTTACGCAAATTTCACGCCAAAACTTGTTTCGTACGTGCAAAATCGTTTTTTTAAACATTATTGTTTTAGCAACAAAAGATTTTATTAATGCAAATTATAATAACAATCTCCAACAATAAAAAAATCTAATAAAAATAAATTAATAGTATTATTATATTATAAAATCTATATACAAAATTGATGTGATTTCATTCATTCAATGTCATATAACTTATCAGCATTTATTAACAATTCATATTAATATTTCTATTTATTTGATGACACATTAATTTTATATAAAATCTGTATACAAAATTGATGTAACACTACTCATTCAATGTCACATGGTTTACCATATTAATCTTTTCAATCCATATCAACTTTGTATGTAAATTTTATATACAAACTTTGTAAATATAACATTATTGACAAATCATTACAACAAAATTATAGGAGATGACATATTTTTGAGATGAAAAAAATGGGATATTATTTATTATATGTGTAATTTATTTCTTAAATTAATAGTTAATCGTGCTAAAGGGATGTCCCAAAATAAAAAGTTTTAACTAAAAAATAGCGTAAAACAATTTTAGGTATGGAGATCGTGACAACAATAATACGAAGACGTGCTGGCCAATTGGCTGTTAACAGAACAAAAATATTAAAGAAAAGAAAAAGGAAAAAAGAAAAGAGAAAGCAAAAGGATGAGCAGCCATACCATAACACTAGCCGAGGCCTTACGATAAAGTTTTTACTTTTTGCATGTCAGTCCCTCAACTGTGTGTTATTTTCTCTAACCTATCCTTCTCTTGCACACTTGCTTTAGCTTACAAATACGCATGTTACAGAGATTACTCATTCCAACGCTCTCATCTCGTTATCATCAAACTCGAACTACATTGTGCCATCAGCTTCTTGATTCGCACAAGTCAACTGGATTTCTGTTAGTTTCTTAGATTGGGTTGACGTGGTCTTTGTATGCATGTTAGGGTTCGTTTTGATGCGAGGATCAAGTATTGGAAGAATGCTTGTGAACTGGTAATGAATTTGGGGTTTTGAGTTCAGGATTTTTGTTGGGTTTTACTCAGTTTATGCGTTATTAGTTGATCAATGAACTTGAGCTTGAGCTCTTCTATACATTTTAGTTCTTTTAAGCGCTTTTATCTCAGTTTATTAGGATTTATTGATCTGCATTCATATACTTAAAGTGGGTTTATTTGAAGAATTGGGTGCATTTTGTTTTGCTTTATTTTGTTGGTTTTTCAGTTTATTTTCTGTGGTTCTTGTTGATGGAAGGAAAAGAAATGTGTTTGAGAGGTTTTTGGTTCTTTTGAAGTATTGTGTTGCTTTGTTGTTGGACTTTACAAGATGAAGAGGCTTAAAACTGAGCCTAGTAGTGTTAGGAGGTTTAAATTGTCACATTTGTTGTTGGGGTTAGGCACGTTATACTTGGTTTTCATTGCATTTAAGTTCCCACAATTTTTGGAAACTGCGGACATGTTGAGCGGAAATGATAATTATGGTGTGTTGGATGGGAACATGGTGGGGGACGATGGGGATTCAGATTTGAGTAAGCCATTTTTTAGCTCTGTTTATAAGGATACATTTCACCGGAAACTAGAAGATAATGAAATTAAAAAGGCACCGTTGACGCCGAGGGAGGTGCTTTTGGAGAAGGGAAAAGGTGGATCACGGCCTATAAAGCCACTTCAATTCCGATATGGTCGGATAACAGGTGAAATTATGAAGCGAAGGAATAGGACTAGTGAGTTGTCAGTGCTTGAGAGAATGGCAGATGAGGCATGGAGATTAGGATTGAAGGCATGGGAAGAAGTGGATAAGGTTGATGTAAAGGAGGTAGTTAAAAATGATGTATATGAGGGGAAGCCTGAGTCTTGTCCTTCCTGGATATCTGCAAGTGGAGAAGAGTTGAGTGGGGAAAAAGTACTGTTTCTTCCTTGTGGGCTTGCTGCTGGATCTTCTATTACAGTGGTGGGAACACCACATTATGCGCATCAGGAGTTTCTGCCGAAGCTTACAAGACTGAGGAGTGCTGATGGTTTGGTTAAGGTTTCTCAGTTTATGGTTGAATTGCAAGGATTGAAGTCGGTTGTTGGGGAGGATCCACCGAAGATTTTACATTTGAATCCTCGACTGAAAGGAGATTGGAGTCACCAGCCAGTCATTGAGCACAACACATGCTATAGGATGCAGTGGGGGGCAGCTCAGAGATGTGATGGTTTACCGTCAAAGAAAGATGATGACATGCTTGGTAAGATTTATTGTGTTCTAAATACTTACACCTGTTGTTCTTATGGTTCTTCTTAGTTTCTTTTGCAAGCTTCACCAACTGTACCAAAGACGCAAAGTTCACAAGAATATATGCGCTCAGCAGTAGAATGTGGAAGTATTAACTAATAATTAATATACAGTTTTATGAAGGAACTAATGCGAGTTGGTTTTGTGTCTAAAAATGAAAGTGAGTTTATTTTATGCTAGAAAGGACTGGTAGGGAAACATGATTTAGACTGCGGTTTGCTCCCACAGAGTTTTGGGTCGATTTTTCGAGCCCATCAAAATATTAAAAGCCACAAGTTTCATGTTTTCTAAAGATGATGGGGTTTATGAGGGCCAGTTCAAACTTGAATTTGTTAAGCTGGTTTGAGGAATTTCTGGGTTATCAAAAAGAAATTAATAACTTAGGTTTATGCTTTAAGGTTTGACTTGTGGGGTGATTTGGGGCATAATTGCATGAGTTAATTATTTAACTAGACACTCTTCCCCTACTTAAGTTACAGTTACCCATGTCCAATTGCGTGGCGTGCAGGATTTGCTTGTTTAGCTTTAGGATCCTAAGATCTGTTCAAACCTTCTTAAATTGCTTTATGCTTCTTCGGTTCTGAAGCTAAGTTGCAAGGATTCATATTTTTCAAAATCTCTACTTAACCTTAGGCTGTTGTTGGATTTTAGGCTAACTCTTTTTTCTAATTTTTACCTACATATACTACAAAATTACTTAAAACAAATATCCACCTACTTGAGTTATGGAATTTTCAATATGAAAATTAATTTAATATACTACTTCTGTTAATATTCAAATTTTTGTATCAAGCCAAGAGTAAATTATTTCCTTCTTTTTCCCCCCTTCAAGATTTTTTGGATAACTAGAAATTAGAAGTTACTTGTGTTGTATGGATTTCTTAGAATGCCAGTTTGGGTTGTGATCTTCTCTTTCTTCTTTATTCATCTCAGTTTGGAAGGGATTTTGGGAGCTTAATAATGTATAGCTTGGTTTTTTGCTGCCCCTGATATTTTGTTCTCGTTGTTGAATCTTGGTCCATTTCACACACGTAAATTTATACCAATTCTCGTCCTCAGTTTTCGAATCAAAAGAAGAGAAAGAAAAGGGTGTTGAGCTCCTAGGAACTGGGGTGATGTGTTTGTGTTGAATCATGTTATGCATATGTATTATTGGAAAAGTAGGCTCACTGTCATTTTTGTTTTTATTTTTAATATCTTGTTTTGATGCTTGTAAAACCTGATTCTTGCTGAATAATGCTCTCAATTAATTTGTGTTTTATCACAGGAAGAATGTGGACTTTGTGCGGTCCTCAGAAACTGGATCTCTTAGTTTGTTGTGATATAGTTTAACTAGGTCTATCTTTTCTTTTTTCTTTGAGCTCTGCCATATTTCAATTGAGTTGTAACAGGTTATTATTGCATGTATTTGGCAGTTGATGGATTTCTAAGATGTGAAAAATGGATGCGGAATGATGTTGTAGACTCAAAAGAGTCCAAAACAGCCTCTTGGTTCAAGCGGTTCATAGGGCGGGAGCAGAAACCAGAAGTCACCTGGCCATTTCCTTTTTCAGAGGGTCGACTGTTTATCCTGACCCTGCGAGCTGGTGTTGATGGATACCATATTAGTGTTGGAGGAAGGCATGTGACTTCGTTCCCTTATCGGACGGTATGTTTGCTGTGACAGGGATCTAGGTGTTGTTCAATTGCATGTCTACTATACCAGTTCTTAACGGTTCCATGTATGGGAGAATAGTAGTTTTCAAAGTGTGCATTTTTTTTTTGTCTTTAATGGCTTTCTTTTATCTATGCTGGGTTTCACTTCGTTTTTTGTCAGACAATTTTTATTTAACAGAAAGATTTTCAACTGGATTTTACTATTTTACTTTCTATTTTTATAACTATCCTTTCTACTGCCACTGGTATGTTCTATTGGTCTCTTTGTGGGGGTGTGATCTCATAGCCACTAAACATAATATTCATAATCTTATGGTCAATTTGGTGACTCAGTGTGATCTTTCATTTAATTTATTATCTTTATCTTTATTGTTATTTTTCAGTTATGTTGAGCAGAAAATTCCTTTCCTGATCATGTTTTTGCTCTTCCTTCAGGGATTTACACTCGAAGATGCAACAGGTCTAGCAGTTAAAGGAGATGTGGATATTCATTCAGTTTATGCTACCAATCTTCCAGCCTCTCATCCTAGTTTCTCACTTCAAAGAGTATTGGAAATGTCACCGAAGTGGAAAGCCAGTCCTTTGCCAAAAAGTCCTATTAATCTTTTTATCGGAATTCTTTCTGCTACTAATCACTTTGCAGAACGCATGGCAATTAGGAAAACTTGGATGCGTTCTTCAGCAATCAAGCGTTCCAATGTTGCTGCCCGTTTCTTTGTTGCACTGGTATGGTCTTCTATTTCTTTCTCAAAGAGAACACAAAAAGCATGGGCAGCCAAAACTATACACAAATACCCCGAAGCAATAATAACTCTATCAAAAAGCTCCTTTCTCCATACAACCAGAATCTGGGCTATACAAGTAGGCTTTTAAATTCCCTTCTTAATTGAGATGAATGAAGAAAGAGTAATCTTGGAATTCCTTTTAGAATGAAGCCCAAAGAGAAGCGAGAAACCAATTGCTATCCCATAATTCTGCACTTTTTTTTGTCTCCTATCTTCTCTTGTATCTTTCCTGCCAAATTACCCAAACAAGGGCTGAAACTTTCTGAACATAATGTGTGTATTAACATGTACTTCGCCTTAAATTTGTTCCTAATAATTATGAAATTAACTTGTAGAATCCAAGAAAGGATGTGAATGCTGTGCTGAAGAAGGAAGCTGCATACTTCGGTGACATTGTCATATTGCCATTTATGGATCGCTATGAGCTTGTGGTTCTGAAAACCATTGCAATCTGCGAGTTTGGAGTGAGTCAAAGAATTTATACTTACTCTTCATTAATTGAATGTTTTGTATGGGTTTTACTTGTATAGGGTTGTCATCATTACATCACTGTTGTGATTATTCTTGCTGGATTGTAATTTTAGTTGTTTAAATGGAATGATTTGCCATGCAGATTCAGAATGTGACGGCTGCATACATCATGAAATGTGATGATGACACATTTGTTAGAGTGGATACTGTCTTGAAAGAAATTGAGCGCATCTCTAGAAAGAAGCCCCTTTATATGGGCAATCTGAACCTCTTACATCGTCCTTTGCGAAGTGGAAAATGGGCATTTACTTATGAGGTGTGCAAGTGTGCAAGTTCTGTTGTGAATTTGAGTTTACTAATTATCCTCCATGGTGTGATTGCTCACTTTGTGAATTTGCCTTGTCCTCTGTCTCTGGATGATACTATCCCTGAAACAAAAATTCAGCATATCTATAAAAATCAATACGTTTGCCTCTAGAGTAGCATGGAGCAATAAAAGTTATCTTACAACTATATGGTTACAAATCTGTATTAAAGTCTGCTACAGCTTGTTATTCTAAACCCAAATTTAGGCAATTGAAATTGATTATTCATATAAGCATCTGCTAGAGGTGATTTCTTTGATTGCAAGGCTGAAGATGCTTTCCTAGTAGTATTAGATAGCAATTACTTGAATCAATTGCTGCTAGGATTTGTTAGCTTCCTTGTCATACAGCAGGTATTTCGAGAGAATTAGGGACACTTCTAGCATCAGTTGAATCTTTTATCTCTTATTTCCTCGATCCACTTCCTTTGCCTTTTCAGCCCTTATTGATTTACCACCAACTTGTGAAACATACTGGATTTAGGCTGAAGCTTAGAGGAGCTCTTATTTCCAGTTTCTTATCATGCCTCTAAATCAATGTCTTCCTTCCCTTTAGAGCCATCAACTTCAAATTTTCACACTTCAGCTGACTCTATATACTTATGCTTTATGGGTTTTGGACTGTCATAGTCCATCTGTTTTATAGGGATTCCTTTCAATCAGATTCTTGCAAGTTTGATGCATTGGAAGTGGGATCATTTGAGCAAATGACAAAGTAATTTTCTTAGATGTATTTAAGATTGTCATTCTGGTAGTTCTTGTCTGGATTTAGGTTGTTCTTTTGTTGGATTCATTTATTTTGAAACAGATCTTAAAGATTATGCATGTTAGTTTTTCTTTATGCTCTCCTTCATCTCCAATATTGTTGTTTAATGTTACATTAGTTTCCTCTGTGCTCTCTTTCATCTGCAACATTGTTGTTTAATGTTACAGGAGTGGCCAGAAGAAGTGTACCCTCCCTATGCCAATGGGCCTGGATACGTGATTTCCAGTGATATTGCCAAATTTATTGTCTCTAAACATGGCAATCAGAGCCTAAGGGTTAGTAGGGCCAAACACTTATCTGTTTCCTTGCAGAATGCTCTCTTTCTTTTTATCCTCTCCGCTTACCCTCTCTGATAAAATAATTTTTCTTGCAACCTTTTCCCTGCCTCACTAATAAACAACTGGAATATACTGTTTCTTGTTGGTGGCAGCTCTTCAAGATGGAGGATGTGAGTATGGGGATGTGGGTTGAGCAATTTAACAGTTCAACTACTGTACAGTACTCTCACAACTGGAAATTTTGTCAGTATGGATGCATGGAAGGTTACTACACTGCACATTACCAATCCCCAAGGCAGATGATCTGCCTTTGGGACAAGTTGGCCAGAGGTCGGCCGCATTGCTGCAACTTCAGATGACAAGCCACTCTAGCTGCTTATGTACAACACAACCATTGTTCCTATTGCCCCCATGATTGGCACCACCCTTTTCTCCAATCTGTGTTAAATGAAGTAGGCTCTGAGTATGGCTGTGTAGAGCGACAGCACATTTTTTGGGGGGAATGGAGAAGCTATTGTACCTTGAACTGATTGCGGCAGATAATTAGGTCACATTTTGAGGCGTGAATAGAAAACAATGCAGAATACTTAGAAAGGATAATGTATATTATTTTGACACATGAAATATCAATTTAGTTGATGCAAATACTTAGAAGCTTACATATCTCCGTGTGCAAATTTTTATTTAGTTGCTTATATTAGCTTAGCTTCCAAATGTTTGGTTTCCTCTTTGGCCTTTATGTTACAGAACTTCTACAATTACCACAATCACCATACTTACAATTCCTACTCATTCTCCATCTAGAGTCTCGAGGTCGTTAATGTATGACCTGATATATAATGGATTTGATGCGTTGGTTTAGTAAATACAAGTTACCTCTTCTTGATAAATGAACAAAATTTGTTGTGGAATAAAAGGACAAACAACAAACTGTTAACACAAATCAGCGAAAGCATTTGCTTCGTAGTGTTTATGTAAGGTGAGTGGATTGCGGTGAGTTGTGGGCAAAGAAACTATTTTGGATCATTTATGTCACATTCACCAAACACCCAACAGCTTCGTGTTGAATCGAATCATGGTGGGTCGTTTATGTTGTGTAAAGTGTAGAAATTGTGTACCCGGACGGTAGTGTTGCTTAGACATGAAGACAAAGTCCAGGCACGCTTAATTTCTACGACATGTTTGGATACTTTTAACAAAAGTTCTTCTATAGAAGTGACTATAGGCATCTCCATCTAGTCAAAAGCACTTCGAATTCAATATTGAATAATCACTGTAAAATATATGCAAAACACTTTAATTGTTTTATTTTTATATTTATATAAAACAAAAATAAGGAATTTGTTTTCGCTTTCAAGCATGTTTGCTGAAGTAGAATAGAGAGCTTTTCGGATGGGAACCGTGTTACGATGGATTCGGTTCAAATTGTGCCTAAAGTTAAAACAAGACCTGTTCCACTCATAAATTTATACCGACTGTTGGTTCCGTAAGAACTGATTAGAAAAAAAGTTATCATTAGACGAAAACCATAAACTAAATGGATTAGTTTAATTGTGACAAAAAATTTACAATTTTGTAAAGAATATTCTTATAATGAACGCATGCTGAGATTGCAAAGACATTAAATATTTATATAAAATCATCCTTTATTGTTGATTCGTATCATATTAAAGTCAATAACAGCTTTTGGATTGTTATTATTATCAAAATCGATAATAATTGAAAATAATAATGAAAAAGATGGAAGCGTGATCGTTTTAGTTTTAAAATATTGGCACAGACTATTAATTGAAGGGTGATAATTAAATTATTAATGTTCGACGTGGAGAGTTTGATTGACTGCCTAATGCGGAGAGTTGTGGAAGGAGAGGGAGAGCACATGCACAGCTTTGTCCTACCCACAATTATTGGGTCCCACCACCCTTCTTTCCTTCTCACGAACTACCTAAACCTCCAATACATAAGTCGGACCCACCCAACGGACTCCTCCAATTGCCTCCCACGTGCCACTCACATTACCTTCGATGGCCGACAATTCAAACCCAAACCACAACAACCACACCCCCACACCCCCCCCCCCCCGGCTCCGCGGCCCAAACTCAACTGATTCCATGAGTGGACCAAAGGTTTCGGGGCCCACCCTTCGCTTATCTTCGCGGCCAAAACGTATGCTATCCGTCCCAATCTGTCGGCACCACCTGATCGTGCCACGTGTCGCGTATTGTGCTGGAATCTTATCCACTTTTGCTACGTGGCTCCTTTCACTTTCTGTCGGAACCTGGTGGCCCGGGGGAGACCATCCATAAATATCTCTCTCGATTTCAGTTATACTGACACTTTAATCTTTCGTCTAAAAGACGTTACCTGCAAACGGCATTTCCGTCCAATAAAAGAATACTAATTTCTTTATTTTCGTTAAATTATTTTTTGTATTTCACTCGAATTATATCTTTCACATATGTATACAGTTCTTGGAGTGCAATATACATGGGGATGTAAAAAGATGGGACCAAATTAAAGGTAGTGCTTCAATTATGTGTTAAAAAATTTAAATGTCATGAGTTTATGAAATCACTACTAGTAAACCTCGATATTTCAGTGTATGTTTTTCAACCACACATTAAAATATTTGCGTTGGTCACATCTATCTAATGTCAATATGTATATATATTATTAACGTGGATTATACTATATTGCATTGGTCGTATCATATAATTATTTTAAAATTTTTTATAAATTTAGTGTAAAAGTTATAAATCTTTGAATCGTAAATATAAAAAATATTATAAATGAATATAATTTTTTATATTTATGACTTTTATATAATAATTTATAATTTTTATAATAATTTATAAAAAATTAAAAATAATTATATAATTTTTTTATTTTTTTATATTTATAAATTTTATATAAAAATTTATAATTTTTATACTAAATTTATAAAAATTTTGAAAATAACGGTATACTATACCTAAAGCCCTTGTTTAACGTGTTGGTGGCGCGTGGTAAGTTCTCCTCAATCAGATTAGATTAATTGAGTGATTGATTAGTGTGGGTCCTGTGGGGACAGAAGAACTGGATCCAATACGATTGCGTGGCACTCTCACCATCACATACTTTTTATTGAATAAGATTTAAGATGCCCTTGTTTCTCTCCCAATTACCCCGACCCATTCGATTTCATTTGGTCTTGTGTTAGCCAAGACTTAATTGCCGCATCAAAACTTAATTTAAGAAATTCAATTAGATAAATAAAATATTATTTTCCCTATATTTTAGGTTAGATTGGATCGTTTCATTAGATTTTTTATACATTAAATTTTAAAGGATTAAATTAAACTCAATTGAATCAAATTAAACAATCAAAATCAGTCGAAATTAGATTAATTTGGATTAAATTTTATTTTAAAGATCCCTCATATTATCAATGGAATATTGTAGTACTCAATATAGTGAGGAAAAGTATGTTGTATATACAATTAATCCAAACAATAAAAACCATATAATTCGATGAAGTAAAATAATATTGAACAGATAAAATGTAATAATCAAATTGTGTCATGTTATGTTAAGTTATCTGGGTTGATTTTATGTATAAAACTATTTAAAGAAATAACATTAATTAAATAATAAATACCGTCGCAAAAAGAAATAAAATAAAAGAACACTCGTCAGAGTGAAACGGTTGGGTGACGTAGAAGTCAAATCATTAATTTGATTTTCAACATGTATGGTGAATGCAACAACGGCAAGAACACACGCGAACACGTTACCTACGCGCAGATGACACGTTCTATTACTTCTCGTGAGGTCGCCAAATTGATGGAGCTCATGTTACTTTTTGCGGGTGTCATGCAATGTTCCGTTACTTTTAATTACTTACATGCATCAAATCCCTAATCTATCTCATTACAAAACTCAAATGCTGCACATTTATATGATAGCATATTAATTAATTAATTAAACATTATTACATTACATTTTAGTTAATACGTTGATTAAGAAAATATTAAAATTAGTCATTCATTTATTTCTTATTTACGAGGATGCATTCGTTTAATTTTGTCTTATAATGATATTGGCATTTGAAACTGAGAGTATTTTACACTCTATTTTTTTATGAATTTAAATCCTATTTTTTATGTTACACATTTTTTAATATAATTTATATTCAATCTTAATAACATATTTTTTTAAATTTAAAATAATTTAAAATCAATCATATATTTTTAAATTTAATTAAAAATAAAAATACTAAATTCTTTGCGCAACGTACGCCCGTGCTTACTAGTTTTTCTTGCCAAACGGAAAAAGATAATTGTCCGGAATAGTTGCAAAAGAAAAATAAAACAAAACAGGTCTGGTCTGGTCGCTGGAAAACGACGTCACTTTAACTCTCTGTTTTAACTCTGGCATCACCTTTTCTCTCTCCTGCTTGTCTTTTCATTTCATCTCCTTCTCCTTCAAGCCCGCTCCCACACACACTCTCTCTGCATTAAAAGAACTGAAATTGAAACGAGATTAAAAAAATAAAAAAAGGAAAGAAATCAAAGCCATTACATCTTTTTTATTTAAAAAAAAAAAAATCGAAGAGCAGCGAAGGAGTAGAGCACAGCAAATCAAGATAGATAGATAGATATTTTTTTTTTTCTGCGTTCAAAAAGTCCATTTGGCTTTCAGGGCCCTGGCTTTGTCACATTTAAAGCGACGCATTCATCAACCACCACCCAAATTGATTTCCCTTCTATATAACCGTTACGTGTATCGTCTTCGCCCTCTTATTCTTCAATGTCTCTTTAACTAACGGCTCATTGCCCTGCCCTGCTCTCTCTACATAGCTATCTAATTAGGCTTTCTCTCGGAGAGTGAGACACACTCTGCCCAGATGGATTTCAGTTCCTTCTTGACGTCCTTAGGGACTTCCTTTATCATTTTCGTTGTTTTGATGCTGCTTTTCACTTGGCTCTCCAGAAAACCCGGGAACGCTGTTGTGTATTATCCCAGCCGGATCTTGAAGGGTATGGATCCATGGGAGGGTTCTGGCTCCCGGAACCCCTTTGCTTGGATCCGGGAGGTTATGGCTTCTTCCGAACAGGATGTCATTAACGTCTCTGGGGTGGATACTGCTGTCTACTTTGTTTTCATGGGCACTGGTATGTGTGTTGTGTGGTTTCATTCAACTATAGTTCAAGTATGCAATTTTAATTTATTGTGCTTTTGAGGAATTTGTTTTCACTTGCTTGTTTTGATGTCAGAGTTGTATTTGTTGGTTTGATTTTGTTGGAATTATTATTATTTTTTCATTTCATTTGATGATTGTGCTTTGTTTTGTTATTGTTTTTCCCAGATAAATGGAGTGATAGTAGCTTGTTTCTATTTTTAGCTTGCTATTTGTTTTAGGATTAGAAATATTTTATGTCAAACCTTTTGTGAAATTTAATATAATTTGCTCTATTTTTAAACTTCGGTCTATAATCACTCCTCTTATTTGTTTGTGCATCTTTACAGAATATGGGCTTCAACTTTATTTTTGATTGGTTAACAGCACAATTTTTTTCAACTCTTTTAACAGAGATTTCATACTTTTTTTTATTGATTTTAGCAAATTTTTGTGCTTTAATAATTTTGTAAGTAGAGAGTTGAAAATCCAGATCTCACAAAAATATGTATACATGCGCAAAACAGATTTTTTAGCAGTTTAGTACCCATGGGTTTCGAATTATCAATTGATCGTGAAATTTCATGGAAATTGTTTAATGTTTGTGCTTTGCACATGAATTTTCTTGAATTAATTTTCTGCTTTGCAATGGAAGTGGAAAATGGCGCAATTTGAAAGATTTATAATGTAGGTTGGTTGTTCTTATGGGTTTACATTCTGGTATGAAGTGACTTTCCGTAAAAGAACTTGCGATCAATGGCTCACATAAACATGAGAATAGTGATTCCTTTAGAACTAAAGTAGCCCATGCATGTGGGCATGTCTAGTTAAGAACTTTTAACTCTAGGTTTTGCTTTGCCATGACTTATCATTTCTAGCTCACCGGAAATGATTTTTCCCTTTCTTTGTCCAAAATTCGAAGATAGTGAGTCTACAATTTCAACATAATGTCTTTTTATTCGATGTTGGATTAGTCGCATCAGTAGTTTGTTATGAGTTTGATGTCAAGAGAATATAGCAGAACTTAAAGATGGATGTCTGATGAGGAACGGGGTTTCTCAAGTTAACAGAAAGGGAGAGAGATATAGACAGAGGAAATGGGAGAAACAATAGAAGAAATTTAGGGAGAAATAAAGTGAAATTAAAGGAGGAGTCAATCTTTTTACTAAAAGATCAAAAAACCAATAACAACCAAGCCTGAAAATAACATAATTAAAGGTTCCTATTTATAGGACCTTAAAGTATAGTTCTACTAGGAAATAAAATCCTATTAGTAAATAGAATCATAATCCTAGTTTAACTAGAAAATATCAAAATTAAATCCTAAATAAAATAGTAAACTATTAATTAGGAAAATAACTCAAATTAGGATTACTCTTAATTTAGGAAGTCAAAATCCTTAATAATAGTCAAAATTCCTAATTTATTAAAATCCCTAAAATTAAAAATAAAATTTCTAATTTATTCTTAATTTGTCCTACATCAATGTCTTACTTGTCTCAGCCGATAAAAGAAAAACTTTAGGATAAATTGATGGTGATGGCTCATTATCAGCTCTTAGACAAGGTTTATATTACTATTCTGGAGAACTTAATAGGAATTATGCCTAAATAGCCAGTTGTGTTACTTGGCGAAATGTGTTAAGATGAGGTTGACTTTGATATAATTCTTAGCTTTTCTACAAGCTTTTCCTTGAATCTTTAATAGTTGAGAGAGAGTATTTGTTTGTGTATTTTGAGTTTTTGTTTTCAAAATTTGAAAAAAATTGTAGTTTTTTTTATTTATTTACTTTTTAATTTTAACAATGATATATGATTGATATTGCAATAGTAAATATTGCTTATTTTAGAAATTTCTTATCTTATCACACGAACCGAGGTATATATGAATTTCAAATCCTCAGCATTCCAATTTTCTGAATTTATTTTGTCAGTGTTGGGAATATTGGTATTGTCTGGCATTATTTTGCTACCAGTTCTTCTGCCAGTTGCTGTAACTGATACCGGTTTAAAGTCATCCAAAAATAGCACAAGCAATGGGACTTTCAGCGACCTTGACAAGCTATCCATGGGAAATATTGAAGTAAGCCATAATACAACCTTTCCATGATCTAGAATGAATTTATTTTCTTCCCTTTGTCCCTTGTCTTTCATGATTTATTGGAGCTCAACCCAATGTGGTAATGATCATTATTAACCAAGAAGATTATCGGTTTCCACCATTAAAATGCAATCTTCTGAGTTTTGTTTCTAAATTTGTTTCTTGTTTTATGTGCAGAAGAATAGTCCAAGGTTGTGGGCGTTCCTGGTATCTGTCTACTGGGTTTCTTTTGTTACCTATTACCTGTTATGGAAGGCATATAAACATGTCTCTGAGCTGAGAGCTGATGCACTGATGTCCCCTGAAGTGATACCTCAGCAATTTGCTGTTCTTGTTAGAGACTTACCTGCTGCTGCAAAAGGTCAATCTAGAAAGGAACAGGTTGATTCATACTTTAGATCTATCTACCCTGACACATTTTACAGATCAATGGTGGTCACAAACAACAAAGAGGTATGGTGTCAACTTGCTGTTGCTCATCATTCTTCCACCCCTTCACCCGTTCTTTTTTTATATGCACATCATTCTAGTGCAGCAAATGCACTTAAATCATGTTGTTTTATTTCTGATTCCTTAATATCTCTTCTAATTGAATTTCATTTTCTGTATAACCGTTTTCTTAGTTTTCAGAAATCAAATTATATTCAAATATCAGTTTTATCTAGAATATTGATATAATAACTTTATTATTGGAATAAGTATTCTAGATGGCAAAAAGGAAAAAGTAGATAAGCTTGTCTCTCTTATTCATGTAGCCTATGGCATGTCCCTTTATTGGTGGTGCTATATGCTGTTCTGTTTTTGCTGATTTTAAGCTCCACTGTTTGGTCCACTTAGGTTAACAAAATATATGAAGAGTTAGAAGGTTACAAGAAGAAGCTTGCACGTGCAGAAGCAATATATGAAGAGTCAAAAAAAACTGGCAAGCCAGAAGGAACAAAACCAACCACCAAAACTGGTTTCCTTGGTCTCATTGGTAAAAAGGTTGATGCCATAGACTACTATAACGAGAAGATTAATGAACTAATCCCAAAATTGGAAGCAGAACAAAAGGTTACTCTCCGAGAGAAGCAGCTAGGTGCTGCTCTGGTATTCTTCAACAGTAGGCTGACTGCAGCCTCTGCAGCTCAGGCTCTTCATTCCCATATAGTTGATAAGTGGACTGTCACAGATGCACCTGGACCTAAGGAACTCTTATGGAATAACCTTAAAATTAAGTTTTTTGAAAGGCAAACAAGACAATATGTGGTTTATGGTGTTGTGGCTTTGACCGTTCTGTTTTACATGATTCCAATTGGGTTTATCTCTGCATTAACAACCCTGGATAATCTGAAGAAAATTCTTCCATTTATAAAGCCAGTTGTGAATATAGTTGAAATCAGGACAGTGTTGGAAGCTTACCTACCCCAGCTTGCGCTCATAGTGTTTTTGGCTTTACTACCTAAGCTTCTTTTATTTCTATCCAAGGCTGAGGGGATTCCTTCTGAAAGTCATGCAATAAGGGCTGCCTCTGGAAAATATTTCTATTTTACTGTGCTCAATGTTTTTATTGGAGTCACTTTGGGTGGAACATTGTTCAGTACATTCAAGACTATTGAGAAGAATACATCCTCTATCGTTACAATACTAGCAAATAGCCTCCCGGGAAATGCTACTTTCTTCCTGACGTTTGTGGCTCTAAAGTAAGATTAAATTTGATATTGACATTTTACTGTTTCATTCCCTGCTCATCCTGGCCCCCTTTTTATTTGGAAGACCTTTTTTTTTTTTTTTCTAAGATATATTAAAATAGATGGAAAATATGAGTTTGGTTATTTTTTATCCACTAATGTCCATGAATGGTGAACTATCTAGCACGTAAAATCACTCTGCCTAACCCAGTTAGGTTTCGAGAAAAATTCTCTTCATATTCTTTTTGTTCTTCTATTATGTGGTTTCTTATTTCTTGCAAGTTTTGTCATCTCTAGTACTAGATTATGCTTACATTAACTTAAATGAGTAGGAGTTTTCACTTTTCTCCAAATTTATGGGCCACAGGTTCTTTGTTGGTTATGGACTTGAGTTATCACGCATTGTTCCTCTCATCATATTTCATCTGAAGAGGAAGTATCTTTGCAAGACAGAAGCTGAGGTGAAAGAAGCTTGGTTTCCTGGAGATCTTAGTTATGGAACTAGAATTCCTGCTGACTTGCTGGTTGTCACAATTACCCTCTGCTACTCTGTCATTGCTCCTCTGATTATACCCTTTGGTGTAGTGTACTTTGCCCTGGGATGGCTCATCCTCAGGAATCAGGTAATGCCTCTGCTCGCTTATTTTGTTTTTCCTTATTATTTTTTATTTTTCGGTTTCTTGAAGTTTTTGTCTTGTTTTTGTTTTGTTATTGTTTTTCACTTTTTCTTTGGTAATTCTTTTTTCCATTAGAAGGATGATGTTAATTAGCAAGTGTCAGTAGTTTTAAATTTTCTTTTGTCATGATGAGCTTTAAGAATGGCACAACTTTCTTAATAGCACAATGCCACTTTTCTAAAACATTAGATGATGTGCACTAAAAATTTCAAGGCCATAAGTATATTTGCTTTCCTATAGACGGTGATTTCTTGTTTATAAGTTTTGTTCTTTGACTACAGGCACTCAAAGTTTATGTTCCATCATATGAGAGCTATGGAAGGATTTGGCCCCACATCTTTGTGCGTCTTGTTGCTGCCCTGCTACTGTACCAAGTTACTATGCTTGGTTACTTTGGGGTGAAGAAATTCTATTATTCACCATTTCTAATTCCACTTCCGATATTGTCCTTGCTTTTTGCCTTTGTTTGCAACAAGAAATTCTATAGATTTTTCAGTAGCATGGCTCTTGAAGTTGTTTGCCATGAATTGAAGGAAACTCCTAACATGGAGCAGGTCTTCAGAGCCTATATCCCAGCAAGCTTGAGCTTTGAGAAGATAGATGATGATCAGTTTGATGATGCATTATCTCAAGTTTCACGGTCGGGATCATTTGTTTGATGTACAGTTGTGTAGTTCCACTAGATCTTTGTGTTGCATATTAGTCTCGTAGCTGAACTTGTTTGAATTTAGATTATTTGTTTATAGTCCTCGTTGCTGGGTTCTTTGTTAACATAATTAGAGCTTCTGGATCTTCATTGTGAGCAGTGCACCAATGGGCAGAATTTGTAATTGTGAGTTGTTATACAATGAAGAACTTTGGTTTTCATTAGGATTGAATGTGATTTACTGGTTGGATTGATGCTTAAAAAAAATCTATTGAGTCGTGTATTATAAGTGTGGCTTAATAATTGGGACGACATTTACGCATGTAAACTACAATCTTAATGTCTCAGCTTAGCTGTCGTAACCTAACCCATCTGTTGCAATTCGCAAACCTACTACAGACTTGACTAATCAGGAACTTGATAAGTTGTTTTATCGTTAAAATATGTAGTTAGCAGCCGGGTATTCTTATTTGTTTATTATCTTCTGATAAACAATCCTGATTATCTGATCTTGGTGGTTGGTGAATGCATAACAAAACTAAAAGCATAAGCAAACATTATGGTTGGAGCTGTTGGAGATATGAAAGGATTCTGTCCATCTTCTGGGCCGAGGCCTTGACTATTTGGTACATTATACATATTGAGCATTGATCTTCCAATTGGGAAATTGTCACGGCAACCATTTTAGGCGCACAATCTGAAGTTGACTTGTGGGATTGTTTTGGTTCTACCAACAAGATTTGTCCCGTAGAGACTATGCTAACAGCACCCATTGTCACATTTGTTATATTAAAAGATATGACAATATGTATTATAGAAAAAAAAAAAAAAAAGCTATATGGGCAACTATATATTACGGGTACAAAAAATTAATCATTATAACTTTTTGGAGTAGAAAGTTACAAATCTTCCTTGAGAGATTACAACTCAATGAATAAGAAATTAAATCCAAGTGCAACATAAAATCTGTTCAAAATTCAGAAGCTCTATACTCAATTACAGGCCAATACTTCCAGCGGACTTTGTGGATGTGGGATAATCTGACCAGATGGTCCAGTGCCAAATGGAGAAGGAATGTCTTCAGGTTCTCTTCCAGGTTTCACCCATCTGCCATATTTGTTTAAAACAAGCCCTTTGTGAGGCAGTTGGTACCAAAACTCTGGGATCTTTAGTTCCTCTATCAGCATATCACTACTCTTATTAACCAAAGCTAAATCTCTTCTTGCGTTCCATCGGAACTTTGCATTCTTGCTAAGAAATCCATCTAAAAGATGAAGATAAAGTTCCAAATTATGACTCCCTGCCAAGTCAGAATCTTTCTTCAAATAGGGTGACATAACCTTATCAAGCTTAATTTGTCTCCCAACATGCCTGTACACCCAATTCAATCTTTCAGTAATCGGATTAAGCTTGCGGAGAATTTTATTAAACACAATCCCGGGCAACTTTGGGACTAAATCTTGCTTGATAACAACACGTAGTGTCTTCACTCCCAATTCGGTGAGCTTTTCCTTGAATAAGATGTTGCCAACTCTTGGTGCCCCAAAAGAAATGACGCTAATGAAAACATTAGGAAACGAAGTTGCAGCTTCATATGCATTTAAAAGTGCCAATGCACCTCCCAGGCTGTGCCCTGTGATAGTTATGCTCACTTCTTCACCTCTTCCCTTGAAAAAGCCTACAAGCCTATTCAACTCTTCCATCACTTGCTCGGAGGCACTTAACTTGTTATATCTTGTTTTCTCACTCTTGGACTTGTAAATGCTGAAGAAGCCATGTTGGACCTTCACTTTTTCGCTTCCAAAACGTTCAAATTTAGCCTTGAGATCAGTGAACCACTCGGTTGGTGCCACAGTGCCTCGCCATGCCACAACAATGTCTCTTCTTCCAATTCTTTGGGATTCCTTGTCACTACTCACCGCAACATATCCCATCCAATTGGAATCTTTGCTCCAAGTGCAGCCCAGTTGTGACCTCTCAAACCAGCGAGGCACGTCCACATGTGACATGGCGTAAAAGTACTTGGTCACCTTGTAACCATTTCCAGTGAGGCCTAATTCTTCAAAAATCTTGTGCCTGTTATATCTACTGCTCCCACAAAACTCGGATAAAGGGTCAAAGTCAAAGGCATCGTAAGTAGCTTCCACAAATTCTCCATACTTGATTATCTCTCGTCGAAGCGAAGGATGGAGAGGGTCAAGCAGACCATCCCAGTCGTGCAAGCCATGGATTTCACGCCATGTTGATGAAATGTTCTCTCTGGGTGATTTTGTTGGAGTCATGTGATCACCATAGTCAATGAAATCAGCGGCTGAATACGGCATAAGAAGGAGGGTTCCCAGCGGTTTGCTTAATTGAACTGATTTCTTTTCTGTCTTTTCTGACAGATGTGCTGCAATGGGCACCTTTTGCGGGACACGGACCTTGGAGAATTGTTTCATGCTTGGTCCGCAACTAAGATGGAAATGATGCGGCTTTAAAGTGCCCATCACTGCCTTCTTTACAGCATTCCAAGTTACACTAATCTTCAACCTCCATCCCCTTCTGGATTTCCTTGTTTTCCCTCTTGTTTCACGTCGCATTGGTGACATCTCCATGGTACGTAAGCGCTAGGGCAAGATTCGGAAAGGAGAAAAAAGCCTTGTTATTAAACTCAAAAGACAACTGAGAAAGTTGCTTGTAATTTCAGAAGAAAACTGAAGTTCTCGTGTAGGGAGTAAATGATATTAATTGATGGGTTTATATATATATATATATATATATATATATATATATATCCAACGTTTTGGCTTCTAGGTACAGGGTAGGGTAATATTTCGAAGTTGCACCTTCCAAGCATGCCTTTATGGAGTTCCGGGAAGCTTCCGACAAATTATAACATAAAATTTTTACTGTTCAACTTTGACGATGGGTTTCGCTCCATTGAATATTTCGGAGAAGTCAGAAGCGACAGAATTAAAAAATTCGGAGCAGGTCTGCTTAGACCTAATTTTCTCTATTTAATTGATAAAGTAATAGAGATTAACGCGGGATAATGCATGGCTGCTAACGTAATTGTCTCCTTGTATTTTCTTTTACAGGAATCTAAGCCTACATTAATTAATTTATTTTTTATTTGGAAGGCGTATCCATACAGTGTCATGAAACAAATTATAATATATGCCAGCTGTAACTCTCACGATAAGTCATGGCATGGTCAAAAATATGATTCTTTGGAGGCCTGGACCATGCCCATGGCTAATCTGATCTGGTCAAAGGAGAAGGCTTGCGTAATTTCCAGATGCGGGAGAGAAGGGCTGCGCTGAGGCTCATTTTTAAATGGAAGATTTGGTTGCTAATCGGTTCGAAATTTGACCCATTTCTACTACAGGACTTTTAGAATTATGATTTAAAATGCTAAGTCAATTAATTTATTGCCCAACTACAAAATTAAGCCGACTAAACAAAACTTCTTGAAAGAGTGTTTGAAATTTTTGCCTCTCGCTCTAGTTCAAAGGAAGGAGAGAATATGGTTGAGATATTATAATGTAATATGATCGAATTAAACAAGTATCTTTGGATAAATAGATGAGAACACATTTCACTCTCTCTTGTACTGATTCACCTGTCTTCTGCATGTACAAACAATACTAGCTATCGAGGATATATATGATGCAACAAAATGGTAGAAATTAGTCTTGTTAATTCTTTAATTAATTAGATTGGAACATGCATTTTACTCGATGAGACGTTGAAAATTGAAAGCTTTCAATTCTTTAAACATTAAATGGATCCGCAAGCATGAAAGCATAAATATAGATCGAACAAGTCATTAATATGGTTGTGAACAAACCTAGTTATTAACAACAAAGCATTTTATTTTTTAAAATCGGCAGAAGGCATTGGAGTTGAGAGTCAATAATCCTTCCAGTCAACTGATTTCTATATATTTAAGAAAATTAATTGCCATTATATATTGAACAGACAAAATTGCAGACCCATAAATGATAAATGATAGTCGTAGGTACATCATTAATTATATTCATATATACGCCACATCCCCTCAGATTGCTTTTCCTGGATGCATGCTACCTTCCCCGTTCCATCCAAAACAGTAGCTACCTCATTTGACTCCTAGAGTATACACGATCACTAACTAATTGTGGCTTAGCTTTCTAGTTAAGAAAACGATAAGAGAATTCCTTTATTATATACGAGAGTTTTTCTGATGAATACTTTTATAAGACTTCTGGAAACATATTGAAGTATTATATATATCCCGAGGAAGTTCTTGACTATAATAGTAATAATAATCAAAGAAATCTATTAAATCCTTCTTGTATATGCATTGTTCTCGTAATCATAACTTTGCTTGTTGATTGTCATGACTAGCTAAAGGGTGAACTCTCTTACTTGTCTTGGTAATTGAAGGAGCCTAAACTTGCCGCCTGGCCCAGGTACAAGTAGTACAAAAGAAAAAGCCTAAATATAATAGATAAAATAGTGATGCTATTTGTAATTAAGTCACACCGTCGTGTGAAATACGTAGGTGTACAAGATCGTAACAAGTAATATAATAATAAATAAGTTGTCGTCTTCACAAGAATTGATTACTAATTACCAAACCTATTGTCATCCAAGTTTTATTTGAATAATATATTTCAAATGACACTTTATGAACTAAGATAAACTAAATCTAAAATAAAATAATTTAAACAAATAAACTAAACAATATCAAGAATGCAATTTATGAAACCTATATATGTAAAAGCTGTAGGCTGTCAGATTTCTTCTAAATTTATCCAAGTCTATTTATCAAACTCAATAATATCAATGTTTATTCCTATTGTTGTCAATCAATTTCACTAATTTAATTTTATTCTTTCTCAAGTAATAACAATGTATATCAATATGTTAGACATCTCTATCTCTCCTAACTCTCTATTAACACCCATTAAGTATAAGAAATCAACAAGATGCACTAATCACATTCATATCTCTATTTCACATCATTTATGGCAAGTTAATTAAGGACTAACATGGATATCACTTCTCAGTCTCAATCTACATTTCAAATCATGTGAAAGTTGACCAGACAATCACAAGCATTAAGTATATAATTAAGTGCTCAACAATTATTGGAATAAACAATCAATATATTAAATTTAAATTAACTAACATATTGAAATTCAGCTACATCTTAACCCTAGAATAGAAAAGTAATTCATACTTAAATTAAATAAAACACAATTTAACAATGAAGTCATGGATTACAAAGAAACAAAGAAAAACTTGAAGAACAACGATAAAATCTTGTATAATAAAACCCAAATTGTCTTCAACGTTGTGTAGCTCTTCCTTGCGTCCTTTGCAGCTCTAAGAAAGCAAAATCGAACCCTAGGCTAAAATTGTTAAACTCTATTTATAGTTGTGAAGAAAGGAATCCGAGTTAGGGAAGAAATCAGATTGCTGATATTTCCAGATCTGCACTCGCGTTGCAGCACGAAAGACATTAAGCCATGACTCAACCCTTTCTGCCTAGATTAAGATTTCTAAAATTTTTGTTTTGCACCACGGCTTCATATATTTTATCTGGGTATGCACTCCTTTTATACTTTCACACAAAAATTGCACGATTTTGGCATGAACTAATAACAGCTTCTCAATTTCTCCAAATTGTCTTCAACAACTATAAAACAAACACAAAACAAACATAAAATGCTAAAAACACTCAAAAACTAAACAAAAATTAAATTTAAAGTTATTTAAATAGTGAATAAAAATTCACTTATTGAATACCCCTACACTTAATATTTTGATAGTCATCGAGAAAAAAAAGAAAAAAAACTTAAAGAAATAAAATAAAAATAGTTCAAAAGAAACTTTAACTGTTTGAAATTTTCAAAGGGCCTCAAAGATTGCAACAATAATAACTCAAAAAAAATTTCAAACCTTCAAATCATCTAAAGTGTACTTCAATTCTTTAAGTGTGTGTGTGAATGGCCAATCACAAATCATTATTTGCAACTTAAATTAATTTATGCAACGAAATGACTAAAGAATGATCTCTAAATGCAAAACCAAATAAACTAAATCCCATATGCCTACTTTTCATGTCATTCTTCACTACGTAAGATTAACACAACACCAAGGATTTCAACTAGGATTTTGATCGGCTTGCAACGTTTGGCTAGGATAAAAAGGTATGATAAAAGTTAGTTTATGGCTTAAGTACCCCACAAGCACATAATCAATAAAAAAAAGGCACAAACACGACCTCTTTTTTTTTTTTGTTTAAAACATCCATACGTTTCAAAAAATCCCTAAGTAAATCCCCCAAACTTATTTCCTTCCAAATCTGTATATATGATCAACAAACCTCAATGTTATTCTCTTTCAATTGTTCTTGTCCATTTATTCCTTCTCTCTCTCTCTCTCTCTCTCTCTCTCTCTCTCTCTCTCTTTCTCTTAAATGGATATTGCAATGTTCAATTCCCTTAAGCTTTCTTCTTAACCCATGTAGGAAGCTTTAAACCAACAACTCCCAAAACTGTTGGTTTTAGGATGCTATATGTTGAGACGTCTCTACAAGTTAATGCTAGATCTAAGAAGGCTATGAAATCAAACTTATCCAAGGATTTTTTTTTATACGGTAGAAGACAATTTCCCATCAATAATCAAATAAATAACACACTCACTATTTTCAAATATTCATCACACCATCCAACCTCCCTAGCATAAACAATGTATCTAAATAGTGTAAAATTTATATTAATTGCATGCTTATGAGTGTTAGATCACTATTTAGGTAAATTAATTGCATGTTTAAGAAAATTTAGTGAGTTAATCAAAAGAAAAGGCTTATTAGGCTCAAAATGGACAACTAGGGATCAATTAAATCAAAGGTTGGCTTGAAAGGTACAAACGGTCCAAAAATGGCATATATCATTTTCCTAATGTTGTGCAATCTATTATTTCGCCTCAAATACAATCAAGCAAATTCTAGGATTCCATTAAGATCTCACTAAAACATTCAATCACATAAATTTTCTTTAAATTAACAAACAAATCAAAGTTCTTGGCCCAATGTGCTTAATACTTGTTCAAAAAATAAAAAAATGCACGAAATTATCAAACAATTCAAAAACCTAGATTCTCATTAGTGTTCATCATTTTTTATTAGTTATGCATCTTTCAATCATCATCCTATCATTGGCCCTCACAAATTTAAGTAAAAAGAAAATATTTTTTTAAAACACACAAAACAAAAAAAAGAAAGAAATTTAACAACTACAACAATTAAAAGACAAGCCCAAAACAAAAGCAAACAAGTACCCCAAAACTTGATGGGCACATTATTGCTAATGTGTAACTAGAAAGAAAGCAAATGGGAGAAAATTTGAAAAAGAAACTACCCTGAAAACAATGCCACTCAAGAGGCGGCAGAACGGTCATCATCATCATGCAAATCGTCACCTAAAATGTCCCTAATCTCAATATTATCATCATGCCCAGTACTGGTGAGCTCAAAAAATCATCCTCTTGTCTATTATCAGAGTCCTCTCCCAAATCATCACCAATCTTCTTAGTGGGTTGGCAATCTACATCATCAAAAACAGGCACTGCTGGAAAAATATCGGGAGACACCCTGGCCAATGAACATCTAAGCCAAGGCCTGGTTAAATGCAATGTTATAATCGACCTTATGCTTAAAACGATCAATAGAACACTCTAACCTAGCTAACCCTGGCCTAGTGTCCCTCAAATCATGCTCAAACTAGGTAAGTAGCTTAGGTAGAGAAGTGGGTCTAGGCTGTGACGGTGGAACTGGGGGTGCCCTACCTCTAGTTTTGCACAATTTTTAAGTTAAAGTCCATGGTAGGGAAAAACTGCAACCTTTGCTCACCATCACGAAGACATACATTAGTAGCTGGGCAAAGATCAGTAATCAAATAGCGATAGGGGAGGTTACTAGTATAAGACCTTCTAAGGTAGTCAAGAATGTTGTCATTGATGATTTGACCAACATTTAGAGGGACTTTTTGCCTATAAGCATAAATCATAACTATCGTCTCCTTAGTGACATCACTAAAATATGTAGTAAGGGACAACCTACCCGTAACAAAATACATTACTACTCTGTCAGTGTCGTACAACAAGTTAGAAGGAAAAGCAGTTGTCCTTCCCTTTTTGGATTCCCATCGAGTTCCCTTTACAACTATGGCACTGCGAACGTCATCTAGTTTGGCTGTGTTCTTAAATTGAAAAAAGATGGAATGGTCTACCTCATCAATGCCAAAATACTCATTCAAATTAGTAGAAGCAAAAGAGATGTATCTACCCTAACAAAAACTCTAAAATTCTTGTGCTCCTTAGCATTAGCATAAAATTCACGCACCATAGGTAAAATGGCTAGCTGAGGAAAGGAAAGGAATTTAGTCCAATTATCACACCTAAAAATGGACCACATAGAGTCATTGTCAGTCATTAGCCCCTTTTCTCTAATACTTGATTTAGTTAGCAAAAGTTTCAGAATGGAGTTCATAAGCTGATGGACTCACAAAAATTGGCGATTATATTGTGTAAGGGGTGGTGTTGGTCGTGGTAGGTTCCTATTGACATTAGCCCGACCCCTATTAGTGACCCTTCTACGTTTTGGTGCCGTGGTATAATCAACACAACCCCAAAGAAAACATAGAGCTAAATACAAATAAAATACTCCAAATTATTCAAAACCTCATGTACCAACTCCTTTAAGCAAATCTACCCCAATTTGGTAGCTACAAACACTTCAAAATGAACCAATAAATCAAATCTAATCAATAGTAATGCAATTCAAAGAAATCAAATACTCCCAATAAAGAACAACTAGTTAATGCACTATCAAATTGCCATAATGTGCACAAATTAAAAGGAAGCCCTTCCAATACCACTGTTGCAAGAAATTGCTAACAACATCAAAATGCAATGTAATAAGGCTTCACATGCAAAGAGAATTAGCAAGATAATTCAAAAACTGTAATATATTTGCAATAACAAAGCACAAATTATGAAACAAAGAAGAAAGGAGTGCACAACAATGATTCCAGAAGGAAACCACAACGCAGAAATTGTTGCGCAATAACAGAGAGAAGTTATTCAGCAACATATACTTGGGAAGCTTCAATAAAACTCGACATTATCCAATAGGAATTTCAATGAATAAATCAAGCATATCAATCTATCAATCAATCTAATCATTCCCAAATTATGCCAATTAGAACGGATTGAGACAAATATGATATCACTTCCCAAATCATTAGCAAAGCTCTGCAACTACAAATACCATTACACAAGAAATATGACAACCGCACTTCCAAACCATAAATAACGTTCAATATTACCAAAAAGTTGCCTAAAGTAATGCAATTAAGACCAGTGGTTATCAATTAAATGTAAAATACCATGAATCCAAAATAAGAATAACAAAAAATAACCACTGCGTACTCCAATTCAGTATGCAAAACTATGAACTAGTCAAATATGGTCTAAAAGGACAAGAAACAAAGCTAATTTATTTGGATGTGTAGAATCCTAAAGATTAGTGCAAAACCCCCTTGGAATGCAGCACGAAGCTAGTGACAACGAACCATCGATAATGCTATACTGAGATAGTGCTGGGCTATGGTTGATTGAGCAGTGGGATTTGATCGAAGAGCATCGATAGTTATTGCAGAGCGACTAGACCGTGAGAGCTTGGAGAAGTTTTGAAGAGATGTGTGAAAATGGCGGCCAAAATCTTTTAATTTTTTCTTTAAAATCGATGTTACATCACAATGCAATGCACATGGGGTCGCAACTCAAAAAACCAATTCCCAAATTAATTTTGACTTTCTTGACTAGGTCGCTACTCAATGAGGGATAGGTCGAGGCGCAAGGCTCTCTGGAATGGTTTAAAAATCTTGGATTTTTAGTTGGGGTCGTGGCTTGATGAAGGGTGGGCCATGTCTTAAAGCTGTTTGGGAAATATAGGTTTGGGACGAGCACTACTGCGTAAAGGGAATAGGGCCGCGACTTAAGGCATTTTGTCTGAAACATATTTGGAAGTTTTTAGCAAAATGCCATAGCACAAGGAGACTAGAGCCACGGCTTAAGGCCTTTTGACTTGAAACTCAGATTTTTCTTTGGACCTGCAAAACATACTAAAACTTACAATTAAACATTTTAAATAATATTAATTAACAAAAATGTCAAAAAAGCACAAATGGAATTAAAAAAAAAACAACGAAATTAAAATGTAGCTTAGGTTGCCTCCCAAGTAGCGCTAATTTTAATGTTTCTAGCAGATGACATCTTTCCTTCAAACTTCATTAAGCAATGTGGTGATTTTGTTGCTTTCACTTCAACACCAAAATACGGTTTCAAACACTGACCATTGACCTTGAAAGTACCATTGTTTATATGCCTAATTTCGACTGCACCATGGGAAAAGACTTGCATAACTATGAACAGGCTTGACCACCTAGATTGAGTTTGCCTGGAAACAAACAGAGCCTTGAATTGTAAAGCAAAACTTGTTTTCTGAGTGTGAACTCTTTTAGAATGATTTTCTTGTCATGCCAAGCATTGGTTCTTTCCTGGTAAATTTTAGTATTCTCATATGCCTCATTGCGAAATTCTTCCATCTTATTGAGTTGTAGAAGACGCTTATCACCTACCTTACTTAAATCCTTGTTGAGTTTCTTCATTGCCCAATACGCTTGGTGTTCTAATTCCACTGAAAGATGAAATGCTTTTCCAAAAACTAGCTTATATAGAAACATGCCTATTGGGTCTTACAAAAGGTTCTATAAGCCCATAAAGCATCACCAAGCTTTCTAGCCCATTCTTTCCTCAAGCTTGCGAGTTGCAACTGTCTTTCAAGAAAACAATAAAAGACACTATAAGAAAAATGCCCATATTTGGCGGTCAAAGGTCGCCACATAACTATATAATTGGTGGTCACCAAAAGACATCAATGACATCGTCAAATATTATCTATTTGGCGGTTAGTCAAAACGCCAAATATATTCTCAACCATACTTCTCACATAAAAGTGCCAAGTATAGGGGGCATAATACTATAAGAAACATGCAATATTTGTCACTTTTCTTGTCAAATTTGGTAGGTTGTAACGGTATCTTTTTTGAATTGAAATATACTTAGTGCTTTTTGTCCGGTAAATATGGTTTTGTAACAGTAACTGTTTTGAATTGAAATATACTTATCACTTTTTATCCGATAAATATAGTTTTGTAACGGTAAACTTTTTTGTAATGGTAAACTAGAATTTGAGCTATATAAGTAGGCTTTCAAAACCCCTTCCTAATTTTGGATGAATGAAGAAAGAGTAATCTTGGAATTCCTTTTTGAATAAGCCCAAAGAGAAGCAAGAAACCAATTGCTATCCCATAATTCTGCACTTTTTTTTGTCTCCTATCTTCTCTTGTATCTTTCCTGCCAAATTACCCAAAAAAGTGCCGAAACTTTCTGAACATAATGTGTGTATTAACATGTACTTCACCTTAAATTTGTTCCTAATAATTATGAAATTAACTTGTACAATCCAAGAAAGGAGGTGAATGCTGTGCTGAAGAAGGAAGCGGCATACTTTGGTGACATTATCATATTGCCATTTATGGATCGCTATGAGCTTGTGGTTCTGAAAACCATTGCAATCTGTGAGTTTGGAGTGAGTCAAAGAATTTATGCTTACTCTTCATTAATTGAATATTTTGCATGGGTTTTACTTGTATAGGGTTGTCATCATTACATCACTGTTGTCATTATTCTTGCTGGATTGTAATTTTAGTTGTTTAATGGAATGATTTGCCATGCAGATTCAGAATGGGACGACTACATACATCATGAAATGTGATGATGACACATTTGTTAGAGTGGATACTATCTTGAAAGAAATTGAGCGCATCTCTAAAAAGAAGCCCCTTTATATGGGTAATCTGAACCTCTTACATCGTCCTCCGCGAAGTGGAAAATGGGCAGTCACTTATGAGGTGTGCAAGTGTGCAAGTTCTGTTGTGAATTTGAGTTTACCAATTATCCTACATGGTGTGATTGCTCACTTATGAATTTGCCTTGTCCTCTGTCTCTAGATGATACTATCCATGAAAGAAAAATTCAGCATATTTATAAAAATCAATAGGTTTGCCTCTAGAGTAGCATGGAGCAATAAAAGTTATCTCACAACTATATGGTTACAAATCTGTATTAAAGTCTGCTAGGGCTTGTTATTCTAAACCCAAATTTAGGCAATTGAAATTGATTATTCATATAAACATTTGCTAGAGGTGATTTCTTTGATTGCAAGGCTGAAGATGCTTTCCAAGTAGTGTTAGATAGCAATTACTTGAATCAATTGCTGCTAGAATTTGTTAGCTTCTGTTGGAGTATTGGCTCTTTAGCCAATTACTTGTATGTGCAAAGATCCCAAATGGAGTGGGAGTCTTTGTGTTGGAGAGACTTGGGCTTATAAATAAAAGCCAAGTCTTGTCACTTTGTTCTCCCATTGAAAATTCTCCTCCACCCCCTCTATTTGTAAGGTCTCACATATAAGACCTCATAGTTTAAGGGCCTTTTATTAAGGACCTTAAAGTTTGTAATATTTGTTTTTCCCCCTTTGTTTTGGGTATTTGTAGTATTGCCTAATTGTTTGGGTAATTACAGTTTGACCCAATAGTTGTGGTATTTGTATTGTGGCCCAAAAGTTTGTAATTCTCTTTGAAGATAGTGAAAAGTTTCTTCAGCGGCGCCCAAGGACGTAGGTATTTATACCGAACCTCGTTAAATCTTGGTGTTCTTTCTATTTTTGCATTGTGATTGATTGATTGCCTCTTTAGTTGCTATTATATTCAAATATTCAACATAGTTTGTGTTGTGCATTTTGGTTATTCTGTTGGTTATCACTTCCGCCGTGCATAACAATTGGTATTAGAGTCTAAGGTTGTGGGTAGTTAGTGGCTATTTCTTTAAAGCACTTACTACTATTCTGGGCTATTGAATTTGGATTGCTAGTTGTTGAATATAATAGTTTGTTGGAGCTTGGTTATTGGTGATTTGTGTATCAAGCTTATTTGTGAGATGTAGTAATGGCTTCATCGTTAACTGTACCTGAGAAGACAGTGACTGTGACAAATGCAAAAATAGATGTTGAAAAATTTGATGGTCGAAATAATTTCGGCTTATGGCAGAGTGAGGTGTTGGACGGGTTGTATCAGCAAGATTTGGATATTGTTCTGAAAAAAACAAAACCAAAAGATATCAGTACAAGGATTGAGACAGACTGAATATAAAAGCTTGTGGGTTGATTCGCTCTTGCTTGTGTAGAGAACAAAAGTATCCATTCACTAAGGAGACATCTGCAAACAAATTATGGAAGGCGCTGGAAAACAAATATATGAAGAAAAGCAATGAGAATCGGCTGTACCTATTGAAGAGATTGTTCCATCTCCAGTTGAAACTAGGTACGAGCATCAGTTTTCATATTGATGAGTTTAATAAGTTAATTACTGATTTGTTAAACTTAGATGAAACCTTCAAAGATGAAATTAAGGCTATGCTATTGATTGGCTCACTTCCGGATGAATTAGATCATTTGTGCATTACTCTTATCCATGGGAAAGATAAACTGTCTTTTAAAGAAGTCCGTTCTGCTTTATTGAATTATGAAATTCATAAGAAAGACCAAAGGGAACATAGGGATGAGTCAGTAGATGCATTGACAGTGAGAGGGCGTAGTCATAGTAGAAAACCAGGAAAAAGGAGAAAATCTTGGTCGAGGGGTAGATTAGGAAAAGATGAGTGTGCCTTTTGTCGTGAGAAAGGACATTGGAAGAAAGATTGTCCTAAGTTGAAAAAGAAAGATAAGGGCAAGGCTGTTTCTGATGCATGTGTTGTTGAGCGTGAGGATGATAGTGAGTCAGATATATGTTTAGCTGGTCACCTATCTACTTCTGGTTCTGATGAGTGGATTATGGATTCGGGTTGTACTTATCATATGTGTCCACATCGGGATTGGTTCTTTCAGTTTGAAGAGCTTGATTGTGGAATTGTGTATATGGGCAATGATGATATTTGCCATACTGCTGGGATAGGTTCGATCCGATTGAGGAATCATGATGGACTGACTAGAGTTCTGACAGATGTTCGGTATGTACCGAAGTTGAAGAAGAATCTCATCTCTTTAGGAGCCTTAGAATCTAAAGGCTGTGATATATCTATTCGAGATGGTATTCTGAGGGTCACTTCAGGCGCTCTTATGGCATTGAAAGGCACTAGGAGGAACAACTTGTATTACTATAATGGTAATACGGTTATTGGATCAGTGGCTATGGTTTTTGATAATGATGTAGATTTAGAGATTATGAGACTGTGGCATATGCGTTTGAGACATGCAGGTGAGAAAGCCTTATTCAGTTTGGTGAAACGAGGCTTATTGAAAGGTGCAAAGACCTACAAGCTAGATTTTTGTGAGTATTGTGTGCTGAGAAAGCAGAAGAGAGTGAAATTTGATACCGCTATTCATAATACCAAGGGTATTCTTAATTATGTTCACTCAGATGTGTGGGGACCTACTAAAACTGTATCTATGGGAGGTAGGCACTACTTTGTTACTTTTGTTGATGACTTTTCCAGAAGAACTTGGGTGTACTGTTTGAAATCAAAAGATGATGTACTTAGTGCTTTCCTTAAATGGAAAAAGATGATTGAGACACAAACTGGCAAGAAGATCAAGCATCTCAGAACAGATAATGGTGGTGAGTATTGCAGTGATCAGTTTTTGAAATTGTGTCGTGATGAGGGTATTGTACATCATTTTACTGTTAGAGGTACACCACAGCAGAAGGGGTGGCAGAACGCATGAACCGGATATTGTTGGAGAAAGTTCGGTGTATGTTGTCCAATGCTGGGTTGGGCAAGGAATTTTGGACTGAGGCTGTGACTTATGCATGTCATCTCATTAATCGTCTACCTTCAGCTGCTATTGGTGATAGAACTCCATTGGAGCTATGGTCTGGACAACCTGTTTCTGATTATGATTCTTTACATGTTTTTGGTTCTCCTGCATATTATCATGTGAAAGAATCTAAGCTAGATCCTAGAGCCAAGAACGCAATTTTCTTGGGATTTGCTTCTAGAGTAAAAGGATATTGTCTTTGGTGTCCTAGTTCGAGGAAGATTGTATCCAACAGAGATGTGACATTTGATGAGTCTTCAATGTTGAAGAAATCAGAAAACAAGACAAAGGTGAATGGTACTCCACAACAGGTGGAGCATACTCAGTAGTAGGTGGAGTTTGAAACGACGACATTGAACCCAATTAGATCTGTTGAGACAGATGTTGATACTCCTATGACAGAGGGAGATTTGGGAGATGATGGAGAGGGTTCTACTCAGGAACCTCAATAGCAACAAGAATCTATTGCAATTGATAGGCCAAGACGTGAGATTCGCAGAACTGCTCGATTTGCTGATATGGTGGCCTATGCACTTCCAATTGTAGATGCTGATGTTCCTTCCATTTATAGAGAGGCAGTCAGATGTTTTGAAGTTGATGAGTGGAAGACAGCTATGAGCGAAGAGATGCAGTCTCTTCAGAAGAATGAAACTTGGGAGCTAGTTCAACTACCGAAGGGTAAAAAGGCAATTGGGTGCAAATGGGTATATGCAAAGAAAGATGGATTTCCTGACAAGAATGATATCCGCTACAAGGCAAGGTTGTTAGCTAAAGGCTACGCTCAGAGGGAAGGAATTGACTACAATGAGGTATTTTCTCCAGTTGTGAAACATTCTTCCATTAGAATTTTGTTGGCCTTGGTAGCTCAGATGAATATGGAACTAGTTCAATTAGATGTAAAAATTGCATTTTTACATGGTGACTTGGAAGAGGAAATCTATATGACTCAGCCAGAGGGATTCAAAGTTGCTGGTAAGGAAAATTTGGTTTGCAAACTAAAAAGATCGCTTTATGGTTTGAAGCAATCTCCCAGACAGTGGTATAAGCGATTTGATCGGTTTATGATGGGTCAGAGGTACACAAGAAGCAAATTTGATAATTGTGTGTATTTTCGGAGGATACGTGATGGTTCTTTCATTTATCTACTCTTGTATGTTGATGATATGTTGATAGCTTCGACGAATGTCAAAGAAATTGTAAAGTTGAAGACTCAGTTGAATCGAGAGTTTGAGATGAAGGATTTGGGTGAAGCTAAGAAGATTCTAGGTATGGAGATTAGCAGAGATAGAGGAAGAAGCAAGATTTGTTTGACTCAGAAGCAATATCTGAAGAAGGTATTACAGCGGTTTGGCATTACAGAGCAGTCAAAACCTGTAAGTACCCCACTTGCTCCTCATATGAAGCTGAGTGCATCTTTATCTCCTAGTACAGATGAGGAACAAGAGTATATGTCTCGAGTTCCGTATGCTAATGCAGTTGGTAGCATGATGTATGCTATGGTGTGTACAAGACCCGACATTTCACATGCAGTTGGAGTTGTGAGCAGGTATATGCATGATCCTGGTAAAGGACATTGGCAAGCAGTGAAATGGATTCTACGGTATTTGTTGAAAACCGTAGATGTTGACTTAGTCTTTGAGAGGGATGATACATGTGGTCAGTATGCTATTGGTTATGTTGATTCTGATTATGCTGGTGATTTGGATAAACGTCGATCAACAACCGGTTATGTGTTTACTCTTGCAAGAGTACCAGTGAGTTGGAAGTCTACCTTACAGTCTACAGTGACTTTGTCTACTACAGAGGTAGAGTATATGGCAATGACAGAGGCTGTGAAGGAAGCTATTTGGTTACAGGGATTGCTGGATGAATTGGGCAGAAGAAGATCAGTCTTTAATGTGACAGTCAGAGTGCTATCCATTTAACGAAGAATCCAGTGTTTCATGTTCGTACAAAGCATATTGATGTTCGGTATCATTTTGTGCGAGAGATTATTGATGAAGGGAGAATCTTACTTTAGAAGATTGAGACTGTCGAGAATCCCGCAGATATGTTGACTAAAATTGTAATAGCGATCAAGTTCAGTCATTGTTTGGACTTGATCAACATTATACGAGTTTGACCGCGCCATTGGGCACATTTGGAGGCGTTGCAGTTGTGATAGAGAATGTGGAAAAAAGAAGAGTTTTGTGGTGGATTGGCTAAATCGCCAAGGTGGAAAATTGTTGGAGTATTGGCACTTTAGCCAATTACTTGTATGTGCAAAGATCCCACATGGAGTGAGAGTTTTTGTGTTGGAGAGACTTGGGCTTATAAATAAAAGCCAAGTCTTCTCACTTTGTTATCCCATTGAAAATTCTCCTCCACCCCCTCTATTTGTAAAGTCCCACATATAAGACCTCATAGTTTAAGGGCCTTTCATTAAGGACCTTAAAGTTTGTAATATTTGTTTTTTTCCATTTGTTTTGGGTATTTGTAGTATTGCCCAATTGTTTGAGTAATTATAGTTTAGTCCAACTATTTGGGTAATTACAGTTTGGCCCAATAGTTGTGGTATTTGTATTGTGGCCCAAAAGTTTGTAATTCTCTTTGAAGATAGTGAAAAGTTTCTTCAGCGGCGCCCGAATCTTGATGTTCTTTCTATTTCTGCATTGCGATTGATTGATTGCCTCTTTAGTTGCTATTATATTCAATTATCTAGCATAGTTTGTGTTGTGCATTTTGGTTGTTCTGTTGGTTATCACTTCCGCCGTGCATAACAGCTTCCTCATCATACAGCAGGTATTTCGAGAGAATTAGGTACGCTTCTAGCATCATTTGAATCTTTTATCTCTTATTTCCTCGATCCATTTCCTTTGCCTTTTCAGCCCTTATTGATTTACCACCAACTTGTGAAACGTACTGGATTTAGGCTGAAGCTTAGAAGAGCTCTTATTTCCAGTTTCTTATCATGCCTCGAAATCAATGTCTTCCTTCCTTTTAAAGCCATCAACTTCAAATTTTCACACTTCAGGTGACTCTATATACTTATGCTTTATGGGTTTTGGACTGTCATAGTCCATCTGTTTTATAAGGGCTCCTTTCAATCAGATTCTTGCAAGTTTGATGCATTGGAAGTGGGATCATTTGAGCAAATGACAAAGTAATTTTCTTAGATGTATTTAAGATTGTCGTTCTAGTGGTTCTTGTCTGGATTTAGGTTGTTCTTTTGTTGGATTCATTTATTTTGAAAGAGAACATAAGATTATGCATGTTAGTTTTCCTTTATGCTCTCTTTCATCTCCAATATTGTTGTTTAATGTTACATTAGTTTTCCGCTGTGCTCTCTTTCATCTGCAACATTGTTGTTTAATGTTACAGGAGTGGCCAGAAGAAGTGTACCCTCCCTATGCCAATGGGCCTGGATACGTGATTTCCAGTGATATTGCCAAATTTATTGTCTCTAAACATGGGAATCAGAGCCTAAGGGTTAGTAAGACCAAACACTTATTTGTTTCCTTGCGGGATGCTCTCTTTCTTTTTATCCTCTCCACTTAACCCTTTTTGATGAAATAATTTTTCTTGCAACCTTTTCGCTGCCTCACTAATAAACAACTGGGATATACTGTTTCTTGTTGGTGGCAGCTCTTCAAGATGGAGGATGTGAGTATGGGGATATGGGTTGAACAATTTAACAGTTCAACTACTATCCAGTACTCTCACAACTGGAAATTTTGTCAGTATGGATGCATGGAAGGTTACTACACTGCACATTACCAATCCCCAAGGCAGATGATCTGCCTTTGGGACAAGTTGGCCAGAGGTCGGCCGCATTACTGCAACTTCAGATGACAAGCAACTCTAGCTGATTATGTATAATACAACCATTGTTCCTATTGCCCCCATGATTGGCACTACCCTTTTCTCCAATCTGTGTTAAATGAAGTAGGCTCTGAGTATGGCTGTGTAGAGCGACAACACATTTTTTTGGGGGGAATGGAGAAGCTATTGTACCTTGAACTGATTGCGGCAGATAATTAGGTCACATTTTGAGGCGTGAATAGAAAACAATGCAAAATACTTAGAAAGGATAATGTATATTATTTTGACACATGAAATATCAATTTAGTTGATGCAAATACTTAGAAGCTTACATATCCCCATGTGCAAATTTTTATTTAGTTGCTTATATTGGCTTAGCTTCCAAATGTTTGATTTCCTCTTTGGCCCTTTATGTTACAGAACTTCTACAATTATCACAATCACCATATATACTTACAATTCCTACTAATTCTCCATCTAGAGTCTCGAGGTCGATAATGTATGACCTGATATATAATGGATTTGATGTGTTGGTTTAGTAAATGCAAGTTACGTCTTATTGATAAATGAACAAAATTTGTTGTGGAATAAAAGGACAAACAACTAACTATTGACACAAATCAGAGTAAGCATTTGCTTCGTAGTGTTTATGTAAGGTGAGTGGATTGCGGTGAGTTGTGGGCAAAGAAACTATTTTGGATCATTTATGTAATACCCATTGGGTTTTGAACGCATTGGGCTATGAAGAAGGCCCGGCCCGGCCCAAAATTTTAGTTATAAATAAGAGAGGGTGAATAGGAAATGGGAGAGAATTCTGAAATTTTGTTTGGAAAATCCGTTTTTACTGTTCACCGTCGGATACTGTTCACCGCCGCATTTGAGTAGCGATTCCGGTCGATTTTCGGTGAGTCTTCAGCCCTACAATATATCATTTTGAAGCTTGTAATGTCCTCTTTCCATCCATATATATGTTGTCCTTGGGTTCTTCACCGTTTTTGCGGATCGAAGTGTGGAAGCCGACGGCTTCCTATGCGTTTTTCGGCCAAAATCCGGTGAGTTACCGGTGAATCTTTACATTAAATTAAAGCTTGTTCCATGCTCTTTCTAACCATACCAATTTTGTTACATGTTGATATACGAATTTTGCAAATCAGAGAGAAATGAAATTCAGTCACTATTCACTCACCGGCGACGACTTTCCGGCGAAATTTTCGGTTATGCTTTCTGGCCATTAAATAATTCTTATAACATTATTCATCCATAAAGGAGCTTAAATTCAGTGAGTGGATTATATTTTGAGAATTTTATTTTATATTAAAGTGTATTAAATTTATAGTTTTTTTTATATGATTTACGTTATTAGATTAATTAATTGAATTATATTAAAATGTTTTTAGAATCGATAATGATGAATTTTGTATTTCGGAAATAAGCGTATGTAAAGTATTTAATTTTGGATAAAAGAGATGGTTATGGGTGATGCTAGTGAATTAATTTTTGAATATATAGTATGCGTTGTTTTGATAAGTTTGAATACAATAAAAAAATGAAATTAAAGTGAAAGATGTAGAATGAATGTATATTGTATGTCAATAGAAAGGAGAAAGTTTTTTTTATGATTGGAAAAGAGACAATTACAATTAAATAAATTTGTATAGAAAATTGAAGTATTTAGTTATCTCCTTTAAATAAATACTCATGTTGAAGAAATGATGTTTTTGATTTACAAAATGATGAGTGATTTTATATTCAAAATAATAGCAAATTAAAAAGAAAAAGTTTTGGAAATTAGAATTTAATTCTGCAGGGGTGATAATGCCAAATTCTAAAACTGCCTAGCAGTAGGGGTTGAATTGTAAAATTTAGAAAACTGTTTCAGAAATTGCAGGTACTTGAATGCAGAATTCTAAAAAAAAATTTTAGGATAATCAAAATGATTTCAGTTAAAGCATGACATTTAAGATTTTGGAAATCTTCGAAATTCTGAACTAATATTTTTGAAAATTAATTAAATTTCGAAGTATAATTATATGAAAGAATGTTGTATAAATATTATATCGAAAGTATGAGATTTTGAGATAGCTTATAGCGAGATGAAAAGCATTTTATTTTATGAATATTTTAGAAAGTTTTGGAAAGAGTAGAAGTTTTATTTTTCTGGATAATTAGAAATATGTTTTAGTATTTACTTAGTTATGTTTATTTAACATTTTATAGAATTTCTGAGAATCTTAGCGAATTTAGAAGAATTTAAGTTAGTTCTTTTGTATTTCTCGTGGCTAGATAGATCTATTTGTTATATTTGCTTTCAATTATTAAGATGTTTCAAAGCTAGTTTTCAAAATAGTTGTAGACATAAATTTTAGTTTAAAAAAAAATAGTTTTGAATAAAGATATGGCACTTTGAAAGAAAGATTCATATTTTATATATGAATTGTTTTCTATATTATTACGGATGCATATTTTACTATTTTATGGAAAGTGTAAAAGCAGAACAATTATGATCATATTTTTTTATAGAAATTTGATTTCAAGGATTTCTCAAAGTATTTGCAATTATTCTTTTAAATATTTATCATGGATTTTCAAGGATTCAGATATTATAAGTTTCAGCTTATATAAGTTTTGTAAATTTTGATAAATCTGCTTGAGAAGCAATGGTTTAGCATATAAAGCAAATTTTGAAAAGAAATCAGTTTTAGCGAAAAGAAGAAAGTTTAATTATATTATACTAAGCTAGTACCCAACTCACTTAGACAGTGAGACAGTAGATTTCAGACAGAAAGTTATAAAGATAGAGGCATTTGGGGCCCGTTCAGACACACATAGAGGCTTTGGGCCGTGTGATTTTGGCGCTTTAACCCTTTGGGGGTAGCTCTGCGCATGCGTATGACCAGATAGTAGGCTTGTGCGATGTTAGATCTCGTCAGGTACAAATAGCTTTGCCTGCGTGATGTAGATCTCACCAGGTATGAGATTCAGATAGCAAGCCTGTGCGATGTTAGATCTCGTCAGGTACAGATAGCTCTGCCTGCGTGATGTAGATCTTACCAGGTATGAGATTTAGATAGCAAGCCTGTGCGATGTTAGATCTCGCCAGGTACAGATAGCTCTGCCTGCATGATGTAGATCTCATCGGGTATGAGGAAATATAGATAGCTCTGTCTGTGCGATGTTAGATCTCGCTAGGCAAGATCAGACAGATTTAGGGGTACTTGTTTAGTATAATAAAAAGAGTTTTAAATACGTTTATATGAGTTAGTTTGAGAAGGAAGCATTATTAATAAAAGTTTCTTTTGCAAGAAGATAAGAAATTATGTTTTGTTTATTAAATAACTGAAATGATGATTTTAGCACATCATCATGAGTTTTATTTTATAAGAATGAAAAAATATGCATTCTTTTCACTGCTTTTAAAGAGTATAGAATCAAGTAATTTTATTTAAAAAATTTTAATTAAAAGTTATTTGTTTTGAAACTTCTATGAGAGATTTGATGATATTTTGACAAGTACGATAGATTTTTCTTAAGTATAAATATGATATGAGTTTCTAATTAGAAATGTATTAAATGATTTTATTATGAGATAGTAATAGTCATGCAATTTATGATTTGTTTAGAGAATAAATTTAGCAAGTGATTGAGTATTTAATGAGACGAATGTTATTTAAAAGTTCTATGTTATTTTAGTTCTTTTGGCATCTGTTTATACATTTTTTTAGAAAAGAAAGAGATATAGTGATATATTTTGCAGTGTATATGAGATTAAATAAGGGTGGTTCAAAATAAAGGTACGCAACTGATTTGCTTATATAGTTTAAGAATATTAAGTTATTTAGGTAAGTAAGTTGAAGAATTATATAAAGTATTTTCTTTACAGAGGGTTAATAAATTTTTTATAGTTGTATTATAAGAATGAAGTTTATAAAGAAAGTTGAGAAGAAATAGTCGTTTGTACGTTATTTTGAAAAGAAGAGTATACTGGTTCCCTTTTAAAAGTAATTATACATTGTATTTTGTTTTAAGAAAAATGAGATTTTAAAACACAAAGCTTTATTCAAGAAATGAGTTGTATGAAATAAAGAAAGTAATATTTTATGTAATAAAATTAGTCCACTCACTAAGCCTTTAGCTCATTCTTTTCCTATTTTTCTTCCCAACCAGGTGCTACAGGCTTGGTGCTAAGCTGTCTCTAATCCATAAAGGAAGGCCACACGATGTATAATAATTTTTCATGCATTGAAAGTATTTTATTTTTTTATGTATTGTATAAGCTTTTAAATATTAAGTATGTTGAATATGACTTATTTATCTTTTAGTATATTGTGGTTAATAAGGACGAAAGTCCCAAAAGAAGTTGGGATGAGGAATAGTTTATAAGTGTATAAATGTGTGTTTTTGCAGGGAGTTTTCTTCAAATTATATGGGAAACTCTGCCGGTTTTTCATTAAAATTTTCGGAGGATTTTTTTTTAGTATTTTACATAAAAGACCTGAACTAGAAATAATTTTTTTATGAAAAGTTTTATCAAAGCGACTGAGCAAAAAGTGTGAAAAAAATAGTTAATTAAAGACCGTTCTCTTAGTAAATAGTTTTAGGTACGATTTACCTGTATAGTTAGGGGTGGGTCATATCAATTTATGTCGCATTCACCAAACACCCAACAGCTTCGTGTTGAATCGAATCATGGTGGGTCGTTTATGTTGTGCAAAATGTAGAAATTGTGTACCCAGGCATTATTGTTGCTTAGACAGGAAGACAAGTCCATGCACGCTTAATTTCTACGACGTGTTTGGATACTTTTAACAAAAGGTCTTCTATAGAAGTGACTATAGGCATCTCCATCTAGTCAAAAGCACTTCAAATTTAAGATTCGATAATCACCGTAAAATTTAGCAAAACACTTTAATTGTTTTATTGTTATATTTATGGTAACAAAAATAAGGAATTTGTTTTCGCTTTCAAGCATGTTCGCCAGAGTAGAATAGCGAGCTTTTAGGATGGGAACCGTGTTACGATGGCTTCGGTTGAAACTGTCCCTAAAGTTAAAACAAGACCTGTTCCACTCATAAATTTATACCTAATGTTGGTTCCATAAAAAAAGATTAGAAAAAAAGTTATCATTATACCAACACCATAAACTATAATGGATTAGTTTAATTGTGACAAAAAATTTACAATTTTGCAAAGAATATTCTTATAATGAACACATGTCAAGATTGCAAAGACATTAAATATTTATATAAAATCATCCTTTATTGTTGATTCGTATCATATTAAAGTCAATAACAGCTTTTAGATTGTTACTATTATCAAAATCGATAATAATTGAAAATAATAATGAAAGAGACGGAAACGTGATTATTTTAGTTTTAAAATATTGGCACAGACTATTAATTGAAGGGTGACAATTAAATTATTAATGTCGACGTGGAGAGTTTGATTGACTGCTTAATGCGGAGAGTTGTGGAAGGAGAGCGAGAGCACATGCACATCTTTGTCCTCCCTACAACTGTTGGGTCCCACCACCCTTCTTTCCTTCTCAGGAACTAGCTAAACCTCCAATACATAAGTCGGACCCACCCAACGGACTCCTCCAATTGCCTCCCACGTGCCACTCACATTACCTTCGACAACCGGCGATTCAAACCCAAACCACCCCCGCTCCCCTCTTTCCCCGGCCCAAACTCCACTGATTCCACGAGTCGACCAAAGGCATCGGGGCCCACCCTTCGCTTGTCTTCGCGGCCGAAACGTATGCTATCCGTCCCAATCTGTCGGCAGCACCGTGATGGTGCCACGTATCGTGTATTGCACGGGAATCTTATCCACTTTTACCACGTGGCTCCTTTAACTTTCTGTTGGAACCTGGTGGCCGGGGGAAGACCATCCATAAATATCTCTCTCGATTTCAGTTATATTGACACTTTAATCTTTCGTCTAAAAGACGTTACCTGCAAACCTGGCATTTACATCCAATAAAAAGAATACTAATATACTTAATTTCTTTATTTTCGTTAAATTATTTTTTGTATTTCACTCGAATTATATCTTTCACATTTGTTTATATTTCTTCGAGTGCAATTTATATACGGGGATGTAAAAAAGTGGGACCAAATTAAGGGTAGTGCTTCAATTATGTGTTAAAAAATTTAAATGTCATGAGTTTATCAAATCAATGCGAGTAAACCTCGATATTTCAGTTTATGTTTTTCAACCACACACTGAAATACTTGCACCGAGCACATTGTCTATCCAATGTCAATGTGTAAATATATTGTTAAAAAAAAATTGAAAAAATAGACATAATTAGGGACCTTCATTAACATTTGAACACATCCTGAAAAGTTTTCATGTCATAGACACTTTTTTGATAAAATGACTCAATTACCCTAATGTATTCAATTTTTTTCCAAAGCCTTATTTCCCTCTTCAGTCAAAAATTACCGAAACCCATCGACAGTTCTCGAAACGCAAACCAACACGAGCATCGGCTTAGGATAGAAGCAAGACGACACAGAGAAAAGGACCCATCGACATTGAGGTACGTTTATTTGTCGGTTTTTTCGTAGTTTATGTGATTTATTTGGTTGTTTTCTGTTTCGTTAGATTTGATTTAGTTTTAAGGGAATTTGAATTAGGGGTTTGAGTTTCCGTCGGATTTATGAACTTATTCTATGTTTTTAGGGATAAATCTAATGTTATAATGTGATTTTTGTGGTTTGATGTGGGTAAAAACTGACGAAACGGAGTGGTTTCGTTGGGAGGTAGACGATGCGAGTGTTGGATGCACATCCGACACCACTCGACACTCGACACATACGTTTCGAGTCATGTCGGATGTGAATTCGACACTTGATATCAGTCTATTTTCGAAGACATCAAGTGTCGGATTATTGCACTCGACACCTACGTGTTGCGTCGTGTCGGATTCACATCCGACACTCGATATCAATATAATTTCGAAGACATATGAATCCGACACTCGACACTACCTTTCATTAGACATGTCGAGTGTCGCGTTAGTGGAGCGTCGGTCATCATGCATCGTGTGTCGAGATAACTGTGTCGCGTGTCAGATGTCATGTGATGTCGAGTGTTTATGTCGAGTTTCATCGAGCGTTTAGGTAGAAATGATGTTTTTGTGCCTTTTGTAAGCAATTTTGTAACGATTTACTGTCCACGCCCTTATATGATACGTCTCTATCATGCAGGATATGAAAACTTTACGCATACTTATGCGATACAATGGTTCTTGGACTATACAAGAGAATGGTGGTTATTTATACGCCGGTGGGAGGATAAAACCATTGATAATTCGTAGGTCTGCTACATATAATGAGTTGGTTGACAGTATTAGTACTGGAATGGGTTAGGATCTTCGTAACCATAACATCAGTTTAGAGGTTCAATTTGCTTGTAAAGGTCTTCCGCCAATGCCGACTCCTATTGAGACTGACGACGAAATTTGTTTCTTTATACAATATTGTTTGGAGGACCAACAGTCATATACACCATTAATTGTCAAAGTTGAAGATAGAGAGAAGCAAAGACAGAGGTCAGGATCCAATGAAGTATCGTAGGCGACAAAGATATTCTCATCCCTCTATGTTTCGCTCAACAAGTGGAAGCAACCAATTAAGTGAGTCCACTCCTGTTTGTGCACAACCATAATTGAATGATGACGTTGGCATCCAGTTTGAGTAGTATTCAGGGCATGCAGGGCATGAGTCAGTTGGGATCCATCTTAAAAATGAAGAAGGGGTGCTCGCGTTGATGCCATTGTGATTGGTACGTCATCTTGATAGCATTAGAGAGTTTGAGAGTTTACGTAATATTGATGTTGATAATGATAGTGATGATGTTAATGTTAATGATGACGATGGTGGTGATGAAGATTACGAAGATAATGATGATGGTAGTGATGATGTTAGTGAGCATGTTGACAATTTTGAAAATGATGAATAGACAGAGATATTGAATGATGTGAATTAGGATGTACCATTTACTGTTCCTTCTCCAATTCGCACCGCACCTACTCCTCCAGTATACGGACATCAACAACATCCGGTGTCAAATAATGAGCCGAGAGTTGATGCAAATTGTAGACATGAAGAAGCTAATTTGGGCTCCGAGAATGACAGTCGTTGGGCTAACACATTCAGGTGGCTGTCGCCTATTGTGCAATCATCATCCACAGATGGTGATGATGCTCCCTCGTTTGTAGTTGACGGGATTGAGGTTGGGGTTGGACAGATGTTTAATTGTAAAACGGAGCTTCGTGAGAAGTTATCGAATTTGGCAGTAAGACGAAACTTTTAATTCAAGGTGAGGAACTCCAATGCAACAAGGTTTGAGGTTGTCTGCCATACTGAATCTTGTAAATGGCATTTACATGCCACAAAGGTAGGCGATTCACATTTCTTCAAAGTGAAAAAGTATAAGAACCATCACACATGCTCCGGAGCCGGACTTCACCCAAATCACAAACAGGCAACTGCACATGTCATTGACAAATATATTAAGAGCAAATTCGTTGAGGCATCTAGAATATATCATCTAAAGGATATTATGTCTGATGTTCAGGAGTTATTGGGTGTTAATATCACATATAACAAGGCATGGAAGGCAAAGGAAGCAGCTTTGTAAGAACTTCACGGATCTCATGAGGAATCATTCACACTACTCCCCCAGTATATATACATGATTGAGAAAGCAAATCCGGGGACCGAAACTTCTTTAAAAACCGATGACAACAACCATTTTAGATACTTTTTCATGAGTATAGGGACCTTTATTGCTGGATTTGCATCATCAATTAGGTCAATTATCGCAGTTGATGGTTCTTTTTTGAAAGAGAAATATAGAGGTACAATATTTTTGGCTTCTTGTATGGATGGAAATAAGCAAATATACCCTTTGGTATTTGGAGCTGGGAATCTGAAAATGATGACTCCTGGACTTGGTTCATGAGACAGTTGCGCGATCATGTTGTACAAAATGTCCGAGATCTTGTTTTCATTTCTAATCGTCATCGTAGCATTGAACGAGCTATTATAGCAGTTTTTCCTCATGCACTGCATGGATTGTGCACTCATCATCTGAAAGGTAACTTGAACGCAACTTTCAAGGACAAGACTTTGTTGGATATATACCACCGAGCTACAAGGACATATCACTGTGCTGATTTCAACTATCATATGCGGCAAATTGAATCGTATATGCTAGCAGCAGCAGCTTATCTTCAAGATATTGGAGTCGAGAAATGGGCACGTTCACAATTTCATGATCGACGGTATAACATCATGACAACAAATATAGCTGAGTCGATGAACAGCTGCTTGCGACACCATCGATTCCTCCCGATGACATTGTTAGCAGATTATTACCGGGCCAACTTGTAGCAATGGTTCTATGAGCGTTGACAGTTATTTGCTAACTTGAAATTACATCTCTCGTCGTGGACTAACAAGTTGATGGAGGAGAGTCTAAAGGAGGGAGAACGTATGAACGTTAGTGGTATCTCTGTTACAATGTATGAGGTTAGAGGCAACGACCGTGTTAGCATCGTTGACATGCATGCTCGTACATACATTTGCCAGTTGTTTGATCTTGACCAGCTTCCGTGTGCACATGTATTAGCTGTTTGCAAGCGTATGAATTTACTGACTTGCCATGATTATTGTGCCCATTGGTATACGACTGAAACATTACTACATGTATATGCTCTGTCAGTTGTTCCTGTTGGAGTTAGTGAGGACTAGATGGTTCCTGAGGAGGTTTGCAACAAAGTGGTTCTACCGCCAGTCATGAGGAGACCAGTCAGTCGTCCTCGAAGGAATCAAGTCCTTTTCGTCGGTGAGTCTAGCTCGTCTCAAACCTGCGGGCGATGTGGAAGTTCCGGGCATAATCGTCAAATTTACCGCAACCCAGTTTCACCTCATGATAGGGGATGAAGACTACCAAATGTAGCCAGGGACTTATTTTGTCTATGTAATATTTATTTATTGTATTCCAATTTGTGGCTTATTCAAATTAATAATAACTTTTATATATGTGTTTTTGTCATTGTATTAGACATTCATGTATGAAACATTCATGAATGAACTTCGTCAATGTATGTAACATTAATGTATTAAACACAACTGATAAGTGTCTATTTATATATCATTTTCATATCAATTCGTCCATGTTTCTTTGCTATATTCCTTGGTATTTTTATGTTTTTGTGTGGTTTTTGATGTTTGTAGGAGTTTTGGAGGAACTTACACAAAATTAAAGTAAAACCCTTCATTTTCACCTCTGCTAGTCAACCAATTTCTTGGAGTTGATTGTATCGATATACAATTAACCGGATAACATGCTATATACCATTGAAAAGTTCTCGAAGTCTATTTTATGGAGAAATTTACGGTTCACGAATTTATGTAGTGTACCGAAAGTTGTGATAAAAATGGTATGAGAAGTGTATATTGTAATTCCATATATCACTGTAGCATGTTATTAAATACGGGGCAGTGTAGCAAGTTACTGTAGCAGAGTATTTAAACACATTTTAGGGTTTTATTTTCATAACTTAAAGAGGGGAAAACGTGGGAGGAGGCTGCATTTCTGGATTTCTCTCATCCCTTGGAGTTCTTGAAGGAGAAAGAAGATTTTGAAAGAGGAGGAACTACAATTCTAAGAAGATTCATCTACAAAGAAGATTTTCAAAGAATTTGCTAAGTTCTTTCTTTCTTTTCAATTCTGGAATTTCTCTGTATTGTATTTGTTATTCTGATTGAATATGTGTAACTAAATCTGAATTGGTTGAGGGTGATTTCAAAGCCCTTGATATGGATTTTGTGAGTTGATTGTGTAAGAAATGTTATCCAATTCTCTAATTGAAGTTGCTTGTATTTTCCCATATCTAATGCTTATGATTGCTTACTGATTGTATTTGGAATGGCCAACTGAATATAATTGTTGTTGTCTATTGCTAGATTAGAAATCTTGATCCGTAATTGTCATGAATTTCCAATCATTAGTAGCAAAATTGTGATCAGAGATTGCAATTGGAAAATACAACCTAGGTTAAATAATCAGAACTTGTGTGATTATTGCTTAGATCAACCTATCTTTCTCATCGTAATGCTTCTATTGAATTAAACTTAGAGAGCTTGTTCTAGGTTGTTTAATGGATAGAGATTAAATAAAGAGCTTGTTTTATTAAACAACAAAGTAAGGAAAGATTGGGATAACAGAGCTTGTTGTTATCTACGGTTGATAACTTCAATGCTGTAATTGGATTACAATTCTATGTTAATTCACAAATTCATATCTTGTGGCAGAGAAAGAAACCCTTAACCAAGTGTCTCTCATTGATCTTTCATTCAAATTAACTTCTGTTTTGTTATTCTTAATTTGCATTCTTATTTCATTTAGTTAATCATTCAACAAAATCCCCCTGTTTAGTTTATCGTTGCTGGAAAATAACGAATTCAATTAGAATCAATCCTCGTGGGAACGATATCTACTTATCACTTTATTACTTGTGCGACTAGTCTACTTGCTAGTTTCGAACGCATCAAGTTTTTGGCGCCGTTGCCGGGGATTGATTTTCTAATCAAATTGTTATTCTGTTTTTACTACTGATTCTTGATTGTTATTTCCTGATTGTTTGTGTTTAGGCTTTTATGTCCGAGTGAGAATCGGATCAACGACTTAAGAGAATTAAGGAGTTTCTCCAATCCTCGAATTTAAGGCTAAATCGGTCAATTTCAACTTCACCTCCAGAATTTGACCTTGCACGACACACTTCCCTCCCATCTTCTTGCAGTTCAATCAAATCTGAATCGGAAGCAATGGCGATGGACAACGATCAGACTCTTAAGGAGTTAGCGGCTCCAATTATTGATCAACAAACCGCTATCATAAGCACCAATTCTGAGATAGATTTTTGAACTTAATCTGGACTGATTCAGCTCTTACCTACATTTCAATGGTTTTTGGCTTAGTAAGGCTCCGAACAAACCATCAAAGAATTTCCATGGGGTATGCTCAAGTATGAACCAACCGGCGGTTCTGAAGAGCAAATTAAAATTGAGAGCCTTCCATTCTCATTAGCAGATTCGCAAACAATTGGTTATACTACCTACCACCAGGTACCATTACCACTTGGAATGAGAAGAGAAAACTCTTTTTGGAGAAATACTTTCCAGCCTCGAAAGTTACAAATATTAGAAAAGATATTAGTGGCATTCGACAACACAATGGAGAATCACTTCATGAATATTGGGAGAGATTTAAGAGGTTATGTGCTAGCTGTCCAAACCACCAAATTGGTGATGGACTCATAATTCAATATTTCTATGAGGGTCTCCTACCCATGGAAAGGAGTATCATTGATGCTGCTAGTGGTGGAGCACTAGTTAATAAAACACCGAACGTGGCAAGACGTTTGATTAGTGACATGGCAGCGAACTCCCAACAATTCAGCAGTCAATTTGAGCCACAACTACCAAAAAGAGTAAATGAGGTAAGTACTTCAAATATTGAACATCAACTTTGTGAACTTACCTCTCTTGTAAAAAAAATGGCTGTAGGACATATGCAGCAATCTTATGCATGTGGAGTATGTTCTGCCATGGACCATCCAACCGACATGTGTCCAACTTTGCAAGAAGGAGATACAGAACAAGCCAATGCCATGGGTGGATTTCCAGGACAACCAAGGCAAAGGTATGACCCTTTCTCCAATACTTACAATGCTGGATGGAGAGATCACCCTAATTTAAGATATGGGAATCATCAACCAATTGCCCCAAATGCCATACAAATCGACCATCAGGTTTCAATCAACCAAGGGTGCAGCAACCATTTCAAGCACAACCACAACCAGTACCACAACCAGCTCCACAAAATTCAGGTATGTCTCTCTAGGATATTGTTAAAGCACTTGCCACTAACACAATGCAATGTCAGCAGGAAACTAGGGCAAGTATCCAAAACCTGGAAAATCAAATGGGACAATTGGCCACTAACATGAGCAAATTTGAGAGTCAAAGCTCAGGAAATTTACCGTCTCAGCCGGTGATCAATCCAAGAGAGAATGCTAGTGCTGTATTTGACAATGGGAAACAATTTATATATTCCCACCAAGGAAATCACAATTGATGAAGGAGGATGATAACCTACTACTTCCTCCATGAACAAAACATCACTTCTAAGGTAAATCCCTAAAACCTTCGCATCATTCATATGTGTTTCATCTCCACCTTTTCCTAGCAGATTTGCAAAATCAAGGAAGGAGGAACAAGAACAAGAAATCCTGGAAACTTTTCGCAAGATCGATGTAAACATACCACTTCTGGATGCTATCAAGCAAGTGCCTCGTTATGCAAAATTTCTCAAAGAGTTATGCACCAACAAGAGGAAGTTGAAAGGAAATGAGAAGGTAAGTGTGGGGGAAAATGTTTCAGCTGTATTGCAAAGAAAAATTACTCCGAAATGCAAAGATCCAGGTACGTTCACCATTCCATGCACCATTGATAAAACCAAGTTTGAAACAGCTATGTTAGATTAGGAGCATCTCTTATATGCATGCCATATTCTATTTATGCTTCTTTTGAATCTTTGGACCTCTTGTGGATCTTAGGATATTGTCAACATTTCAACTTGCTGATTATTACCGTTTTCGTTAGCATGCATATCCCAAAGCGGGAGTTGGTAGAAGATTATACTTGTGCATGGTTGATCAATGGTTCTATTTACCCAGACTTTTATGTTTCTTGTAAATGGATGGTGATGAGACTATCTCCCGAATCCAACCATCCGATTCACATATTTGGTGGGAGACCATTCTCGAAAACTGCCCGAACTAAGAATTGATTGTCATGTATGGCAACTGCTTACCACTGGAAGTTTTTTGAATGGCGAGGTGATTCGTTTCAATATTTTTGAGGCAATGAGGTACGCTAGTGACTTGCATTCTGTTTTTGCAGTTGATGTTATTGATTCTTTGGCACAACAACTTTTTGAGTTAACTCGCAAGGATGCATTGGAAGATAGCTTATTAGTGAGCACTAGGGGCACAAGAAAATTCCGAGAATCGAGGAGTTGATACAAGTGTCTAAAGAAGTGGAGGAAGCTGTGGCAAGCTTGGATGAGACTATAGCTATCAACACAAATAGGTATGATGTTTCGTACATTGAATTGCCTTTATCTAATGAGAAACTTTTTTCTTCTGTGATGAAAGCACCTGCCTTGGAGCTTAACCTCTTCCAGATCATTTGAAACATGTATTCTTGGGTGAGAAGGATACTTTGCCAGTCATAATAGCCAAGGGCCTTACACCATTGCAAGAAGAGAAACTCATCCGAGTGCTTCGAGATCACAAAACAGCCATTGGGTGGACAATTGCTGACATCAAAGGTATTAGCCCAGCCATATGCATGCACCGTATCTTATTAGAAGAAAGATCCAAGCCCACTCGAGAAGCACAGCGGAGGTTGAATCCTCCAATGATGGAAGTTGTCAAGAAAGAAATCCTGAAATTGTTAGATGTGGGTGTGATTTATCCAATTTCGGACAGTAAGTGGGTGAGTCCAGTCCAAGTTGTTCCGAAGAAATCTGGTGTTACGGTGGTTAAGAATGACAATAATGAGCTAGTTCCCACTCGTATCCAAACCGGCTGGCGAGTTTGTATTGATTATTGGAAGCTAAATACAGTAACTCGCAAGGATCACTTTCCTTTGCCATTCATTGATCAAATGCTGGAGAGATTAGCATGTCATTCTCATTATTGTTTTCTTGATGGCTATTCAGG